>JAWWEW010000041.1:12309087-12367278 GCA_035583185.1 Anabacerthia variegaticeps
TCTTCTATTGTTTTGGCTTCAAGTTATCATGTCGGTGTCTCTGAAACCCCCGTGGCCTTCAGAAAGCCGGAGAATATCTGAGAAACTCACTTTAGTAACTCTAAACACCACTTAATATGTGAGCAAGAAATCCCTTACTTCTAAAGCTCTAAAGTTCCACAAAATACACACCAAAAATACATAAAAATACACCAAATCCTTAGGCATCACTACCATGATTCCTTATGACATGAGCTGGATCTCAAACCAACACAAACCTTATCAGGGAGCTTGTTTTGACAAATTACAATTTCAATGAGCAATAGGATTTCAAGAAACAAATGGATGGCTCTTGAATTTAATGCTTTACTTTAGACGTTGAGTTTTTTTATCCTAGTACATTTCGTTTTGATATCTGAAAGCAAAAGTTTCTCATTTTCCCATCAAAATAATTTCCCTATGAAATTACATTGCATATCTGCCCACATGTTTATCAATCCCCTTCTCTAATAACTTCTAAACCCATTGTTCAATTTCAACAAAATTTAACAAAGGCACCTATCATAAAAATATAAAACTCCCAGAAGTGTTTTGAAGATTAATGGCTGAATTAAAAAAAATTAGCTTGTGATTCTACTAAAGGAAAGCCAGGAAGGAGATTCAGCTCTTAACAGCACTTGGTTAACCAAGTCAGCACAAACCTCATTTCAGATATGTCACCCTTCCTGCCTTTTCTGGATCATCTGTCATGCTAAATAAAGTAGGTAGAGTGTATGGAAAACATGACAAGCATTTCTATACGTGTGTGTGTGTCTGTATATAAATATATATCTATATATACAAAAGTGTAGGGAAATTGGAGTGAAGGCAAGACTCCTCTAGGAGAGAGGCTGTAAGAGACATTTGGGGCATGTGGAAAATATGAGAGTTTGGAAATGTCTGTGGCATGAAGGGAGTTGGAAGTACTAGTGAGGAATCTGAGAACATGAGAAAGATAAGAATCATAGAGAGAAGGTGCAGGAGGGCAAGAGGAAACAGGGTATTGCTGTGAAGGTGTCTTGGGGCCATGACAAAGGACTTGGGTCATTGTACTCTGGCACTGTAGGAGAAGGAGGACACATGCTGTTCATTGAAAGCCAGACACTAAGTCCTTGTACCACTCATGCAACATTAGGCTTATTCAAAGCTGACCAATAAGAAGGTAATTCAAGTATCTAAATAGCTCACAGAGAATTTAATTAAATAATTCACTTTAACTTTAAGGTAAGCTATAAAATGGGAAGTCATGGGAACTCCATTTTTCAGTAGAAACTCTAAAAACTCTGTGTTAGTTCATCCTCAAACTACTTTTTCCATTGCTTGCTTCGGCCATTGAACTGAAAAATTGGCTATTTACCTAACAGTTATGCTTTAAAATATTTGCAATGGAAGCATGGCCAGTACCTTTCACTCAGAGCTTTGGTGTGGGGGCAGCTCACAAAACATGCCAGGGAACTGGCACTGCCTGTTAAATTCTGGCTGATAAGATCTCTGGCTGTGCTTTGGAGAATTTGTTCCTTGTTCAGACAAGGATAAACAAAGTAGAACCAACCGACCTGCCTCTGCCGATGATAATCTACCTAGGAGATATTATCATTTCAGCAGCTGCTGTAAGAAACTTTTCTGAAGGTTGGTGCATACAAAATAATCAATTGTGATTTGAATGTGCCAAGTGCTACCAGGGCTTACAATACCAGGTTTGTGAGATGCAGTCTACAATACTGATTAAAGACATGATGTTTACTGCAGCTGACAAACTGAATTGACCATGGGCCACGGCTGGGGAACTTCTTCTTCTTTTCAGAAAATAGATATTATCTATTTCTAATGAGCAATAGGCAAGCGGTGCCCACAGTATAAGTGGTTTGTAGATAAGCGAAGAGCTATATTCACAAATCCTGTCAATCAACACTTTGCAGCAATTTCCTTTAAAGAAAAAAAAAAAAAGATAAAGAAGAGCTGGTCTAAGAAATTCAGTGTTTTAAAGATGCAGCATTTCTGCTCTTATGGCTGAGGAAAATGTGGGATAAAAGCACATGCCAATAGCATGGCACTGCTCCAGGGTGTGCTGGGTCTGCTCTGGGCCTCAGTTACCTTCTAGCCTGAACCCAGAGCCAGCACCTCCAACACATAGTGTGGAGCATGAGTAGGCTTTTGCCAGTGGAGTGGGCATCCAGGATAAAACAACATCACCTGATTTCTTCTGCAGCTGCAACAAACTACTTCAGCCCTTACAGGGAAGGGTTTGAATCAAGGCTGTAATCTTTGTTATAACAAAACTATGAAGACAGGTTTTTCTCCTGAAACAAATCTCTCACTGTCCTCTGTCCAGCTGACTAAACCTAGAGACTGACCTGGCTCAAAGCATTTTAAAAAAAAATAAAAATGGGCAGAGTGCAAAGTTATTGGTACCCAAGGGAAAAGTCTTCTTAATTCAACTAATTCACAGGCTGAAACAGCTTTAGAAGAGAGTTTGGTACATCTAAACTTGGCCTGCGGCAGCATATCCTTCCATGCCTATGCCTTCCTGAGTTTGGGAAGGAAGGATGTTGCAGCAGCGCTGTGGTGACGTGGTGGGGTTTGGAGCTGCTGGCTCTTGGGGGACACTGCTTGCTCCAGACCTGGAGGCAGCCGCAGCAGGATGGCTCCGTCCCAGCACCAAGGCCAGATGCAGCACACGTCAGCACAGCTTTGAGCTGACACAGCCGTATTGGGTTTAGGGCTCAGCTAGTATCCGCACAGCACCTTGTGCCAAGTGAATGTGCTTTGAGCTGCTGGTTTGGGCTCTGCATTCCAATTCCTGTGTGTTTTTTCTTCTGGATATTGCTGAGATGTTGTTTCATAGAGTCCTAGAATAGCAGAATTCTTCAGTTTGGAAGAGACCTCTAAGATGATCGAGTCCAACCATTAACTCGGCAGTGCCAAGTCCACCACTAAACCATGTTCCCAAGTGCCACATCTACACATCTTTTAAATACCTCCAGGGATAGTGATTCAATCTCTTTCCTGGTCAGACTGTTCTAGTGCTTGACAACCTTTTCCATGAAGAATTTTTTCCTATACCCAATCTAAACCTTCCCTGTTGCAACTTGATGAACAATGGGGCAAACTCCGTGGATAAGTCAGTTGGGAACGCATCTTCCATTGAACATCATTCTTTTCCACACAGTCTCTTGCCAGCATAGATGTTACCTTTATTCATTTAATAACTCCCTATTTCCATCTGTAAAAGAACATTTTGAATATTTTTATCTTTGGCCATGTGTATATCACCTAATGTAATACAGTACACAGATCACAAAGCTCACAGTAGCCCACACAGGGCAGAGCATCTCTCAGATCTTCACAGCCTCGTAGCTGCATTATTGCAGTACTCACTGAACTAAGAAACCCAGTTGACATGCATGATTTATGGGCTCAAGTGGAGAAATAACCCCTTGTTGTGGCTGCATCTCCCCTTTCAGATGCAGGCAGCTGCCCAGGGAGCTCTGAGTTGTGTTATTTTATGATGAAGAAACATCAAGTGTCCCCTGGCATCACTGCCCAATCCACCTTGTGGAGAGCTTGTCTAGTCTTCTGCAATCAAAAGAAATACATTTAGGGGCTGGAAAGGGAGAAGTAATTCAGTGCTGGAATAACTACAGTTGGCTGGATTCAAAATGAACACTGTGGTTTTGCTCAAAAGCACACAAAAAAGCAGAACAGGAGGAGGCTGGAATTAGTCCTCACCTTGAGGCTAGAGTAGGAGGAGTGGGCAGTCAAAAAACTTTTTCCAATTCCACGTGACTTTGGACAAAGCACATAACTGCTCTATGCCTCAGTTTCCTGCCTATTCTGCAGAGGCTCCAGCACTATTTGCTTGCCTCCAACATCTTTTGTAGGGATTTCTGAACTAACACTTCTGAAATGGGTGGAGCTGCTCTGGAGTTAGATACAATAAAAATGTTTATTACAGTAAAAAACAATTTGTTAAAAATAACTCTCATCCAACTGAGGAAGTTGAGAGAGGTGCTGTTTTGTTCAAACAGTGGAAGGGAGACCCAAAGAGGGAACAGCACAAATCTTGTCCTACTCAGAATGACAGGGCCAAGAATTGTAGGTGCCACGTTTGCACGGCGTGGCTGTACATCTCAAACTCCTGCTGGGGAGGAGGTACAGAACTGAGGAGTGAAGTTGACCCCAAGCAGAAGGGATGGGTGAGGTGAAGGTGTTTTAAGACTGGGCTTATTTCTTATTATCCTACTCTGGATTGATTGGTAATAAATTAAACCAATTTCCTTGAGTCAAGTCTGCTTTGCCCATGATGGTATAACTGATCTCTCCCTGTCCTTACCTCAACCCACAAACCTTTTGTTAATTTTTTTCTCCCCTGTCCAGCTGTGGATAGGAGTAATAGAGCAACTTTAGTGGGCACCTGGGGCCCAGGCAGGGTCAAGTCACCACACAGCCCTAGTGATTTTCGTGCTCTATGGGTGCATGGACACACATCTCACTTTAACAGAGTTTCCACCAAATGTATTTACCTGGGTTTCCTCCAAGGTTGTCTGCATGGCTAATGTTTTAGTAGCACTGGGAAACCTCCATCTTTAAGAGCCTGAAATAGCATTCTCATACGTGTCATCCTGTCCACATTTTCTTAACTAACAAAAAGGTATGAAATGGTTAGAAATTGATTTTTTTGGATATGTGGCAGTATAGCTTTTTGTCTGAACCACTATTATTTTCACTTTGACGAGGGGACAAGCAGCTTTTTCCTAACAGTAGCAAGACAAAACTAAGATTTTCATCCTAGAAAGTGAACTAAAATATTAGATCATAAGTCTATTTTTCTTTTGTATACACACTTCTGGTCTCCATTACTCTATATAATCTCCATTAACAATGAATCTGTTGTGGCACAGTATGATGTTTTGGATACTCTAATAATGATATGTATTGCTTCTCACCATCAAAAGGAGGAGATCCAGATGCCCTTCCCTCCTCAAGCATCTGTCACCAGGTGCAGGCTCCATCCCCCTCTTTGTGGCTTCTGGGCTGCATGTTGGAGCTCCTAGGGCAAAAAAAGGGAACATGTTCCTGTTGTGGTAGTGATCATATCAGATCACAGAAATGTGCCACAGCTCCAGTGGCACCCAGTTACTGCACAACACACGGTCTGTGGGTTCAGGAGGGAGAGAAAGTCAATTGACCAACCATCTTGTTGGTGGCAGCAAGATTGACGTGGTTGCTTGCTGAACATAAAAGTTTCTCAGACCCTTTGGAAAGACTGGTGCATCCTGAAGTGATCAGTACATATTGAAAAGGAAGTATTAGCGAGTTGTGCCACTTCATCTGAGATTAGAAGGGAGTTTTCATTCAGGTAACTGCACAGAAGCCCTCCAGCACTGGCACCTGTTTGCATTGAACGCTGTATTTGCTGTAGTTAACTGCAATGCCAATGTGTGAATGAAACTGGGTCATACTTCTGGAAAACTAAATAAGGCATTATTAACATGTCCATCAACTACTGAAGATGTGATATGTTTTTCAAACTTCATTAATTCTGTACAAAGCCAGTGACAGGTACAGTATTGTTTTTTCAGCTGGTGGTGAAAGATGTCACACACACAAACCTGCAACATCTGTCTCATTTGGGGATTTACTATCCTTTTCTTAAAATGAGTGAAATGTAGATGAATGTTGGAGACATTCACCTGAACTCCACAAAGGAAGTCAGTAATTACTAACTATTAATCTAATTGTATTTTAATTCTATGAATTGTAAAACACTTTCCAGCATGATGGAACAGATTGTCTGATCCACTTGGGAGCTGGGGAAACTTAACACCAACAAACTCTTTCTTTTTGAGACACATTGCCCTGTCTTAAAAAAGTGTATGTCTCCAAGTACTTTACACCCTTGAAAGTAAGGCTGACTTCACCAGAGCAGGGGCAGGGAGGGAGAAGAATAAGGGACCAATTTTCCATAGAGATCCCTAAAACCTTTCACACAGTGGGGTGAGCCTACTGTGCCAAAGCCACTGAGAGCTTTTTCACTGACCAGAAGGAGAGCTGGATCAGACCAGCATCCAGTTACTCTATGAGAAGAGGAGAGTCAGGCCATGTGATAAAAACACCATTATCCTTTGCAATGAGAGCATCCACACAGAATTAAGCATGCTGGATAATCACATCTTCAGTTAAATTCCTTCATCTTTCCTCAACACCTGCCTTTAGACATGTCCACCTGTGCACAACTACTTCATGTTGGCACCACACTCTAATGAAGTTGATTTCCAAAAATAATTGCTGTCTCTCCAGCAGTCTTATAACGGCATATATTCCTGGACTTAAACTTCCATGATTTCACAGGGAATACATATAAGAAACTCTGGGACCCACAGTTACAATTTTGGAATTTTTTTCCCACCGTGTTTAAAAAGTATGTGCATAATGGCACTACAATATTATTACATGGTGTAATTACACAGCCTAATTACATGATTATGTCTTTACACTAATTACACAATTAAAAACCATTACAGAAATGTTGTGAATGTGTTTGAATCAATTAAATTATTTTTAAACCCACTAAGGCAACTGATAAAAAAAAATCAAGGTATAGCAAACAAACCTGCCAAATACATGGTATGATACCCCACTGGGTCTTGTGAGAAACACCTTGGTATTGTTTTACTCTCAGATGAATGGGTATGTGAAATATCACACGTAAATGTTAACCATTTTGTGCACCACGTACATGGAAAAAAATTCTGTAACACTTTCTAGAATGGTTGCTCTACTGCAAAAGATCTACAGCCAAGATCTGGTCTTGAGAACCTGCAAAGGATGGTTGTTAATGGCAAGTCAGGCTGCTGATTCACTGGATTGGACCCAGCCCTACCTGTCACGGGCTGGAACCAAGTGGGGTGGTTGTGAACATGCAGGGTGCTGGTGGCAACCCTGCTGCACTCAGGCTTACCAGGGGAGGATGCTGGAGGCTGTCAGACAGACAACAGAGCAGGAGCACAACTGTGCAGGTTCATCTGCTCTGTTTCACCATGTGTGGGTGCCCAGCAGTGAGGACCACAGCTGCCATCTGGCTCAGGTGTGGAGGGCCTTATGAAGACACGGGGATGCCCCTTCTGCTGGTAACAATAGGCACAGCTGAGACTTGTATGGAAAATCCCATTTTCCAAAGGACGTCTGGCAGCCTATTGCTTCTGCTCCTTGGAAGCAAAGACTTAATTTTTAAAGGCTGTCAATGTAATATTTTCTGTAAGCACTAAACTCAACTGAGAACATTTTAAGCCCTGGGACATTTCCAGAGTGAAAGGAAATGTGACTAACTCATTTATCCCAAACCTTGCTAAGGAACAGTCCCATTATGAACACAATGCATAGAAAACAATAAATTATTTGGTTTGTTGTATCTTGCTTTGGTTCTGTCTATGCACTAAGGGGTATTAATGCACTGACAGGGTTTGTGTATAGATTAACAGGAGATCAGCAGCATAATTGATGCAGAATTAGTCATAGGTTCCCAACCCCGGCAGCAGTGAATGAGTAGGTGTTTTTCTGGCATGAGCCTGCTTGGGGGAATCCCACTCCCAGACTTTACGATTCTTGTTTATACATGAAAGCAAGAACATTATTTAGGCTTTGATAAGCAATGTCTTCTACCCACAGCATAACCATTAGAAGCTCAGCAGATGTGTTTCATGAGATACATAACCCTTTCAAGCTCCTTTTTATCCTTAAGGCACAATAAAACCTTCACACAAGATAAAGATAGTGAGCCTAACTTCCATGGTTTTGTTCAGCTTCATGTAAATTTGTTCTGTTTGCAGTTCATTTTGTAGTTTCATTCTCCATTCATTCCATACGGTTATTTTAAAATATCAGTATCGGTGTCTCCCTGTATGCATCTCCCACTCCATTCTGGGCTTTACTTTTTACTGTACTGAACAGCAGGGCTTCTGTGTTCAAGAAGCTGTTCCTTTTTCCTCTTCATTTCTCACCGTTCAATCACGTTTTGATAAACTTCAGAACACTCTCTATTTTTCTCACAGTGACTACGGTACATCCCCCATAAGTTCAGCCAAAGGTGAGACAACAGTGTCTGACATGGTATAGATATGGAGCCCATAAACTGGCTTCAGGCACATCACACCATCAAGCTGATTACAGCTGTATCTCTCTTGGCCAACACTTCACGCATCCAGCAGAGTCAGCTCTGCTTCTCACTGTTTGACCTGAGCAGAGATGCAGGCAAACTCTATGAAGAAGGGCCAGAGTCAGCTTCAGGCTAGCTTTTAAAGGCACAGCAGTGGAGGAGTAGCGCAGGCTAAATGTGTCCACAAATAAATGCATCTGGATGCTAGGTAATACAAATGAATGATGCCTGCATCATTGCACCTGCCGCTGCTGTGAGCCTCAGTAAGTAGCCAATAGGCCACAGCTGTCCTCATTTATCCTTGATTACAAGCTGCAGTCACTTTTGCTGCAACACAGACATCTCTTCATTTGGTTTTCCCTCGCATCCCCAGTATGTCTCTTCTGCAATAGCATGGCCAACAGCAACACAGCCACTAGCACAGTTCAGGTGGGGCTCACATCCAGAAGACATCTGTACATAGGTGTTGGGACATGTGAGGTAGCTAAGCTCTCGTATCCAGGGAGATGTTCACAGTTCGTGTCAATGAGAGCAGAGTGCTGAGTCAACTCGTCCTTCATGCGATGCACATCAGGTGCCCCCATTTAAGTGCCCACTGCCATCTGAGATTCCTGAGTGGAATCAAGATATCCACAGTGCTCTAGATATGAACTACCATGTAGATACACCTATTTTCATCCAGTGGCTTTTAAGGGGGCCAGGTGGGTTGGCTTGGCTTGGATTCCTGCTTATTGAACAGTTAATAAACACTACAACCTTCTTCCCAATGTAAATGAAACTGAACATCAACAGCACGTCATCCAACTCATCCATCAGAGTAGGGCAGACACCTCTTCTACATCTAGTTTGGGCTCCCTGGCTACAGCTGTTTTAGAGAAGTGTACATGAACAAGGGCTGAAACATCATCCCTGGCTCTCCAGGCAGTTAGCATGCTGTTTGTGCATATTCCTCAATTTGGATAACAATGTCTGAGACAAGGTTTGGGAGATAACATAGCCCAGAGTCACTAGGGATAGGGAGGAGGTCATTTTGGGTGGAGGGGACTGGAGGGAAGTAGAGCAGGGGAGGTAAGGATGGATGCTTGCCATGCTATGCCTCTTGCCTTCAGGACTAGAGAGGAGAACATTGTCTGTTTTCATTTAGTGGCATAGATCTAACCCCAGGCTCCAGTGTAAAATCCTGCTCTGGGAGGGCGTGCAAAGGCTCCGTACGCTGCAGTAATCTCAGTTTTCCTGCTGCCTCTGCTGTTCATTACCTGTCCCAGCATCCTCTGGTAAACCTCCCTCCACATTCTCTCAAATCACCCCTGCTCAGTCCACCTCACAATGGGAAGAGATTTCTATTCCAGCTCCACCTCACCACAGTAAATACACTGCATGTGATCTAAATTCATCCCTCCTGCGGGAATTTACCTTTGTTTACTTAAATAACAGCACAACATAAACCTGAATCTAAAACTTCTCTTGACCTTTGCAGTTTTCAGTCTCGTGCAGGGCTTCCCATGAGCTTAAGTAAATAGCCTTTTGAGCAAGGGCAATAGACATTGAAAACTGTAAATTATTAAGTGTGTTTAGCAGGCTGGCCTGGATTCAGAAAAACAAATGTGACTAGTAGTTGGAAATTAAGCCAAAGAGCAAGATCTTGTGGTTCCATCTGCCTCACTGAAAGACAAAAACATTTCATCAACATAATGACATGTGGAAACCAAGTTAAATTAGGCATAAAAGACATCTGATAATATATTGTTACAAAGAAAATTGAAAAATGAAAGGTTTCAAATGGCAGGTCTTCAAATGAGAAATGCAGCACATTGTTTGTGGATTTCTGTTTGCTGTGGGATTTTTCTCAGGGGCAGGAGAGGAAACAGGAGAGCTGCAGCACCTTGTAACCATAACCAAGGGCTCAATCCTGCATCCCTCATGCGAACTAAATTCCCACAGCCAGTTTTTTAAGTAAACAAAGTCAGACCTTTCCTTAAATATCTGCCCCCCGCTGAGTCATCAGTGCAGGAGGATGAGGTCCTTTCAGTGTGGATGCAACAATAGGATTAACACCCGCTCCGTGGCTGCTCTCAGCCCCTCCTGCCACCTGTTCATCCATCAGTGTCAGTTCTGCTTTCCTCCCAAAATTAGATTAATCTGTCATTCTGGAAGTGATAGCTCAAACTATAAAAAAAAAAGGTCTGAAGAACTTTTTTCTCCACTGACTTACTGTACTCCTTCACTCTGCAAAGGTGGCAGTGACTACACCAGGCTGCAACCAGGGTGGATCCGTCTGCGGAACTGCACTGATTTCACTTAAGTGAAATTCTTGCCCTTTTTAGTTCCTAAGAGCCCAAATACAGTTTTCTTGAGGTTTACATCATGCCATTTATTAAATATTCCATATCTACACCACACAGAAGTCTGAACAGTTAAGCCTCCTGTAACTTTACAAGGCAAACTTTCTCCCTGGTATCGTCAACCAAATTCCAGTGAAAATGCCCCCATTTGACTTACTAACTCAGGCAGTTCAATACAACCCTAATTGATTTAATCTGTGTCAGTAGGCAAATAATTTGAGAAGTTCCAGCACCTGAGTAACTTCTGGAAAAATTTCATACATCTTGGTTACATGACTAAATTTGGAAAATAAGTTCCTCAAACCTCATGTCTGGCACTTGGTTTCGTTTCAACAGGTTGCCTCAAACAAGGTTCGCAGCCATTCCACTGCATGTGATGATTTTCTCAGTATGCAACTCCTGTCAAAATCTCCCATAGTTGAATTCTGCTGTGGAAATTCAGTACTCGAGCAACCAACCAGGCACTGGTGAGGCTGGCTGATGTAGGAGACAGCCCACCACTGACCACCTGCTTCTCACAGGTTTTCAGGGTTCAATATATGTGTCACATGCATGGATCATAGACAGCATTGCTTCTAAACATGACCAAAAATGCAGAAGAAATGAAAAAACAGTAAATGGAGACATTTTTTCCCATGGTTGGTTGCTGCCAACCATGTTATAAGTATTGTTGATTTTCTCTTTTCTGCAAATGTACTTTTTTCCACAAAATCAAAACATTTATTTCTCTTGCTAAATAAACATAATTTCAAGGGGGTGATGCTGTGTGAGCACAGTAAAATAAAGTAAAATCAAGTTTTACTTTCTATTAGAAAAAAATTATAACTTGAGGAAGAAAGAGTTTTGCTAGACTCCAACTAATTTGAATACTGTCAACTACTAAAGGTTAGAAATTCATTCCTTGCAGATAGAAAGGTTATTGCTGATGGTGGAAAACAAGGACTGTTTACAAATCATGATTAATTTATTGATACAAATTATTTTTCTTTTCCAGACAAAAATATTTACATTTCAATTTAGTTCACAATTTTTCTTCTTATTTTTAATACATTCACATCCAAAGTTATCAGCAATGTAGAAGAGTATGCAGAAAGTTTAGACACCTCAAGGTTATCTTTATGTGTGCATTCTATTATTAACATACATAATCATTTTGGTTTTCTTTTGATATGTTAACATTCAGGACAAAATGCACTGGAATGCAAAAATTCTTCCCAGTTTGCAGGAAACAAACAACAAGATTTTCTTGTAGTGAATTTGGGATGGAGAAAACATCTCAAAATAAATTTTTAATAACCAAAGGGCCAATGCTTAGTTTGATCCCCTGTCATTCCTCAGACTGAACTGAAGCAAAACTAGCCCCAAGTGTTCGTCAGCCTGATCCAGCACTTCGTATTCCAGGAAAAGAGAAAAAAAAAAACCACTTTGTACTTTTTCCAGTCCAAAACTCTAAAAAAAGCCAGAAAAGCATTTTGCTCATCAAGGTCAAATTGGGTAGATCCCAATCCACAGCAGTAAACATACAGCGCTGGGATGGTGGAGGTTTATAGACATTTGCAGCCTGTCCTCAAAGGCCACTTCCACACTGCTCTAAAAGGAGCATCCAGGAGCTCAGCCTTGCCCTGAGAGGCAGAGCATGTCCTTCTTCCCTCAAAAAGAAAAAAAAATTAATTCGTATGCTTAAAAAACTATTAGACACAGAAATCTTCCTGCCCATGTAGGTTGCACTGGCAAGGAAACACAGGGGAAGGGGGAAGCTACAGGAGAGCCTGTCTGTAGGAAGTGACATGTCCATGGCTGCCCTCTCCACATCTCACATCTTCACCAAACTCCAGCCCACTGTGCAGGGACCCTGCAGTGAGGGGGCTGCAGGTACCTGGAAACATGCTTGAGCTCCCCTGGGGTACAGTCCTGTCACCTTGGTTCAGAAGAAGGTACCATAGGGGAAGGGAGACTGGGCTTTGGGCTTGGGACCTGGTCCCATAGGACCTCGGTTTCTCTGCACATTCCTGAAGTCTCAGAGTCCACTGCTCTCCCTGGAAAGCTCCTTTCTTTTGCCTCTCTCTCAACAGGTGAGTGAGTGAGCTGTGTTTCATCTTACAAAAAGGGGTCAGCAATGCTGAGGGTGAGAGGGACTCAATAGGCTGACGATGCTAATGGGACGAGGGACCCACCAGTAATATAGCCAACAGGGAGAGCAAAAACTGGATCAAGCTACAGATTCCTGCCTGACAGTGTGAGGAACACAGGGTGGATTCAAAGAAGGCATTTTTTTGCTTTGCCAAATGAAGGGTGACCTTCACCAACCTGACCTAATGAAAGATGTCCCTGCCCATGGCAGTGGGCTTGAGCTAGGCGATCTTTGAAGGAACCTTCCAAGCCAAACCATTATGACTCCAGGGCTCACAAGTCCTTTCCTGGTGATGGGGCAGGGCATGTCTGCGCCCAAAAAATTATAGTCTTATGGTTTCATCCCACTTGCACCACCACACCCCACGTTGGGCAAGCAGGGTGAGGGCATAAGCCACCAGTGCTGGTGACCCAGAGCAGAGCACAGTGGCTGCAAGCTGTCACTGCTCCAGGGGTGGGCACTGCAGTGAGGCCACTCACAGGTGCCCAGAGATCCTGGGCCAGAATCCTGGGGATGGTCCTGTGCAGGGCTATCAGTTGGACTCGATCTTTTTGAGTCCCTTCCAACCCAGAATATTCTGTGCTTCTGTGAAACTTGCAGTGCTGCAGCGCACAGAAATCAGACAGCAGTAACTGCACTGAGCCTCTGCCGCCCCAGCTGTTTGCAAATCTGGGTTTTATGAAGCCTGATCACTTCAGTGAACGACCTCTTGACCCTGGTGCCCATCCATCACACAAAGCAATGTGTTTGCCAACAGGAATATCTACTTGGACAGTCAATGATTTAATAAGCTTTTCTTCCTACACAGAGTTTATTGATTTTTGCTTTTAGTGAGAGCAAAAGACTGTATTGTCAGAGTAGGTGTTCTGCAGTGCTTGCATCCTTTCCTCATGTATTCTTTGTTATATTTCCCTCTGTATGATTTCCATCATCCCTTATTGCCACAGATATTCTTCCTGTCATCTCTGTGCCCTGAAGCATCTCATTTTCTTTTCACTTGTACCTTGATTAATGTCTTCATAAGTTCTGCTTTCCTCTACTTTGCCGTGGAGTGGTTTCTGTAGAAGGCTCTTTTCTGTGAAAACCATTGGGGTTTGGATTTTTTTTGAAAGTGTCATTAATTTCCACTTCTCCATTTGTCTTTAGCAATTCCAAATATTTTATCCTGATGTCTCTATTGATTTCTTTATTGTTCAACTTAGCAAGGTTTTATGTAATAGTTGCTAAATCAGCAGATTTAAATGTTCATCTCTATCAGCCAGAATGCTCTGCTTTTAATTGCTGGTAAATGTGGACTTTGCATCTAATTTGCACCTCACTTCTGATTGCTTAATTAGGCAAATTATAAAAAAGTCAATGCATTATACCACAGCCAAACTTGTAGATACTCACAACAGAGTGCAATCAGGTCATTCAATTTTCTGTCAAACAACTCATTCTTCATTCTTTTGAAAACACATCACTGACACTGATTCGTTTTACCATTTGTTAATCCTTTCTACCTCATAAAAAAAAAAAAAAAAAAAAAAAAGAAGAAATAACTAATATTTCTCAAGAAGGAGCTTTGTCCCTTGTAACTCTTGCATCCCAGGAGCAGCCACAGAAGCTTTTCCTGGAAAGTAATGGGAAGAAAATATCTGTGGGATCCTGGATGAAGGAACACGGGCTGAGAGCAGGATCTTAAAATTCTTACTATATCATCTTGAGACCAGGCAAGTGCCTGCTGAACATCCATGATCTACAGCTTGTCAGTGGAGATAACTTTTTCAGAACCATTCATGATCTGGAGGAAAGTTACTCTCTCCAAGGGATGAATCCTCAAGGGTCCTGGACATGCTATCTGGGTTAATGCAAGGCACTGCATGTTCAGCCACAGCCCACACGTGTTTCTTTTCCCAGGGTGGCTCCACCATTGCTATCACTGTTCAGACTTTCCCTCTTTTATAGTAAGTGAGATTTTGACAATTTCTTTAAACACCGAGTAAAGGACTCTCCATCCTGAAAAAGTCTAGGAGCATCATGATAGGGTGTCAGCATTCTTGGCCTTTTTCCAACCTAGATCTTCTCTCACTGAAGAGATGCATTTTGTCAAAGATAAATTGATGAAAGCCTGAAACATTGTTCCATGACGCACTCACCTTCCTGTTGCAAAGCCAAGTGTGGGAGTTAATTTTTGCCAGCATTTTGCCATGAGACTGACAACTCAAAGGAATAAAAAGTAGCTACAATCAGCTTCAAAGAAGGTGGAGATTACTGTTTTGCTGCAGGTGACATCATATCCACCTTATTTTGAGCCTGTTAGCTCTTTTGAGTCCATTCCCACCACAGACTGAATATTTTAACTAATAATATTGGGAACCATTTCCTGCATGCAAAGGCAGAGCCGCAGCAAAGCCTTTCTATTCCAGGCTGCAGGACTGACACATAGAAAGAGCATGCACAGCTGAACTCACCAACTAAGTGAGGGGGAAACTCTCTAATGGGCATTTGAAGCTGGTGCTCCAGTGGGGAAAAAATAATTATTTATCTCTGGAAGGTGGGGAGATAGAGCAAAGAGGGGATACATATTTCAGTGAAGAAAAAGTATTGAGTTTCAGTTAGAAAACTCTCTCAGAATGAGAACACGGGTTGTTCTCCTGAATAATCCCCCTGAGGAAGGCAATGCCCTCTGGAGTTGTGTCAGCCTGGCTTAGTGCCCCGAGCTGCCCACCCTGCTGGGGACAGGTGGGAGCCAGCATGGTCCCCCCTGCATCGCCCTGCTGCCCCCTCTGCTCTAGGAGCAGCTTCAGTGAGGACAGACAAGCAAGGGGCTCGTTGTGCTGCAAGGCATTTTGGAAACACAGCCAGCCAGGCTTTTAGGACTGAATGCCAGCGCTGGTTCCTGGCATGACTATCCTGATGGAAGAGGAGAAAGAGCAAACAGGGGCCTCTCTATCCTGCAAGACCCCAGCTGGCACACACACCCCTGTGCACCTCCAGACAACTCATACAGGCTCCCAGAGCCTGAAGTTGGAAGACACAACTCGATTTTATAGACCTCTCTTAAAATCTCATCCAGTTGTGCCCATATTGGCATGGACTGAAACGTAGCATGTATACAAGAAAATTGTCACTCAGAAAAACACTGAGACATCTTCATCGAGCAACGTAGACTCCTTTTCTTTGCTCAGCAGCTTGTTTACAACCCTCACTATTAACATGTTTTGCCTAATTTCCAATTCAGATATATCTGGTTTCAGCTTTTAACAATCCATCCTCTGCACCAGATTAAAGAGCTCATTTCTCTCTATTAAGAGTTATTCATTGTAATCAGGACTTCTCAATCTTCTTTTTCATAATCTGGACAGACAGTGCTTTTGAAACCTCTTTCTCCCCATTAGGTGCCTTCTCTAGTCCTTGGCCCACTTTTGCAGGTTTTCTCTGCCTCTTTCCCAGTTTTTCAGCATCCTCAGTGGATGCTAATACTGCAGATAGCACTGTCAGCCTCAGCTCCTGCCACTATCTCAGCATCCCCTGTTTAGCCAGCCAAGGTCTCATTAGCCTTCTCAGTTATTAGAGCACTTGAGATTTTGTCTTCTTGTTTGGCCTCTAAATCCTTTTAGAGAAAAAACAGCACTTAACTAGAGCAGCTGCTGTTTCTTTTTCTGTGGAGATTAACTCTGTATTTGGCTGTACATAAAAACAGTGGATTTGTCTGACCAAGCAACAGGTTTCATATTGCTGCCTTCTCTTCATCATTTAAACATAACATTGATTCTTGTGCAAGCTACAGATTTTATCAGCCATGATCTAGTGTAGCATCTGAACTGCTGATGAGCAGTTTTACATCTAGGAACAACCTCTATATGACCCTACTAGGAACATCCCTGTTTAATGATGATGGTTTATTATCAGATTTGCTCAGGAAGAGCTGTTCTTCATTTTTGTTTCCTATGTGCTTTATTAAACCTATGTAGTGCTGATGTTATACCCTGCAATATCAAGTCAAACACCTTAGAAAGTCTTTTATATTGCATATATGTATTGCATAAGTCCACATTTTATATAAGCTAACTTGAATTCTGGGGCAGTAGCAAAATGTTTGTCTACACTGCAGGCTTCACTCTCACTGTGTTAGTTTGGCAGCTGGAGGCAATCTCCAGCCATAATCACAGAGAGCCCTGTGAGTGCTTATTTGCCCTGGCACCCTACCTGCCTCGTTACCAGCACAATTCAAGAGAGAAACCCCTCCACATCCATTCACTGAGAAACTGATGACAGTGTTAGAGAGAAACAAATATAATTGGCTAATCAGCATTTTTCTGGCATTTACACAGGCATTTACTCGATAATTCCCTTACCTACACAGACAGAGGACCTACCTGTAGGAGACTTTTATTTAAGCATAGACAGGGGACTTGGCAATCTCCAGGGAGCCTTCCCTTCTACCCAAAATCCTAGACAGCACACTACAGATCTGAAGATGCACATGGACAAAGAAGGCAGCCTGGGCTAGGAACAAGTACCACAGCCAGGAACCAAGGCTTTGTCCGCTCCTGGCCCTGCAGAGGTGTCCAGGGGAGCTGTGAGATGTCCCAGCAGAATTTGCATCTTGACAGCTACTTGGGAAGATTTAATACAGTAGAAGGGAGGACAAAAAATAACTGTCTTCCTGGAATACAAGGGTAGGCAACAGCAGGGGTCCATAGAAATGCTCTTGAGTAGAAGCAGCTCTCCACTAACCAGGAAAAGCTGAGCATTTCCTCTGTTTTATGTAGACCTTAGCAGGCTTTCATTTCAAATGCATCCTGGCATTTTTGTTTTCTGTCATCAAGTATAGATAGCCTTTCTGCATTGTACTGGCTTTCCTGGATCCCAAGCTTAGGGACCCATCTCTCCCCTCACGCGGCCTGCATACATCCTGCCTTGTGAATATTTGAGGAGTATTGGGTGTTTGCTACAGCATCATGGATTTACACTATCACCACTTTGTGAATCCAACAGCCCCGGAGTGCTCTGCACCAGCACAGCAATGGTGGTATAGGTCTACACTGACATCTGATTGTCAAGGCTTTTATGACTGATTTTCACAGTCAAACTCCATAAAAACTCAACCCAAATACCATTTATTTAATATTTCAGTACTACTGTGACAGCCACAGGAAAGCTGATGAAGTTTGTCTCCTCTCAGAATCAGGAACTCCTTAGGCAATGACACAGGTTCTCAAAAACTGCTGAACTGCTGTGCTGAAACTCTAAAGAAAAAAGTGCAACCTGAGGCAGAAAGAAGTCACAGAAGACTTCAGTGCAAGTTATTAGCATTGGAGATATTTATTAGCAACTGCAAACAGGAGTGCACAAAGCACTCTGCAAACAGCACAGCAGGCAGCACAACACTTGGTACAGCTGCCTCCCCACTGCAGTGGGGCAGTGGCTGTAATGGGGCTGGGCAGGGCTCCTCCAGCACCCTCCTGCTTCTGCTTCCTGGCTGTCAGCCCTTGCCTTCTGATGATAAAGCAAATTTTAGGAGTTCCTTTGTTTAAAGCAGTTGTTAAGGTTGCAGAACTAACTGGCTTTCTGCAAAGAAATAGGTGAAGTCTATACCTAAGGCATTCCCACTGAGCTGGATGCGAGTTTTCTTTGGCTTCCTTTGAAATCTTCCTCTTTCGTTGCAGAATTTCAGACTAATAGTTCTTCCTTTTTCAGCCTTTCCTGCTGGAGTAAGGACTTTTCTTCCTCCATGTGTCAGCAATGTGGAGCCTGTGAGGAGGAATGCAGTACAGGAGACTGGCAAAGGTGGACCTTTTCAAAAGGACTTTTAGGAGACCCAGTTTGAACTGACTTTCAGAAAGAGAATGTCCAACAAAACAAATTCCTATGCTGAGAAGTTTAATGCACCCAACGTCATTAGTTACTTTTGAGAAACCTGATCCCAGCATTCAGCAGAAGACAAGGGCAAGGCTTAGCTCTTCCATCCTGTGTGACCATCCAGCCAGCCCCATGGGGACCCCCTGGCCTGCATGTCTGCGTTGAAGGACGGTCCCATCACCCCACAGCCAGGGTTTCTTCCCAGCTCACTGTGGCTTTGCTGTACCAACTGGTTCCCTACCCAGCTGTGCTGGGGTGACCTTTATTGCCCTGCACAGCAGAAGCTGTTTCACTTTTTATAAATATCTCTGCACTGCATGGGGGGACTGCAACTGGGGCTTCCTCCCTCTGATGTGAGGAGTAGAAACAGCTGCTTTGAGTTAGACCCTTTTTTCTGCAGCCACCAGCTGTTACAAAAAATGATATTTTCCTTCCCCCTTCTGCACACAGGTGGTACTTGGGTTATAGTTTCTCTGAATGCTTTATGTTGCAATTTTAGCTTTGAAATGTGCACCTTTCAGAAGTCACTCTAAATTCTGATTATGTCTCTGTTTCTCCTGAGGAGATGAGAGAATGCACTACCTGTGTCCAAATTACAGAGTTAGCTACCCAGGTGCCACACACATGCCGGTGGGATGAATGGTGGGAAGAGGAGCATGGCAGCAGTTCACAGACGCTGCTCTATATTTTACTCCTTGTACTGTTAGTATATTAAATTGCTCCTTGCAGAGAGAGCAGGAATGCCCCTGGAAAAAAATGCAGATATAAGGATGCCAGGAGGGAGCAGGGGTAGCTGTGACACTGGCTGGCTAGAGCCAGCTCCTTGGTCTCAGCACTCGTTCCTGTCCATGCCAGCCTGCAATTTCAGGGGAGCTGTAGCTGCTCACCCCAAGGTTGAATGTGTGTGACTGTTTGTCTTCGAATGTTTCTGATGATTGCCTACTACATTTGTTTATGATTAGTGCTCAGTCTGGGGGAAGTTACAGGCATGATGTTGCTGCAAGCAGACAAGGATCTGTGAGCAGAGGTGCTCCTCTCTTGGTTTCTGGGTCCCCTGGCCCCGTGCAGCAGGAGGCTGGTGCTGAGCAGTGTTGGCAATTTCCAGCTCCTGCTGAAGAAAGCAGAAAGAAGCTGGTGGCCTTCAAAAACACAAAGCACTGGAAGGACGTTCAAAGAACATCCTTTGCAGACCCTCCACGGGCTGTGCCATCCAGAAGAGAAGGACCACAACAGTAACATCAACTTGAAGACATCTGTTCTGATGGCGTGGAAACTCTCTTGAAATTAATTGCAGTGACCCTACTATTACAGTTACACACAGCATTTATCCAATATTCATCTAAATTAGTTTATCCTGATCCTGCATGACTGTGATTCCTGATTTGTACTTGTTTGAGATCCAAATCTGACCCCTTATCTAGTGTGCTGCATACTGATGGTTAGAAAACTTAATTTGTCCTAGAAAACCCTGGTTTTGTAAGAGGACATTGCACCGAGAGCCTTTTCTTGTATAATAATTTTGCTTTAGAAACTGATTACTCATGGTTCCTATCAGATCTGAATTGCAGATATCTGGGAGAGTGTAGCACTGGGATATTTTAGATTGAAATCGCTCTGCTATCTGTTCTACTGTGGCTCTCTTCTAAAGTAGACTTTATGTTATAAATTACTTTATAGATTTGTAAAGCATGACATAGAAACATTATATACCCTGTGAGTGCTTTAAAATTAATTTGTTCTTGAGCATATCCATGTATGAATGAATTTGACATAAGTTTTTCAATTTTATGCTTCGCTACAGAAAGTGTACAGAGTAAAACTGTAAATCAACTGCCACACTTACTGAAATGACCACTCAGCTATGAAAAGAGGCTGCCCTATATTTAAAGAAGATTTAGATACCAAAATAATAATGTGTACAAGAGAGCTGACATACAGCCTTGGGACTTTCTAACCTACACTGGTGAGACTAATGAAGTAGCATCAATGTGCAGATCCTCCAGGTCGGGGCTTGTTGACAGAGAGACCAGGAAATTGAAAGGAGTCTGTTGAAATCATGGTATTGTCTTGACCACCATGTTGGTGGAACTGCAGGATTCCCAAGGATTTACCAGCAGCTCTCCTACGTGTGCAGGTAGAGCTCACAGGCATGCACTGTCAGGAAAAGTGTGATTTCAGTGGGCAGATTGATGTTCAGGAGGGGTGAGCAGCATTTAGAAACAGCATTTTTAGTTCTTTTATTAATTTTAAAAGGCAGTTTGGGGTCATAAAAATATTTTATGAATTTGTGTCCAATTCAGCAACAAGGCTCCAGCCCTCCCTTCCCTGGGAGAGAGGAGCCACCAGTGCCCTGCTCCAGGGCAGCTGCTGCTCATCCATCACATTGACAGGAAGTTTTGGGGAATGTGTCTGAAATCTGTTCTTTCAGCGTGATTTAATTTGGTGTAAGAGGCTTCACTGGCTGTTGCCACCATGCTACAACCCAGTGGTGCTGTGTCTCAACCAAGGGTTGTACCAGGCTGCAGACTCACTCAGACACACGCTCTGCCGTGCTCAACTGCTGAGCATTTGTGCAGTTCCAATGAAATGTAAAATACTCACAGCAAGAGAGCTGGAGAACATCTTATTTCAGGTGACCTCTGGCTGGAGCTAGAGAACATCTCTAGTAAAAGAAGGTCTTTGGCTCAAATCTCTGTGTGTAGCAGAGTGTGGTTTTGACCTCACTGAACGTCTTTTCCTTTGAACACCAGTTTAGGGAAGAATAGCTGCCATACCTTATTCTTCCACTTTGTGATGCCAGGCTTTTTTTCTTCCACTTTTATACCATGTCCCTCAAAGTGCGTATTTTGCTGGTCTGAAATTAATTTTTTCAGAATTGTGTTTCAAAAGATTGACATAAATCTTTTTTTTTTTTTATTGCTTCTGCTGCTGAAGCAAAAAAAAATATCAATGATTCTTACAGCTGTCATGTTGGGAACCCTCAGTTTATGCTGCCGTGCTGAGAGTCTGGAGAGACACAAAACAAACGCAGCAACTTAAAAGGGAAAGAAACTAATGAAGACCTCACCCAAGTGCCATGGAGATAAGCATTGAGATTCCTGTTGACTGTAGTGATTCAGCAAAGAAATCTTTGTCCTTTATACTACAGGGAAGTTTACTATGTAAGACATGCACCTCAGAAGCAAAACCAAACCTTCTGATGGGTGAATTAACATCAAGAACAGATCTTTGAAAAATCATGCATTGACGATAATAACATAAAGGGATGAAAATTTAAGGTGTGATTAAAAAGATTAATTCCAAGCTTTGTTGCTTTTCTCAGAAAACAATGGAAATAAGGTTCAATCAGGAAAAGATGTAAGAAGAACTGTTTCTTTTCAATAGGATGTTAAATGCTGTGTTCTTATAATAACAGGCACAACACGGTGCTTTTAAATAGCTTAGTTAATAGAGTTTCCAGCAACTCTGCATTGTGTGACTTAGATACCATCACTGGCAGGTTTTGCACACAAAAAAAGCTACTCAAATAAAAGTAGTAGTATTGTTATTATTACTAATACCCAGTTCCTACTAAAAATCCAACAATGCTTTTTATATGGGCAATTATTACTATAACTACTAGTTATCCTAGCATAAATCTAATATGACCACTACTATTAATAGCTGCCTGCATAAAAATTTTTGTTGGGTTTTTGGGTGTTTCTTTTTTCAAAAGTCAATGAGGAAACCTTTTCTCCAAATGGTTTTATTAAGAAATATGACAGAACTACTAAGATATGGTACACTTCTCAGCTCAGCCTTGCTACTAGCTCCCCCCAGGGTGCTCTGGGATCTGGGCAGACCCTTACTGCTCAGTGCTTTGCTGACAGCAGTGCACTGCAGAAACCAAGTCAGGGCTCTCTCTGCTTGTCTTCCTCACCCCTTTCCCAGTCAGCATGTGAGAAGGAGAAAAATGTCTTCTCCTCCTTGCAGGCTCCAGCAATGAAGTTCCTCTGGCTCTAGAGTGCAGGTCTCCATCCAGTAAAGCTTTTAAGCATTCGATTAATACATCTTCATTTAGGAAAGTGCAGACGTAACTACATTTTGCCAAGCAAGACCTGGGAGCCCACGCCAACTGAGGGACTTTGGTAAGTGCTTTGGGATGGGCAGCTGATAGGAGACTGCAGAAAGGCAACAGCAAATGAGGAAGGGAAGCAGCTCCAGTGGCAGGAGCAAGAGGGGCTGAGTCAGGCCATGACTCAGGAAAGCGCACTCCAATTTCAGTGCCTGGCTCTGGTGTCACCTATTCCAAGTCACTTCACTGTGCCATTAGAGTTAGTAACAGCGACCTCTTTGACAATATCCTTCTGAGATTCATACAATTGAAGAGCACATTGTGAAAGCCAAGTGTTAATGATGGCACCTTTGGTGAAGTTACCTGGCTTTAAATTTCCTTTTTCTCTCTAGAGGTTGCTTCAAGTTCTTGATTCTGACCCTGGGAACACATCTGGGACCTCATGTCTTCCACTGCTTCACACTTTTGTAGTCAGGATCCCATTAGCTCAGGGACAAGGAAAGAGACATGAGCCAGGGCAAAATGTTCAGTTCATTGGTTCAGACTAATTCTCCAAATACCATGGGCAGATTTAAGAGCAGCCAAGGGAAAATAGCACACAACCCTTCTACTTGTGGCAGGCTGTGTGTGTGCCACATTCATGTGATCCAGGATCAATACCTGCAGGGAAAACAGCAGCATTCAGGCAAGTC
Organism: Anabacerthia variegaticeps; assembly: GCA_035583185.1. Taxonomy (NCBI): domain Eukaryota; kingdom Metazoa; phylum Chordata; class Aves; order Passeriformes; family Furnariidae; genus Anabacerthia; species Anabacerthia variegaticeps. The sequence goes on from JAWWEW010000041.1 coordinate 12,332,327, forward strand.
AGTTTCAACAATGGAAAAAACTGAATATATTGGAAGGAAGGTGAGATTTCTGTTGCTGGCAGAAAAAAATTAACATGGTAAATAAAAGACCAGATTGGCTGAAGAGCAAAGCCTCTTTCAAGAGGCTCTTGGCACTGCCTGGGGCCAAGCCCCAACTCAGCAGAAGAGTAAGGCATGAATCTAGATATTCATGTTGTCCTGAATTACATGCTCAGAGCACTCCCCAATACCCAGGTAGCCTGCTGCCACAGCTGCTACTTACCTTTGGTAGGTGGGCTGTTCATTTACTGCATGTTTGAACCACCACATGAAAATGTCTCTGATGATCTCAATTCAGAAGCCTTTCTTCTACAAAATATTTCACAGGAAAGTTTCTTTTTGGAGATGTACATACGAAAAAGTTGCTAAAGACTGTATTTTTGAAGACAAATGTAAGAGTTTCTGTCATCTAAAAGAAGCAGCTAGTGCACTTTGATGTACAGCAGAAACTTTCTGGATGTTACAAAAATAGCCCCTTGTATTAATCTGACAGGTCCTACCCCCACAGAGGTGTACAAAGCCTTTGCACAAGCAAATGCCTTCTGATGCCTTGCTGAGTCACTACATCACCAGCTCCTGACAGAAAGCCTTCACCTAAATGTGTACTGTGTGCTTCACTAATTGCTGTGATGTGTAAAACAGGGCATGTGAGGATGATACAGGTTAGAGGGGCTGGACTGTGAAGTTTAATTATAAGCTACAAAATCTCAGCATCATAAGGATTGTTTTCATTAGTGATCTGACAAGGCTTCTTACATCTTACTGCAAGATGTCTGTGGCTTTAACTCACTGAACGCTTTCCTTTTCCCTCAAGAATAGGAGAATTTCATCTTAAGAAACAAATTAAACAAATACCTTTTTATACTAAATATGCTTAACCTAAAGCTTTCTCCTTATTATTTCATAAACGCCTTGAGATTATAGAGGCTCAGCTAGCTTAGTAAAGATGAATTGCATGTGATCCTGGGAATACAGCCATTGCATTAGTTATTCTTCCTTTCCATTGCGTTAGGCTTTTTGTAAATAGTCTGCATGTTTAATCAATGGAGACTAATTAAGAAGAAAGGGCATGCTTTATTGTTGTATTAAAACCTGTTCATTGCCATAGGCAAGATGTCATCAATATTTCTAGCTGAAAATTACTACTTGCAATATCCATCATTGAGAATTTAACTGTAACCATTAAAAAAGCTAAAAGAATATTTTATCGCTGGGTACAAACAGCCATATGCAGATTTACAACTATGTAACCAAATGCATAATTCATCCCTGTGTATGATATTTTGGAATAAAGGGATTATAATGAACTTGATTACATCAAGGATCCCAAAAGACAGAAGAATCTCTTTAAACTATCTCCAGAGCAAGACTGCTCTAAATAAGACCAGTCAAGTGCTAATATCAGTTATCCCACTGTAAGTATGTACTTTCTTTATTGACTTTAATAGATTTTTCCTAAATTCACAGTGGTAACAAAACAGTTACCACTGCGCCAAACAGCTGATTTATATGCCAACTAGCATGGTGGAGTAAATGCCACTTAGGACCAGATCTGTCAACATTTTCCATACAATCACATTGATTTAAATAGAATCAATCAAGTCAGGCAACATCTACATGAGCAATAGGAGCAGCACTGTCAGACGAAACAGCTTGTGCTGGGAGCCTGATGTCTGTGCCAGTGGCATGGTGCAGAGAGGATGTTATTCCAGCTGAGCTCCAGGTTGGCCTCACAGTTCCCCTTTGGCAGCTGAAACAAGAACAGTAACTGGGAAATTCACCTCAGAAATGTCCTCATGAAAACAGGGATGTGGGCACATCCCCAGATAGCCACGAGCCTGCCAGCATCTCACATGCATTATCACAGTTTAGCAAAGGAGAGGGGTTGGGGATCAGTCTTCCCAGTTCACCACCAAGTGCTGGATCATTTTTGTGGCTGGACTTGTTCAGGAGACAGGCATGTGCTATATACGCTTAACCTGCTTAGAATACACATTTTATGTGTATTTTGAGGTCCAGACTGATGAAGAAAGAAAGGCTTAGTGAAAGGGAGATCCCTCATTGAAAGGTGCCAAGGAGGAGCTCAAGAGTGGACAAGAGCTTTACCTCCAACCAAAGGAAAACATGGTTTATTAACCAGTTAAGTCCCAGAAATGATTCCTACTGTGGCTACATAATACTAATGTATGTATGGAGGAGAGAAATTATTTAAGTAAGCCCTTAACTAAGAGGTGGCAGGAGAGTCTCCTGCAGAGAGATGTTGCCCAGGACAATAAAACTATACAGATTCCCCAGGATACTTGAGCAAGGAGATTGACTCTACTTATGTATGTTTTATGCTAACTGGGTGATAATTAAACCTTCATTTTCATGGGGTTGGGTGAGCCTAAACCCAGGCCCATGGGACAAGCAATAAGTGCCCAAGTTCCCCTGAGTCTGTGTGTCCTTCAGGGACTTCCTTGGATGATCCTGGAAAAGCTCATGTGTCTGGGGAAAGGCAGAGCATGAGGTGCATGGGAGCCTTTGTCAGTGCTTCAGTAAGGAATTGGTTTTCCCAGGATATTTCCCAAGTGTATTCAATTGGTGTAATGCTTCTGAATTGTAATGACTGCTACCTAATTTGCACAAAACAGCATCAGTTCCACTTAACCAGGATGTGCCAGAGGGAGACAGGGAGCCAAGCACAATTACACTGCTACAAATTCCTGATAGTTTGCTCTCGCAGTGCAGAAGGATCAAAATAAAATAGGGGTATAGTAAAATCACTTGTTTAATAAGCTATTTTACCTCATTTTTTCCAGCATTATAAATGAGGCAACTGCTTTGTTTTGTATCTCAGTACTCATCCAGGGTGCATATCCTCCAGCACCTCTATCTGTTCCATGTTCCATTGCTGAAATAATGCTAGAGACAAGCCAGTTGAGCCATTCCAGTACCAGTATACAGGCACAGCTCTCAAGAAAGACAGAAATCAAACAAATTCTTTTTCCAAAAAAAGTATATATGCACATACACAAACTTTTTTTTTTCCTTACTGCCTGCTGTGAATTTTCAGAAAAGTTATTATATTGATTATTTTCCCCAGGGGCATGCCAATCACATAATCGATGCTGTTAGATATTTCCAGCTGTGTCTCATTTCACTGCTATTTTTTACAGTTCTTCTGCATTAGGCCCAACTAGAAAATACCATTCTGATGATATTTTGGCTATTTGTGATTTATATGTCAAATCCACATTTAAGTCCTTAAATTCTTTTCAAAACAGTTTTCAAATGATAGTGGAACCATTGGTCTGTGTTCCCAGTTCAGAAATTACTGCTTTAAGACAGTGTCTCAAATTCTATATATCTTAGCACATCCTTTCAGGCTCCTCTTGAATAGCAGTTTAGGCCAATTGATTGTTCTGCCACTCTCTCAGGAGGTAATCTTGTTTCCTCCATCTTGTTACAGATTTTTTAGCTGTTCAGTAGTGTAATGTGTAGATGTGCAAGTACATTTCTTTTCTTGATACAAATCCTTCATCTTCTGGGTGACTTAGTATCTCTCCTCATCTGACATGAAAGGTTTATACACTATGCAAAGTACTGTAAATCCACAATAATTTGCAGGAGTAGGTTGCTGAAGATACTTTGAAATCCGAAGTATTGTTAGGTTCCCCTGTAGCATCATGGGCACAAGATCTCACAGGAGCAGGTTTCTGTGGGTGCATAACCAAAAAGCACAATGCATGGCTAACCTTAAAATCTAAGCTATTAGGAGAGTTTGTGCATATAAGGACTTGGTAGGCTGGGTCTTTCAAATGGCACCTATGATTTTGGAACTATAATCAAAAATGATGGGCAATGTGTCAACAAGATCTAGATGTATCATTTTTATTTTATTACTGCAGTTTCTCCCGTAGCAGAAAGACTTCTGTAGGTCTTTACATACTGAGGTGGTAACTGATACAGTTTTGTCTTTGATCTAATTCATTGTAATGATTTGTAGGTGTTTGTTTCTTAATTTTGCATCTTTATTCAAGTATTTTTTTTAAGTGGCCAGATTAACAGTGTTTAAAATTGCCCATTGATCAAAAGGTGTCACTGGGTGCTTTGATTCTGACATGACAGCAAAAAAATGCATCTTACTGACATAGAAATTCTTCACTTGTTTATATGTTCATGTATGTTCCATCACTATTTCTCATCTGTTAATCCCGTTTGGGTTTTTTTCATTTACCTCCTTAATAATCCATTGAAATCACTCACCTGGCTTTCAGAAAGTTCCCTGTCTGGATGAATTGAGATAGAAGCCTGAACCATTCACACTCTTCACACTACAGCGAATAATGAGATTGTTTACAAGTTATATTATGATGTGCAAGATCTCATTTGATTATACCTTAACTATTTTGTTTTTCCCTCCCTACCTCACAGATGATGGAAATGCTTAAAACAAGTTAAGGTAGTATGACACAGACTAACGTAAGTGTGAGCATGGCATCCAGGGGACAAGCTGTGAAATGTTTGCGTGCTTCTGCCAAAACACATTGCATGGCTTTCTGCTCTTGTCTCGTGTTTCTGATGTTAGGCAGCATGTTCAGCAACATGTAAGTGTTTCATTTATATTCCCAGCTCAACTTTGGTTTCATATAGCCTTAATATTCCGCCTTTTTCAGTAGCTTGTGGCAGCTGCTAGGGGCAAATCTGCAAGCTGCGTTTGTCTTTCTTAAGTAACCATCAGAAGTACCTGCTAGGATCAGGACCCCACTGCATATGGCTGTTTAGAAATCCATGGTAGAAATGTTGAAGTGTGCCACTCGGGTCAGGAACAGAATCAAGCCTTCTGTGCTTGCTGGTGGAAAGCAGCAGCTCCCAGTTTGCCTTTTCCAGAAGTCAAGGCTGGTACTAGTGCAGCTGGCTCTGCTACAGCATCTGTGCCTTCACAATGTGAATGCTTTGTGATGAATCCTTTGTTGTCAAATTCTTCCTTCATGTGACAGATGACACTTTGGAATTACAAACGTGGTTTTTACAGTCTCTGTTAAAAAAAAGACTACCATGGGCAAATATGATGTTTTCCTGTGTTTATATACTTCTTTTAGTGTATGTGAAGCTTATGAAGGTGAGACCAGTCAGAGCAGCTTGAAACATTTACACACAGGTCTTCTGGTGCTGGCTGGTATTGAGAGGCAAAACTCAGTTATTCTCTACCTACCTGGGTTTCTTTTCTCCCAAGATTGTCATTCCTATTTTAAGCATGCTGGTGGGTTTTTTTGTTATGAGGCTGGTCAAATATTGACCAGGTTGCCCAGCAAGGTAGTGTCATCTCCATCCTTGGAGATACTCAGAACTTGACTGGACGTGACCTTGAGCAAACTGGTTGGACTTTCTTCAAGAAGGGAGTTGGAATATGTGACCTCCAGAAGTTCCTTTCTATTACAGTTGTCAGTGATTCTTCAGTTTCATAACTGTACAGGTGGGGCCACTAAAATAACTTTTGCTATCTGTAAGCCATCATTCAAAACCAGATCACCAGATATCAGTGTGCTGGTCACTGTTCCACTTTTCTGGATAATAAAATGGAGCTTATCAAATGCTGGTTATTACTCTCAGTACACCCAGTTTAAGCACTTGCAACTGAGCTTACACATGTAGGTATTTGTTGTATTTTCTTATTGTGCAACAAAAATATGTAGTGAATAGCATGTGTTGTGTGAGAACAGGGTGACTTATCAGAAACATCTCTACTTTTAAATTATTGGAGCTATGCCAGCTGACACTGACAGGTGTCTACATGATGTTTTTATAGCTCTTCTCAAGTTTTCCATGTAAGATCCCTACCTCTGTTCCTAAGACATTAATGATTAGACTGTCAGAGCTGAGAAAATCCACCTAGTGAGTAAGGTCACCTTCGCTGTTCTCAGTAACAACGGAAAACGCCAGGCTTATGGGGCTCAGGAAGTCCTAATTAACGTCAATGGCAAACTCAAAGCCAGAGAAAAATAGGGCTGGCAAAATAATTCTCTCTAGAGCTAAGATTGTTTTTTGAAACCATTGTAAAAGAAGCCTGGAAGCTGTATTTTCAAATATAGTTAGTGCTGGGGATGGGTTTCAGAAAAGAAAATCAGTGAGGGGTTTGTGATTTCCCTGCCTCCTTCTCCTCAGTGAGTTCCTGCCAGCAGTCAGAGCCTCTGAGACTCAACCAAGGCCCAGAGGCAGGAGTGCTGTACATCCCTGTTCCCACCTGCCAAAAAGTCACCATGCTCCTTCTTCAGCTCGGCCCCTTTGCTCCCCGAGAAATGTGCCTCCTTGGGGATGCTGGAGCCATGACACACACACAGAGCTGGGCCACCCCACAACCTCACACCTCCTCCCCTTGCTGCCAGAAGATCCATCTTCCCTCATCCTACACACCAAAACAAAGGCCAACATATACCCACAGCTGTCATGAGTAAATGGAACCCACAGACCATTTTTATAGGGGACAGCTCACAGATCTGTCTGTAGCACCACTTAAGGATTCTGAATTTGCCTTGGAGTCTTGCAAAATGAAATAGTTCATCTTCCCAAAGCACTGTATTAAGCATTTTTGCTCCCATTTTCTTCCTCTAAACTAGTCTTAGTCCGAAGTTCAGATTCCCTGAACTGGGCTAATCCCCCTGATTGCCACATCCTTCCTCTCAATTCTCTGACCCCAATTACAGGCTTGATGAAACCAGCTGTCTCTTAGACACCCCTGTCTGGCAGAGAGCTGCTAAATCCTGCGACGTTTCAGCCTATTCATTTGTATAATCTGGGTGTTTCACGCTGATCCCCTTACTCACCCATCTCCGGTTTCTGTGCCAGCCCAGTGCTGCTGGAAGACACCGCTTCCCCTCAGATTTCCTTCTATGGCAAGGATGTCCCCAACTCAGTTCTCTTATCTTGTCAGTGTGAGGGAACAGTCTGAAAATGAGAGTGTTTTTTGGTTTCAGTGCCCATGTGTTTATAATAGCACCTGCAACCATGTTTTATATTCTAGAAAGGAATATTCAAATCAGATATGGTGAACAAAATTCCCACAACCTTTTCAGCAGAGGGAGAGCAAAACAGAGGAAAGAGTTTCCTAAGGGTACTGTGACCTTCCAGTGTTGGAAAGCCTTAGGGATATATTATTCAACAATATCAGAAGTGACCCTGGTGCAATTAGCTTACCTTGGGACAAGGAGTGGTCTGCATGACCTCCGGAAGTTCTCTCCTGCATGTTTTTGTACGACTGTTATTTTGAAAGATCTTAAAAGCCTCAGCCAAAAAATTTAATCACAGGTCTAAACTGCGTGCATGTACAAGTGGCTGACACCAGGACACAAATTTGCTGCTAAGAGAGGACAGACCTGAAGAACCACTGCAGACTGTTGAATGTCATCATTGCCCTCTTGCAGACAGGCACACAAGGGTGTAAGTCCAGTGCACATTTCCTCTGCTTGTTAGCATAACAACAGACCAGTTTGTGTACTTAGCCAACTCCAGCAGTGCCCACAGAGCCAGACACTGTGGCCCATCCCTCACTCATGCTGCTGTTGCAGTGCCACCTCCAGGGCCCTGGGACCCATCCATAACAAAAACAGTGCACACCACATCTTCCTCTGCCCCAACCTGCTGTTTTCAGCCACGTGCAGATCCTCTCCAGCATTGCCAACTTTGATCTCAAAGTCAGATTACTCAGGGAGTAAATAAGAATATATGTTTATCACTGGACTATTGTGTAGGCACAGCTCTCCCTTCCCCAATGCTCATGTTGCTCACAACCCAAAAGAGTGGTACTTTTTAACTTTAAGAAGAAACATACTCTACTTATTAATTTTTGAAAGTGTGGTTATGACTCAAGCAAAGAGTACAGTCCCAGGCAGTGTCCCTGCCCCATCCAGCATATTAATATGGCTTCAAGGGATGTGAAAGAGCTTTACACAAATGGGAACTTGAGAAAGACTCTGGACTGAACCCAGCAAAGCACATTGTTTCCTGAAAGTGCATAAGGAGCCCTAAAGAATTCAGCAGGATGATCCATGAACTGAGAGGTGTGCTCCTATCTAAGTGCTTTTCTGGCTGATGGCCACAGACCAACTTGCTCCTGAAAGCCCATGGGACAGCTGCAAAAGCAAAATCTGCCCAGTGGAATACCAATGCATCTCTTGCCCAAAGACTATCCAACATCCCCATGAGTGAAAATTGCGGAGTCTTTATCAAAGACATTGAAAAGCTCAGCACATCTGAAGCTTTTCGTCCTTCAACAGAGCACAGTTCATTAGGGCTGGCCAGCCCTTCTGCATCATGTGCCCCCAAAATGCCAACATTTTCCTACAGCAAACAGCCACCATACAGACCATGAAGATCTGAAGCAGGACAAAGATCTTCTTTGTAGACAAGAGCAGAGTCCTTCTCCCATGCTCACTATGGAAGACAGGTTGGCTGGGTTTATGCTGGTGTCTGCAACCCCGAAGCCTGCCATACCACAGGGACTCCTGTGTTAGGTGGATGCTGTGAGTCCCATGGGAACCACAGTGCATGGAAACCAGAGCTGAACCATTCATCAAACACAGCCAAAGGATCAGAAGTGATCCACTGCCCTAGGGGTTGGATTTGCTGTATATTGTTGGCTTCCTTTATAGTGGCAGCATGTGATATCCCTTCTCTACATTCAGACCACACAAACAATTTAACAGGCAGAAACCTAGGCAGACCAGTAGCCTCTAACAGCCTGGCAATATATTAACCTGGCAAGTTATTATACATGAGTTGAGCTAGAGCAGCCTGATGCTCTTGCACACACTGCTTTATGTGTCTTCACGATGAACAGCTATTTTGGATTTTCCAGTCATTCAACACACTCATCTGCAAGACTATTTTATTATTTCTTAAGATATATTCCCCTTTTATAGTCCGACTGACAATCATCATAGCAGCATGAAACCTCAAGTGCTCATCTTCTTAATCACAGCATTTTCAGCAGAAAATGATCCTCTGAAATTCAGACTAGAGACAAAACAGACTCCATACTGGTGTCTGTGGAACTAGCTTTTTTCTCATTACAGATTTCTGTTTCATATCAAAATGTGCACTGAAAAACATCCCTCTTGCTGTAGAAAACCATCTTCAATGGACTTGAAGTGGTGTAAAGGGTAATTAATAGGTTAGTCTCATCTCTAACCTCTGTGATGCAATTACAAACATTGCAAAATGCGAGAATACTCCCCTGCTGACAAATCTGATCTGCCATTAATTTTGGTCCTCACTAGAGAGAAAAGTGTGGTTAAAGGCCAGGAGAGCATGTACCTTTGCAAGTTGCTGTATCAGCCAGCAAAAAAAAGGCAGCAGGTTTTTTTATTCTGGTACTGGCTTGGGACACAGAGCACCACTATCTGGGTGCCAAGGAAATGCAGAAAAAAGCAATTTCCCTGAAATGAAGACATACAGCCATCTTCAGTCTGTTTTGTATTAAGGGGAGGGCAGTCATTCTCCAGAATGCCTGAAGCCAGCTCTGAAGGCACAGCTCATATATATTCTCAGAGGTGTTAAGCTCAGATCATCTTTGAGGGGGAGAAAATATTGCCTCCATCCTGTTCATGCCAGAGGAGATCTCAAGAAGTAAATCAAAGGACACTAGGGACAAATCTTTGGTAAAAGCATATCAAAACTTTGTTTAATTTGTTTGCACTCCTGTTGTAAAGCAGGCTCACCAGAGACAATATGATCTACAAATGGAATATGTTACTAAATCAGGACACAACTTACTGGAAGGATGAGTAATGATTTCATCTAAGTCATTACCTCTTCCTATCAATAGCATATCTCTGTGGGGAGCATGCTCACCTCCAGCTGAAGATCATATAATCCTTGTAGGAAAGACTTTAGGTGCCTGCCTCAAGGACATGACACACCAAGACACCCAAAAAACAGTGGATCAGATGGTCCCTTGTTGAGATCAGATGTGCGTAAAAATGTACAATCCATGGCAGGTTCAATATCCAGCACATGATCCCTTCAGTTTGTAAAACTTGCTTCTGCCCAGATATGTGGGAAAGGGACACTTGATTAGGACAGCAGAGAAAAGGGGTGATTATCCTGAATCCAGACTTAATCACAGGCACTGTCATCTGTGGGTCTGACACATCCCAGGCACACACTTATGGGGCCCGGGATGCCATACAGATTGGATCGGGTGAGCATGCATCACACAGTGGGTGGTTCTGTGCGTGTACACCTCCATCCTGTGCAACTTTGGGAGCAAATATCTAAAACCCTCAAATGCTGTCCAGGCAACTTCTCTGAACAAAGATGGATTAATGACTGAATGATCTTAGAGATCTTTTCCAATCTAAATGATTCTTAATGAGTCTATGACTCTAAGAGTACATGTGTATGGGGAGGCTGTATGGGTTAAATACCAAAATCACAGAATTACAGGATGGATAAGGTTGGAAGAGACCACAATGGGTCATCTGGTCCAATCTTCCTGCTCAAGATATAACGAAAAGTGAGCCCCTTGTCTTATCTCACGTGCCTCCCCTTGTATGATTGTAGTTGGTAAACCTGTTAGCTTCTGCATCCGGGCAGCACATATCCCCAGTGCTGTTTGCAACATTATCACTATCTTCCCTCTTCTCTCCAGGCTGATGCTGTCATTTCATCCTGCTAACATTCCCTCAAGAGCATCCTACAAAATTATCTATTACTATTTGTTCCCACAGTAAAGCCCTGATAGCTTCATCCTTAGTTTCCATGACCTTCTCTGTTCTAGCCCTCTTGATGTTCACCTTGTTTTCTCTCAAAATGTCACAACTGAGATCGATTCCTTGCTTCAATTCCTCAGCAAACCACACTAAATCGTTTCACTGCTTCACCTTCATCATCTTTGTCAAGTTTGTGGCCCAACCTTTCAAAAGTTTCCATAAAACCACCTTTATGGCTTTTTCTGCTTATGTCCTCCTTTCCTGAGAGATGACTCATTTCCATTTCCTCTTCACGGTGCTTCCTTCTCCCATCTCAGGCATCCTGTGAAACAAAACCTCCTCCCAGGGTGCCACCAAAGCAAATTTCAAATCATGCCAGTTTCCAAGTTTTCCATAGGTTTGAGACATAATCAGTCTTGTCTGTGCTATTTTCAAGTAATCTTTTAATCCCCCACCTGCTGACTCCTGCCTTTGGATTTGAGGTATTGACTTCGATGGGACACATACAATTCCTCTCTTACTCTTACAGTCGTCTGCAGAGACAAAGTATGGGCAGCTGGAGGAGGAATCAGTGCCATGCTCCTGCTCAAGTTATTCTTGCCTGAATTTACCTCAAAGTAAACCAGAGTCAGTCTTCTTCTGCCATTCGTTTTTGTAGCAGGGAACCTACAGCCCTTCCTCAGTTGAAAACATCCTTTATGGGGAGGAGATACAGCTGCTGCATGTTTCCTGCCTCCATCCTAAGTTACTAGAAATGGAGAATATTTTAAATGAATATAAAAGATCTTACACTGAAATTATATTGAGAAAAAGTTCCCTTTGGAAAGTGAAAAGAAATCTAGGATGAGATTTGGATAGGTAAATTGTCTGGGGATGTCTATGTTCACATTTACTTTTTCCCTTTCCCAGAGTAAAAATAAAGTGACAGTATGACCACAAGATACTGTCTGAGTAGATTCTCTTGAGCAAAGTTTAGCACTCTACCCACCACCCAGAGGACATTCATTCACCTCTACCTTGTGTATGGTGTTCGAGCTGGGTATGAGTCTTAAAAATATTGACCATATCCAAGCAACTATTTCAGCTCTCTGATTTACAAAATATTATTTGCCTGACAGCAGCCGCCTCTGAAGTACTTTGTAATTAATACATCCGTTTTCAGATTCCTTAAAGACAACATTCACGACAGATTAGAAAGATCAGAGATGCCACAAAGATTTCTAAATAACAAGAATTAGTTGTGATTAAATAGATCACTGTAGAGTGACAAGTAGATGTGTCAATTACATATCAAAGTTAATAAGAAATAAAAAGAGTACTGGTGATGTAAGAAAGCACATACAATAGTAATTAATTCAAGTCTGTAACCCAGAGTGCTTCTAGATGGCTGGCAACTCTGAGTGCCCTGCACTAGACTTAAAAGATTAAGGGTTTTTTTTTTATTTCCAAAGATGAAGATGCTACAAAAATTGCATCCAAAGATCAAAGGGTTTGAAAAGGTTAAATCCATTTTGCCAAAGTCACCTATGATGAACATCATAGCCTGCAGCAAAGAGTGCCAAGTCATTTGTATTAGGTTTCCAGTAATGCTGCAAAATATGCAAGAAGTCATAACTGCATTGCCTGTAAATTTTATGTCTAATTAATTATAACTTGTATAAAATATTATGATGCTCCATTCACATGATGAGAATTTAATTAATTTGTAGTTTACATGCCCCTAATAATAAATATTTCTCCAGGATCTTGGTCTAGAGGCTTTTCATCAGCTTTAAAGGGAACCCTGTCACTGACAGTGTTAAAGTTTACTGAGTCCTACAAAAACTGTCTGCTTCACATAACCTTTCATAAGCATGTTGTACAAAAGGCATCAGGCAGTATTTATAGACTGCCTGCATGAGGGAAAGCACAGGTGACACTCAGACTCCCTTGAAAAACCTATCAACCAGGTAGAAACTTGCCACTGCTGGCTTGGGGATTCACATTAGTGCAGTAAATACCCACTGCCACTTCCCAGGTAGAAAACTGAACACAAGAAATCATCCAAGTTGGCTGAATATACTTCATCCTAGTGATGTGCAGGGTGTGACAGTTTTCTCTTCCTACCTTTTGGTTTAGGAACTGATTTTCTAATTAGAGCATCCTGAAGATTTATTCCAGCCTCTTTTCAGGCACAGCAAACACAGTCAGTGAAATATGTTTTTAAACACTGTCTGATAGAAACATCTTGGAAGAAAAATAATATTTTGCCCAAAGAATAAAAAGTGGGGACCACATATATCCTCTGGCAAGGTTTGATAAACACTCTGCCTTTATAGAAATATACAGTCATGTTTCTTTCTAAGGATAGTGGCTGTCTGGAGGAACCCAATTAGGTAACTTGACCATTTACCCAGTAAATCCTAACTTTCCAATTTTTCCTCATCATCTATAAAACTACCAGAAGGTGCAGCAAACTGTTTCCATGATTCTCAGAAAGTCTCTCCCTCTGCTTTAGCATGGGGCACACACAAGATCGCTGTAAGCCATGCTGTAGGGGTTGAGGGACCAGGCTTTTTTCCCTTCTAAACCTGAAACCACACACCCCACTTGAAAAATTAATGACTGACTGAGTGAATGTTGTCTGTGGGAGGTTTTGAAGTGAGGTCAGTGCTTATCCACCCTCAGGAGAGGAGGGTGGTTTAATGGCTGACACAGTGCCTTGCACTGCAGGTTCAGGACAGTCAGGCAGCCACGTCCTGTGGACTTCACTTGCCTTTAGTTCTCACTCTGGGATTATGTGTGCTAAAAGGGTTCACAAAACAGATGGATATATTCATGGCAGGAAGACTTGCAGGGCCCTTACATGCAAGGATGCCTGTTGAGCTCTCAAAGTCCCCATGATGCAATTTGTTGGAGGATGGCATGTAATTTTGGAGAAACATCCTTATGGCTTTCTCTGCCCTGCCATGTCCTACATATCCACTGCTAGCCACTGACAGAAAAAAAGGATGGACTGAACAGACCTCTGGTCCAACTTTGCACATGAAAGGTGAGAACTTTGTTTTCACACCTGTGTGTTTCTGGGGAATGCCTGTTCCTGAGCTCCTCTGGCTACTGTGGACCTGTCTTTTCACATGCCCTCATGCTCCCATTGACCCTGTACTTGTTTCATTACAGTATTTATACCATCACAGTAATGGCTCACCAAGCTACCCCATCACAGAGCAGGAGCTCCCAGGAGTGTTGGCTCAACACAACATCCTTAGTTTACAAGCCTAGCCCAGGTCACTCTCACTCCCAACACTGTGTCACTTCTTTCTTATGCAGTAGGGAGCTCTGCTTTACTGGTATGCACAACACATGGATTTGTTTCCAGAGTTACAAAATATATGAGCTGGTACAAAAACCAGTTTCTGCCAAGGCTGCAGGAAAAGAGGCTGTAACTTTCTTTCAGAGCAACAAGCTCCATGAGAAAACAGAAGGTTCCGCATGAGGGAAGCACGACACATAACCACTTAATAAAAACAACCCAAGCCCGCCAGGGGACTGGCAGAATTTACAGGCATTGTGCTGGGAACAGAAATCCAGCCCTCGTGGTCAGCACAGCACTATTAGCAAACACACAGAGCAGTTAATATTTTGAGGTTGTTTTAGCTATATTTGTGTACCTTGACAGGTGACATTTCCAAGACACTACGAGTCTCTGCTGAGTTGGACCTATTATGAAAAGTGAACATGCAGCTGAGCTTTAAAAAATCCTTACATGACAGAGAAATAAAGAAGTGAAGTTTGCAGAGTCATTTATGCAGGGAAGGTTATTCTCCAGAGTTTTTTATTAGCCTTCCAGTCCCCTTCAACCAGAGAGAAATGCATTGTGCTATCCCTACACAAAGTAGATCAGGAAACCTGCCTCTGCCTTGACCAAGGATCAGCTCACTGCCATTTTTCTCATTTGTTTCTGTTATTGCAGCTAAATGTGGGTGGGAGTATTCTCCTGGGTGATGTTCCCAGCAGGCATAACCTCCTGTGGTGTTTTATTCTTCAATGATTCCTTGGCCATTGGGGTCTCAGTCACAGGGAGGTCCATATGGTCTCTTTCCTGATGGTGTTCCAGTAAGGAGAGCCAAAATCCTCCGGGGCAATCGTCCCTGTCCCAGCTCCCAGGCACCCTACAAATGGCTGTGGGCAAGATGATAGCTGGAGACAGGCATGCAAAGGGATAAAAGGAGTCATTTGAAATGGTGAGGTAGGAATTGGACAACATATTTCTTTAAAGTCATAACTGGAGCTACTGGTGAGTCAGGTGGATGTACCAACAGAGGCTGTAAGGGGAGCTGAAAGAACTCTGGAATTACACCTGTGAATAGGTGTCTCTGAGACCCCTGCAGACAGTTTAAGGTAGAGAAATTCCTGTTGGCCACATATGAAAATAACTTGTGTGCTTGGAGCCCTACTGCAAAAGCTGCTGAGGCCAAACTCTCCTCCCCAGCACTGTGCTTGCCCAGCTCTTCACCACAAGTACGGGGAAAGCCCAGTGATTCTTAAAGCTGCTGTAACCCAGAACGAGACAAATGGAGGGAAAAATGTATTAAACAGTTGTTTTGGCTGCTGATTGTTTTTGGTTTCTTAGCAACTGTGCAAAGAGAAGCTGCTTGAGATCTGAGCTGTCTAGTCAAATCCAGTAGGCATCCCCCTGTGGAGGACAGCCCTCCTCTCTGCTCATCCACACAGGGGAAACCACAGAAGCCCCCCCGGAACAGAGAGGATTGCAAACAAGCCCACCAAAACAGAAAAACAAGCTTATCCCCTTGCCCTTCTCTAAACTGAGGGAAAAGGGAACAAGCTGTCCGTCAGAGTCC
Organism: Anabacerthia variegaticeps; assembly: GCA_035583185.1. NCBI lineage: Eukaryota > Metazoa > Chordata > Aves > Passeriformes > Furnariidae > Anabacerthia > Anabacerthia variegaticeps. Next base: position 12,347,898 of record JAWWEW010000041.1, read on the forward strand.
TCATGTGTGGTTCTTCCAGACATAGAAAGCTTGTTTGGGATTAGGAACCATGGAAGAGAAATCAGGTTCTTCTGTGCCTCAGGGTCAGGGCCAGGCTGGAGGGGTACCAGAGGACGCTCCTGCCACTCCAGCCATCAGCCACTCCAACCCTGACAGCTAAAAATGAGCCTGATGCTTTGGTGCAGGGGGAGCCCAGTGTCCTCTGGCACAAGGCACTCACCTCCTCCCCTGGCAATGCAGGTGGCTCGGTTACAGCATCCTTCACAGGTGGTTGTTTGTGATCACTGCTTTTGAGTGCACGAAAAGCTGTTTATGCCCGATGTCCCTGTGATCAGCAGTGTCCGTCTCTCGCCAGTCCCTTGAGCAAATCCACAGAGAGACAGGGCTGATTTTTGCCAAACGGTTTCAGACCTCGGGGAGTGTCTGTGCTGGAGGAGCTTTCGGCACTGGTGCAGGGTTTGTGTGGGTCTCTGTATTGAAGCAGCCATTTCATTGTTTTGATTTTCAGGGACTGTTTAAATTGTTAATTCATGCCTGTTACTGACATATTGCCCGTGCTTATTGCTAATAGCTTATTTCCATCCATACTAACACTATCTCATTCAGTCAGATGTAAGTATGAGGATGCTGACCTGTAGTTAATCCTACACGTCCCTGACTGTTAATTTAATGACTATTAAATATTAATGGGAGCAGAGAACGGAAGTCAGATCACCTTTTCAACGGCTTAGTGCCCCTGTCACCAGGCTACAATGTCATCCTTGATCTTGCTTTTTTTATTCCCTTTCTCCCAGTTTCATTTACAGGACAAAGGAAAGATGCGTTTTAGAGAACACTTTGCAATCAAGCAGCTATTGCAAGGATTAGGGCTGTACCAGGATTTCCCAGCTCTTAGGTGGATGTTCAAACCACCATGCGGTTGAATAAAAGGGGGTGGTTTTTGTCCAGAACCCAGGAAAGGGCCCTACACCCCAGCTCAGTGGCTATGCTAGAGAAGGGGAGAATGCACACAAACACAGACACCCATGTTCTACATCCCCCTCCGGATGCCGTGCAAAAATAATTCAGTGTTCAAGGAGAGATGTGGAAGGTATCTGGTGGTTAACATTCTCCCCAGGGCATGGGGATGCTGGTCTTGGATCCACTAGGCTCTACCTGCATAATAAATAAATAAACTATGGTCTAGTGCTGAGGGTGGACCCAGAGCCTCTGGTGCAAACCTTCAACACTGCAGTGCCAAGTGCCCTGTTGTGTTCCCAGACTGGTGGTGGGAAAACTCTCGTGGCTAGTCTGGAGTAGAGAAGTGAATCCTCCCTTCCAGAGGAGAGAGCTGAACATCACTCTTTCAATTCCTGTTTAGTGTCATATTGTCTTGATTCTCACAGGAAACATCATCACTTCTGGTCATGCTTTAGTAAAAGAAAGCCATGTCTCCCACATGACCACCCAGAGAACATTTGATTTTCAAGCCTCTTAAGTTTTTGGACATTGGGGGACAACGGTGGTGGTGTAAAGATCTTTCTCTCTGCATCTTCCCATGCCTTTTTTTCTTATGGTCTTTTCTTTTGCGTCAGGCAGTTGGGACTGCATCCATGTCTGACTGCTGGAGGTATTTGTCTGTGCTTAAATCTATGTATTTTCATATGACTATATTTTTCTGATTATAAAGCTAATGAGATAAAGCAGAAATCAATCAAAGTAGCTGGGCTTGAAGTGCATTAATACTTAATACTATCTTTTACTATTGTAATTATTATTTGTTTACTTTTTAATTGCTATCTGGTTTACTTATCTCTATGAAAGACATTTCTCAAGAGTATCTTTCTGACTACAGTGTTTTATTTTTACAGAAAAATGCAGGCATTTAGTGAAATGGAAATTACTTTCTTATTATTTAAAATTAATTCAGTCTGTCAAAATGAACTCATTGCCATGCACAGTGCTTCCTTTTTAATTCAGTCTCAGCCTTTCTAGCAATTGAAATTCTGTGCTGAGATGATGTACATAGTAGGCTTTTTATACATATTAAACCCTACATATTAAGAGGATTAAGGCCACATATACATTTTAGAATAGGGCACATAATTATGAAACAAATTTTGCAGTAGGGATAAAAGACTTAGTTTTTCCACTGGTCTTGTAAACTGCTTTGCTAGCCAGGAATGAAACTGCAGGAATGCCTGATGGGAATAAAAGGGTCTCTGTTGCCTGCTCCTTCAGGACTCCAAATTTTGCTAAATCAGGACAAAAGTAGAGAAAATATTTGCATATAAATAATTGGGATGCCAGTGCTCCCTCCTTTTCTCTCCTTAGAATGAAAAATAAGAGAATAGAAAGCAGAAAAGGACAGAGAAGATTGAAACTTGTGATGGGTATAGGAAGAGAAAACCTTAATAAATAGGAGAAAATTGCCTGTCACCTGTGGAGGGAGCAATGAAAATAAGGGGAGAAGGGAGAGAAATTTCTGACAGCATCATCCTGCTGTTGGTTGGGCCCACAGGAGATTCTTCAGGATCAAGAATCAATTAGGAAAGGAGGGGAGAAAAGAAAAGGCAGCTTTAAAAAGTCTTTGTACTTTGTACTTCCTACTCTGTCCTCTGAGCCACTCGGGGCTCCTGCTCCATTCCCTCCTCATAGCAGCTAAACCTGCTTGTAGCAGAAGTTCAGTCCCCTGGAGTCAGCCCAGTGTGTGAGGAAACATCCCAGTGATTCACCTGCCTTGGGCTGGTGTCCTGGTCACACTCCCTGAAAAGAGGTCAGCGGGAAGAGTTTGGAACAGAGGGAGTGATCAAGGAAAACCCTTGTTTAGGAAGGCACCTGAAAAGATTGCCATTCCCATAATAAGAGGATGACCACAGAAATTATTTTTCTATTCACCATCTGAATCAAAAAAGTAATTAAAAAATTTCAATCAGTTTGGGCATACCATAGACAAGACATTCCATGTCACTCCTGTCTCCAAGAGGGAGGATGTGGGGAGCAAGATACATGGCAGTGTTATCTCTGTCCTTGTGAAGGTGATGGAGCAAATAATCCTGGAAACTATTTCCAAACACAAAGGGTGAGAAGCTGATTGGAAGTATTCATCATGGATTTACAAAGGGGAAATCACACCTGACAAAACCTGAAAACCTTGTACAGTGACGTGACTGCCACGGTGGTCAAGGGAAAAGCAGTGGACATTGTTTGTCTTGACTTTAGCATGAATTTTGACAGTTTTTGCCACAAGCTGATGAAGTGTGGGCTAAAAAACTAGGCAGTGAGGTGGACTGAAAAACTGGCTGAACTGCCAGGCTTAAAGGGCTGTGATCAGTGGTACAAAGGAAATGTCCTCAGGTTTCACCAGAGGAGGTTTAGATTATATATTAGGGGAAAACCACTTCACTGAAAGGGTGGTCAGGCATTGGAACAGGCTGCCCGGGGAAGTGCCAGAGACACCATCTCTGAAAGGGTTCAAAAGGCATGTGGATGTGGCACTTAGGGACATGGTTTAGTGGTGACCATTGTGATGCTGGGGGAATGGCTGGAGTCGATGACCTTAGAGGTCTTTCCCAGCCTTAAGGATTCTACGATTCTGTGAGTCCCTATCCCTGGAACCCAAAACCTCAACTGCAGATGTGCTTTACCTCGTGCTACTTTGGTGGATATTTCTGGTGAAACAGGCACGTAGGAACTGCTAAAGTGCCAAAACTGCATGGATAAGAGACCATGAGAAGGAATCAGAGACTTCTTTTCTCCTGTGCTCAGAGCCTTCTTTGTGCCACCAGCTGTGGCATTTCTCCAGCACCACATCCGAGGTGGGAAGCACACCTGGGCTCTTATCTCCCTCTCTGCGTTTTGTTTCAAGTGCTTGCAATTAGCGAAGGATCCTGCCACCAAACTTTTTTTGGGACAAAAGGTGTTGGATTTTGCAGATTTAACACCATTTACTGTGAATCATCAGGAGCATTTTATAGATAAGGTTAAGCACACTGTGTTTTAATTTAAAGTATTTCATCTGTGCATTGCAAAACAATACAGAAAAAAAACCCCACATTTTTCAGATAAACTAGGAGATTTTAATATTTTTTAAATAAGGTCTGGTAACTTCAAAATATTGTTTAATGAAGGAACCTAAACCCAAGAAGTTATTATTTTTTCATTTTGAACATTTAATAACAGTTTCTGACATATTCCAATTTTACACTGCCTTGAATTATGTCACAAGTAGCAGTAATTAATTTTCTTGGTAATGCCACTTATTTTGAAATCCCCAATAATGCTGTGAGCAAGTGGGTAACTGCAGGTACCGCAGTCCCCTCTAGTGGGGAAAATCAGACTGTGCTGATTTTGCAGGACCTGCTGCTGCATTAGCACCGGCTGGATATAAAAGCTTTGCTTTTCTCCCAGATATCCTGAGGACTCTGAGTCGATTTTATCTTTTTATGGTTTGTTATTTATTTATGGTATATTATTTTTGTTCTGAAGGAGAGAGGGACATGTGAGGCTCAGGTTCAGTTCCTGCTTGTGAACTTATTTGTAAGCAGTAATCCTCCTGCTAAAAACCAACAAGTTTTGCTTGGAATACCTTATTTCCACAAAACATTTTGGAAGCTAGTTTTTCCCATCAAAAGGAAACTTCATGAAGAACAGGTTCAACAGAGATCACTGTTCAGCTCCTGGCTCAGCAGTTCATCTAAAACCTCTTCAAAACCCTTATGCACTGGCATTCTCTGATCCAAAATTATGCCCTTGTAATATTTCCCTGTTTTGTGAGCAAGAAGCAGTGATGTTTAGGTTTTAGGAAGCCATTACCATCAATATAATGAAGAATACCCCCTCCCCAAGAACCATGTCTGCACATTTGTTACACTTCTGTTAGGCTGCAGTTCTAAGGGAGAGCTGTGTCTAACGCCCCACATCCCTTTTTTATTTTTTCTCTTACATAATTGTGGTCATGGTTTTAATTAAGTTAAAATAGGATGTTGCACTGAGCTCCTCAGCAGCCTCCTGAATTTTGTGATCTGACCCATCAACTGAGTGAAATCAGAGCACTGCCTCTGATGGTACCACGCGCACTGAGTGCAAGCGACAGATATTTGCATGAACCAATTTATCTCTTAAAAATATTTCTTCTTGACTGAAGAATAAATTGCCTTTATCCTAATGTGCTAGGTAATGAATTGCATTTGAAATGTGTTTATTTTTAGCAAACAAATGCTAATGGCAGCTTGCTGTTAAAAATAGACAGTACAGTTGGCACAGAAATAAGGGCTGGGGAATTGTTCTTCCGTGATCAGTGGAAGTGCCCTCTGTGTAAGTCACCTGGGGAGAAAACATGATGTTCTTATGGAATTAGTCCTTCCAACTGGAGAGATAGTGAGCAGCAAGTCACCACTGTCACCTGAGCCCTGCCTTACATATAGCCCCTGTAGTGCAGAATCCTCATGGCGCTGTCGTACCTCCTGTGGGGACAAAGGATGTAAGATGGAAATGGTGCATTTTTCTTGTCCTCTCTCCCTGTTGGATGTCAGTGGGTGCAATATGGGGTTTTTATGTGCCTCTAGCTTTGCCTGGCTGCAGGGAACAGGGGTGTTTTGGTGAGGGGAGCACCAGGGGCTTCCCAGTATCACCAACTCCCACTCCTCTCTCAGCAGCTGCCCCTCTGGCCAAGGGGCTTTCTCCTGGACAGGGTTTTCCTAATGTCTGTGAAATTTCTCTGGCTGCACTTTTAAGTCCATTACTTGTCACATTCCCAGGGAGAATGATTTATTCTCTTCTTTTTGGCAGCAGCTTTTTTCAGAGTTAAGAGTGTTATGTCCAGTAAGTCTCCTTTCCTCTAGACTACACAGATCAATTGCCCCTGTTTTCTCTTACATTAAGATTTCCAAGGCTTCTGACATTCTTGTTGCTCCACTCTTGTCTTTACTAAGTAGGTCCAATTCTCTCTTACAGCCTAGTGCCAAAGAGCCAGCCATGCAGTTGAGACCTTGCTGAACAGCCTGGTAGACTCACTTGCACATCTTGCAAGTAAATTTTCCTGCTTGTTCATGATTTGTCTGTTTTTCACAACAGAAGGAGCCCAGGGATTCATGTGGTCAGTTGGTCCCTAACTTTTATTTTGTACAACTCCTTCTTCTGCCCATGGACTTACTGCTATTGAATCGTGCCCTATTTTTCAGACCATTTCTCTAATTCATTTTAAATGTTGAATACTGTTTCTGTCCTACAACACACCTGAAGCCCCTCCTAAGTAACTGTGAGCTACATGTGGAGGACATCTGCTATTCCACTGGAGATCCTCTATTGCACTAAGTGATTAGTGAAAGCATTTTAACAACATCAGACCTAAGACAGATCCCCAAGAAACTCTAAGAAATGCAGTCCTTTGGTGGGACAGTGAACCACTAATCACCACTCTAACACTATTTTTCCAACAGGTTTTGCATTTATTTTCATAGTAGTTGTCTAAATAATGTTTCCTAAATGCTATGAGAATGCTTTTCAGATTTTTCAGATTCATGGTTCAAGTCTTTTAGTAGTCTGGCTTATAGAAGTGAAAAACAGATAACCGTCCAAGTACACAGGTGCCACATCTAGTAGTGTTCAGCAAATACTTGTTCTATACTTTCAGTAGATTTTTTTTCATTTCATCCAAAACTGATGGGGCTGCTGTGATACAAGGACTCGTCTTCTCACCTTATTTTAATTCCTGGGTGAAGTATTAAAGTGCCAATTCTGGTAATTTGGTTCCCAGAGACACACTCACAAGGTCTAGCTGCACCATCCAAACCTCCAAGGTGTGGCAAACGATGCTTGGGAGCAATCCAGCTGCAAAGCTGTGCTGGACTCCTGCTGTCAGCCCTGGCCCTGGAAAAGGGCAGGGTTTTGCTTGCAGGTGGTGTCCTATGATTCTCAGCTCTCCTGAGGTTGGATCTGCTTTGGGAATAGTTACATGGCTCCCCCATCGCTCCCTCCAACATGTCCTTGCACTGAGGCTCCTCTGGCCCCAGATAATTTTGCATTGAAACTCATTGATACATGGTTAGAAAGGAGCCTCACCGCATTAGAAAGGGCTCCTTTTAGGAGGGATGAGGTTAGCTTTCCTGTGAGAAGCTTTCAGTCACAGGCAGGGAAGTGTTTTTGATGTGAAGATGACACAATTCTGCTCGTACAGGCTCAAGTCAGGAGAATGGCAGCTGCCACCGTTTCACTGCAGAAGCACAAACCTTGTATGAGACACAATCCCTGCTCAAGAGATTACAGATCTAATTTTGAACATTATTTTCCAGATTTTGCTTGAAAGGTAGGTTCAAATGGGGCTGCATGCCCTTCTTCTTCCCAAAAGTCTTATATACAGAGCTCTAGCAGAAAAATGCTGCCTTCATTTGGCAGAAAGGACCCAGTTTTCAAGGAGGACCAGATAAGAAAGCTCAGTCTAAGTTGTTGCTGTTTGAAAATTACCTAAAGAGACTAAAAATTATAAGCTTAACTAGAGAAATTCCAAAATTCTGAAAAAATCTAGTAAATACTGTTTATTTCATACATGATCAAGAGAAGGTTTTTACCTCGCAGGGGGTGGGGGGAGAGGAAACCCCAATGGGAAGTCCTTAATTGATCTTCAGTGCTTCTCATTATAATATGATACGATCTTAGGAGTTGATTTGATTCTACTGAGTCAAAAAAGAACCAGAAAGGTCCAAAAGGGTTTCCTGCAGATGTAGATTTTAACAGAAAACATGCCTGGGAGTCTAGATAAAAAGCATTAGTTAAAGAAAAGTAGAACTGATTCTTTATTTATAGGCTTTAGCATTTTCTGGGACCAACCCCATTCCTTCCTAGTTCTAGAATACAACCTAAACTGGGGTTATAACAATTAAAAGTCAGGAATCCCAGTTAAAGAAAATAGCATGTGTTTCATTAGCAGATAATATGAAGAATCAATATTTCATGACCTGTCACATATTTGAGTCATGTCATATTTTCTCCTTAGATGTTGAAGTTATTTGACAGCTCTAAAATAGAAGGAAGCAAAACAGAAAAGAAGTTTTTTTGCAGGTGTCACACTGTCAGACAAATTTAACAGGTGATAGTCTACAAAAGGCAATTAAAACACATTGGTCCCTTATTACAGAACAAATTTTGCTCTGTAGGGCCTGAGGGAAATGCATCTCATAAAACTTGATATTTTTCTATAAGAAGACAGTACAAACTCTACTTTCCCTGCATTAAAAAAAAAAAAAAAAAAAAAAAAAGCCAGAAAGGCACAAAGGCTCCTACTTTGTGCTACTTTGCAATGTGCAGATGAATAGATGAATACTGATTTAGGGACCTTACATAACAGGGAAGAGAAAGATCCACCTGCAAAACCTCAACACGTGTCTTCTGCTGGGGTCCCGCTACTGAATCCCCAAATTCCAGGGTCAGTGGAACCACAGACCTATATGGGAACATGCCCATATGGAAGGTACAGTCTACCTGCTGTGCAGATAAAAAGCACAGCGAAGGAAGGAGATTAGATCACATGAAGAGGAGAAACGGATGAAGATGAAATGTCTGTGGAGTTACCTACAGGTTTAGAAATGTCATGACTGCTCATGCTCTTTGTTTTCCAAGTTCCAGCTCTGAACTGCACATTGTACTTGAATGTCAGCTTTCAAAAAAAAAAAGAAACCCCAAAAAAACCCACCACCTGCTCCTCATAATTGTGAAGAAAACCACTACCTCTCAGGAAATAAGAAAGAAATCAGGCTTTTCAGAAGCTCACATTTATATGTTTCCCTGGTTTTTGAAGGTTTGTGGTCATTAAGTCTTTCTGGAAAGCAAGGACTTTATTTCATGAGCAGTCCTAATAAGACGGGTCTTGCCTGTCTTCTAGTGTGGAACAAAAAAGGAGACATTTTTATTTGTTTCTGTAGATAGTTAGTCTAAAAGAGCCAGTTTCCAAAGTAGCCACTATCTTGTTTATCAGAGCATTTTCATTCATTTTCCACGTCCCCTAGAATAGCTCCTTTCATGTGTCAAAAGAAGTACCCAGGAACATTTCGGTCTCAACAAATTGGTATTTTGCACTGAAAATTCCTTCAATATAAAGTTCCTATAAGCAACACCAGGGAAGTCCAGGAGAATGAAGAAATCTGAATTAGAGCTTTTTTTTTGCTCTCTCCCAGCAATCTGAGACTTTGCTACCAATGGGTTTTGAGGTTCACCTCAGAGAAGTAGGATGGACACATGATGAAATAAGGGCTGTAGGAATGACCACAAGCTCATCTCCTGGGTTGAGTGACCCATTGCTTTGGGAGCACCATGAAACAACTATATTTACCTAACTACAACCACAGCTGATGCTTTCCATGGCGTTGCCCACGTGGATGAGCCACCTCACTGCCACAGATGCTCGATCCATGGTACCAGGTGAGATGGGCACCAGGCCACCTGTCTCAACCTGTGTAACAGAGGCTCAATTGCTTTATCAGGCACATCAGAAAAAGAGGAGCTTTTTCTTATTCCTGGAGTTCTGCTTATGTTTAAATTTGCCGAGACTGATGCAGCAGCTTGGCTCACCCTGACTGCAGGGACTTTGCCATCGGCAATGCCCTGCCCCTCAGTCTCAGAAATCCAGGCAGCCTCTGCTCTTCTCCAGGGCTGGAGCAATCTGACAGGATGTGACCACTGGAAAAGGGCTCCAAATTAGGAGATGTTTCAGTGTCTGAGGCGATGAAATATTTAATCCCTGCTCTCTCTGGGAAATGCATCATCACAGATTTACTTATCTGCTGCTCACTGACAGCAGCGGCTGACAAGGACGATGACAGCTGACACACATTAACCCAGCTGCACAACACCAGCTATCACTCCACAGCAGAGATCCATCATTATTATTTAAGCACCCAGGAGGTACCTCAGTCGGTGCTGGATACCAAACACAGGCAGCACCTGCACTGAAAAGTGAACCCTGCCAGGCTCTGTTGGAGGCAAGGGGCTCTTGGCAGGACCCTCAGCCCTGGTAGTCCCAGCATGGCCAGAAGCAGTGGCAGCAGTCCCTGAGCGGCCTGGCACCAAGGGGTCTCCTCTGCCCCCATTGCTGACCTGGCCACACTCTGAGGGAGCAAAATGAGAGGGAAGGATGGACAGAAATTACTTGTTTAGGGAGTGGGAGAGTAGAAGCCTTTATTGGAGCTTTACAAGAGCTGCACAGCAGGATAGTGCATTAACCCCCCATACTAAAGGCTGCAAGTGGAGTGAAAGGCTCCTCAGGGAGTGGTGCTGCAGACGTGACAGTGCAGAGGTAACTGGACCTGACTTGTTCCCCCTTTGTCTAAGCTCCCCCTGTTTTTCACAGATGAGCTTCATTTCTGAGCAAATCTATACCAGTGTCTTCTTTATCTAATGGGTTGTTCTGAACTATTGCTGTCTCTGAGAAAGGGATGACTGAGCTTTGAGGAACCCTGGTGAAACTGGGGCTTGGTTTGAGGTGGTGGGCTGGAGTTTTACCCCATCTGGAAATGTTTTTTACTACGTTGGTTGCTGCTTGAGACTGTCCTGCTGTCTCTTGCTGATACAATGGCATCCTTACACTGAAAGGTGGGTTTTAACACAAGACTTGCCTTATGGTCATTGGTGGGAACTGCCAAACAACTGGAAAATTTTTCATGTGTCAATGTGAATCAGTTGTAGGGAGGAAGGGGGAAAGAAGCCACCAAGGATTTTAAGCCATGGAGCTGATCTTATGCTGTGTGAGGTCTGATCCTTCCAGAGGAAGGAATAAGGTGGGTTATTTACAGTACCTGTAAATTTTTATATGGATTTTTAAATGGATATTTACCTGGATGCCTGCCTAAGATTACAGGGCTTGCTGGATACACTGGGATGTTCCCTTCCTGTTCTGAGCTAGATGAGGAGCACAATCAGGAATGACCACGCCTGTCATTCAGGGCTGCTGCAAACCAGCCTGCCTTTCTTCATGCTTTTCAGCTGCCAATTTCCAATCACAACCCTCCCCTTCCTTCTCTGAGAAGGGTTTTTCTCTGCACTGCTAATAGCAGTTTGCTTTCTATGCTGAAAGCTCTTCAGGGAAGGAATCTCCTCTTTTACAATAGTGCACTTAACACCTCTACAGCAACTCAGAAAAATGTTTAAGGGAATAATATAAATTAATAGCAATAATAAATCCTTACAAATTGTTCAAAGCCTGCATAAATTGGTTTTGGAGCAAGAAAGGGAAGACGACAGAAATGATGCCTTCAGGACCGTGAGCATCCAACACTCTCCTTGCTGCACATCAGACAGGCTTCTATGACAGATGTTGTTCACCAAAAATGCTCACCTTCTCCTTAGACTCTGGCTTTGCCAACTCCCAAATCCAGCCTCTCCTCTAGCTGAGTATCATCTAACCCCTCTGAGATTTTTTCAGTAGTTTAACATGTAATCTCATACCTTTGGGAATGGTCATAGGCCTTATGCCCAGTTCCAAATGCTTTCTGTTTGCCTAGAGAGTATATAGGCAGCTAATTAACATTCTTGTGCTCAGGTAGGCTAATCATTAAGCAACAGTTTTGAAATCTCAGACCAAATCTGCTGCAGATCTGTATCTTTCTGTTGCCCATAATTTGGCACCTGCATCTTTCTCAAAGGCAGAGGTGGGATCAATGTCTGCAGCTCATTAGCAGGGTTTGGTTGAGAACCAACATTACAGCAGCCAACCAGTCTGAGAGGAGTGTGTGCTCCCCTTGCTTTGGGGAGCCCCTGCCCCAGAGGTGCTCTGGACAAAGTCCTCCAGCTGCAGGACCCTTCCCCTCCACACTGTGGCCCAGCAGCCAGAGCCCTGCTGGGAGCCCCAGCCCAACCCACCAGATTTCCTCTTCCCACTGGAACAAGTCCATACAAAGAGAAAGTTCGGAAAACTTTTGGAAATCCTTGGATTTGCCTTTGCACAGCACAGAAGCAGGTGGGATTTGTGCTGTACCCCCAGGTCACACAGCTTTGGCTCTGGCCCAAGAACAAGGAGGTTCATTTCACACAAAGACAAGATAGTTTAAAAGTTTTTATTATTCTGCAACATTTAAGGTTCATCAGCATTGATATTTTTACTGTGTTTTCTGAGACATTTAAACTGAACATCTTGCAGTGTTTTAATTATTATGTTATAATAAAAACAGCAAATTTTTTCAGGAAATTTCTCTTACAGAAATGTCATTTTAACATGTCAGAATGGGCAAAGAACTGTCAAGGCCCTATTCCTTTCTCTTAGGACGAAACACTCATTTATGAATTGGGGAATCATCTGGAGAAATCCAGCCTGTTGAGAAAAGAGCAGAGCTCCGTTTCTGTCATAGCACTAAAATAAACCCCATCGTAGCAGCTTCCTTACACAGAGATCCTGGCTGGCACCTTCAACAATCTGCTTCAATATCTTGGCTTCCTCCCAGGGCTGAACTCCTACGATCCTCTCCCTTCTGCACAGAAAAGCGGGCTCAAACCAACCTGAAGCCTGAGCACCACCCTGCAGTAGGTGCCTGGCTCTTCCCAGGCTCAGGCTCGCTCACAGCCCCCCACCCTGGGCACTGCCTCCTGCCCACCCTGGTGGCCGAGCCCAGACAAGGAGAGCTTCCTATCAACAAGATTTGTTTTCACAAACCAAAAACGTGCCAACATCAACTTCTAACATTGCCTAGCACAAGAAAACTCTTAGAAGACATAAAGCTAATAAAACTAGATATAAACTGTTATTAACAAAATAACAAAACCCATAAGATTGTACAATGACAGTCCAAACCTTTTGTGGCCAATCTGCCCAGGACCTTATCAAGGTACCTCAGTTTCATGGCTGGAGCTTTCAGTAAACAAGTACACATCAAAGTTTGTAGCAGATTTTAAATACAGGAGATGCAGAGTTTTCTGAGCAGTCTGATCACGCAGCTTAAAGGCTGGAGAAACAAACAAAAATACCTAAGGTCCCTCTGGGTTCCAGGGGAGAAACTGAAAAACAAGTACAGCAAATGGGCAGAATATAAAGAAAGTGAAACATTTTCTCATTAAGCAGTTAAAGAACAGGAAGAGTTTAGGAATCACTGTTCAGGGACTCCTGTTTAGTGACAGCAATTTATTTGACCATCTGGGCAAAGAAAGACTGCAGCAAACCACATGGAGGAAATAAAAATAGATGAACAAATGACTGATTTTGCTTGACTTGAGACTACAACTCTGCAGAACAGGAAGCGACTTCATGTGAAAGACATTATTGATGAAGGCATTTCAGCATCTTGCCAATCCTTCCAACAACATACCAGATCTCCCAAGACAGCAAACCTGTCCTGAGACGTGACTCCCATTCCAAACTTGACAGAAACACCACCAAGTACAAAAGACAAATTGATGAGCCTTCTGGAAAGGGACCACTGGAGGAAGGAGCGTCTCTGTGATGTTCCACAGTAAAAGAAAACTCCTTAGGAGAAAGAATAGAAGGCTTTTTGCTGTGTTTATTCATTATGATAAAAATCTTCCTTTTCTTGACAGGCACAGAGCAAATATTGAAATGGAGGAAAATGCTGCCCACTGTTTAGAAGAATCCGATCACTACATCTCAGTGTTTCAGTACCCACCTCGAGCAGACACACAACCTCCTCCCTTGTCCAGGGCACACTGCTCTGTGTGTAACAGTAGCACAGGGACAGTACAGCAGTGCAGCACCAAGCTGTCCAGCTGAGGGACTCAAAAGCTGTTGGTAGCAAGGCATGGATATCAGAGCCATCACCCAAGGGAGCCCTGTCTCCATCAGCCCACACTGGTGCCGGCAGATGACAGGAGTGACAGCTACAACTTGCTCCATCCTTGGATAGGTGTCTCTTCCCTCTGCTTGTCACTCTCCTCCTGTCTTTCTCACCAACATATATGCATATGCTGTAATCTTGGAGCTGCATTCAGACCAGAGGAAAGCAACCCGAGCCAAGGATTAGGAAGGATGGCAGGGAAGCTCAAAGCCTGCCCATATTCAGGATTTTGGAGCCTGTCACTGCCACCAGGTTATATTTAAGAGTAGTTGAAGGAGGGTCTTTCAGAAACAAGAAAACTGCCAGACTCTAAAAAGGTGCCTTCTTTAAGTGGCTCTAACCCCACTTCACAGGATTTGCAGTCAAAATTCACCTGTTCCTCCAGGCATGGTCTCACTGACAAAAGCAGCTAAGTTGACTGCCATGTGTAGCTTGGCTCATGCCTTCCCACCGGGCTGGCCTGCTCCTTATATCCCTACACCTAGGCCAGTCAGCCTTTAAGCTGTTTAGCTCATCTTACTGAGCCTTCTTGAGCTGGGGTTGAAATCTTAGACCCACCTTCTATAAAGCCATTTCCTTCCTAGTGAAGGCAGTCACGGTGCACAACTGCCCACCCCAAAAGGACTAAAACTACCCATCCTCAAGCTCTCTGACAGCCTGTTATAAACAACTCATCCAAAACTGCCCAGCAACTCAGTATTTCAGGCTGAAAACCTTCCATGCATGGGCTTCTCTCTTCACACATGCAGTTAATCACTTTGTTCAGGATAATTATAACTCCAGGATTCACAAACCTCACTTTGTTCCTCTCACACTTAGGCCTCCCATCTTGTCCAGGTCTACAGTCCTGCAGGAGCCAACAACATTCATCCACCCTGGGAACCATCCCAAGATTAAATGAGTCACCCCCGGAGGGCCCTGTCCCTCTCCAAGGACTCATTCCCGGTGTCTGTGTGACTGTGGGAGAGCTGATGTTATATGTGAGTTTAGGCATCTCCAAGCCAAACCTCCCCTCCTAAAAAATCTCCTCCCCTTTTTCAAAATTTCCATCTGGAAGGAAACAGAAAATTGAAGAAGTCAAGACCACAAATGGGTAGACTACCCTGAGCCACCCTGGGCTCCAGACTTAATTCCAAATACGTGACTCCTTTCATACCTTGGCACAAGGTGGTCAGACTTAATTACTCAATTCATTCTTTTTCTTTAAATAAATTTGTCTTGGCAAACACATTTATTTTTTCTGTAGACTTCTGCTTTCTGTTGTAACAGCTTCAAAAAAGATTCTGTCTACAGAAATAAACAATGCAGAAAATAATGTTTCCCTGCCATGTTGCTTCTTCTTTCCTGTGAGGGTGGTGAGGCACAGGAACAGGTTGCCCAGAGAGGCTGTGGATACCTCATCCCTGGAAGTGTTCAAGGCCTGGTTGGATGAGGTTCTGAGCAACCTGGTCCAGTGAAAGGTGTTCCTGCATGTGACAGGGGCTATGGAATTTTAAAGTCCCTTCCAACTCCAACTATTCAATGACCCCCCATAGCACACTGCCTACAAACAAACAGCCTCCAAACTGACAGACATTTCCTCCTGTCATGTTTCAGTCTCCACAAACAATAGAAAAAGAGGAGGAAAAACAATATAAGACTAAATCAGATTTTAAAACTACAGGTATTGGCCAGAGTCTGTCAGGGGAGGGCAGGACAGTCACTGAGTGCATTAAGTGTTCAAGGAGTGTAGCTCTAGGTCTGCCAGTGTGCTGGGGTTTTCCCTGTAAATGCCAGTATGTAAGTTGGTGGCAAAGTTTTGTCCAGCTGTTTGTTGTACACAGGTACTGGAAACCTGGCAAAATTGATTTGACTGGATCCTTCACCCATTTTTCTGTTTCTTGGAAAAGGATGTCTAATAGAAGAGCATTCTGTCTGTTCAGTGGTTTACCCTGACCGTCATCGCCCCTGTGGCTCTGTTGCGGATGGAAGCAATGCACTTCACTTGTAAGAGGGAAGCAACAATATACTTTATGGATATAAACTTGTGATTTAACAAAGTTCAACGGTAAATGCAGCAGTGTTTTAATGAGATTCAATGGCAAGGTACTTGATTATTTATGCATAAAGGACAACATCAGACAGAACTGCCAGGGAGACCCTCTTGCTGAGTCATGAGGTTCAGAAAGGATCCCCTTGCATTCAAAACCCCTTCTCAGAGAAGAGTGTAGGTGTGGGTGGATCCAACTCTAGTCCCAGATTTGGTCAATGGTTTATGTCTAAAAGATTATATGCGCACCATCAATCCTTTATATCACTTAGCTAAGATTTCAAAGTTTAGCATGCTGTTAATCACTTACTGAGTATGTGTTGCAGGGAGGAATCTCTCGGCCTTGAGGAGTAACCTTGAAAGGTGTCTCTACTCAAGGGGACATCCTGGCATGCAGCCTGCTGCTGTGCAGATCTCAGTGGGCCCTGGGCTGACCACTGTTTATAGAGTAAGATGAGTGACTGTGGTCATATTTGCATACCAGCAAGATATCTGGTCACCATTCCAGACAGCCTTTGGCTACCATGCTGCCATCCAACCCTCCGAAGTCCAAAGAAAGCTGGATGCAGCCATCACAGCCCCACTGGTGGTTATGGCTCGAGTGGAGGAGGGGAGAACGCTGCCACACCATCCCCTTGGAAGCTAGCAATGTCCTTGTGCAGCCATGAACTGAGCCTTCTGATGGCAAAACAGTCTGAGCCAGACATTTAGGAAATTCTTGAATGCTCCTGAAACCATTTCCTACAGTCCCAGAAACACTTCTTACAGCCCGTGCCCAGGAGTTCGGCTGCTGCCATTAGCAGAATGAACAAAATACCACCCAGCAGATTGAATAAGCCCCACTGTTCCACTCAGCTCTGGTTTAACAGGGCTTGCATACCGAATTGGTAAAAACCTTGTCATTTTTTTATGTGATTCAGTTCTATTTTATTACAAGGAAGTGCTGCAGCAGAAGAGTAAGCTCACACACCCTTCTGCTCAGATGAGCTTCTCCTCTAATGCCATATGGACAAAGACATCACACATTTTCAATCCCAAAATTTTGTGAAAGTTTCAGTAACTCCTCAAGGTTTACTGTGTGTTCTCTTTAACCCCTGCCCTCTCAGGTAGTCTTCAGTAGTGGTGAGTGACAGCAGATCAGGCAGTTGCCAGAGCCAGGTTGGCAGGAGGAGGAAATGTACTTGGGCAGCTCTGGTGTGGAAAGGTCATTTATCACATTTTATTGAGAAGATGCTGAACACTTAAACACTGAAAGAGAGCTGTTGGCAAAGCAGGTGGGGAATTTCTGGAAGGAGGTTGTAACCAGGTGAGGATCAGTCTCTTCTCCCAAATGGCAAGTGATGGGATGAGAGAAAATGGACTTGAGTTGCACCAGGGGAGGTTTAGATTGAATATTAGGAAAAATTTCTTCACCAAAAGGGTTGTCAGGCATTGGAACACACTGCTCAGGGAAGTCATGGATTCACCACCCCTGGAAGTGTTCAAAAGGCATGTGGTGCTTGGGGTTATGCTTTAGCAGTGAACATGGAGTGCTACGTTAAGGGTTGGAATCAATGATCTTAAGGATCTTTTCCAACTTTAATGATTCTGTTATTCCATAAGCAGAAAAGTGAGAACTCCAAGCACCTCATTAAGACTGAACTTGTCCAATTTTTTTGGCCTTCAGCCCAGGCAGCAGTGTTATCCAAGGTTCCTTAGCATGTCTATTTTCAATTGCAGACCTTCAGCATCAATGTTTCTCTCATCCTTCATCTCCTCCCAGACACTAAACACAGCGCCAGCACTCAACAGAGATAATGTCACTCTTTAGGTTGGAGGAATACTGCGGAGGTGCTGGGAAGAAATCTCTGGTGCTTCACTAACCCGTGGGCTTCTGCCAGCTGCTGTGGTTTTGTAACAGTACCAATTTTGGTGTGACCATGAATGCCAGTTGCTCTTTATCACAGTAATTGTGTTTGGAGTCAGCAGTAAAAGATTAAGACCAGGAGAGTTGTTGTTTTCCAGATGCCAGTCAAACATGGCAAAGAAGATAATATAGATATGGCTGATGACAATTAATGGTGTAAAGTGGTAAGATTGTCTGAGATAATATATAGTCAGGCCTAGAAGGTCTGCCTTTCTCTCTATATTTATTATTCATTTGACTGCCTTTACACTAACAGCATGTAAGGAACCATCTGAAATTCAGTACATCCTTTATATCTTGTCAGGGAGCAACCTGGAAATCTCCCTGTGATTCATCTTTACCACAAGGAAATACCAGTAGCTTCTCCCTGAAAATGTACACAAATACTAAAATGCTCCAGGCTCAGTGTACCCCAGTTTTGCAGCCAACAGAAGTGACTGCCCTAATTGAACGGGTCAAATATGAATAGTGACCATGTTGTGGCAATGTCAGCCTAACAGGCAGCCTTTAAAGTCTTCAAAGAGGGAATTTAACAGCAGAGCACCTGGGTGGTTGAGTAATACAGCTTTCATGAGGATGGCTTTCATTAACTGATTTCTAGGCAACAGCACTAGAAACAGGTTGTAAGTAGCTCTAGGAAACCTCAAGAGTCAAAAGCTTATGATGTGCTGCTGAGGGATGTTGGATATGAATGACTTATTCCTGCCTTGTCAGCTCTGGAGTTCATTAAATTTCATTTCCGTGTGTGTAACACCTGTGTGCAAAATCTGTCAAAAGAACTAATGAAGGTCTTAGTATGTTGCAGCTGAAACACTGAGTACTGCTGGAAATCCAAAAAGCAATGTTAGGGGTTTAAATAACACAGGCACATGAAATTATGATTAAAAATAACTGAAAAAAATGTCACATTCAGTGCTATTAAGTATAGATTGTACCTAGGAGTATCAGGGCATGTGCTCCTCTCCCAGCTATGGATTGTTTCAGAGGGTTACAAACGCCTATATCTCACTTAGCAAATAAACAGGTTGGAGGCTCAGGCAATTTTTCATTCTTTTATTTTATTTAGTAGTGCTGCTTACCTATATCAATAATTACCATATTATTTACATAAGTAACCATATTCATAAAAAACACCGAAATTCCCGACTCAGACCAATTTTTAATAGATTTTCTTTATAACAGGTAAGTCCATTTCTCACCCATCCTTTATCCTTCATTTTTGCTACATGTTTTAAAGGGTGAAAGGAAGCTCAGGGAGCTAGCAATGGCAAGTCTTCTTTTACAGTTGGAAACTACAATCCCCATTACATCTTGTGTCATAAAGTGTTTTTAGCACAGTGAACATTATATTTCATACTCATTTTTTGACACAAGCAAAACTGTTCCATTTTTCTTTTTCAGGGCCCTCCTTAGTTCACCTTATGCGTCTGCGTATTTATTTGTGACTTTCAAGTCTCAGCAACATCAATTAAAAGTGTCTTGCAGAATAAATCCAGACTGTAGATACATGCCAAACACATGTGGGCTATAACAAGTCAGAAATTTTCCTCCAAAATAAACTTTACTTGAAAAGTGCCAATTTGTTGGAAGCTGATGGGGAAGCAGAGACCATGGCCAAAGGGTGTAGAGAGTCTTGCTAAAGGCTGGCTACGTGATCGTGGCCATGTATCTGGTGATGAGGTGCAGCTGAGTAAAGTA
>JAWWEW010000041.1:12367403-12513307 GCA_035583185.1 Anabacerthia variegaticeps
GTGTCACTGTCCCAAAATAAAATCGAGACTTGATTGAAAGCAACTCTGCTCGTGTCTCCCAGAGTTTGTCCCCGACAAAAGGGTTTGTCACTACCAGGCTCTCCGGTTTGTGGCACCACCACCCCAAGCTCTCAGGTCTGGGCATCCTGCTCCAGGGCATCATGCTCCTTGAGTCTGTGGGTGAATCAGCTGCAGGCCAAGGTGATCATGAGACTCAAGGCATGTGAGGAATTTGTCAGAATGAGACAAGGTGGCTACTCCATGCAGCACGGGGGGGAAATGAAATATTTCAGTCTCTTTACAGTAAAATTTTTTAAGAGTTTCTAGTTCTGAAATTATTTGTTCTCTGTCATTTCACAATGAAATTCTTTCTTTTTCTTTTGTTTTTATAAAAGTAGTGATTTTCCCCTAGTTCTGCAGAGGCCCCTGTGTTACGATGAGGGGAATGGGACTGTGATTATAGTGGCTGTCCTCTCCCTCGGGCTGTGGCCTCATAGGACCCCAGACCAGTCAGCCTTTCACAGGAGGCATTGGGGAGCCTGCCTGCCAAATGACTTCATGGTTTGGTCTTGGCCATCTGGGACAGCTTAGCTAATGGTGAAGTTGCAGTGCTCATTTGGTGCAAGAGCCTTCTGTTCAATGCCAAACGCTGGAGCAGCCAGGCTTTTTTATTTGCTTGTATGTGGGTGCTTGCAAATAGACTTTCTCATTAAGCCCCTGTTCCCATGTGCTGCCCTCTCCAGAGCAGTCACTTCCAGTGAGGAGGGGGAGCCTTCACCACCCTGCTCTCAGCGCCACCACAGCCAGTGTCTGCTCTCTCTGTCTGCAGCTCTGTTTGCAGTACACGGAAGCTGGACGCGGGGAGAATTAATTTTTAAGGGAGAGTTTGGGTTAAAAACACCTCTGCACCTCTGTTCTCATTTGAAATTTAACACAAGGTATTATTTTATCATGTTTGCAAATGTGGATTGTGTCCTCAGGGGAGTGAAAGAGGTTTATTGATACAGAACAGAAATGTCAGGATTTTAACACAATTCATGTATTCATCTAGTAAATGTCATTCTTGCCTCGTATGTGTTGTATATTTATTTTCATATTGCTTAAACTTTAGATGAAGCAGTCTCATTATTTTGACTTCATGTGTCGACTAGCTGATGAAAAATTACTTTTAAGAATTTCAGATTACAAATCCTATATGCAGATTTTTTTTTCACTTTTCATGATAAATGGAAATGCATATAATGAAGTGCCTTAGAATATTGGTCAGAGGCTTGCTCTGAGCTAAGCACAATGTGAACATCTTTATGTTTGCTGGCAGTAAACCAGCTTCTCTCTTCTCTCTGTTTTGCACAGTCCTACTAAGCCAATCCTCACTAGAATGAGCACAAAACAAAACGAATAACAGCTTTTGTACATCAACATTAAAATGGGAAGAAGCTTGGGAAAGGGCCTCCGACAGAGAAGAACGCTGACAAGTGCAAAAATGCCTGATGGATAAGCACCACCTTCTAAACATAGATCAGCCAGACGTGGAAGTGATTTTCAGAAGAGAAATGCAATCATGGATTACACACCAGCTCATTAGAAACTGTTGCTGAATACAGCATCCAGAAGACATGCATGAAAAGTCACATTTGGGGAATAAATTAAAAGGGGTGTAGTTGTTGCTAGATAAACATATGTAATATATATGCATTTAAGAGGTTTGTAAATGTCATTTTTTTTATTCGGACAGAAAGCAAAAAGCTTTAAAACCTTTCACAGTAGAGAGGCAGTTAACTCCAGACTATTCCTATCCCAGTAGCCAAGAAGCTGATAGGACATCTCTCTTTAATTAGCATTTATAGACTCTGAATGTTTCCATCACCTAGTGGAAAAAGCATAACTTTTACTGCTACATTGCTGCACTTCATCTACTTCACTGTATAATAAGTTGACTAAAACTGTAAAGCTTCTCAATTTTTACTGCGTATGTGTTCCAACTAATCTGTCTGTAACAAACTTAACACTCAAAAATTATTTCTGACCTATATTCTAGTTCTATGAAGCATATATACTATAGGGTATGTTTGAATATCATAAGACTATAATTTCCCAAGATGCATAGAATTGTTTGTATTTGAAGTGACAAAATAAAGGCCCTCGATTTCCTTTTTAATGGGAGAAAGTAATTTATCCCTTAAATGTAACAAACAACTGCTCACTCCAGGGGCTTTTCTGTTCTTTTCCTTGTTCTGCCATATAGCTGCTGAGTGATGCTAATGCCAATTGGATGAGATAATCTAATGAGCCCTTCTGCCCTAAAGTTTAAAACCAACACAAAAATTAAGAGACTAGTAAGCAAATAAGTATTGCAAATCGCCATGTGAGGGAGGGATGCACAGAAGCCCGGCGTGCTGGTGGGGCTGGTGATTTCCTCCACAGGGGCTCTGTGGGACCCAAAGGACACTCTCACTTCCAGTAGCCATTGAGAAGTAAAACAGGAGTAGGCACAGAGTATGAAGAAAGACATCACAGTGAAAGGGCTGGATGCCAAGAACCAGGCACAGAGCAGTGGAGGGAAGCAGGGGCCCCTCTCCTCTGCTCTTCTCCAGCACCTTCCAGCAAGGCACACGTCTACTCTGGCTCAGGACTGGGCACGAGCACACTGCTCCCTTCATGTCTTCTGCCCTCTTCTGTGTATCACAGTTGAATCCAGCCCCAAATGAACACTGCAATGCTAGTTTCTTCAGGTTTTTTTAAGCCTGATGCTTCATTCTTTGGCTTTCAGGGGAAACAGCTAAAATAATAATTAATTGCTAATGTTGATCCCCAGTAATGCAATATGCTGAAGACATGAGACAAACACGAGCTAAGACTGCTTTTTAACTATTGGCTGCACAACATAAATTATTCCAGAATTTAGTGCATGAATCTCAGAAAATTTATTTTACTTTTGAATGAAAAATTATCTTTAAGCAAACTGCCAATAAACAAATACAGGGAATTACATAACTCTTCTGTCTAACTACCAATGTACCAATGTGGTACTGCTTGTCATAGAGACTGAATGCTGATGTGGATGTCAGCCGAGTAAATGTATGTGTGAATCTGGGCACCATAACAAAAACAAAAACAAAAACAAAAACAAAAACAAAACAAAAAAAAACCCACTTTTTTTTTTTTTAAATCCAATACTGCTCTTGTAACTGTATGTAGAAAACTCTCCTGAATTCTACAAGACCAGTGTTAGAGCTGGTCAAAAACCCCACCCAAACCCATCAACCACCATAAACATATTCTCAGTACCTGCTACTGACCCGAAGGGGATGGAAGGTAAAAACCAAGCAGTTTGCACCTGAGGCTGCATGAACTCATTAAGGGCCCACTTCAGGCAGGTTTTTAAATCTGTGACTAGTCCAGCCACTGTCAGCCAGAAAACGCACATCTTTAAGAACTGGATGTATTCAGGAGTCCCTGTTAAATGGTGTCTCAGTGAAGCCCATTCTCATTCACTGCTCTTGTTGGCTCACAACCACACTCACACCTCAAAGCCTGTGAAAGGGTTTGCTATATGGATGTGCTATTGTATCACCATCCTCATTTGCTCCTTGAGTTTACCTCTACTGCACATTATTGCAGTCATGGCACTTTTGCTATGACAGAAATCACCAAAACAGGGTTTTTCTGTATTATATTATTTTGGTTTGCATCATGGTGATGGTGTAATGTTAAAAGCCCTTTCTAAATATACACAAACATTGCAAAAAAAGTGTCATCACAATATATCACAACCCTGTCAGGGCAGCTCCAGTAAATATGTACCATTTGTACACAGTCAGAAGGAGAGACGTACCAGGATGTACATCATTAAATATTGATTCAGTAAGAATAGTATGTTTTATCCTTTTAAATGTTACCACTTTCTCATCTCACTCCATTGTAACTTGTCAATTGTAATTTTTTTTTAAGTCAACAAACTGTAAAGAAAATTGTTGAAATACCTGATTTTCTGTAAAAAGTAATAACAATAATTTTTGTTACTTTAAAGTATGCTTGGTATTGAAGTACCTAATAAAGTTCAACAATGAATTTTGTAGCATACTAAAATAAAGTGTGATAGTGCTTTTCTCCATCTCATCTGTGGTAAACCACTGCTGTTGTCAGGATTACTGTCCTTCTCCTAGACACAAGTCTGGTCACAGGCTACACATCTGTGCCTACATAGATCCCTCAGGTATGTAAAGTCCAAGCAAAATCTGATCCTTAATGAGTGCAGGAATTTGTATGCAGGGGTCAAATTCACAGTACAAGAACCTTGTTGATAAATCATGTCCACCCTCTTGTACCTGACTAGATATAGATATAGATATAGATATAGATATAGACATAGATATAGGCAACAACATAAAGTTCCTGATTACTTTGTTTGGTGTATAACTTAATTTATAGTGGGAGAAAGGAGAGGTAAATTATTTACGAGTTAATCATGGTTAGAGAACAGCCAAGTTTGTAGGATGCTGAAGTCCTGTTCATTTTTATAGGCAATGCATTCCCATTACTTCTAAATAGATTGGAAATCCCAAACAAGTGATTTGGAGGACAGAGGAAAGCTCAGAATTTGGTTCCCCCCATAATTTCATTACATGAAGGAGCCATCAGGGGCTGTCATAGATGTCCATCATCCCAGAGCTTTCATCAACAGAAGGTAAGTAGTTTCTTGTCAGAGATGCTGGCTTTGCCTCCATGGTGCTGATGCAGCAGTATCTGCGTTTGGAGATGATCTAGAAAGGATTGTGACTGGGGTCTAATTATGCCCAAACTCCCAGGCTCTGACACATTTCGATCGGAGTAATGGATCAGCTTCCCTCACACCATCCATCTTCCCCTCTTCTAGGTAAGAAAAGGTAATGCTGGGCCCAGCAGCTTTCTGTCTGTTTTCACTATGCCAGTCTGATGTCCTTCAAAGATTTAAAAGTTTTAGTAGTTTCATCTGATTCTCTGAGGATCTGAAATGGAATAAAATCTAGAAAATTTAAAATAAATAAAAAAACCACCCCACATTTGTCCTGACTGGTTTACGCTTTGAGAAGACAGCCATATGCTGAAGAGTTTCTGAGCTAGTGCCAGAAAGCAACGTTTTTTTCCCCCACGTGCTAAAGTCTAGAGGTTTACACATTCCTCCTTTCCAAGGAGCTCAGCACAGAAGGGAATGGCTTTGCCTGCTGTTGGAGTAATTGGCAGTACCTGCAGACATTAGCCATGCTTGCAGCCATTCCACCTTGATCTGTGATCCTCATTGGCTTACATTAATATTTTGACAAGAGGCTTTCACAGAAGGCCCAGAATTCTGCAGAAAGTAGAAGATGGAGTTTAAAAACCCAAGCTCTTCTCTTTACATCAAGTAACATTAGTGCTGTGGTGCTGAGTGCACAAAGCCAAGGCTTGCAGTGATCAGATACTGCCGTGACACTTTCTATTACCCATCTGTCTCTCTTAAATTTTTGCTTAGTGTTACTTTATACTGCCTTCTGAAATGCCTTTTGCATGTTAAAAAGTAAAGTGATATATCCTTCCTTTCTTCCTGATAGTCTCGTAGCCCCACAGTGGGCAGCTACTAGCTTTTCCACTTCACAAAGTCACAAGGGAGGTATTGCCTCTGCAAGAGACAAATTTCTTGGGAAAAAGTAAAAGCAGACACGTTTTGCTCATCAACTCCCAAGAGGAGCTTTGGCCCCTAATTGCCTATGAGACACTACAAAGCTCCTCTCCTTTTGAAATAGTTCCAAAAGTTGCTGCAAGATCACGCGTGTGACACCAGCCTACAAGCTTGAACATCAGCTCAGTCACCTGGGAAAACAGCCTGGGAGTGAAAATGCTTCAAAAAGCTAGGATCTAGGGCTGAATTTACCTCCACAAACTGGCTTTAAATTAGTATAACAATATGGATTATTACTCCTGATTTTGTCAAGTGCAAGTAAGCTTTATATTAGCCTAACATAGCTGTAAGGATTAATAAGGAAAATTATTTATGTATTATTGTTAATAATTTCTTAGGGGAACAATTAAACAAAGATTATCAAAATCCTATATGGTAGACTGAAGTCTCTTTGATATGATTACTACATATTTTAAAAAATATGTCCCAGAGTTGAACAACAGAAGATGCTCTATATTATCAGTTACATCACCAGTTACACAGACTAAGGATTTCCCCATCAGGTTTTAGCAGAGAAAGGTGGGAGTTTTGCTCTGCCATAACAAAGACCAGGCATCTCATCACTTTGACAACTCCCAAACGTGGCCTTCTCACAAGATACCAGGCAAAACTCCGGAATGTCAGCACAAATGTCAGGCTTACAGGTACGCAATTAGCACTGTGATTCTTTATCTGACTTTATGCCGACACAATACAAAATTAATAATGAGATAGATGGGAGACATTTAAATCTGAAAAAGAAAATTAGGTCTCCTGTCTATTTGCTTCATTTTTTTTCCCCATTAATAAAATGAAATTAGTTAAAGTGTCACTGGAATATTCTGAGGCTCAATTAAGTGCCTGCTGTATTTTTTGAGTTTCTCAAATGGCAATTGAAAGTAATGATGGCAATAAAGGGAGGGAGTTTTCTAGAAGAGCTTTTAGGCTACAAGCTGCTACATGTGTCATCATGAAAGGAGCTGGTTTAGTCAGTATAGCTGAATTTTATGTATGCTTGAGAAGGACAAGGAATAAAATAATTCAGGAATTCTGAAATAACTTCC
Organism: Anabacerthia variegaticeps; assembly: GCA_035583185.1. Classification (NCBI taxonomy): domain Eukaryota; kingdom Metazoa; phylum Chordata; class Aves; order Passeriformes; family Furnariidae; genus Anabacerthia; species Anabacerthia variegaticeps. The sequence goes on from JAWWEW010000041.1 coordinate 12,374,145, forward strand.
TGCTTAATACATGCCATCATTGTTTGTGGGGTTTGGGGTTTCTTAATTTTTATTTTATCTGCTTGAATAATATGAAATTCCTCATTTACAGGTTTTAATTAATTTTGGTTTAAGTAATGTGAAAATTCTTCAGACACAAGATGCCTCGGGGATGCTGAAAGTAATGGAGGGGCTTTCCTAGAGCATCACCAGCCCCGATGGATATTCCACATATCTGTGCTGCCATCTAATGGCTGGCCAACCTCTTCGGGGATCGGTACTCAGGAGTGAGTTACAGGCGGCTTTGCATCTGCATTCATACAGATCAAGGTAACAAAACCAGGGCACACATAACCTCCTGTGCCTCTCAGAAACAGGGCAAAAACCAAGAGGTGAAACCATCAGTGTATTAACCCGCGCTGGACAAAGTTTGAGAGCTTCTATGTTTTTATTTGAATTTCTGAAGATAGAAAAGTGTAAGCTTCATCTAAGTGTGGATGAGAATTTATGTTTAACATTTTAAAAGCATTTTTTGGAGCTCAGCATTTCCTAGGGACAGGCTTCTGCATTTCCCAGATAGAACAGACACTAATCTCTATTTACCCCTCAAGGCCTCATAGAATCACAAAATGGTTTGCGTTCAAAGGGACCTTAAATATCATCTAGTTCCAACCCTTCTGCCATGGGCTGGGACACCTTCCACTAGAGCAGGCTGCTCAAAGCCCCATCCAATCTGGCATTGAATACTGCCAGGGATGTCGAAATTTCTTTAGATAACCTGTTCCAGTGCATCACTGCCTCATTTATTCTGAGATCTAATCTAAGTATACTCTCTTTCAGTTTGAAACCATTCCCCCTTGTCCTGTCACTACATGCCTTTGTACAAAGTCCCTCTCCAGCTCTCTTGTTGGCCTCTTTTAGGAAATGGAAGGTGCTCAAAGGCCTTCCTGAAGCCTTCTCTTCTCCAGGCTGAACAGCCCCAACTCTCAGCCTGTCTTCCTAGGAGAGGTGCTCCATCCTTCTCTGATAATCTTTATGGCCTTCCTCTGGACTCATTCCAACGGGTCCATGACTTCCCTGTGCCAAGGACCCCAGAGCTGGATATAATAATCCAGGCTGGGTCTCGCCAGTGCGGAGGAGAGGGGCAGAATCACCTCCCTCAACTTGCTGCCCATGCTGCTTTTGATGCAGACCAGGATATGTTTGGCTTTCTGGGCTGCAAATGCCCATTGCTGGCTCATGTCCAGCTTTTCTCCTACCAGCCCCCCCAAGTCCTTCTGCACAGGGCTGCTGTCAGTCCCTTCATCCCCCAGCCTGTATTGATGTGGGGGGTTGCCCCAACCCAGGTGAAGGACCCTGCAGTTGTCCTTGTTGAACCTCACAAGGTTCCCATGGGCCCATTTTTTGAGCTTGTCTAGGTCCCTCTGGATGCCATCCCATCTCTCAGGCATATCAACAGCACTACTCAGCTTAGTGTCATCTGCAGACCCACCCTCAGCTCCACCACAAGCTGGGCAGGCCACCTGTGATCAAAGCTCTGAGTGGTGCTCAGGGGCATGAAATGGAGGGATAGAATACCAGGAGACATCAGAAAGAATGGCAGCTGAAGTCAAAGCCCTGTACCAGAAGACAACCACAACTGGTCAGCATTCCTCCAAATTGGCCTTGTTGAAAAAAACAGCAGAGGTTAATGAAGTTACTGAAATAATGACTCTGAGACATTATTAAATATAGTTGATGAGCATGGTCATGCAATAGGAGACTCATGAGCATCTTAAAAGGTGACAGACCATGGAAAACTGATGGTCCCTCTAGGAACAGGACTTCAGATTTAGGCCATCCTAGATAGCTTTTGCTCTGAGAAATGCTAAAATGCTAAATCTGATTATGGATTACTGGGCTGAAGGCTGAGAGTGGCTAAAATCTCTAATCCCAGAGGAAGAATGCAGGGACTCTAGAAGCCATTAATACATTAACCATGTGAAAAGCGTGCTCTGAGGGTGCAGTGAGACCCAGGCTGTGGCAACCATACCAGTAGCAATGAGCTGTTCCACCCTGGTGAGGCTGTGCAGCCTCCCACAGTCCCAAAGTGATGTGCCCAGGCCTCTACCACCCTCTGCTAATTCCAAATGAGTCTGGAGAACAGGAATCAGCAGCAGAGACATCCTGTTAAGGCACCACCTGAGGAAGGAAAAGGCTGAAGATATGGCAAATCCCAGAGAAGTAAACTGGGAAAAGTCCAAAGCCATCACTGGGGTTTGGAGAGGATTTCTGGCAGAGAAGCTCCCAAAACAATAAGAGTATCACCACACACACATGTCCCCTTCATTTCATACCAAGGCACGTGCTAGTCTTCTCAGAGGCTTGAGACAATGGGCCTCCAAAATGCATTTGTAAAATAACATGACACTGCATGTACGTGAGCCAACTTCAATACAGACTCTGCCTGGTGCTTTTGCCAGATAGGAGACATGGTTTGGTGGTGGGCCCCGAGGAACTGCCACACCAGGCAGTGTTTTGGTTTGCCAGTCAATCACCACTGGACTGTGCTTTTGCTCTCACAGGGAGAACACACCTCCAGCTGTCACCAAATCAAATTTGTACTTACGTATTCCTTCCCCTTTTTGCTGCTTCTCTACTCTTACAGGCTCCTCCAAAGTATAAACCCAAAATATTAGTATCTGTATTCAGAACCCATAAGAAGACACAAACACAGCAAATTTTAGCGGTTTTCAGAAGCAGGTTTATTTTTTTCATTTTTACAAGAATTATGGAGGATGAAGAGGCTGGGTTAAACTTTTAAAGACCGGAAAATACAGGGAAGAATCTCAAAACGTGAAATTCATGCCTGGGGTCACAGCACTGCAGGAACATTCATGTTGGAGGGGCTTTGGGAGGCCTCTAACGCAGCCTCCTGCTCCAGAGGGTCAGGGCACTAACCATTCTGGTCTTATAAACATCAGTGGTGAAGGGTACACAGTGTTTCTGGGCAGACTGCTCCAATGCTTAATTAATCTCACTAATAAATCAATAATTAAGTAAATATCAGCAGGAGATGCTGATACATGATATCAGAGCAGCTGCTATGTGTGTGGCTATACTGTTAAGGGAAACCATTCCAATCTTCTTACAGAATGTTTTTAACTCTTAAGCATGTGCATAGAGGTCAGATTTTAATGTATTTATAGTGCTAACTTGTCATTGGCACTGAATTATATTTCACCTAAGCTTGTCCATCCTACCTGTAAGAACTAAAGACAGAAAGCTTGATTACTGTATTGCAGAGTAATAAAGGTAGGTAGACCAAGAGAGAAATTATTGGTCTGTAGCCCTCATGTTTGCACCTGTGCTTTCTGCAGAATTCCCCAGCCAGGGAAAGTCAGGTTGAGCTAACATGTGGCTACCAGACCCACGCCTGCAGCAGTAAATTAAACAGCTCTGCCAGCAAGCAGCACCTCCAGTCCGTGCTGTGTAAAAACACCAGGGTTTGTGAAACCTGTTCTGTTTTGCAGGGGTCGATTGGAACATTTGCAACAGGTTATCAGTGAAAACTGAAACACGTTGTTATGCAAAGCTGCTGTTGAAACCCAGAATGAAGTGAAAGAAGCCAAGCACAACTTCCTCGTGCTTGTGCAACTTGGTGGACATAGGAGCACTCAGTGGTGTCTTTTTCCAGACCATGAATTCTGTTCATCTAGGACCCTTCTCTGCTCCTGGGGGCAGTATTTCTAGACATTGGGAAAATACTCAAAATCTGGAGACAATTGTGCAGGTGTTACATCATCAGCCCCTGTTTCTTACAGGACTAAAGCAATCTCTTGAAGGTAATCAGTTTTCTTTCCTGCTTCTCTAATTTTGCCTTCCCACTTTTCCCTTTACTTTCTACGCAAGAATATTGCCAATTATTCCTTTTTTTATTTTTTTTAATTGAGAGTGTTTGATAACTAGTGTTATTCTGAAAGCTCGAGTAATTTATTCTGGACTCCTTAATAAAAAGATATGGATGTATTATGTTTGTTTTGTTGCATTTTCTTGGTTTTGTTGTGGTGGGATTTTTTCAGTACTTGTATTGACTTCTCACGGTTATGATGAAATGCAGAAAAATACAGACATCACATATTCTGAAGTTTTCTAAGCCAGAAGGCAAACAGAAAGTACTGAAAGCTCAACTGCACTTAAACCTCACTATTTTTAAGCCCATCTCATGCTATTTTGTTGTCTGATTCACTGTATTTTAATGCCCAATGCTGCAGTAAGGAGCTAAAAAGAGCACTCCTCCAGAGGTGTGGAAAAGAACATGCCAGCCAGATGTCGTCCCAGGCCAGAAAATGAAGCAGCACACAGCAGGGAAAACAGGCTCTGGGTCTGAGCTGCCTGGTGCAGTGCCTGCTGGGCTCTGTGCCAGAAAACAGCAGCCTGAAGCAGAAGTTTTCCCAATTCTCGCTCCTGTTCCCTCCTTTTTTCAGCATGTTTCTGCATTAGGATTTTATAGATGAGGCGTTTGATCCACAGTCCAGCGCTCAACTTGTTGACTTTCCTTTGTCTTGTCCTCTCCCCCAGATGCCAGATGGTTAGTATCAACAAGAGACCTTTTTAAGGAAAGGGATTTATTGAATACAACAGGAAGTGAAGGGAAATGACTTTCCCAAAGGTCAAAGGAGGAGAAGTATTTATGAAGACAGAGCATTTCAGAGCCCCTGTACAGCCCAGACCAAGACGAATATTTTGCAGATTGTGTTAGCTAGATGAGGAGCCCAGTGATACCTCCAAGCTCCCAAATCCCACCAATGTCAAGTGAAGGCTCAGGCAAAGACACTGATATGGTGCAGTTTTGTAAAGATTTTGGGGTCCTCTTTACCAGACAGAAGCAGAGACGTTTGTCTTCTGGTACCAGGTCTCCAGCAGCTTCATCAAAGCCTGAACCCCAGCCATAATTTTGCCTGGTCTGTCCAACATGCTAAAATTCCAGATGAATCACTGAGAATGCAGCATCATGGCTGGCTTACGTCAATCTAAGCATGAGCTTCTGTAAAGAGGAACAGTCCTACCCCTCCCCTGCCTGCTCCCACCACCTCTCCAGGGGTCAGTGTTGGCACTTGTCTCTCTGCACGCTCAGCTGCACCACTGAGCTGGTTCAACCCACTCTATGGCTGCATGATAATCAGTGCCAAAATGCCTTGAGGAGCACCAACATGGGGACTGAAAGGGAAGCCTGCAGTGGACTGACGTATTTTGTTCGATCAGCCTACACCATGACTGCGTGAAGAGCAAGCCTGGTGCATCCTGATCCCATGATGACACTTACTGTGCACAGTCTGAGCAACTCACCCAGCACCTGCGTGGGTGGTCCAAAACACCCCACATGTATCAGATGTGAAGGACACATACTGTGAAGTTCATCTCTTTTTGACCACTAAGACCACTGAATACGCACAGCAGGATCTCTCATTTATCTATGGGAGGGGCAGCTCCTCTTAGAACAACACCACCTCCACCTATGAGTCTGCCTGCAGCTTTCCAAATTTCCCATCTTCAGTTGACTCTGTCTGTTCTCAGGCCTGTCCTGAAAGCAATGTGCTGTGGCATCAGGTGAGTCAGGCACAGTCAGTTCTAAGTGCTACCCAAGACAGGGAAGAGAGCTGACTTTGACTACAGAGATTTTAGTCCAACAACAAAGCCTTCCATACACTTGGAAGCTGAAGCTACTCAGATAAATATGACAAAAATGTGTAAGTAGGAGGGTCCTTCATTGTTAGCACATAGCAAGCTGCCTCCATTTCAAGTTTTGAATCAAGATTTTCAGCAAAGCAACACTTGGCCTTGATCGAGGCATTTCTGAGTACACTGGTATGTACTCAGAGACTGTGTACCACTGCACTTAAAACCCAGACAGCCCTGACAGACAGGCTTTAGCAACTCTTCCTGCTGTTGTTCAAGGAGGGCTTGCCCCCAGCTCTTCCCTCGGCCTCCCTGCCAGGGGTTGCTGAGCCCATCATGGGGCTGACAGAAGGGAGTTTGCCACTTACATATAAAAAGTCATGTGATTCTTAGAAACTGGCAATTAGGATGAGTATACAGGGTCATCTAGTGACTCCTCTGAGAGCATTAACATCAGCAGAGGGGTTAGGAAAGAGGGGAAGAGTCACAGAGTTAGGAGGGAGGAGAGGAGAGGAGAGAGAGTTGTAAAAGCAACTTAAACTGAAGTAAGGGGACTAATGGGAGGTAATTTACCAGCAACATCCAAACAGCCCACAAAGCGGTGTTACGTGAATGTAGCATAATTGACATTATATGTCTGAAAAAGTATTTCCAAGTTTTATTAGGTTTGTATGAATATAAATCCAATTTTAGATCAAAATTCCTGAGCAAAGAGTGAGTTGTGGTTTCATGGTTGATGTTGTTTGCCATGGCAAGTTATTTATATACAGATACTAGTGAAACTAGTGAAACCTCAAGAAGGTGGGAGACGCAAACAATGTTTGGCCAAATGTGAAGCACATGCATTGCACCCAGCACTACCCTTCCCTCAACGTGTTCTGCATTCCCTCAGTTTCCATTTTATCAAGTTTGATTGAACTCAAGGTTCATGAGAAACATGGGAGTGAGTCCCAGCAAAGGGATATTTTCCCTTTGTTTTCCTGTGTCGTATACAAGCAGGACCAGTGAAAACAATGAAAAGCCAAGCTGCACCCTTTTGCTCTGCACGACTTCCTGAAATTTCTCCTGAGCCAGATAAACGGGGCGAGAGCAAAACACAGGTCAAGGTTAAAATGGCATCTGCTAGTATGCTGTGGAATTTGGGAACAGTCACATTTCACACCATCTGCTTCTTTATGATAAATCACTTTGTAACCCAGGTGTATAATAAGGTGCAAGGGGGAAATTTAAGATAAATATCCTTCTAGCTTTTACTAGTCTCACTAGGGAAACAACATAAGTCTTGTTTTGAACTAAGGAAGGACAAAAAGCACTAAAAACTGCATGGGAAATGGCGCAGAAGTGAACAGGATTTGGAGGAAAAGCTTTCAGGGCTGCAGGTCTGGCTGGGGCGCAGCAGAACCAGCCGCTTTGTGGCTGCCCTGGAGCGAGAGCCGACCTTCCCCCGGAGCAGTGTGTGTGTCAGCCGGCCCCGCCAGACCGACTGACCCGCTCGGATTAACCACTGCACACCGGGTATTTGAAATAAGCCGCAGGAACTTTCCTGGAGGTGATTAGCGAGTCCCTGCAGCGCCTGCCCTGACCTGACAGCAGATCTGAGGGCATCCCTGGCATCGCAGCTGCAGCGAACAGCTGAGAAGGGGTCACATCTTCATCAGGCACCAACCAAAAACACAGCAGACAGGATGGCACTCTATGGGGAGTGGTGCCAGCAGGAGGTTTCCATTCCCACCCCAGCTGTCACTGCCCTGCCTGAGGTCACCACGTTGTCGCTGCTCACTTCTCTGGCCACCCACCAAATGCACAGAAACAGGGAGCTCTGCCATGGGATGGGAGGAAGTCCAAACTCCGTCAAGGCAGCAAGGACAACCTGCTGATGGAGGCCCAGGGGGAGCTGCGACATCCCCGAAGTGCCCGAATCTCTTTTCATTTTAAACCAGTTTTACAGTCTGGACTGGTCTGGGATTCGTAAGCATTTCATGTGGCCTGCACTACCGGCTGTGCCTCACAGGAGATGACAGCTGCTGCCACGAGTGGTTCACAGTCTCCGAGTGACTGCAGATGCCCAAAGACCAGGGCGAAGCCTGCTTGCTTCTTTCTTTCTGTGACTCTTCCCACGGCTGGCCAGATCACTTGGTGGTTTCTGCATCCCTTCCCTGCCTTGGGGCAACATCAGCTTCTCCATACCAGCTTCACAGGCTTCACATGCTTTCTCTGGAGTCTGGGGCAGCTTTACAAACCTCAGAGCTGTGCAAAGGTACAGGAAATGTCCTGCTGGCTGCTGCTACCACCCAGGACAAGGTGGCAGGCTCGTGAAGCTATGAAGCCAACCAAGTGGAAGGTGCTGGTGGGAACATCCAGAAGGAAGCCTGGGGAAGGGGGGAACCTACTTGCTACCAAACCTTACAGCATCTTTGCCTTGTTTTCTCAGGTTTCCTGTTTGTATCCTGCTGTCACCAGTCTGAACAATTCCATAAACTAAAAATTGGAGGTTTTTTCAGGTGACTCTTGGGGGATTGGGAACACAGCTCCTAAGAGCATCATTTGCCCAGCCCAGGACTGTACCTGCAGACTGATGACCCTCTGTGTGCACACACAGGCACACTGCAGCCTGCTGACACATCACTCCTCTGTAGCTGCCATGCACCAGAAAAAAAGCCAGCATTGAAGAAAAGGTGTTTAATAGAGGAATGTTGCACACAAAATAATGTTTGGGGTCATCCAAGGAAGACAGACAGGACAGAGGGCAGGTAGAGCATGTACAGCGCATTCCTTATTATCCTCTTGTGATGTTCAGCAATTTACAAAGATGCCAAACCAATGCCAGATTCAGACTGTCTCTCCAGGAACTGACAAGTCACGAACCACAAGCTGAAAAATCAAATACAACAGCCTCACCTTCTTGATAAAAGCAGTGAGAGTGGTTTCTTTATATCTAATCCACTGATAAGGGAAGAGATACATGGTCTGGGACAGCAGAGCTGGAAACTTTCATAGAAATAGTATCCTCCAAAATCCTACGTAATTTTAACCTGTTCAGCCCTGCCCCCTCATAAAGCAGGCATTTCAGCATGCAACACTTCTGTTAATTGAATGCCTTCTTAAATGTAAACGAGGAAAGCCACACATAAGTGTCTCAGGACTCCAGATAAGATTTGCAGCTGGTATAAATAAGCAAAATGTCACCAGAGGAATTGCTCTGTTCCTCCATCTCCTGCCGCTGCAATCCCTGAACTTGAGCCTACATTTCCATGCTCCCACAAGGAGTGGAGTGCAGCACCAAGCACGTTGCTGCAATCCCTTCTCCCTCCCGCCTCAGCCTGCCCTTGCTGTGCTGCAGCTCCAGCCCTGGCCCTTCCCCAGGGACACCGGCGTGTCAAGTGGGCTGGAGGCAAAAAGAGACAGGGAGTGTCTGCCCAGGGCGGGAAGGGAGGCCTGAGTTCCTGCCATTTCCTCTGTGATTATTTCAAGATTTTTTTTTTCAGTAAAAGTCTTTACAGGATGGGTTGGGCTGTTTTATCAGAGCCAGATTTTGGCGGAGCAGTTTTCAGGGAGGTCCTTTCCACCCTGCAGCCCTCAGCCAGAGCCTGCAGACCTCACCTCTCCAAATCCAGCACAGCCTGGTCCAACTGATGGGCAGATGCACTCCTGCTGCGGGAGACAGGACAGACTGCCAACCCTCCCTGCAGGAGGACAGGCTTTTGATTTCATTTAAGAAATAACCCTTAGACCTCAGCTGGTGACAGGCAGTCCAGATGGTCCAAACATAGATCTCCAGGTAACTTGCTTGACAAGGGTAAGCTTAATCCTTCATGAGCAAGGAAAACACTTGGGACTTTCCAATCAGACTTTGCATTCCCAGTCTCTCTTTGGCCTCACATTGTAAGCAGCACAACAGCTAGCAAAGCAAGCAGGAAACAACAGCTCCTTCCTGCTGCACAGCCCCAGCCATCCACGCGGGGAACTTGCCTGCTCTGGGGCTGGGCTTGGGTCTTGGCCAGCACTGACCAGCATCCCTCTCTGAATCACACACTCATACAATAGTGTGGGTGGGAAGGCACCTTTAAAGGTCATCTAGTCCAACTTACTGTCATTCTCCTGTTGCCATTAAAGCTAAAAATACTGGGAGACAGATTATCCCGGCTGAATCCCAGTAAGTGGCAGCAGAGCAGTAGCTCTGTGGCAGATGAGATAGAAAATGCTTTTCTGTTCAATCATTTCTAAATTCTATACATTTGACAAATTTTCTGGACATTTTGTGACACATGACAGTACAGTGTCTAGAGGGAGACTGGTGACAAGTGGTGTCGCTCAGGGGTCCATACTGGGACCAGTGCTACTTGATATCTTCATTAACGACATAGTGAGATCGAGTGCACTCTCAGCAAGTTTGCAGATGACACTAAGCTGAGTAGTGCTGTTGATATGCCTGAGAGATGGGATGGCATCCAGAGGGACCTGGACAAGCTCAAAAAATGGGCCCATGGGAACCTTGTGAGGTTCAACAAGGACAACTGCAGGGTCCTTCACCTGGGTTGGGGCAACCCCCCACATCAATACAGGCTGGGGGATGAAGGGACTGACAGCAGCCCTGTGCAGAAGGACTTGGGGGGGCTGGTAGGAGAAAAGCTGGACATGAGCCAGCAATGGGCATTTGCAGCCCAGAAAGCCAAACATATCCTGGTCTGCATCAAAAGCAGCATGGGCAGCAGGTCGAGGGAGGTGATTCTGCCCCTCTACTCCACCCTAGTGAGACCCCACTCTGTGTCCAGCTCTGGGGTCCTGAGCACAGGGAAGTCATGGACCTTTTGGAGCTTGTCCAGAGCAGGGCCATAAAGATAATCAGAGGGCTGGTGCAGCTCTCCTGTGAAGACACACTGAGAGAGTTTGGATTGTTCAGCCTGAAGAAAAGAAAGCTTCAGGAAGTCCTTATTGTGGCCCTTCAGTACCTAAAGGTGTCTTATAAGAAAGATGGGGACTTTTTAGCAGAGCCTTTTGCAATAGGACAAGGGGTGATGGTTTTAAACTAAAAGAGGGTAGGTTTAGAGTAGATATTATAAAGAAATCTTTTACAGTGATGGTGATGAAACATTGGAATAGGTTGTCCAGAGAAGCTGTAGATGTCTCACCCCTGGAAGTGTTCAAGGCCAGGTGGGATGGGTCTCTGAGCAACCTGGTCTAGTGGAAGGTGTCCCTGCCCACAGCAGGGGGGTTGGAACTGGATGATGACCTTTAAGGTCCCTTCCAACATATACCGTTCTGAGACAGGATCTATTAGAAGGGAAGGTGCTGTGCCAAAGATTGAGTCCAACTGAGAGCATTTATCTGAAGAGAAATATAATAATAAAGCAATTAAATCAGAAGGGTGCCAACTATGTTCAAACAGAAAAAGCATTATTGAGAGAACTCAAACTGCAGTGGGTTAGAAGTTTAGTCAGCATGAGGGAAGGAAGATGGAGGGCTGACACAGAGTGACACGATTATAGTGCAGAAGAGGCGTTCAACATCTACACAAATTTTACTGAGTACATGCATCAAAGTCCCTGTGTAAGCTATGTAAAAACCATGTGTCCTGAGAGAAGATGAGCCAGTTGAGCCACAGTCCTTCCCCTTCTCCATGGTCTAGCTTTTGGAGTCCCATTGTTACATTATACAGCTTTGCTGGATGCTCTTTATCTTGGCTCTTGCAAAGCCCACATGAGAGAGCAGTATTGGGCACTTTGGTATTTTCTGGGCTTTCCCCTGCACAAGCATGTTCTGTTTGTGAGGATGCCAAAACTCCTCCTCCCATTCTGTCCATAATGCACTACCTGAAGGGTCTGGCTCTCTGCCTGGGCAGCTGCAAAGGATTAGCCAAACTGAGGTTCAACACACAGGGAGGGAGTGCAGAAAAGACTTCCCTTTTTTTGCCACCCAGTCCACTCAGCGTTCAAGCAACTCTGGAATTAAAAGCCCTAAGTACAAATGTTGAAATTGACTGTAGGGTCAGTGCTGCCTGTGGCAATCTTGATTTCACTGGTGCAGATTTGCATCACTTTAAAATTGCCCTGGGAGGCCCTGTTTTTTATTTTTGCCCAAGGATGGGATGCACTGGTACTCACAGAATGTAAGCATTTGTTTAGACTAAAGCATTTTAGAAAGTACATTTCCAATTTGTCCTTGTATCATTGGTCTTTTTCTTTTACAATGCTTCCAAGAGTTGTAACAATTGAATATTGGCCTTGAGAATTTCTGAGGTATCCAAATATTCAGAAGTTGCAGAAAAAAAAAGCCAAATTATAAGCCACTTCCTGCTGAAAAGAGAGGTTTTCTGAATAACTTCTCTAGCATTATTCTTGAAACCATATCTGAAAAGGACCTCAAAAAGCATCCCAGGCCACCATTTCCCCCAAGACAGGGTCAGCTATGCACTCCAGATATGTCACCCTCTGAGCCAGTTCCAGCAAAGATATTTACTTGCTGATGACCAAATCAGAAAATATTTCTCCCTGGACAAAGCAGTGGATTATTTATTTCTTGCCTTGTTACCAATTATTTTTAGTAGCTCTCATGTTTCATTTTCAGAGCTGACAGGAATTGGTTTGAGGTGAACTGAATTATTCCTGCATACAAAGGGGTTCAATTTCATGTCTGGCAGGAAGCGATATAAACTGGAAAAGGAAACCTACTTGCAAGTACAGGGAAATACAACCTTTGCTACTTCTTCTACCATCTCCTTCAATACAGATCAACACAGACACCTCCATCTGCTTGTTAGCCTTCTGGGGCTGATGCAAAATCTGCCCTGTGGCCTGTCCCTTTGCCAACACAGCATTAACTCAGGGCACTCTTGTTCCCCTCCTGGGGTCTTCCCAGGCTAATACCAATACAAACCTGGCTCAGAATCATCACCATTATTAACACCCCAGAATAAAAAGAAGGGAAGATGTACCAGACAGTGAACAAGACGGGGAGAAGTGCACGTCCTTGTACTGTCACAGGAAAAGTCTTTGTAGTGTTATCACTCCTACTTGCCATTCTCCTGGTGAATGCATTCACCCTGACACAATTAATCTGCAAACAGCCAACAAACCCATCTCTAGTACTCTGTCCCTTTACAGGAAATAAACAATGGCACAATTACTCAGTAATATCTCGTAGAAGTCATGCTAATCACTTTTTATGAAGCTCCAGGCTTCCTTATCAAACCTGACAGGCTGAAGTAGCTGGAAGTCTATAAACCAGTAAATAATTACCTTTGAAAATCTCCTTTTTGCATCTCCTGGTGCCTCTTTTGCTCACAACAGGGAATGGTTGAGCAAGAACTCACAGGATTTCTGTGGGGAATTTGTCTGCTCTTTGTGCCACCCTGATGTGTACTTCAGATCAATTTAACACTGCCAAAAAAATTAAGCATGTAAAAAATATACAAGAGAGCAGGGCTGGAGGTGCTGGGGACACCCCTCCAACGGGGCTCCGGCCATGGCAGGAGTGAGGGCTGCCATGGCAGGGGAGCATTAACGAGCCCCCCAACACCAGAGGAACTCAGTAGGGCTTTTTGTAACACCTCTGCATATTTATTTTCCTTTGCAGGAAGGTGCCAAGGGCTGACATTTGGGCAAGAGGTCCTGTCTGAAGCAAGCACTGCTCTCCAATCCATTGCAGCCGAGTCCTGTGAGGGAACAGCCCAAGATGCTCTCCCTCCTGAGAAACATCTGCCTTCTCCTGCTCCCCTCTGTGGTTTAATTAAAGCATTTTAGAAATTTCTGCTCAGCAGCTTCACCCTGTAGGAACTCCATAGGCTCCAAGATTTTGCCTTAGGAGCACAGCCTGGATATCAGGGCTTACCCCTCATTTATTTTCACCAGCTCAAACTTGCTTTAACCCACAAAGCCTCCTTAATGAAGCTGTACATTCTTAGCAAACCCAGCTCTTTCAAGGCCATACTGGTACTTTATCGTTCCAATCACCTTATTTTCTGATAGGGCCCCAGTGCCTGCCTGCAAGCATGTTTGTTTACACAAGAGATGCTGGTTCTCAGCAGATTTCTTAGTCCTGACTCAAAACAGCCACTGCAGAGGTACAAAAGTGAGAGGTAGATGGGGTTTTGTACCTGACAAAGAGTTCATGTGCTTACATGCACACATGCAGCCATAGGTACCAGGATCTTTCCCATCCTGCCAACCTGTGGGTCAGTAGTGATGGGTTTATCAATACAAAGTTGAAATACGTCTAACGAGTGACCTTCCTCAGTCATCGACACCTGGTTCACAGCTTGTCCCCACCAGCACAGAGACAGGACAGCAAGTCTCTGTGTGAGAAAGGTTTCCCTTCCCTCCCAGAAGCTGACCTGTAGCTGGGGCCCCTGGCAGGAACCCAGCAGTGCAGGGTAACACTGATGTGTTTGGGTGTTGATACCACTCCTGCAATGGCCACTCTGCTCCTTCACACCTCCCCTTTTACTATGGCACTATGTCGAAGTCTGGAGCAGGAGACACCCTCCTCCTGTGCAGCAGCAGAGCATCCATGAACACCAAGGAGATCTGAATCCCCTGGGGCAGGAGGAAAGCCAAGGCAGCTGCAGTGCCTGTCCCTCCAAGGTTTCACCCATACTCCACAGCTCCATGTATACAAATTAAAATTATTAAAGTAAATTAAACTTGTCTGAAACCATTCTCTGGCAGAGAAAGGCCCACACCCTTACTATTGAAGTCTCAGCCTACAAAGCAGCATGGCTTCACCCAGGCTGCCCACTGGGAAGGGGGCTTGGCTCATGTTAATGCTCAAATTTTAGCTTAGCCTCATCTGGGCAACCATCTTTGCCTGAGGCCAAAACCAGACTAGGAATCAATGTGCTGGTATGGATGGCTTAGCTCCACTCCACAAAAACAGCTCCCTGATGATATTTAGTTTGACACAGAACATTTGTCTCACCCAAATTTACCTCCCTACTGGACTGTGATGCCTACAGAGATGAGGTTGGACCCTGAATTCAGTGGCCCTGTTAGTTCACTCTCCTTAACAAAGAGAAATGGATGTATATTATTTGTGGATTTCTCAGAACAACCTGGGTCTTAAAAAATCCAACCTAATCAATCAATGTGACCAAACTTGCCTTTCCCATAGATACTGCACCACCTGCTGCTCTCCACATTTGGGACAGAAGAGGTTTGCAGCTGACCTATAAAGTATATTATTAACTTGAACCTTGTTTTGGTTCTTCAGAAACCAGTGTCTGGGAATGCAGACCTGCCACAGCAGATCTGGGAATGGCCCGTGGTGCCCTATGTTCCTCCCGGGCTCTGCTTTCTGTAGGCAGCTCCCCACATGTGTGACACAGGAGGCAGTACCAACCCCACAGAAAGCAGTCACAGACTAGGAAAGGCTGTTTTCAATTAAGGCATGATTAATCCTTTCAAATAAGTTACAAGTATTGGTTGATGCATCTTCTAGCAAAATCCTCTAAACAATTTCTCTTTTATTTCAAATGGTAGCACATATGTTCAAAGTAGTGAATGTTCAGAAACTAAAATACTTAAGCTCAACAATGGGTTGATTATTAAATATATTGATATTTACTCAGTTATTATAAATCTCAAAAGAAGTGAGCCTACAAAAAAAAATTAGTCAAAGAATGTAAGAGGAGCTGTCCTCACTGTTTCATGTACAGCATACTTTAATACTAAAAAGATGCTGCCATATCAGTATTAAACATCCCTTCTGTATACTAGTAGTTACACAGGCATAAGGATGAAGGAAATTAAGGTCACCAAAAAAAGCACAAATTGTCTCCACACAGCTTTCTGTTCCATGTACTAATTGTGCTTTGCATAGGGGTGAGACACTTTGCTGAGAAACTTCTGAGGAAACTTATTTTAATAAACAAGCTTAATTTTTAATAAGGATGCTAAAAAGTTTGTTTAATGCTGTGGGCAGGCAAAATGATGGCATGAAATCTGAGAAAAAAAAATATGCACACCAAATACCCCCTGGTACTACAGAGGGAGGAGTGATTTTCAGTAGGATTTGGGCAAACCCCTCAATTATTAAAAAAGCACCAAATGACTAGCACTGACTCACTCTCCTGGCATGATGTAGGTAGGTTTCCTACTGTTATTTATAGTTGTATTCTGGTCTGGTTATGACATGCTGTCAGTAAACTGGTTTGAAAAGCGTTAGCCTGGGGTCCAATAGTTCTTTTGTGCCACTCAGTGTTCTATAAAACATGTATTTTTAAAAATTTTCTCCCATAACTCAAAATTCAGCCACCAGTTTTCCTCCTGCAGTCCTCCATTATCCTCACAGTCCCTAAAATTTGACTTGCTAGCACTAGTGGAGTTCAATTTACAGATTTCTTTTCCTGTTAGCTGTTGGGTCCTGTCTCTTCCTGGCTGCTTGCCCTGGGAAGGGCCTCTTCCTTATCCTGGTTGGAAACAAGAACCCTTGTGAGACACAGAGATTGTCCTGTTTTGTTTTGCAAATTTACAACCCAAGAACCAAGTTTCAGAACACTTTCTTCGGAAAGAAAAGCTGGGGCCTGCATTTATAAAAGTGGTCAAGTACTTCAGGAGGTATTTTTGTGCCTAATTTTTGTTAAAGGAATTAGGTGCTTACACAATTTTTAGGCTCTGCAGCCCTCATCTAATATTAAAGAGCAGCTATTTTGGCAATATAGGATATCCAGTGTGCTTAAGGAGACTTAATAAAGAGCAAGGGTATGTTTTGCTTCATCTTAAAGAGCATAACCAGGTATTTATATGAGAAATAATTCATTAAAACAGGGATAAATACAAGGAATTATATGTTAAAGGACAAATTATACAGAGAATTTTATTTCAACAGGATACAGAGAAAGGGCACCAGAGCTGTGCTTAGGTTTAGGGAAACTGGATGCTCTGACCTGCACAGTACCTGGCCAAACATCTCCCTTTTGGCCAACATGCCTGGCCTTCCTTCCCTGGGGAGCCAGGAGAGAGGGAGGGGGAACATTTAGTGCATACACATCTCATTTACTGTTGTGCATAAAAAACTAGAAGATGGGAAGTGCTTAAGAGCTCCAGCATGTACCTTCCTATATGACAGGTGAATAAGGGGGGAAAAAAGTGAAATGGAAAACAAGCCAACTGCAAATTTCTGATTTGGAAGAGCAGAGAAAAGTGACCCCTTAAGCTAACCTACAAAATCCCTGTCAATAGGTATTGTTGAGGTTTAGGATCCAAAACATCACTGAATGGTTAAGTGGGTAGTGGGGATGTTTGACATTGTTTAGACAGGACTGAAAAATTGCTGAAGATATAAATCACTATTCTTCAGAGCCCAGTCCCTCATTAAATGCTCAAAGGCAAAATTCACGGTTATTTGTTATTTGTCCTCTAAGGAGCTTTTTAAACACTCTGCTGAAGCAGCTGACACTGGCTGCTATAAAACCAAAATACTGCAATCCCAGGCATTGGGTTGCATTTTAACCTCCATTTGAGATTACAAGAACTCCTGTGAACTGCTGAACAAATCCTGATCCAATATTTAAGTTAAACAATATTCTAGAGAAAAAGGCAGGAAGAACAGCCTGTTTTCTGTCAAAGAGAGTGGTGGACTACAGCATCAGGGCATATCATTTTGTTGGATACAGATGTCAGAGACAGATGTGGAAACCCTGTCTTTTTTCTGCACAAAGCCCATCTAGGCATAATCCATCTTTGAATGAAAAAAGGCCTATTTGCTCTGCCACAGCAGAGGCAAACAGGATTCACGGATTGATTGAGGTAATTAAGCATCACGGCTTCAAATAGGTGCTTTTCTGTGTTTGGGAATCAGTTTCAAGGTCATGTCACAATTGGCTATGTCACAGAAGAGAAAGAGCTCATTCCAATAGCAGGGCAGGCAGTATCTCTCTCTTGGCACTAGGTAAACCAAGAATATGTTGATACAAGGCAGTGACACACTGTCTTCCTGAACATGCAGAGGAATCTATATAACACTTGGATATGGAAGATGCAGTGCTGTTATCAGGACCCCTTGGTGCCACCATTTTAGAAATTTAGGTGAATTAAGGTCACACAGTCAATGAGATGAAAGGCCAGGACAAAATGTATTGACAATAAAGTATGTCTAGTAGATTGTTGGCAATTTCAGCTGAGTCACTTGGACAACAATGGAGTAAATCCCAGCATTGTGAAGAGCAATCCCACCTACATATTTTGGAACTATTCCAGTTTGCTTAGCACTTTCCACGAGGCATTTAGCAGGGATGTCCTTTCACCATTTTGCTACATGACTTGTCTGCTTTTGCAGCTTCAGCCAGTTCCCAGACCATAAATTTTAAGTCTCAGATGTTACATTTATGCTAGAATTTGTTTCCCTTGGTTTTTCATGCAAGATTTAATAATTATTTAATAATCTGCAAGTCTTTGAGAAAAATTCAAGTCTTTACAACTTGCTGCACAGAGTCATGTTACTTCTATGGTTTATAAACTTATTTCCTCTAACTCCTTGTTCTACTGCCCAGAGGGTAAAACACTAGGGTTAATTTAAAACTTTTGCTTTACTGCATGCTGACTTGCATCATTTGAGAAGATCTAGCTATATATGTTGCTGGCTGATGAGTCCTGCCATAATTTAGCTCCCTGCTGTATGTCTGACCTTATTAATCAATGTGTCTTGTTTACATTCTGTTGGAGAACAGTTCCCATGTAAAGCCTTTGTAACTCAATCGTCTGTCAGATGAGATTAATTTGATCCTCATCTTGGAAACAGAACCTCCACGTAAATTAGATCTACCTGGATACTAATGAAATTATAACAAATGTTGGCATGCAGTTTCCCTTCTTTTCTTTTTAACAGTAAATGTAATAGAAAAATAAGCTTTTAGGTAATTGCTTTTACTCACAGTGGACTAGAGTTAGAGCCTTTTTTTTTTTCAGCAAGCTGTTAGAAATCCAGCCTTGTGTTACAAACGAGGTAGTTCTATCTCCCCTAGTCTTACAGCACCTGCAATGGTTTCTGTATCCTCTCCTGTCCAGTCTGTTAAGAGAAAATTATAGCTGTTTAGTAGACTGTATTGCCATTCTTTGTTCAATTTAAACTCTCCTCAAAGTCCTGTTACTGAATGCAGCATTGTGACAGTGCAATTCCAATAGAAGAGGTGACACAGTACTGAGCAGCTTTGGGCTTTGGTGGAGCTCAGGCAGCAGATTGTTACCTGTATCTGAAGTTCCCCTAAGCCTCCTCAGTTGCTCTGAAGCACAAAGACACTACATTTGATGATATTATATTTCCCAGGAATCCTTATACAAGACCCTGGGTGCTGATAGCACTGAATGCAGGGAAGATCCAACACAGTTCACAGTTAGGCACTCACCTCCTGATCTTTCCCAGGGGCCCTGCAGTTTTCAGGGATCAGAGCAAACAATATGCCAGAGGTCATCTTCATTCCATCTCAAGGTTCATGATTTGATGGAGTTGAAGCTGGAGCAGAGCCTTCCAGAGCATACCTACAGGCTTAGAGTGAGGACCTTAAGCAGAACAGTGGGCAAAAGCGCCACTTACCACACCATGGATGGGTGAGGCCATCACCTGCATGCAACCCCTTGTGGACTCATAAATCAGATCAGCGCTGGGCTTCTCTGGCTTTAAAGACTCCCACCACCCTGCCCCACAAGTGTTCTGGTCTTCAGTGGTGTTTGTAGGAAACTGCTTTAATCCAGCCACAAGTATGGTGCCCCATGGCATGGAAACTAGCAAGGAGGGACAGAGAACAAGACAGAAGTCTGTAGGCTGGTATTGCCACCAAAGTTGCCACATCATCACATTGCAGGATGACTTCTGCCAGATAGTCCCCTGAAGTGCCCAAGGCGTGAGACACTCTGTGATCCACCCCTCCACAAACAGCATGGACATCTTGCTGCTCATACTTTCCCTGTATCCAAAGTTCTGGGGCTGGAGCATTTAACATTGCAGTGTGAGAATGCTTGTGGGGCAAGTTCAGCTTTCCTTTTGCTCCATCTGATGGTATTTTAGATTAAAAGGGTTTGGAAAAGATTTTCCTTCTAACCATATTGAACAGTCTAGGGTGAGGGAAGGGTGGAGAAAATATAAGAAACAAACAGAATTTTTTCTCATAGGATTTCTTACTTTCATCCTACTTTAAAGCCTCCCTAATAAATAATTCTTGCATCCACACAGTGCCAGAGTATTTCAAAAGGACAAGCTGAATTTTTTCCTTATGCAAGAGAAATTAAACCCCCTTTTTCTGAATATACTTAGTCAATGCATGCTGATATCTTACCATATGCATCAATCAGATACTCCCCAAGGTATATATGTCAGAAAAGGGAAAGAGGAATGTCACACAACCAGCAAATCACTTTAGGTTAGTGCCTCACTCTGAAGCACATATTGAAAGTATCAGTGTAAGACAGTCCTGGGAAGTAAAGCAGTATCCTAAGGGTACATGTCAACAGACTCATTTTTTTATATCAATGTGAGAGTTTGAACAAATCCAGGCTGAAGTGTTCAAAGGTTTGCTAGATCAGAGTAATCTATCAGGTGAACAAGGCCAAGGCACTTCCATTTCTGCAGTCAACCCCATCCTGGAATAAAGAGGTTAATATATCACCTGGCTTCCTTGGAGTTAACTAATCCCAAAAGACCTCGTTCACCTCGGTCGATGAGGGGCTAGCAAATGAAGACATAAACTCACACATGTGGCTGCACAGTGGGATGTCTTAATTACTCTGTTTCTCCATACCCTTCTCCTATGCAGAAGTGCTCACAATGCAAGTGCAGGGACCAACAAACTCCATGTGTCACTGCATTTATCTTGTTTAGGAGATTGAAAAGCTGACAGTAAATAAAGCAGATACTCCAGACATCCAACAATTTCCTGTTCCACATGAAAAGTCAGCTTCCAGGTGTTGACTCCAAACTGCTTTTCCTACATAACTCTTGCCAACTGGGCTCCCGTTGGCATGGCACCTTTTTTATTCATCTGTTGCCATATGCAGAAACTTCTAGGAACACCAGCCTTTTCAAATGAGGCTTAAAAATGGTTTGTACTGCCAGAATCAGGTGAAACTTGTCCACAGCAGTTAAGGATTTGGCCTCAGCATCTTCATAACTGAGGCACTCCCTGCAATGATCAAATTCTCCAACGAAATTATTCTTACATAAAATAAAAAGCCAGGATATAACGTCTACAGAGAGTAAACAGACCTTGGTATCAGTGCTATTTATAAGGCTGATGTCTTGGAAGCAAAAAAGCTCACAAAACTATTCTGTCAGAAACATGCATGTCTTTTTTTCTCCCAGAAGGGTAACTTTCAGTACAAACCTGCACAGTTCAGGAGATTCTCTCACTTAGGGGCTCATTTGTGATAGTAGCTCAAGCTCCACATAAGCTAATGAAAATTACCAGGCTGTGAGTTCTGCTACGCTCTGCTTCTTTTTTTCTAATCATTTCCCCAATCTTAAAATTACAGGTCAGTTCACTGCTGCCAGACTTGTCTTACATTATTTTTGAAAGTTTTTATTTGAAACAAATCACCAGTGAAAAACAACCACTGTCTCCTTTAATAGGCCTCATGTATTTCATTCCTGATAAGATAGGATGATTACAAACTTCTGCAATTCTCAGGACTGAGAGAACAACTAACCTTTATTTACTTCATACTTCCTGACAATTACTGGTGCAGTTACACTGGAAAGTTCATCAGAGGTCTTAATTAGCCTTCTTACAGCTGTGCATCCTCATCCCCATGAAAGCAATCTGCCCAGAGCTCTGCCACCCCAGGCTCTATGAACTGATGAGTTTCCATAAGCAAATGAAGAAATCTCCAGGTTAAGGTGCTTCCAGGAAAGCAGCACTGGGGACATTCTTCTGCACTGCAGAGCTGAGTCACTTGCCCCAACATGTCAGTGGAGGAGCCGTCTGACTGGAGACTTCCACTCCTTGATGAGATCTAAGGATAATTCTCCACTTACCTTGGGTGTGAAATTTCCCTGTAGCTCTGCATGGCTCTCTGTATTTCTAAAACCCCTCTCCTGTAGCCAATACTTTTCTGTTCAAAACTCCTAGACCTACCATAACAATATTCTACAACCAGTTATGCAACCACACCGAAACCCATGTCTTCTTCCACTGCTGTTTTTATAATCCCAAAGGCTGTCAGCCTGTGGGAAGCACAAGACACCACACAGATTTCTGATGAAAACAGGGCAGTGAGCCTGACAGCTGCCCTTCACTCAGGCTAAATGTAACAGTAATTGAGTTCCTTTACAGAGAAAGATGGTTGGACACAGCAGAAATCACTGCCCGAGTACACCAGGACGCACATGGATTTGCAATGGAAGGAGGTGCTTGGAGACAACTGATTGAGCTACACGAGCCTTTGTGAAAGAATCAGCAGGCCAGGAGACAGAGTAAGGAGCTCCAATTTTGATTAGGAAGGAAACAGAGGCACTTTTAACATCAGCTTAGCTAGAAATGGAAGGTTGGGCACGGTCACCAAGAAAAGTAATTATTTTTGTGTATTCCTGCTACATTCAGAGATTCTGCACTAAAGATGTATGGATTTATCTGTCAATGGGTTTATTCTCCTAGAAGAACCTGGGTATCTGTTTGGGCCAGGAGGCAGCACTGTGGGACTGCAAGACATACACTGAAACACTGCAAATGCTAGTACAGAAAAACAATCCTTCCCTGATGTTTTATCAGACCTCAAAATGATAGCACAAACTCCTCTACAGATACTAAATGGCCTGTAAAATCAAGGCGAGTTATTTTTTCTAAAATACAGACTGCAGTGGAAAGGAAAATAACTGACTTAATGAAGAAGTCAGCAAAGATTCTACAGATTGCATTATTTGGGAAGTGAGAATAAAATCATACTTGTACCTCCTGATCTTAACATTTGTGATCAAAGCAGGCATCTTGTCAAAACAAATATTTTGTTTACTCTTTTAGCTTTTCTTAGAGAAAATATGCATAAAAGCCAGTTGATCTACACTGTGCCTAAGGGGCTGTTTTGCAAAGAACATGAATGGGAGGAGATGTGTCCTCTTCTAAGTATGGCATGGGGGAACAGTGCTTAAAAGCAGAGGAGTTACTTAGCCTGATAACAGTTATTAGGAATATGTCCCTAATTTGGAAATTCAGTAATAAAGGTGAAATAATTAGATTACAGTTCACACCTCATACACATTAGCACAGGTTTGGGGGGGAGGGGATTGTTTTGGGTTTTTTTCCTGTTTATCCCCTAATAATTGCCTTGCTTGTATCTGCTTGTGCATGGCTTTCTGTGGGGTTAGTTGCCTTGGAGTTCAATACTCTCATTACCTGGCCAGTGTTGCATCCATATTGATTCGGACTTAACTTCATAGTCATGATTTAAAAGAGAAGTGATACTGAAAGGGGTGCCCACAGCTATTCTGTCCATGCCCAGCCACACATACTTGTTTCCTTCTGTCTGCACTACTCTGCAGACATTATATGACCATGGACCTGGCTGTCAAATAACACAACACTACAATTAAGAGTCCTTTTCAACCAGAACAGAGTAAGAACCACATGAGCTCCAGAGTCAGTGTAATACTAGTCATGTATGATGAGAAATAATGGCAGTAAATGGAGAAACATTAGATGCTACCAAGAGATAGTGCACATCCAGAGCAATATCCAGGAGAAGAAACAGTACATGGAAGAAATCAGCTTTCCAGAGACTCTGTGGCAGCCACACTAAGTGTAAAATATACAAAACACATTCTTTTACACAGCTGGTTTATTTTTAAGATTTCATAAAATCAATTAACATCCTTCACATTCTGTGCATGAAGAAGAACTCAAGAGATTTATCTTTTAATTTTCTTTTCTCTAAGCACTAGAAAATAAATTCTTAGTGTGCAGTGCCAAAAGACAGGTTTCTTTTTACTGTGAAGATACAGGAGATTACTTGCATAGTAAGGTGAGAGACTATCTTACACATTACAGCTCTGCTCCCACAACACTTGGAGTGTGTCCTGGACTTCTGTATGTGTATGGCTTGCATATATTGCCTGGCTGAACTCTAGGAGCTCTAATATGCTTGTTAATCTTGAGTGAATAGTCCAACTTGCCAGAGTACTTTCACAGTAGCAGGCCAAATTCCATCTTGTTTTTTATTTCATTCTTGTGTAAAAATTTTTGGAGGCACCAGAGGGCATCATTACTGAGAGCTTTATAAGTTTTATATAACTGATGCTGTAAAAAAGTAAGATTTTGGAAAAAGTGCTTGCTGATACTCATGGGAGCCCTTATAGAGACTGTGCCATTCACATGACAAGGGAGCATTTCTGTTTGCCCTTTCCTTAGACTCAGCACAGTACCACACATACTCTGCATTGCTGCAAACACTTCAAAGAAAAATTCCACTGAAAATAGTTTAACTTAATTATAAGCAGATCCAAATCAGAGAATTAGCAATAAAGTAATTAAAAATGTGTTTCATCTTCAGCCATCTCTTCCTTTCCCCACCTTCCTCATATATCTGCTTCTTTTAGCTGAATCCGTTGTGATGAATCTGAGAGATTATGACAAACTAAAAGATTTTAGTTCCAATAAACACTTATTTTTTTCTTCTCAATAGTGGCTTTACCTCACAATGTGTTTCATCAGCAAATAATTTATCTTCCTTTACCCAAAGGGACTTAAAAATGAGGAGTCAGTCCACTATTGGTAGTTTACAGCCTCCTAGCTCTCCTTGCCAGCAGGGAGTCTGTTCAGCTAATTCCCACACCTCTTCATGAGCTGTTCCTGCCAGACCTGCAGCTATGTTAAGAATGAAGCAGTTCCTTTCCAAACACATGTTTTCAAGGACTTGTATATTTTTATACAGTATCAGACTTCGCATTATGACATCCTTTCCACTGATTATTGATAGATTCATTTGAACTCTATTCATGCTTATCTGGAAAGATAATCTTGCATGCAAGGACAGAATGTGGCAATAGTGAGAGCTCAGAGTTGGCTCCTAGCACGTCTAGGAAAGCATTTTATAGGGAATTTAAACAATTAAATTTTTAAAAGGCGGGAGTTAACTGCTGCAATACTGACTAAGAATTGCTGTAAGCCAGCAGCTCTGCTACATACACACTTTAACCTGCCCTCTCCCTTCTTCCTGTAAATGCAACATGCTACTTTGCAGTTATGTCATACTTACTATTGTGTATAGGGAAAAGCATACAAACACAACTGCTGTGAAACACCAGATGAACAGGATGCAGAGTATCAATTTGGGTTCAGCCTTTTACAATGTGTTATGGAGTAAATCTGCAAATGATCTTTCACCAGCAGCTACATCACACCTGGCACTGTCAGATTTTCAAACACAGACATTAAGTTACACAGCCACAAGGAGCCTTTTGTTGGTATCTTAAGGTAGGTAGGGCTAATGAAAGAATGAAGACCACACACTTTGCTCAAATTATTAATGACAACGTTCGGTGCTTGAGAGTGGCCGATTTCACTAAGGAGATTTGTCTCTGAATTAATTTACATTAGCTATTTCAGCTATGCAAACCACCCAAGTGAAGTCCTGTGCCTTTTGAAGGACTTCACATGGTACTTTGCAGAATTCCCAGCTACTCAGAAAAACTCTCCTGTATCTCTACCTGGAGCCTTTCCCTTTCCTCTTCATTGAAAAGCAAAAGGAAGCACATAGACTTTGTTGGGCAAAGGAAAGGTACTTCCCCCCTCACACTCCCCACCAGTACTCCGCAGATTCCCAAATGCCAGTCTGCATTATTTTTCACACAGCACCAGGTAGGGCCATGAGATGGTCCCTCAAATTGAACACAGCAGTTAACCACTCATGGGGGATGGTCTCCAGAGCAGACTGAAAACGTCCAAGATTGGACCCCCTCTCCTGGAAAAAATCCTTACAGCTGATCCCCCAAAACTGCTCGTGCTCAAGTGTGTTAAGTTTTCAGCCCATACCCTGAAAAATTCTACTTGTGGGCTGAAGAATTTCTAGTCTTTACTGAAAGAAATTCAAGTATGCCATCAGGTACAAGCAAATAACTTTTAGTAACTTCAAAATATGTACAAACCCTTTATATGACCCATTTTATTGTATCCATGCTGTTGCTGTGATGGCTGGTAACTCCCATTAAATTTACGTGCAACATTAATTCTGTGCATTTCCACAGCATTTTCTTTTTGCTTGAAAACACTTCATAGATATTACTTGTCCTCTACAGACACATCACACTGTGGCATTTCTGTGACCTGCTAGAAGGAACACAGAGAAGTACTGAAGAATGTAGTCATATTGCAAAATTTATACCATTATCTGCAGAGTAATAAATCTGTATAAAGCTTCACTGGTAAGTATGTAGTAGAAACTATAACGAATAGAATTAAACAGATCAACATGATACAGTTTGGAAGAGCCCAGAAGTTTTTTGGGTTTTTTTGTGGTTTTGTTTGTTTGTTTTGCTTTTTATTTTGTAAATGGAAAACCTGCATCAAATACTACCAGACTTCTCAGAAGAGCTCTGCTTTCAACCATGATCCTCAACCAGATTTTTAAGACAAATAAAAAGCCGTGGTTTAGGAGGGAAAGTCCTTCTGGGGCAAATAGTTGTTAAAAATAACAGACAGGAGACAAGATGGTCAGTGCTCACCATGGACCAAGTTCATCAGTGTGAAAAGGGTGCTGTGGATGCAAAAGTTTCATACTAGCTCAGTGGAGAACTGGAAAAATCTTGGAAATTAAATCTGTCAAGATGTGTTAAATGCACAAACCCCATATTCAGCTTAGGATGTGAAAACTGTTGGAGGCTGTGACAGCAGTAGAGCAAGAAGAATTTATGCCTGCTCTCCTCCTCCTAGGCTTTTATCAAGGCACCCACTTACAGTGTCTACTAGACAGGATCAGTATCAGCCAGATGGATCTGGCCAGGCCCAGACCATTCTTCTTTTATATTCCAGCTTCTGCTCTACAGTAGTAATCCTCAGGACTTTCCAGGCAGAAAGGTACCTTTATAGAAACTGTTATTTTGCTAGAAATATTGTCACAGAAGGGCAGGTAACAAAGTGTAAAACCACTCTGGGTCAGTAACCCTGAAATAAGCAACATTTTCAATCCTTGAAGAGCCAGGAAGACAGAAAAGTGCTGGCAAGTCATGTTGTGCTTAGTTGTGTTTGCATCTCAGAGGTATCAGTAAGTTTGGGACTTTGCATCAGGCCAGAAAAATTATAATATTGATCCCCTTTGAACAACTTTCAGTTTCACATAACAAAAAATGGTGAAATGTATTTCTTTAGGCAGCAAACCACTGAAGATCCATATTTTCAGATGCATCATAGCTATCTAGTTAATTTTATAAACTGATGTACCTCTTTTACTGTGGCGTTTGTACTTCTGCTTATGGTGTGGTATCTGGAAGAATTAGATACTTTCAGGCATTTGCAGTGAGCACTTTGAAGAAAAGTATTTAACTAGACCCATAATTGACTTCTAGGGAGATGAAGCACATTTTCCTGCTATTATTACAGTCCAAGGAGATGAACAATTATAAACAAACACAATAATCTAAACAAACTAAATAATCTAAACTTGCATCATTAACAGTCAGTGAAGTCTGAAATTTAACTTAAAATCCGGCCCATCACAGAAACGTGGTATTTAGTGAACACTGCTACTGTTGCATGAACCTGAAGATTTTATTTTTGTCTTTTGGAAAATATCTATTTTTTCCACTCAAAGCTTCATTTTGAATGGTCATACCGTGTAGCTGGAGTGAAGATTGTGGGCCCATCCTACACACCAGAACTGCACTGGGTCACGGTGTAAGGTGCCCAAGCAAACACGACTCCCCCCAGACTAAAATAAGCAGTCACCACTGCAAAGTTAATAGACATCCCGAAGCTCGGCTCTGCCTCTGCCCCTGGCGATCTGCTTGCCTTGCGACGCTGCCACAGAGACAGCACAAGAGGGCGCCTGCTGCCTCCAACATCTGAAGTTTGACTTCCACATACTGTCTTCTGCAACAGTACGTCATATTTCCTAATGATTGCAGGGAGGGGACACGACAAAGCCCTGAGGAACGCTATAGCTGCTTATGGTTTAGCATCAGTTTTGCTATCCTACTAAAAGCATTTAAGAATATTTTTGTCATCTATTAAGACTGGATTATCTGTTAACAATTTCATGTTTTCTAAATAAAAGTCTGTACTAGTTGGGGGGGGCAAATCCTGCCATATGTGAGATCTAAATGGTAGGAAGCAGGAGAAACATATCCAGACAACAGTAAGACAAAAGCTGAAAAGGTTAAATAATTTTATGTCAAATTTAGTCTGGCAGCCGCCCAAACCATGGACTTTGGCAGATTGCTTGTTGGTTATAACAGAAGCCACTTCCTCTGCAGCAACAGGCATATCAACACCATTGTCTGCTTCCTGGGGATGGGCTTGGGGTGTTTCAGCTCCAAGCTGCACAATGTTCTTACAGGGAGCTGAGTGACTGAAAAACACAGAGCCACAACCCCCCAGCGGTGCCCCCGTGGGGAATTCTCCCATGCACATCTCGTTAGGAAATGAATCGGGGTGGTTTTCTCCCTGCCCTGGCTCCAGGCACTCCCTGAGCAGAGGGGAGGAAGGCTCTGCCCAGGGCTCCTTCTACAGCTGCAGATGACTCATGCTGGAAGAGCCCCTTCGAGCCAGATTCAAGAAGTTTTCCCAAGTCCATCTTAAGACAGTGATTTCTATCACTGTAAAGCTCCCCACACAGTTGCTGCTGCCCTGGTGCAGAGGGGCAGAGCTCACGAAGCAGCAGGTCCAGGCTGCTCCCCAGGGCTGAGGGAATGCCTGCTCCCTCCTGGCAGCCACCCTCCTCCCCCTCCTAAAGCAACATTCCCAAGGAGAATCTGCTCCATCCATGCTGCCTTCTTGAGACAGGCAGAACCAGAGAAACAATCCCTGCTGCTCTCCTGGCCCATGAAAGGAGCACTGGGCAGACAAGGCTTACTCAGTGCTTTCCTCCCATGAACAGGACTGCCTGGGCAGAGGGGCAGGGACATGTTTGGAGCTCCCATTCTTGTTTTCCACTGCATTGTTTGCTTTAGGGATAAGCATCTTCCCTTCCCCTGCCTTCTCTACAGCTCCAGTCAGGGCCATGGGGGCACACAGAGTTATGCTGGCTCCAGGTGCTCACCCACAGGAGGTGAAGACAGACCTATAAGTAGCTTCCTACCCAAGATGGCATGAGGAAGGCACTTCTGCTGCCTCTTCCTCCCGTTCTGCTTCTCACTCCATATGCGGAAGGGTCAAAAAAGGGACTTTCCATTCGAATTTCAGCCACCAGAGCAGAAGCAAAGCCTTGCTGTAGAAGAAAGCCCTTCTCGCAGGGGTTGGGGCAGACCACACCACCGCACCCCCCGCAGCAGTGTGCAAGAGTGACATCATTATGCCAATATATGAGACAGGAAGTGCAACCGAGCAGAAAAACCACTGAAAGCGTCTGTGAAGTGCTGCCAAGAATGCTAACGATGGCACTAAACAGAAAACCAGAAAAGAGGGTTGGTTCATCTAACTTCTTCCAGTTTTAGTAATCTCTAGTGTCACTTGTAACAGTAGGTAGGGAAAAAAATAGGTCTTTGGAGAGACACTGATCAGGGTTTGTTTTTTTTTTTTTCTTCTGGTGATGGTGACCTTTCACTGTCTCATCCGAGGCCTTAAATTCAGTACTTTGACACCAGCCTAATGAACCAGATGAACTGGCTGGGAGTTCTAAACCTCCTCCTCCTTTGGTTTGGTTTTTTGTTTTGTTTTGTTTTGGATCTATGCTACTACATTACAAATGATCTTGGTAAGCCATTCTTGCATTTGTCTTTTTACTGTGTGGATTCCTCTATTTCCCAGAAAATTGCACTGAGGTCTACAGTCTCCTTTAGCATGGCTCACCTCCCTAATTGCAGCTGCTCAAGTCTGAGCCAAGGCTTCTTTATAATCACCCAAAAGTCACATATTTCATCTTCTATTAACGTAAACATACAGGGTCACCTGAACCACATTTATCTTTAAGACTTCATCAGTCCTAAAAGTTTCTAAACAGACCCTATAAGCTCACAAACAGCCAAGTTTGTGTCCCCTACTTGCCTTTTTTGAGCAGCTGATGGAGTGGCAGCACCCAGGATAGAAGGGGCTCTTGGCAGCAGGGAAGCAAAACCTTCAACAACCACAACTTTCCACAGTTACAGATGTGCACATAACTTATAGAGATAGGATTTCATGAAACCATAAAGCCAATCTGATTGCTGACTGCTGCCAAAACAGGAGGTTTCCGGTCCTGCTTCCCTTGCACTGGTGTTTATTTGACTCTGTAACAAGCTGTCCATGGAGCTACACTCACATCAGTTGACCACTGCAAGAAAAGTGAGGTTTCTTCTGCTGACCCAGCTCACTGCAAGTCTACCTGCCTGACAGTGCTGGTATGGAGGTGGACTGGGGATGGAAGGAAGCTCACAAATCCTTTGATTTATGATCCAGAACTTGTACAACATAATACAAAATATTGCAGCCTTAGCAACATATCATTCCCCTCAAAAGCTTGTTCATAAACTGCCAGTTTCTACAAACATAAACGATCCCACACAGAAATTACTAAATGAAATACAAGCAGGTGCTACTGTTACTCACATGACACTTTCAGTTCCCTGATGTTGTAACATCTACCTAATATTTGGAAAATGTAGTAAATATGTCATTACTTCCCCTCATAACTCAACATCAGATCTTATAAACCTGCAGGTGTTAAAAATATAATTAACCTCCTTAACCTTCAGAAAATTTTATTAAATAACCTTGTTTAACTATTATACAGTTGAAATATGATGACAACATCAATGGGTACTTAGCAAATAACAGATGAATTCAGCCCCAACTTTTAAATGGGCTTCTGTACAAAATACACCCGGAAATCAGGGACCTTCCAAAAAAATCCCAATCTTAAATAGGATTAAGCAGTCTTCAAATAACCACCAGTCTTATCAGCAGTCCACCATCAGGTTAAGTCAGCCTGCTCTCTCATTTATACCCTGCTGTAGATGAGGGTAGAGAATCTGACCCTGTAGAAACAAAAGCTGTGTAAAGCTGTGACAATGGCACTTCTCCTGAGTGCAGTCACCTGTGGTGTGAGCTACAGGGCCCAAACATACCTCCTTTAATTCTGTAAGTGCCCGCCTCATTGTAAAGGCTTTCAAAAGAAACCAGACAAGCAAAAGAATAACGACTCCTGATTTAGAACCCATAGCAAATAATTCTTTGCTTTGGTTACAATGGGGGCTACACAAATGAATGAATTTGCTGCTTTTGACAGTGGCAGGAACTGGGTTGTCTATCCTGTTCCCAGGGCTGTTCTACTTCTTTGTAGCAGGTGCAGAAACAAAAAATGAGAATTTCTGATGTACATTTCTTCAGATAACTGAAAATTTTCAGTGCTGCTACTGGGTCAAAGCTCCACAATTACAGTAAGTTTAACCATTTCTGTTCAGAGTCACCTGTAAAGAAAGGTTAAGTCAGTAAGCCTGTGCTGTCCAAAGGCAGAGGGCAGTCTTCCATTCTATTCTGCACATCAACAATGCAACCAACCACAGGGAATGTCTGGAACAAATTCACCCAAGTGAATTTGTGAATTCCTGTGATTTTAAGGACAACATTTACAATTGCAGCTTTCTTCCTGGGTGCTGTGGTATACAGCAACACCTCTAGAGAGCCAAGGCAAGACCATCAGCACCTGAAGCTGCACCACTGGCATAAGGAGCTTTCTACTATGCAAAGGAGGCCTACAAGAAAATCTGAGAGGGACTTTCTACAAGGGCATATAGTGGTAGGACAAAGGGGAATAGCTTTAAACAGCAAGAGGGCAGGTTTAGATTACCTATTAGGAAAAAATTTTTTACTGTGAGGGTGGTAAAGCATTGGAACAGGTTACCCAGGAAACCTGTGGATGTCCCTTCCTGGAAAATGTTCAAGCCTGGGTTGGATGAGGCTCTGAGCAACCTGGTCTAGTGGAAGGTGTCCCTGCCCATGGAACTAGATGATCTTTAAGGTTCCTTTCAACCTAAATCATTCTGTGGTAAGGGGAACACTACTGACTGAACCATTCCCTGGGTGATTAACATCCACTGGAAAGGTAGGACAACATCCATTTGAGAGAAGTTTTTTAAAAACATGCAGAGGAGCTACAGTGACAGGAACCCAAGTCTGAAGGCTTTGTCCCCTGATATCCCACGCAGCATAATCTTGTGGAGCAGCAATGACAGCCTGGGTATTGAGGCCAGGACTGGATGCAGGGAGCAGGTATGGAAATGCTCCTTGCAGAGACCAATAGAGTTCAGTCTCAAAGAATTTGAAAGTACTCAAACTGCAGACTGAGCCTGTCCCAGGTTGTGTACTTTTAACAGAACAGGCTGAACAGGACCATGCAATCACAGAAATACACTATTATCCTCCAACAGCAGCAACTGTGCTCGCAGAAGCACAAAGGCTTTTACCTTTAAGCAGCTACTTACCCTTGAACACAATTCACAAAAAGCACTAGGCCACTTCAGCAATACTGTACAATTAATGACTGATACAGCTGTACATTCACTGCAGAATTTTGGCAGCTACAGCCACATCATGAGACCAGTCGTTTATTGTTACATACAGACACTGAAGAGACACAGAAAGGATTATTTTCTCTTAACTTGTAATTGGGTGTGTCTTTCCAAAAAACACTGCAAAGAGAGACTTTACTGTGCCAGCTAGGAGGAGACTATCCCCAAAACATGGGGGTAGCCTAAATGGTCTCTCACTCTTGGGGTCAGCAAGAGGAGAACTCATTCCTGGCAAGGGAGCAAGGCTGCAGTGCCAGGCTACGGTACACAGGAGCTCTGCATGAAAAAGCAAATCTCATCCAGAGGGAACTTCTGTTTACTTGAATGCCTTCCCTATAATCCCATTTTATGGGCCACATGTTTTGGGAATGCTGCACAGTCAAGAGACTAGCAGAGACTAAAGGGAGGTGATTCCTTTCAGGGGACTGCAGAAAAGCAGGACACAGCCTCCAACACTCCCATGGCAGCCTTCTGCTTAGCTACATCTGTATTATCATAACAAATGCTTTGGTCTTAAATGAGTACTGAACTCTAGCAAGAAATACAAGTTGCTGCTTTTAAAGTAAGAAAACTGTATAACCATGGTTTTAAAATTCACATGGAAACACTTCTCATGTTTGAAAATTAAAAATTAAATATAGCACCTCAGCTTTTTAAAAAAATAAGCTCTGAGACGGTAAGGTAGGTTAAACACAAATAAAAAGGGAAGAGTGAGCAGATTTTACCATTTTTGGCTTGGTAATTCCTTTCTGTATGGATAGGTCCATGAACTTGCAGATGGAATAACACATAACTCAGCAATAAGCATAGGAAGAGGTTCAGAAACACTAATCACTATCTCTTTGGAGAAGTATTAGATCTAGATACTTCACATTCTCTCCTTTTGAAGTAGACTGAGCAGTGGTGAAGCAATGTTGAGAAGAATTCATCAAGCTTGAAGCAAAATGCATACTCTGTAACTACACCCCCTCCCCCCCCAGTAAATACTGACATGGCTGCATACATCTCAGTCTGAAAGTATGCCAATTATCAATTGATTCACATAGCTAATACACCACTCTCAGCTACTTTTACCAACACAAAACCTTTGTTCTCTAGCCAGGGAGCCTAATGTTTTGATCCCAGCCCCCCAGCCTTTCAGTAGGAGTCCAGTGTTCAGTACCTGGCAGGACCAGGCACTTGTTAAGCTGCTGTGGTTCCTTTGCATTAGTATTTTCCATACAGTACTTTGAAACAGAAAGCAGGCAGAAAATACAGTGACTTATAATCTTGAAGAACAATGGGCATTTCTGTGAACTAGTTTTCTACACAGGATGTGGGGTGGGCCTTCTTGAGCTTGTGTAATCTGTCTGGAAGTCCAAAAACCACACTCTGAAAATATGCTTTTCCTTTAACAAACAGTCACACACACAGTGAGTCTAACATTAGTTTACACATCTGTCATTCACCAAAAGGAAAATTTTCTTTAAAAAATGCTTGGAAAAAATCATAATATGTCAAATTAGGTAC
The DNA here is from genome assembly GCA_035583185.1 of Anabacerthia variegaticeps. NCBI lineage: Eukaryota > Metazoa > Chordata > Aves > Passeriformes > Furnariidae > Anabacerthia > Anabacerthia variegaticeps. The sequence continues at coordinate 12,407,901 of JAWWEW010000041.1, forward strand.
ACAGACCCTATCTAACTAAAATATATAGCCTTTTTCAACCCAGCAAGAACTCTATTTAGGGATAGAAGATTCACTTATTTAAAATGAAGTGAGAAGTTGTACCTCTGGTACTGCTTTAGGTGCCAGTTTATGTCCTAGGATCACTAGAGCCCAGAGAAGAAAACTCAAGGACCTTGGAAACATTTTAATGGAACGTGCTGGGAATAATTATCCTATAAAGTGGCTTTTCTAGATGCTCTAAGATACGAGGTTTAACAACCTCAGGCAGCCCTTTGAAACCCTTTACTTCAGACGTTCCGTGAAGATCAACTCTTTCCCTTTCCTCCAAACAGCACCAGAGGATAGTCCACCAAAAAGAACCGTTTGCTGTACAACGACTGGGCCAAGAAAAGCAGAGGTTAAAGTACAAGAGAAAAATGGCTTCCTCCAGAGCTCTCCTCTAGCACTGCAGGGTAAAAAGACAGCAGATCTGAAGTAACACGAAAAAAGAGCATACATTCTGTTTCACACTATTCCACATTAAGAAAGCTTCATTGGAGTTGACTTCCTGAAAATTTGACTACCACCCCTTCCCCCCATCCCTCTCCTGTTTGCCTCTTAAAGATGCAAGATCTGGTTTATCAAGAACAGTTACTGAAGAAATAGAGTTCATATGAATTTTCTTGAAGTTTATCTTCATAGTAAATATGTAAATAATATAGTAAATCTTATATTTCACACTAAAACTCGGTACTGTAAAAAACTGTTATGAATACTTCTAGGAAGAAAACAGCTGTATAAAGCATGTATGCATGTCAAAATACTCTATACCAATTTAGTACTGTAACCTCCAGATTACGTATTTTTAATTCCTAGTAAAATATAGCAAAAAGTAAAATAGTAAAATATATTCCTAGAAAATATATAGCAATTTAAAGTACTATCAAGATTTCCAATGTTCACAGTTTACTGAGTTATTATTTTTGAAGCTAGAGCAAGTAGCCTTTCTTTCTGTGGGAAATCAGAAAGAATGGGAATTAAGACTGAGCAACTGGGGGAAAAAAAATTCCCCAGCATGCATTTTTCCACATTGTCAGGTTTAAGGTGGCTAGAAAACATCAAGGAATCTTCCCCCACTTTCACATGTTAATTGAGATTAGCATGTTATATTCATTTAGGCAAATTATGAAGGAATAAATCCTCAGCAACATTAGACACAGCAGTTCCTACCACACCCTATGATATTTTGACAATTACCACACAATTTGAGTCAGAAACTATCACATTCTGCACAGAACTGTTTGGCTTCATCTTCAGCAAGTTCCGGCCTGAGAACATGCACTATGCAAAAACAGCTCTTGCAGCCATGCAAGGAAATCCCAAACCCCAGCAGGAAGCAACGTCCCTGTGATTCAACGTGTTGAGTCTTATCCTCTGAGAAACCAGCGCAAAAAGAACAACATTAACTGTACTGAAAAAATCCTTATCCTGTCTGCAAAATGGATCCTGGAACCACTGAAGTTTTGGGTGACTGAGCTTGTCTCCCTCCTCAGATTTCAACAAGTATTCCTTTACGGTACCTTTACCTAGGGTAGTTTAAGAGAGAAAAGAGAAAGACTTGTTAAATGTTGCAAAACAACCGCACTTTACCTCCATCAGCTGTGCAAGAACAGAGGAAAAAACTTTCTGTCTGCATTAGCTAGTTTTGATCCTTTTCCTTGGGAAAAAAACCCACAAAAAACAAACCACCCCACAAAAACCATAATATGATTATACTATAGTCTGTCACTGCAGTGGAAGTAAAGCAGCATAACTCCATGAAAGAAGGCTGCACATTACAGACTGCACAGAAGGAAGGTACAAGCCATTTTCTAGGCAAAATAACAATGAAAATTACCAAAGAGTTTTGTTAACATCACAAGCCACATAACAGAATTAAATTCCATTCTGCACCCTGCCATTCCCATCTGGTTTTAATTTGCTGGAGAAGACTGAAGCCTGTATTCAAAAAACCGACTTGAGTTGTAAACATTAGTCTCTGCCAGCATTAATAGTAACTCATGAGGTACTGGAGCTACCATGGAAAGGCAAAGGGGGTGGGAGAAAAAAAGTCTATGAAAGCAGAACTTGCTCTGCCATTAAGCTCATTGTTTTTATTGCATTGTTTTAATCCATGAAATGAAAGTGAAAAGTGTTTGATGCTAAGATGACATCCACTTGCAGAAAATCCAGTTCTACTTACCTTTGGTATGTTTTGTGACACTGTGAAATCAGACAGGGGAAAGTTGAGAAATACCAGAACAGACTGCCTGCATCACTGAACCCCCTTGTTTTATAAAGATTGTAATTACATGCTGCATACTGTTGTTCAGTTTATTTCTTGTCATGTTATCAGTAAAAGATTCCTGCTTCATTTCCTGCAGGAATAGTTTTGTTAAATTGTGACAAACTGGGACTACAGCTAAGAGCATCTCATGGTAATGTTTAACACCTTCAAGGAGACTTTGCCCTGTCTCTGCCTTAGACTTCCTATGTAACAAAATTCCTCAAGCCAATAGCTTCCAGTTACCTGTGCCCCTGACATGAGGCACTGATGTGCTTTGGAAAAATCCACTTACATGGTTTAAAGAGCACTGAAAAAAATGTGGAAGAGATGTTTCTACAGCAGTCTGGACCTGGAGGGACTCTGTTTCACATCCTACAAAATCTCTGCCTCTAATTTGACTAATCTTAGATCTACTCTGAGCCCCAACGCAAAAATTATATTCAAAGGTAGGAGAAAGTAATCTCCATGGTTACTACCCAACTAGTAGCATTATTTCTTCAAACCCGCTCCAACACCTCTGTGACTCCTGCTCCAGCCCACAGGCCAAGCTAACAACCCCACCAGCTGTCTCAGTGGTATTTTTGTCCACCCCATGATTCCAGATCCAGCAGACTTTGCACTGACTCCTTGATGACAGGTGTCATTAGCTAGTAGACATTAAGTTTCAGCACGTTCTCATGTAAGGCTTTCTGTTCTTTCACTGTTGCTAAAGATGGCTCCCTTCCTTATTCCTGGATTAGCTCACCATACTTTTTGCTTGATATCCCCTCAACTCAACAAATCCCCCACTCCCTGTCTCTAGCTTTCAGCGCTGCCTTCATACCTGGAAGTCCTTAATTTCATCTTAATGCACTCCCTTTAGCTTTATTATGTGTGTATATATGTATATACACAGATCTATCAATCTACTACTTGCGTCCTGTTATTTTGATCTTTAAACAACAACAAAAATCTTTAAGCAAGTGGTTTCTTCTTGCTTTCTACTGAGATGTTGGTGTAACTATCAGTAATAAATACTCATACAGAGCTTAGAGCAGTCCAGGGTGACCATTATACAAAGAATTTATTCAAGTCTTTTAGATCTAGCTAATGCTGTTCTCACCACCAAGGGATACATGTGAACAGGCTGTTTTATACATGCCTAAATAACATCTGTTTCACATGTCCAAGGTATGTATAATCTGACCAGCATCAGGAGTTGTGAAAGGCTCCTTGTGAAATGCAAGATTCTTAAACCACACCTATTCAAAACCCCCACCCACCACATGGATACACTCTTTTCCCAAGAAAGGTTCACAACTCCAACAAGCTTTTTGGTGAGTTCTCAAATAAGCAGTAAAAGGTTTTATTCTAACGTGTAAAACCAAGATTTGGAACGTGACTCCCCTTGAAGCCCCAATGCTACTACCTAAAACTCCATCAAGAACAGGAGGTGCCACCAGCCCTGCTACATTTGGACCTTTCAATACCCACAAGGGACTTGTCTGCAGTTTGCAGACTCTACTGTCTGAAGGGAAAGCATGTCGACTTGAGCCCGTCTTTCATGTGATTCACCACTTATGTTTATATAATGATAATAACAGTAGTTCCTTTTTATCTTTATATAGGGGTCCTCCTATCAATATTGAACTACTTTAGTGTTCACAAAGTTTATTACATAACTGTAAGAAAATGAGAATGCCCTGGATGGAGCTGCAGTGCAAACTGCACAAGTCCATAGAACTACTGATGAAAAAGTTTAACTAGCAGCAAAAAAGCTTGATCTTAATCTGAAAATAATTAAAAAAAAATGTATTTGAGGCTAGTCAAATGGAATTGCTTAACTTTTTCACAGGTCAAGTGACCACACTGCTATGTCTTTTTAACTGAATGTGCATGATTCATACATTAGGGGATTAAGGTTTGACTGCCTGTGCCTAAGTAGTGACGCAAGAGGTTGCAAGTTTTTCGGTAAGCAGACACTCCATTTTTTCCCAGAGATCAAGATTCTGAAAATTGTTTTCTCAGTCAGTATCCTCTCATACATAGTTACTTTTCCATTTCAGTTAATACCAGCACAAAGTTTTTGTTTCAGCAAGATGAATCACAGTAATTAGTGAGATCTGTTCAGTTTTCTAAAATCCCAACTTTAAACAAAACAAAACTCTAGACCAAACTGCAAATCAATATCCTTAAAGAGAGCATGACCACCATTACTAAGTAAGTGGAAAATATATAGTGGAAAATACATAGAAAGGTGGAGAAAAAGCACAGAGTAGTGGCATTTCTGTGTAGCTGCTGGAGGAACGTGCTAGGACAAGCCTGCTGTTTCTATCCTGCCTCCACACAGGGGGACACTTCTGCGTGCCAAAGCTAGTATTTAACTGCTTCTTGCCTGAGTGATTCTAGGCCTGTTCTGCACATGCTTCACAGTGCCAAGAAGCTTCATACTTCTAGGGGGATTGCTGCAAACTGATTTTTGTCAGGAAGAGTGATTATTTTTAGTAGGGGGATGTGCACATTGATTGCAAACATAATTAGATGCACACAATAGCCTCAGACAATTTTCCTCCCAAGGTTAACACCTGTGTACTGCTGCCAATACTCATGCAACAAGAAAAGAAATAACTATGTTGTCTTACACAATTTTTACAGTACAAATAACCAAGATCACATGCATTTTTTGCCTCTACCCCTTAGGAGGAAATCTAAGGCACTACTACAGATTTCTTTATATCTCTATGGATCAAGGAAACAAAAAACTCCTGACCTGCAAGTGAAGTGGTTTGATCTAGCTCAAATTAGACAGGTATTGCTACGAAGTTATCATATTCCTTTGTTTATTTATAGTGTGGATACATATCAACACGTATAAGTAGGAGTAACTTACAGCTATGTAGAAGAGAAGTAGCAGCTGATGTGAAGACCTTAATGGTTGTTACCTAAATATATCAATGTTACGATGACTAAGAGGCACTAGAATATTCAGTTTCACTGATTTCTCATGTTAGTCATGGCTGTGCATAGCATCGAAGTTTCCATAACGGCAACTGGGGGGGCTAATTCTAGTTACAAGCTTAGTAGCCATGTTTTGGGTACTATTCATATACAACTATTAAGTAAGCTGCAGTCATGTTTCAGTTGAGAGGCTCAATGCCTTCGTGTTCTTTCAAAAGGAAGAATACTGTCAAAGTGCTGCAGTGTAACTGCAGTGGCTGCACTCCCACTTCCACAAAGGGGGTCAGGAAACGTACTGACATTGTTCAATTGGAGCTGATAAACCAGCTCAGGGGCTGCTACTTTTCTTCTCATCTGAGGTACCCAAGGTTCCTGGGGGAGGGGAAGGCAGGAAGCAAGCACTCTTCCTGCTCCTCCAACCTAAAAATAACTGAGACAGGCTTGCTGCAACATTTAAGCCACACAATCACTCAATAAAGCCTGAAATATTTATACTCTGGCCAAGCAGTCACAGAACTCTTGGGTTTTACCCGGTATCTTTTTATCACTATCCAAACAGATCAGGAGATTGTGGCAGGAAAGTTTACTTTTCTGAGGGTTGACATGAGCCTGTTGCCAGCTGTGTTCTTAAACTATAGCTTTTCTCCCTGCTACTCAGTTAAGCTGTAACTACAAACTACAAGCCTATTCTGACTAGTGAGCTTGAGCACTAGCTTCCCTCCCTTTGAGCACCTCTTGTTCTGACTTGAAAAATGGGCAGGTTTAGAGAAACTTCTCTTTCACATGAGAAAACAAAGGAAACAAACACCTCTGTATGTAAGCTAGGTACAATGTTCTGGAGAAAACCTGAAGTTAAACAGCAAACAGATAGAAAAAAAAACTGCATACATTACAAAATAGAAAAAATTACATACAGTCAGCTGCCACCAGACAGACTTTCCATGTCAGTATAAAAACCAGACTGCACTAAATCATGTACTTCCTACTTCCATCTATAAACATGGAAGTTAAACTAGTAATTGAGAGTTGTAAAACACAAGATGGATTATGCTATTCAGACAAATTTAAGTGATACAGAACATTTGCAGAACTTTGGAGGCGTGCATGCTCCCAGGCTTCCTTACTCCAGTTCTCCTGCATTTAAAAGGCTACTGATTTGGTGGTTACAACTTCTTCTCTTTCAGAAAGCTACAAAAGGATCGGGCATGAACATCCAGTTCCAAACCAGGATTCAAAGTAAAACACGTATCTAACTAAAGATAAGCACCTTCCTTTTCTGTACTGTTCATTCTTCAGCAATCTTCCTAACTCTTCATCAAGTTTCCATGATTTATGTACTACGTACAATCTATTCACTGCATAGAAAACCTACAAGGCCTAATTTGGCAATTCTTTGAGCTAGCCTCCAGTCCAGCCATTTTCTTTTGATGTTTAGAAATAAGGCAGAATCTTATTCAGATATAGCAAAACTATCTTAAGCTTTTAAAGAAAGAGTCCTGAAGTTTGAGAATAAGAAAGCTTAAATAAGTCTTACATGCTATACTGTTAGCTCATGCATATGACCAGCTGAGCATGATACACCATAGAGTATACTTGGTTGTACCCCTGCAGAAAGCTGGGGAAGGAGACAATCATGGAATGACCTCTACTTCCACAGAAAGATGTCTCCCAGTCACTCTCTCCACCCTGAGACTCCAAAGCTTACTCAAATTTCACATATGGGCAGGAAACCAAAGTACACCACATGGTCAGAAATCCGTAACAGTTCAGACGTGAGTTCCCAATAGGAAGGAAGTTATAGTTAAATACAAGTCCAATCTGTGTTTCCCTCCATGCGTTCCAGAAGATGAATGGAAAAAAAGCTAGGCTTTCCTGTTGCACAACAGCTAGAAATCATGTGATGTGGGATGCAGCATAACTGCTTGAAATAGGGATGTTACTCACATGCAGATCCCTTCTAAACCAGTCTTTCAGAATTCCATACTTGCATACAATGCCTCCATTTTCATAATTTCTATGATCAATAGATCACAGACATACATAGCCCTGAGCTACCTAAAAGTTGCACACTGTTCAAGAACTACATGTTAAGCCTGCTTATTCTCCAACCAAGGCAGCCAGATTTCAGTCAGGTTTCCTTCTTACAGCCCACCCTTTTGCTGCAGCTCAGGGCATAATCTCTGTTGATGATGTACTTGAATTCAGACTTTTTTTTCAGTCCCATTTTTTAAAATATTAAGTGAACAATAGCTTAGAAAACCCACAAATGCTGATGAGAATACTTTTGCAGCAATTGTTCTCTCTTTAATACCAATACATTCTTTGGTTTAGCCCATCCCTTTAAAGAGCTGCAGTTACCTGTAAGGCTTCATCATTCTCCCACTGGTCACGTGTAATCATAAGAACAGTCATTCACATATATTGGTATTTTATTCTTTCACTGTTTTAGCTTACATTTTCTGAAAAACAGCTACTTGGACCTTGGGTATATGCTGTGTATGTATGTTCTTTTACAGTAGAATATATTCAATTATTTTACCCATGCAACAGTCAGAAAAAACAGGAAGTGTGCTTTGAAAACTTTCAGCTGAGCATCACATATTTGATACTAGAAGAGTTTCAAAAAGGTATCACATGTCATACATGCTCCTGCTTAATGGGACTCAAAAATGCATATTAAAATAAATGCTTACTTTAGACTTGTGTAAGGGAAATGCAAATGAGTTTAATGAAACATCTCATCTTTATTTATCACATGACAAATAGAGAAAGACTTCATCTTATGCACTACAGTAAAAGTGTTTCTAAGCAGCAAAGAAACCTGTCCTTCACTCCAGTGCCAACTGGGCACATCCAAAATTCAGATTCAACCAATAATCTTAGAGATGCACATAAAGAAAAACAAGGTGTACTGGATCTGCCTTTTTTGGATGCCAGTTCAGGCTTCTTTTTTCCCCTCTTTGCATGTCTATTACTATAGTAGGGACCAATGATGCCGAAGGATAAATAATACCAATTCAGAAACAATACTCATTCGTGCATCATGTAAGAAAAACCCACTACTTAAACTGTTACTTCAGACATCCCTTAAAAGCTTTGGAATGGAAATGTGATCCAAGACTGCAACATGCTATTTCTACAAAGATGCAAGAGACGTTAAGTGCGTCCTAAACAAAATGTAGAGTTTACTTGTTCTGAATGCAGTCAGTATGTAAATGGTGCTCAACACTATCCAAGCAAAAAAAAGAAACACCCAGAGCAAGACAGTTTTTTCAGTACGTACAATGGGCTGCAGGAAAAAACCCAACCTTTATGCAGCTTCTACAGACACACACAAGTATTTTTCAGCAAGTCACTTCTACACAGAAGGAGCATTTGTCGACAGCTCAATCCCTGCTTACTTGTGATATGCTATTTACAAATTACATTGAAAGGATGTGATGATTAATCATAGAAGAAATTTGAAACATAAGCCTATAGATCTGATCAAACAAGATAAGGAAGAGCCATTACACGGAACAGAAAGAGGACCCAAGTATATGAATATTCTTACTAGGTTACAGAAATATGTGGAACTGAGCAATATTTTAAGTGAGGAAACAGTTCTAGAAGTGTCATTGCATTATTGAAATTAAAACGCCCTGTTTAAGCAAACAGACAAAAAGGTATCATACTTTCAAACAGGTTACCCTGCTTTGTTAACTGTGGGATGAGTTTGAAACAGGTCCAATGTTAAGTTACTCTCTCTACTACAAGCACTAACACTTGGCCTCAAGGTAAATTTCAGATAGTTGCTTTTTTCCTTGGTCTCTGTTAACTATTTCAATTTACTTAAATGGGAACAGGATTATTAAAACGAAGACAAACCAATTTAGGTAACAGCTGCACTTACAGGGCCATTAGTATTTGTAGTGCAAAATCTGCAGGAAGTATGGAAGAACAGCTTGCCTGTTCTAGAAAAAGAAGAGCCAGAAGACCCTGCACTGTCAACTCTTACAAGTAGTGCAGGCTTAGCTACAGCCTTCAGGCTACAGTCCTAATAATGCTTTGAAATGATGATTCCCTCCCATCAATTAGATCTACACTAGCAACTGCAGGGTCCCAGGAGTGTCTTGAAAGAGTTCTAAGACACAAAGGACTCACTCTGTTGATTTTGCATTGTGTAATTCATTTTAAAGCAGCATGACTTTTTCTTTTTCCTCCTTTTCATAGTACCTTCCCCAGTTTGAAATATCCCTGTCTGCCAGTTTTAAAAGACAAACAAAATCAAGTCTAATGCATTATCAGTATTCTTTATTTTTTGCCCCAAGCTACATAATATGTATTTTCTCTGAAGTGGTACTTCAGTTTTGGAATTTGCTCCCCAGTAGAGCAGGAGTATGTTAACACCCATATATAGTATCCGTATTGCAGGCCTAGTCTAAAGGAGGCAATGTTAGACACAGGGAGAAAAAGCCTTAAAATACTAGCTCTGCTTGCTTATGAAACCTAGTTGCATTTTTATATAATTTTCCAGTGTTAGTGAAAATTTAAAGGTGGCACACAGTAGTGTCACACAATTGTAGCAAATGGGTTACTGCAAATCAGTAGCAGATTAAGCAAAAGTGCTATGTTGAAGATTCACAAGGAGAGACACCATTTCAAGTGTTCCAGCTCTCAACTCTTGTACTCCCTTGAAAACAGCAAAGCAGGTGCTTTGACACTAGCCATCAGAACTCCTGTTAAGGTTTGGCTAGACTGTCAAGTACCATAGAACTAGAATCACAGATTATGCTGAGTTAGAAGGAACCCACCAGGATCATCAAGTCCAACTCTTAGCCCTGCACAAGACCATCTCCAAAAATCATGCCATGTGCCTGAGAGTGTTGTCCAAACACTTCTTGTACTCAGCCTGGTGCTTATGACCACTTCCCCCTTCCAGTGCTCAATCACCCTCTGAGTGAAAAACATTTTCCTGATATCCAACCTAAACCTCCCCAACTCCACTTCATGCCATTTCTTCAAGTTCTGTCACTGGCCACAAGAGTGACGAGACCTCTACCTCTTATTATTGGTACTGACAGTCAAGGACTCAATAGCCCACTGCCACCATTTTCCAGTTATCGTCGTCTCTCCTCCCCAACAGAAGTCACTGCAGATTCAATCCTACTATCTCTGAAGAGGGGACACTCAAGTTCAAAAATTACTGTTAGCTGAGCTCAGACATTGTGGCTCCTGCATGAAGTATAGCCTTTCCTATGACTATGCAGAGATAGAAGACAGAAGTGTTTCTCAGAAACAGTTTAAAAATAGGATGTGACAACTGCCCAGCATGCCTTTATAAGCTTATGAGCTTGTCCCAGCACATGTGTGCTGGGGTAATGGAGCATAGCTTTGGAGATGAATTCAGAATGTAGCACCACTCTGATAAAAGAAATAGTTTCATTTTATGAAGAACAGTCTTCTAAACCAGGATATTTGTGACAATGACATTTAGTAACATGTTCTTATAAAATTCTCTGATTAGAAGGCCCATAGTTGTTCTGGATGGAATTTGAGACCGCTTGCCCTGGCTGAGCAGATAAGACCACCTTGCACAATCTATTACCAACCTGAGAACATGGGGCCACAAACTCTACAGCCAAAATGAAGCAGCACAACTGACAGCAGCACAGCTGAGCACTTATCCCAGAACTAAGCTGGTAAAAGACCTCTCAGGCTAGAGATTAAAATTCTATCTCAATATTATGACCAGCTTTAGTCTCACAGTCTCTTTGGGGGATTGCTTTGTCTGTACTAACAAAGATGCACAGTTCTGCACCTCCAATTTTTTTTACCTTATTTCACTAAAATTTGGAGACTCTCATGACGGTCTTCTAACCCGCTAAGCAAAGGCAGGAGCATGGTAGGAAGGAGTTTAGCACAAGAATTGGATGTTAATGTTTGTTTCTCAGATGGCTCTTCAGCTTAAGTTCTTCTTATGTCCTCCCTACTAAGTCTAACACCCCGTATCTGCCACACAAGGTGGTTTTGGACTTGTATTTGGTTCATCTTAAGCAGCCATACTAAGACTGCATCAAGCAGCTATCGAAGATCCATACACATGACAACCGACCAGATGAACAACAGATACTGATTTCTGGAGGTAAGATACTAAGAATTGAACTCCACCAATACAAAGCTTCATTAGTTGCCAATCTATTCAAGTCTGCTGGAAACAAATTTATATTATAGCCAGTGGCACTCAATGTCAGAAAGCTATCCATTCTGAATGCACCATTCTGCTATCAGACATCATACAACAGTCTGGATTGGAAGGGACCTTCAAGACCATAACAGTTCCTACCTTCTGCCATAGGCAGGGACATCTTCCACTACACCAGCTTTTTCAGGGCCCCATCCAACCCACCCTCGAGCAGTTTCAGTGATGGGGTATCCATAACTTCTTTGGACAACCTGTTCCAGGGCCTTGCAATCCTCCAAGGATCCCTTCCTAACATCCAATCTAAGTATCTCATTTTTTATTATAATGCATTTTCCCTTGTCCGATCACTACTTGCCCATGTAAAAAAAAAATCACTATTTTTCAGAAGCTCCTTTCAAATACAGGAAGGCTGCAATGAGGTCTCCCCAAGAGTCTTCTCTTCCCCACGTTCAAAAACTCCAGCTCTCTCACCCTGTTGAGTGCTTCTGAAATTGTTAGAGTCCTGACAGACCACACCGAGTAGGACTACAGCAGTCTTCCAAAGGTAAACCTTTCAATGGATATAATATACTACTGCAATCAAGCTGCATTTCTACTTGTAAAATCTACTGCATGACCATGCAACATTAACAAGTTTGCAGACAGAGCAGTCACAAGAACTTTCAGCAGAGATAAGGGATCTCTTTTACGTAACACTTAATAATAAGCACACAAATATAGCAGCTAAGATTTGCTTGGGTTTTAAGCTTACAAGGAACACAAACACTTGCTTTCCATGACAGGAGCACATTCAGCTGCACTTCTGGGAAGCTGGAGTCCACAACTCAGTAACTTCCCAACCCTGGCACAGTCCAAGTCTCCAAAAATGGCAGTATTTTTCCTCATTTTCTTTCTGAAGATCCTCAAAAAGCACCACTGTGCTCATACTACTCAGGAACCATTGAATCAGTAGTCATTTTCAGCATCTTCATCAAACTGTTATTGACAGGGCTTCAGGGCTAGTGCTGCATTATAATCAGGTCTAAGCACTACCTCACTTATGGAAGCAACTACATAGAACTTAATACTGCTCTCCAAAGAACTAAAAGTTCATCAGAAAGGCTACTTCAAATAACAAGGTCATGATAGAAGGAGAAAACAAACCACTGCCCCACTTCACTACCCAAAGGTCACAGCAGTGAGCTGAACCTGGTGCAAATTCCTACTAATCCCAGGATTAGGAGGCCACACAACAGCTTTAAAGTTGCTCCTTTAAGTGAGGAACTCAACTGTTAAGAACTGTAGGACCAGCCAATAACCTGTTTTCCTTCTAAAGAAAAACCTTACTAGTCTCAACTTCTTCAGAAGGGCTCATTATAACACAAAGCCTGAAGTGGCATGCAAAGGAAGTTCCTGTCATGCTGCTGTTAAAGTATTGAACAGTCTTTCTATATTCAGGTGGATAAACTGATAGGTTGTCAGTCACCAAACCTCCTTTACTACATGCGAAGAACACAAATTTATTTGACTAGTGGCCTCTCTGACCCACAGGTATCCTTGATTACTTTCCTTGATTAGCTCAGAATTCAACCTGTAGGAATAATTCTTCACTGAATACACCAGCTATCAGATTATCAGCCACTTCTGGAAGAAGCAAGCCTATTTCAAGTTTTACTCTGTCCCAACAAAATAAGCTTAAGTCTAAAATACTGTAAACACGTAACTAGGCTACAGCTGTGAAGTAACATTTCATTTGTTTTTCAAGGCCACAATTTCAGTCAACCTAAAGTGATCTTGCCACCTACAAATGCAGGTCAATCTAGCAGCACCTTATATACTTTCAAAGTTTAGAATTTTTTTTTTTAATTTGCTTGACTCCTTAAGCAGTGATTCTAATTACAATAGCCAAAAGCCTTTATGAATTGCCTCCTAGAATTCCCTAATAACTCTATCTTTGCTGAGAAAAAGCAAACCTAATTTCACTAACAATTAAAATCTGCACATCTCCGTTTTCCCAGCAGCTGCTTCTTTCTACTCCAGTTCAAACAGGAGTGTTTGTGAAGCCACACAATGAACATTCACATTAGAAAACAATCCATTACAATTACAGTTATGTTAGATCCATTCTTCACCACTACTTCCCCCATGATCACTTGCAAAAGCAAGAATGAACAGCTGAGAAAGGGAGCAGGATCATCTTTCAGCATAGGCACTGCTTCAAGAGTTTCAACTATGACATTAATGCATACTTGGATCTGTTACACTGTTAGTATCTCTCTCCTTTCTCCCCTAAATACCCTTGAACTCTTGTCAGTCCCTTTGTGAGGCTAAAGGTAAACAACAATGTTTAAATAAGAGGTCTTAGCAAAGGCTCAGACCACACATACATGCACAGACAGGCTACGAAGGCAAGTTAGAACCACCAATCTTTACTGCTGGAGAACGTCCAGTCAATTAAAATACCCTCATTAAAGGAACGAATTGTAGTTCAGTAGTAATTGTTATATTTATGGTCACAGCTTACCAGGGAAAGTAAACTATGTGCCCGTTTTCACCCAGTCTCCCCTTCCTACATCTCTTTTCCCTCCCCCTTCCTTCCAGATTAATACACAGCTTGCATCAGACTGGCCTTTGGGCAAATCCTCTCCCCTGAGGTTTCCATCTCAGAAAAGTATGCGCATTTGGTTTTTACTCATCTCCCTCAGCAGAAGTGGTTCAGAATACATCACACATTGTTTCGAGACTGCACTGCAACACTGCTGGAGCTACTGCTTCTTTCAAGATAACTAATACTGCTTCCCTGAGAACAGCTAATAAAAACAACCTTGAAACAAGAAGTTATTACCAGCTCATTAAAACTTGCCTTCATTTCTACAGCTTCATGAAAGCACAGCCACACCTCTGTTCAAATACTGCTGCAATAAACTGCCAGTTACACAGAGAACTCAACATAGTTAATTTCTTGATTTTCAAGCAAAGTCTGATACTGAAGTGAGCTACCTAAAAGGCTTAACAATTAAAGCTCTAACTGCCATAGTTACATTTTGATTTCCAGATATTCTATATAAACTGTTGTACAAAATAAGCAAACAAACCCCTTAAAATGAGTTACTCCCTATTTCATAATTATAGAACCCACTCCTTACTGTAAGTACTAATAAAATATGATTTTCTCCCTCATCTTTTAGTTCAAATTAATGTTCTTCCTTTAACACATCTGCAAAAAGTATTCACACATAAATCTGTTCTGCATTAAAAGAATCACGGTACACTGAAAGCCTCTCTGGAAGCTTCCATTACAAAGGGAGTATTTACCTTGTGTCATACTATGCCTACCCAAGAAGAATCAGTAATCCAGTCATTTTAATGTTTGGTCAACAAACCGCCTCCTCCTAACACCATTTCCAGTAAGCGTGCCTTTTTTTTTAAAAAAAAAAAAAAAAAAGCCTCACAACCTCCAGGACTCAACAATCCTGCTCTTTATAGTAGCCCGCATAGAACTCATTGGCACAATGTTCAGCTGACAGCCACTTTCGGACACTCCAAAAAAAAGGAAGCTGCTCTTTTACGAAACTCCACATACATCCTAAAAGCTAAGCTCAAATGAGACTCCCGACTTTTGAAAGCTTCACACTATGTCATGCTTAATTACTGCCTTCTCCCTTTCTTTCCTGGTATCCTCTACATAACCTACAAAGGAAAAATGTCGTGCTATTAGATGCTTCCAATCCTGTTTTTCTACCCCTCCTCCCACAACACAGGGATGCCCCGCAGGCTGTATATGCGACCAATATGGACTACTTAGAGCAGCTCCCAAGTGCCCAGTCAGTTCTTATGTAACTGGACTCCACCTCACCATATTACTTATGTAACGCATATTAAGGAGCATCTATTACACAGGAATCTTCTATATTAGTCATACAGTTACTTTCATTCCAGCAGTTCTCCAACAACACATTCACGACATATTCAAGCTTTATCCCCTACCAGATTACTACTGGGGAAGTAAAAAGAAAAAAACAACCTTATCTTTCTGGGGGAAAACTAAGAACAGAAAAAGTGAAACATTTATAAATAGAACAAACCCCTACTCTGAAAGCATCAGCAATTTAAACTGTTAATTTGTTCACTGGGTTAGATGCAGTGGCTAAATTTACACCATGGCATATAAGAACAAGACATGGGAACTGGCACTGAATTGCTTTGAGAGCACAAGAACCTCACCCAAACAGTAACACGAGTTGCATTCCTTAAAGAAAAGCATTAGGATTGGAAAACATGTCTTTTTCACTTCCACTGCATGAAAATATTTAAATAAGACCCCGAAAATATATTTGCCAACTTTCCAAGCCTACCCAGACCTGCTTAGCGAGTTCATTTTCCTATGAACCTCGAAAAGTACAACATGAGGAGTCCTCATAATACTCGCGAACCATAGTTTCCATCTGCACTGAGTATATACATCAAATCCTGTGTTAAAGAAACAGGCCTTCTGCGGCCTGGCTTTGGAATACACATCTGCTCCGCTCCCTGCAACAGGATCCAACAGCACAAAAGAACAGCGATCCACTCTCCCTGTCCCCACAGCACCAAGTCATGAACCCCCGCCCCGTACCCCTGGCAGAGCAACACTGCACCGGCCGCGACCTCCTCCTCAGAAGAACAACTCCGCATAGCCTGTGCGTTTTCCTCAGCGGCTTTAATGAGGTCATTTAAACACCAGCCGACTGTTTGTGCAGGCACCACTCGGGTGCCCCGAGCACAGTGCCCTCGCACCGCGGCGAGCGGGCCCGGCTCCCACGCCCGGGCGGGGCCCACAGTGCCCGCGGGGAGCTTTCCCTGGCGGTGGGTGAAGCCTTGCGCAGAGAGGGGGCGGAATGGAAAGCTTCCCCCGAGAGCAGCTACACCCTGGAGGTGGGTGGAGAGTGAGGAGGGAAGCGAGAACCTTCCCGGGCAGCAGAGGGCGGCGGGGGCTGGGCGGGAGGGGAGGGGAGGGCAGCCCATCCCGGGCTGTCCCGGGCAGCCGCCGCCGCCTCAGCGCGCCTGGTCCGCGGCCAAACCCCTCAGGAATGCAGCGCGGTCACATGACCTCCGGCGGACGTGCAACTCCCTTCCCTCTCCAGGGACACCCTGCGCCATCTTGGACTGACGCAGTTACAAAGGCAGGCGCGAGCCGCTCCCCTCTCGCTCTTCCCCCGCTCCTCTCCGCACAGCCCCGGCACTGTTTGGGAAGCAGCCCAGGCCTGGTCCTCCTCTCCTTTCCACCACCGCTCCTCGGGGACGCCCTGCCCGCGGAGTCCTGCCCGGCGCCGGGATCATGGCGCCCGTTTTCTGCCTCTGCCTCCCCCGGCCGCTCCCGACCCTGCCCAGCTGCGGCTGCCCCTGCTGCAGGATGATGTCATCGCCAGCCAATCAGGGCGCGCCGAGCCACCCGGGCCGCGCCGCCCATTGGCTGCCGCGCGGGCCCCGCCCCGCTGCTGCCTCGCGCTCGGCCGCGGTTCGCTGCGGAGCCGCAGCCACGGCGCCAGTGCGGGGAGGGGAAGAGGAGGGCAAGGGAAGAGAGGGGGGGAGGGGGAAAAAAAAAAAAAAGCAGCAACCCTACACAAAAAAACCGACAACCAAACCCACCAAGACGCCAGCCGCCATTTCGCGCAACAACAGGCAGAACCCGAGCGAGCAGCCCCAGCCAAGCGCCCTAAGGAGAGAGAGAGAGAAAGAAACAAGAGACACACGCACAGAAGAGTTAGACAGGAAAAAATACCCATAGACTCCGCCATGATCACAAGACGTTTAATCACCCCCCCTCCTCCCTTAGACTTAATGCCCCATTACAGCCGCCTCCTCTGCGTCCAACCAGCTAGCAGATCCCTTCACCTCGGCTCCCTCCTGCCGCCGCAGCAGCTCTTTAGAGCCCCAAACTCTCTGTGCAAAAGGTGTGGGGGGACGCTAGTCTATGGCGCTGCTGCTAACTGCTTCTCCAGTCACCCGAATGGTGCGGCTCCATCGAGGCAGGGTAAGAGCTGCCAGCCCAGCTTTTATCTGGTGCCCCGAGTTTGCGCACTGAAGGAGGCTCGCTCAGCCCCTGGTGGGCGTCGAACGAAAGCCCAGCCGCCGCCTCCCCTCCCTCAATCAGCCGCATCGCTGGAGGGGCTGATGAGGCCGGCCGGGAGACAGGGCGGCGTGCGGGCAGGGCTGGGAGGAGGCGCGGCGGTGGCAGGGGGAGAAGGGCTCGGCACAGATGGCAGGGGCTGTCCGTGCCCTGCGAGCTCCCCGCGGGAAGCACGCTGTTCCTGCTCCCTGCAGGGCACGCGAGGCTCCTCTCGCTGCTCCTCTGGTTCCCCGCAGAGCAGAAACGCCCTGTGCTGTGCCACTCGCTCCAAGGAAAGCGGCTCTCTCCCACTTGCCTTATATGCGAGTCCTAAACGCTTCGGGGGAGATCCTCAGCCTCGAGTATCGCACTGAGAGGTTCAGTCACAACCTCCTGAGCGGGTCTCGGCCAAAGCTCCCGCTCCCTTCTCGCCCCCCTCTTCCCCGCCCCTCAGTGGGTTGCTCTGCCGTGTGTGAATCCGGCGGGTCTGCCCGGCTTTTCGCGCGGTTTGCGGCGAAAACGTGCTCAGTGTGAGTCTCATAAAGAACGCGTATGCCGAGCAGCGTCGACGGCAGGAGCGGGCGTCGGGAGGGCAGAGCGGCCGAGGGGGTTTGGGGTTTGGCGCTCGGAGGATGCGGCTCTGACTCAGCCGCCGCCGCTCCCGCCCGCGCTCGGCCCCGCCACAGGCCGGGACGGAGCCCCCGCCCCTCCCGCGCGGGCGGCGCATCGCCGCCGCCACCACCCCTCCTCCCACCCCCCGCTCCCCTCCTCGGGGCCCCCTGCCCAGCCCCTGGGGCAGCCCGGCGGCCGCGGCCGCGCCCAGGCCCCCCGAGCCGCCCAGCGCGCTGCAAAATGGACACGGAGCGCTGGGCGGGCGCGGGCTGCGCCGCCGGCCCGTAAGCAAAATGGCGGCTGTTTGGCTTCGCCTTGGTAACCCTGCCCCTGTCAGGCGGGGCGGGTGAGCCCCGTGCAGGGGGAGGGAGGGGAGAGCGGACGCCATTTTCCCAGAGAGAGGCAGTGACATAGAAGGGAGCGTAGGAGGCTGCGGGGAGGGAGGCACGGGAGCAGCGGCGGCAGCAGCAGGGTTTGTACACAGGTCCCAGGGCAAGGGCGCCGCTGAGCTGGTCCCTGCAGGGTTCTGCGCGCTGAGCTAGATTTGGGGGGAGGGGGGGGTCTCCTCTTTCCCTTTTCTTTCTTTTGCTGTAGCTTGCTGAGGGGTGAGTCCTGCCTAGGGTAGGGATATCCGCAGTGGGGCTGTTGCATTGTTTTGATTGGGATAGAGAAGGGGCTCAGCTGAGGGGTGCTGCTGCCTGGCCTGTGACCATTACAGGTGAGTCTTTGCTTATTACCAGCATATTCTGCTGTGGGTTCTTTGGGGGAGGGGGGGTGGCAGAAGGGGAATGAAATGCGACGGGAACGCCTCATTACCCTCGGTGCGAGTATAACTCCTTCCCACCCTGAAATGTGGTTAATTTCTGTTTAAGTTGCCTTAAATTTGCTTTTCCTTTTGTGGGGTTTGGTTAAAAAATGGCAGGCTGTCGCTATATCTTGTGAATATGGCGGGTTACTGTAACTGGAGGAGCTGAGGAGAATTTTTTGGCAGTTACGCCAGATTTATGCATTATGCTTGGAAAATGAGCCAAAAGGAGCTATTATGTGACAACACAGGCTTCCTTGGGCTGGCAGATTTCAGAACGGGTTTGTGCCTTACTGGGACTGCGTATTGAGTTTTACGAAGCTTGGGGAAGCCTATTCTTTTCCTCCATCCTGTATATTTTTGCTTTGTGGTACTAAAATGGCTCGTTATAGGCCTAATCTCTCTGCCTTCCACACCCCCGCCTCCCTGCCTCCCTCCCTGCTAATATCTCCGCTTCGTGGTGTAACCTGGACAAACGGAGAGCAGTCCCCAGGAGTTTCTGTGCCAATTTAAAAGGGGATCGTTCTCCCCACCCCCTTTCTCCAGGCTGTAAGTAGTTACCCTGGTGCATCCCTTTCTTGCTTTAGTTTCTGCAGCCACTGTTCGTGTTCCCTGGGTGGCATATTCCAGTCCCTTTCTTGAAGCGATAAATGTTGGTGGGTTAGACCCAATTGCTGCAGACATAGGGGAGGAGAAACAAACGGTTCACTGTGTAGTACTAAATAGGGTAAAGAAACATAATATAGCCTGGTTATAAAGGGTCTATATTCCCCCATACTCGGCCATTAGGGAATGTGCGGTGTTCGAAAGCCCCGAGGTCCCCGAAAATGGTACATACTACGTGTCGTCAAAAGCAGAAGTTCAGTGCTGCATCTAGATTTAGGAATGTTTTAGTCTGTTTATTTAGAGCACCTTAAAAGAAAAATAATGAAGCGTTTTTGTACTCAGGGCTCAGATCGGTGAAAAGAAAGAGAGATCCGTGGCTGTAGTTACAATGCATGATTAATTGATTATCATCACTGTACTTTTAAAGTTACTTCTAAAAAAATGCGGGGCAAATTTTTTAATTTCCCTCTTTTGTCCTTTAGAGATTCTAAAAATGGCGGCCTCAGGCTGATGTTGTGGTAATCTAATCAGCTCGGGTCCTCCACACCCCATGCAGTGCGTTTGTCTGCAGCATATTAGAGTCTTACTATGTTTAAATGAAAAGGCTGTTCCCTTCAAATAACGTACAAAACATCTCTTGGCTTTACTACGATTTAAAAATGCTGTGTTCCAGCTGATTAATTTTATTGGTTATGTGTGTGAAAGGCAAGTGAACGAGACCACTCTGTTCGGGGAGAAGGGGGGTGGAGAGAAGCAATAGACTCAAGCAGCTCCTTCGAGGGGTGTGTATGTGTTGCTGTAAGGTAATATCTAAGCCGGTTTAATAATTTGGAAAAGCGCCTGCGTTTGTGATAGTGTAGACGTACCCGGACACATGTCTGTCCTATTAATGCCACAAATTCAGTAATATTTTTTAGGACATGTAGTGGATTAAGATCCCTAAGACAGTGAGGTAAATTCTTTGTGGAAATACATTTGTGAACGTCATGTTCACCTTCCAGGAAATACCTTCGCTGGACATCAGTGCCGTAATTCCATGTATTTGTAGTTTAAGAATACAAAATGAACTTAATACCTAAGAGAATAATGCATGTGAGATTATTGTTACTTTATTAAGACACAGATTTTCTTCTGCTACCATGTAATCTTGGCAGTCCATTTTTTTCTTCAATTTCTTTTGTACATTGCTGTATAAATTGTATGTGTGGTAAGGCACATACAAATATTGAGGGAAGGTGCAGTTCATAACCTCTAATTTTTTTCCTAAATGAAATATGAACCTTTTAGTATCACCACTATAAATATGTTTGAGTGGGGGGAAGGGAGGTCACAAGGGTTTATTCTTTGGTAGTTGGTGTAGTGTACTCTGATACATACTATGGAGCCTGCAACTGTATGTTTTAAGAAACAATAACGAAAAATAATTTTTCGCTCTTTTTGATGCCTATCTTTAATCTCATCCTTAATTTAACGAGAGATGAATTCCTATTCCAGTATAGCTTTAGAACCTTCTGGATTTAAGCAATCAAAAGTGAGGCATTGAAAAGGCATTCTTCAATCTCTGAAGAATTTTAATTTAGATACCATTTATAAGCACTGCTGTGTGGCTTAAAGTGTACCTGAAGTTGATCAGTAAGACAGACTTCTAGGGTGTCGTTGATGCATGCCTTTAGTGTGTTCTGAGGCCAAAGGCTGAGTAATTTTGTTAATTCTCCAGTAATTCATGCTCCCATTATCTTTAAAGATAGATTTTTTTTTTCCATAAACTATGCCTTACTCTGTTTATTTAAAAGTACATGAACAAGAGTCTAAAGAGTCCTTACGGGAACGTTTTGCCTTTTTCTTTCCCCAGGTGGGAAGCACCATTTGGTTTTTTTTCTGACATTATGACTTAGAGGGTTACACTGCTCTGCAGCTCTTCGTGGCCTCAGTCATGTTCTCAGGCAGACATCTGATTCACAATTAAAACAGTTTTATACACTTTACAAAAAGTGGGGGGAGGGAGTAATGAAATAAACCCAAAAATACTGATTTTCAAATTTTACAGATTATTTTATGGATTGCTAAATTTTATGCAGTAAAAACCTCTTGGGAATTTAGAGAGATCTTCAAAGTTTTCCTGTGTGAGTTTTAATGAGTCAGTTTGTCTTCATGACTCAGTTTCTCCATTTGTAAGAACAGATCTGCAATTTGTTTTGAGACAATACTACAAAACAAATTCTACCTTGATTTTTATACTCTATTGATGGTTCTTTGTGTATATTCCATAAAGAATGATGTATGCTGCCCGCAAAACTAATACAAACTTCTTGAAAGAGGGAAGGTTTGAATTCTAAATTTCTGGTTTTTCAAGACACATTTCTCTTTCACAAACATTGTGTTACAAATGCAATAATACGGACTGGAGTTATGAAACCATTTGTGTATCTTGAAGCTTTTCATATCTGAAGGAAAAGTTTGCTTAACTGTCACTTAGCCTTTTGAGTGAGCTTTTTTTGCCGTCTGGGAAATTCCAGAGGGGAAACAATACTGACTCTTTAGACCAAATCTAGGGAAAGTTTCTCTTAGGGCTAAGTAACATCTTCAGGTTACTTTGAGGTAATGCAACTCCTAATTTCATCTTGTACAGTTTCAGCACACATGACTGTTAATATTCTGTTGGAAAGCAACAGAAATACAGAAATCCATGTCACACTGAAGGCTGCAGTGTTTCTTCAGTTCTGATCTTGGTTTGATTTGAGGACAGTCTTAATTTTGCATGCATGTTAATACTAATTTTAGTAAGGACTATTTGTGGGACTGATTTAAGGAGTGGTGTATGTAATTGTGGAATTGTAGTATTGTTCTAACTAGATTAACGTAAATGAAGGTTTAATGAAAGTATTTTGCTGTTGTCATATGACATTTTGACAAAATTTAGTGGGAGAGGTGTAGATGAGTGAAGATATAAAATAGAACCCAATTCAGACTTCTGAGGAGGTCCTAGAGGAGTGCATCTATGTTATTGGCCTTGTGACTTCCATACAAATGAGCATTTGTGAATCTCTCAGAAGCAAATTTTTTGGACAGTTTTGAAAGGTACAGTGTTTAAATGTTTCCACTAGCCAAGCAGTAGTTTTGATTTATTGTTAAGAATGAATCTTAAGGCATCTCTGGGGGGAAAAAAGTTTCAGTAGATGTAGAATGTAGATAAAGAAAAAATCCTAAATTTTAATTATTCCAAATTCTGAATTATTTGAAATAGTAATCATAGTGGGCTTTTGAATATTGCAAGATGGATATTTCTATCTACTTCCATGTTCATATTTTCTTAATAACCAAAGAATTGTACCCACAGAAGTTAATCTAATCTCTTTGAGGATCCAAAATTCTGCTCGTAACCTTGGTACTACAGAAAAACCTTCTACAGTTGTGTTCAAAGTGAAACTTGTTACCTTTAAGGCATAACAACTTACTTAAAGGAAACCTTTTCAGGATTTCATATACTTGCTAGGAGATATTGAGACTTTTTATTTCCTTTTGCAAATATTAATGTATTGATGAAACAGGCAAGATTTTAAGCTCTGATGGTGGTTAGAAAATTTTAATAATTAAGGTTATCTGTAAACCCTTGAACACAGTTTTATTGCACAAAATCTGTTTTTCTGACATGCCTAACTGTAATGCTTTCTTATCTTATTTTTTAAAATTAAAATATTGGTAAGACCTATGGTAAATCACAGTGTCCATTGAAGTTAATGCATTTCAAAAATGCAAGTGAAGAGTATATTGCAGTAGCACACAGACTGCATCTTGTCCAAGTAGAACGTATTAGTTTTACATATTGTATTGCCAGAGTGCTATCTTTTTTTCATGTGACAGTTCATACACTGCTTATGTGGTGGTGCAGTGTAAAACCTTAGGTGAGACTGGGAAGGGCCCAGCAGTTGTGCAGATCAGGCACTTGCCAAAATAGTGTTGTTCCTAGTTTTAGAATCTAGTTTTAAGTTAACACTTTCCATAGTGTAGATATTAAAATTTCATACTTTGGGCTCAGGCTAAGAAAAGCTTTTTTATTTTATTCTCATTTGTAGTTGAGTTTTATGTATTTTATGGCATCATAATCTAGGTAATTATTCACTTCTATATCTTCATCACAAAAATAAATTGCCATCAAGTTCAAAGACAAGATGATAAGATGAGATTTTAATGACATTATTGTACTTAAGAAAGAAGATCTATAATCTCTTGTTGGTCCCTTTATCATAGAATGGTGTGAGTTAGAAGGGACCTTCAGAATCATCTAATTCCAACCCCCTTGCCATGGGTAGGGACACCTTCTGCTAGACCAGGTTTCTCAAAGCCCTGTCCAACCTGGCCTTGAACACTTCCAGAAATGGGATGTCCACAACTTCTCTGGGCAACCTGTTCAAATGCCTCAGTACCCTCACAGTAAGGAAATTGGTCCAGACATCTAAATCTCTCATTTTTTTGTTTAAAGCTGTTACCCCTTGTCCTGTCACTGTCGTGTGAAAAGTCACTCTCCATCTTTTTTCATGAGCTTCCTTTAGGTACTGAAAGGCTGCATTGAGGTCTTCCCAGAGCCTTCTCGAGGCTGAGCAAACCCTGTTCTCCCAGCCTGTCTTAACAGGATTGGTGCTCAGGCCTCTGAACCGTCTTTGCAGCCTCCTCTGGAGCTGCTCTAACGGGTCCACTTCTTTCTTGTGTTGTGGACCCCACAGCTGGACACAGTGCTCCAGGTGGGATCTCATGGAGAGCACAGCTCATGGGCAGAAGCACCTCCCTCGACCTGCTGGCCATGCTGCTTTTGATGCAGCCCAGGACACATTTGTCTTTCTGGGACTGCAAGTGCACATTGCTGGGTCATGCTGTGCTTGTTGTCAATCAACACTCCCAGGTCTGTCTCCTTAGAGCTGTTCTCGATCCATCCTCTGCCCAGCCTGTACTCACGTTTGAGATTGCCCTGACGCTGGTTCAGCACCTTGCACTTGGCTGTGTTGAACTTCATCAGGTTCACACAGGCTAACCTCTCAAGCCTGTCAAGGTCCCTCTGGATGACATCTCTTGCCTCCCACATGTTGACCGCACCAAAGAGCTTCATGTCGTCATGAGATGCGCTGAGGGTGCGCTCTATCCGTATTGCCGACAGATTTAAACAGCAACAGTCCCAATACCAATTCCTGAGGAATGCCACTCATCACTGGTCTCCACTTGGACATGGAGCTGTTGACAGCTCACGGCTCTTAAGAGTGCAGTCACCCAATGAGTTCCTTGTCCACCAAATGATCCATCTGTTGTGTTCATGTCTCTCCAGTTCAGAGGCAAGGATGTTGTGCAGGACAGTGTTATGTATCAGTCCTAGAAACTGGTGAAACAGCTTGTATTTACCAGCTGAGAATTTAAAATGGTATACAGGATGGTAGTTTTGGATCTTTTGCCCCAAGGAACTCTTAATATTTAAATTGGTTTGGTGTTCATTACTCTTTAACTCTTCTAACTTGTGGAGGGCTAAACATACTTTTTTAATGGTTATGCTATTGGCTTGCCTTGAGTAGACAAAGGGACCTAACTCATAATGGTTATAATGGGGTTTATGTAAAACCGTATCACAAGGCAGATGATATTCCACGTCTAGACGGTTAATCCTGTTTTAACTGTTGTTTTAAGAAACTTTTTCAATATGCAATGTTTTTAGTTGGTTCTAGTTAAACTGAAGACTTAAGAATTACAACTTACTTATGGCTTTTGATGAAGCTACAGAGAGATTGCACCTCTCATCTGGTTTCCAAACCTATCATTCTAGAACTGTGAAAGAAATGTGAATACTTTATATATAATCAATAAAGAATACAGTAGTTATTTTGCTGGTTATAAGGGTACAGTTCCTCCCTCAGATGTCTCACCACATAATTCAGCTAATTTTTTTCTTTCTTCTTTTGCTTAGGATAGGAATGCTTGATGTGAATCTTTAATATCATTAGGCAAGATTTTTATGAATGAGTGTGGTGGTGTTTTTTTAATGTTTGTTCTCTACTGCCTTACTTTCTAATAACATCTTTTGTGCTGAAAGACAAAAGCCAAATGCTAAATCTTTTTGTCGCCTTCTGTGTGGCAGTAGTATTGAAAATTAAAAGCTGTGCATTGAGCTTCCATTGCTGGGTGGAATTTCTTTATGCTTATTCAAAGATTATGTATTTCATATTGATGTTTAATTTAAAAATACATACTGAAATCTCCATTGAAAACAATTATAAAGTTAAAATGCATGGAATCTAAATTACTTGGCCCAAATAATACAATTTTGCAAGATAATTGCAGTTAGGAATAAATTGCGTTTTCTTGAAAATAGAAAAGATCTTTTGATCTTGCACTTGAGTATTTTTTTGTTTGTCTTTGAACATTATGTAGGCACCCCCAATCTGTCCCCTCACTTTTTTTTGCCAGTTTCTTCCCCAAATTTTTGTGAAGAACGTTGAAATACTGCCAAGTTGTTACCAAAAGATATAGTCTGGGTTTAACTTTGGTTAGAATCACGGAGAAGAGTTCTTCTAATTGCCAGAAAGAATTAGAAGTTTGTGTTTTTCTGAAAGAGTGTGACTTTCTTACTTGCTTGTGTTTAGATTCCTAGTCATAAGTGTAGCAATTAGGTGAATGTCTGCAAATTGCTTCCAGGAGTAAAAGTAGAAGCGCTGTTGAGCTATTCATGTAAATCAAATGCCATGAAAAAACTTTGGAATCTACTTCAGTGAAAACATGTCAAAACAGAAATATGCTTAGCTGAAATGTCAGACTTGAAGTAAGTCAAAATAATTTACTTCTTCTGTAGTAGGTAGCTAATACTTACAGTAGACTCCCACATCTTGTTAAGCAGCATACAGAAAATAAATTAATTAGTTTATTTAGTCATTATCATGAAGCCAGCAAAATACTTAGATTTTTTGAAGTTAATACTGATACGTATTTGGTCACGTGTTTTTCCACCTCAAAAGCCTTACTTAGTGGAAGGAATATTGGTGACTGCTTCCAGTGATGGAATCACCATGAGGTATACTGTTTTATCTAATAAAAAATAAATATACTTAGCCCTTACTGTTGTAGACATTAGTTAAAGTATTCTTATAGAATGTGGACTGTGTATACTTGCATAAATCCTTTATATTTTAGGATGTTTGTCAAGAATAATAGCTTAAGGTAACACCTGTAAATGTTTTCTTGGAGAGTAATTGGTAAGTCACAGGCATTTTGTCTAAGTTTAATCAGCAGCTTTTTATCATTTTGTGGTAAATGAAGAAGTAAACATTTACAGTAAAATAGCTGACACAAAGAATGACTTAAAGCCTTTTTTTTTTTTTTTTTACTGGGAAACAGCTGTATTTGTTGTCTTAACCTTTGAATTTTTCCTTAAACAAGTTTTGCATTTCTCAGTGATTATGGCATGCTAATGTTAGACAGCTAATATATACTTCTCTAAGCAGTAAACAATATTACTATCACAAAGTAATCTTTTCTCTTATTCTTCTTTATATGCTGTACTTGTTTTGTATTTTGCAATTCCTTGACTCTCCAGCTCAAATAATTGATGATTTTTGAATGGATAGGCCTTTGTGTGGTTTATTTTAAGACGTACAGCAGGTGTTTAGTAAACTTGGAGACATCAAGCAGTTGGCAGTTAATTTTTGATCTTGGGCATTGAGTTTTGTAAACGCAAAATCTAACATTTCTAGCATGGTATTTGTCTGTATATCTCTGCTTACTACTTCTTCGATAGATTTCTGTTCAATAAACTAATTCTTACTCTTTCTGTAACTACTTTTACCTTTATTTCCCTTCTACCACTCATTCTTTTTCTCTTCCTAGTCTCATATTTGTCTAACTTCCCCTGAGAGAAGAAAAGGAGTGAAGAGAGAGAAGAGGTAAGGGCAAGTGTTCCATGTTTTAAGGGACTGGCATACATATTTGAGGAAGAGACATGGCTTTCCATCATCAGAATGCACAAAAGCAGCACTGGTAGACCACATAGTAGCCCAAATCCAGTGGAAACTAGCTTTTTTGTATGGCAGAAACTTAGCCAAACTGACAGACTGATTGTAGATTTATGCTTTAAAGGGTGGCTTGCTTTGCGCAGACTGGAGTCTGTGTAATGCATGTCATGACCTGTGTACTGAGGAGGTGGTACTTACGTGGTGGAAACTCGAGGGTTTTATGCATAAATCTTGGATACGCTGGAGCAGGCAGGACTCTTTATTTCCTTGCTCTAGATCCCAAACTCAGGACCAATTAATGAAGTTTGGCTGTCATTCCAAACCTGACTGAGGTCTTTGTTGAATGTAAAGTCCTGTATTTGTCTCAGGATGTTCATAAGTAGGCTAAAACGGGTTGCCCAGAGAAGTTGTGAATGTCCTCATCCCTGGAAGTACTGAAGGCCAGGGTGGATGGGGTCCTGAGCAACACGGTGTAGTGGAAGATGTCCGTGCCCATGGCAGTGGGGCTGGAACTGGATGATCTTTGAGGTCCCTCCCAACCCAAGCCGTTTTGTGATTCTGTGCTAATGAACTTGTTAATTAACCGTGCTTGCTCTTACTCTTTATTGGCGCTGTTTCAAAAGCAAGGTTGGAGGAGGAGGAGTCTTACCTTGTAGTTGGCTGTTAATAGCAGTATTTCTTAAGTAAGTTGGTCTCACGATCAGTAGGTCTGTATCAGTATAAATAAAACAGAAATTTGATAGGGTTAGGAACTTAGTACCATTGAGCTCCCTGAAGCTCAATGAAAATCCAAAAGGGGATGAGGGCCACTATGAGCAGTGTCCTTAGAGAAGCTGGAAGAAGAAGCATAATAATTATAACCATTATTTGTCATGCGTGTCACTTCAAACCATCACAAAGCGGTATTTTTTGGGGTTTTTGGCTGTCTGACAGGGCACATGAGAAGGACGTTAGATGAATGTGTGATTGCTGGCAATGTGTTGGTTGCTGTGGACAGCATAGGGGGTTATTGAAGGGCTTGTGAGTGAGACTAGAAGTGGTTAATATTGTGATGAGGAAGATGCTGCTGTGAGAGGGATGTAGAGAACATTAGGTCAGTGGGAATGTTTGAGCACAAACTACAAAATGCACTGGAAACCAGATTTCTTTTAGAACAAGTTATTTTCTTGTATGTGATTTGCAGGAGTTGGTCATTAGTAGGTCCTAATTTGTATATTTGAGTGTGTCTACTGTGCCTTATTTTTCTTACTCGCCTTTCTTTTTTGTCTCAGCACAAATTAGAAGTAAACTGCTAACTTACCTGTTAGGTTACCCCATAGAAAACAGCAAACTATAGCAAAGATCTGAATTTGGACTCACAGTTGTTTCTAAGATTGCATACTTAATACTGCAACTGCAGTCGTGCAACATTTGGAAGTTGGATATGCTTCATAATCTCTTAGCAAAATCTATACAGTTGTGGAGCTTGTCAGGGGAAACAGAAAACTTCCTGTGGGTAAGATTAGTCATTTAGTCCTGTATTCTGGTTCTGGGTCTGACTAAAGATGTTACCTCCTTAGAAACAGACAGCAATGAATAAATATTGATTACTTTATATGTCTATTTATGCTACCTATATATGCTGCATATTTTTCCAGATTTGTGTGCTGATACATGCATATATATGTATACACACACATGCATGGTGTAATTCACTATTTGAAGGATATTTCAAATATACCATTAATATGTCAGTTTTTGTCACTGTTTTTGCAAATAACCCAACTGCTGTATGGACATGAATGCTCAGGGCAGTAGTAGAAAGCAGCAGTTTAGCAAAACATACAGTTTTAGTTAGTAAAATTTTCTTAATGTTTTCCTCTCTTCTTCCTCCCCCAATCAAAAAAAAAAATAAAAAGTTTAAATAGAAAGGAGTAAACCAAACAAATGAAAACAAACAAACGGGCCGGGAAACGAAATAGGAAAGCTGTTTGTTGGCTTTGTGACAGTTCTGGGCAGTAGTTTTCACACTGTGTTTGTGGAGTCTGACAAACTATTGATAGCTGCATTTTTACTTAGGTTTTTCCAGTATAGGTTGTGCTAGGGCATAGCTGTGTCAGCTTTCCTTAGGTCCAGTCCTGTGGATTTGTTGTGGGCAAGGGTGGTTTCCAGGACCCCGGATTGAAATTGTTGGCCTGTAAATCCGAAGGAAAGCATGACAAGAATTGCTTTTGCTCATAATTGCAAAATGTGTGTACATACATGATGTAATCAGAGGGAGGAAGGAGGAGAATATTTATATTGCATTCTCAATAAATGCAACTTAAGCATAGAAGATGCGTGGTGTGGTAATAAATGGCAATAAAACAGAATACTACCTTTTGGTCATCTATCTCTATTACCTGAGATAACTTATATTGGCAAGTAATGCTAAGATCTGCAGAAATCAGCAGAGATCTGAAAGCACTAGTAGTATTTTGGAAAGCTTTGCATCTTGCCTGAAAGACCCTCTTGAGATGGGAAACTAATTAGTTTCAGAGTGATCCTTTGTAATGCTGGAGCCAATCTGGACTTCACAGTACCATGTACTGGGAGCAAATGGAAGTTAGTTTTGGTTTGGGGTTAGTACTGTAGATTGCTTTTACATTCAAATTGACTTGAAGTTACAACTGGATTAATACTGTGTGCTGGTTGAAATGAAAGGTCTTGCTTGACTGAAGACTGTCCTGCAGATAGTTTATGTGTTTTAACTGTGATTTATTTTTATCTGAAAATCTAGTGACTCTTCTTCCTTGATCAATGCTTTAGTGGAAAATTGTCTGTATAAGTCACTTCGTTTCAGCAATTTAGTTGGTTGTTTTAAGTTAATTCCCTTAGGATTTGTACACATCCTGTGAAAATGAGCCTTTATGTATACTGTGTGTATTCTGATACTTAATGCTGCTCCAGGAAGTGGTTACTTACTTCTTGCCTGGATTTAAAGGGTGTGAGGCAAGGGGTTTACCAATACTCTTAGTTCAGCAAAAAAGAGCCTCTTCTGTACTTGTGCTCAGGGAAAATAAGCTCTGCTTAAACATGAGGTGCACTGCCCATTGCTGCACAAGTTGGGAAACACAGACTGTAACTTTCAGATGCTCAGGACTGATAATTATTCTTGGGCATTTCAGTTAGTCAATTTACTACATATGGGTAAATTATCACTTCCACCTTTTATGTGTTTTGTAATATGTATTTAAACTTAAATAATTTGACTTTTAAGGAAGGATGTCATGTAGATAGGTTAGAGAGTTTTGATTAATTTTTTTCAGTTCTAGTTATGTACATCTTGTACATAGGCCTTGTGAAAATACAGAGTAGACAGTGTATAGAGATGGTATTTTGGTTAGTATATTAATATTTCTGTAGTGACATTAGTTAAGGACTTGAGGTAAAGTTGCATGCATCAGTATAAAATTTAAATAATAATTTATCTTAAATCAGTGCTGATTCTTCCATGAAATACTCAGCCTAATTATAGGCTAATTATAATTAGATTTTTTTCTGCCTAAACTTCTGTGTTTAGGGAGGCCCTGATAATTCCCTTTGCAGAGATGTTCTGTGATGAAATCTACCAGGTTTTGAAAAATCTAAACTATCTGAAAACTATTTTTTTAATCTTGTAATTGTCAACAGGTGGTGACTGATAGATGCAATTGGCATAAAAAGTTATTGAAGAACTTCAGATGTATATTGAAGTCATAAAAACAGTAACAAAAAGACTCAGTATTTTTGTAATGTCTAGTGATACAGGAAACTTGAACTGATTTAGCAATCAAATTAGGATAGTCTTCTGTATATGTGAAAAAATTCTTAGATTTGGGCTAGGATATAATTTAAGCTTTGTTCATGATTTCACTGATGTCACTTTATAGATTAGAAAACAAATGTTATATTGCACTTTGCTTTGAATTCTATTCCTAACTTCTGTAGTGAATGTTTTTTCTCTTTTATATGCTCTTTGCCTTTTGTATTTGTCACATGAAAGCAAAATCTGAAAATTGATTAATGGGGAAGGAAAAAGAAGCAACAGTGACACTGTCTGTAAAAAGCTGTCAGATGCATGAAGAAGAATAGTAAAAACAGTTTTTGTTAATTTTTTTCCCTCTGTGTTTTGTAGTGTTAGAGGTAAATGTGGATTAAGAACCTAAAGCAAATGAAAAACACACACTGTATTGTAATAAATAGTTATTATAAGTAATAATGTTATCTTGATATATTAATGTTTCTTTAGCAAGTTTTTTTGTCATTAAGGCAGTAAGTTGTTACTGGTGCTGCCGCCATCTCTTATCTTTGATTTTATGAAAAATTTTGCATCTGTGCACCTAGATGAGAGCTTTAGTATTGTTACACATACAGCATAGGTTCTGGGAGGCTTCTTAGTCCTGCTTTCTCTTTCTTCTCCCTTCTTAAGAGTGGTTAAATGTCTTGCAGAGGTGAGCTACCAGTGTAGCAAATGACTGTTCCTTTCACAAAACAGCAAGTACCGTTTGGTGTCTTGTGGCTTGAAAAATATGTTTCATAATTAATAAAAATAAAGGTAAGAGTTATCTGATCAGGTTTATATTGTTACTTTCTGTTTGAGTGTGAGTACTGGGATCTCAGTTTTTGAATCTATACAAGAAAATACAAGTAAAAGTAGTTAAATGTTGAAAAAAAAAATTATCCTACCCTCTTGGGGTAAAAAATCAAAAGAAACAAAAAGAAACTTACATGTAAAATGCATTGGAAGAATTTGTCTGGACTCTTGACGCTTAGAGAATGATTGATAGCTGGGCTTATGAAACCTTGTTGGAGTCATCTGGACAGTTTGGCTACACTTCCAAGTTCTTATTTTTCAAGTGTACTTTCTGTCTAGGTGACCTGTCATCTGCTTGTTTCCTGAATCTGTTGCATACAGATTTTGGTGGTCACATACAAAGAAAGTGGAAGGAGGAGAAAGATATGCTGATAAGTAGGCCTGGAGTTCCCTCTGCCAGCATCTGAGCACAGCAGCTGGGCTTTGTTTTGAATCTTTGGATCCTCTATGATTAGGGTCAAAACTACTGATATAACTGCAGGTGATTACCCATTTACCTTCTGATTCAAGAGTTGAGCCCTCTGTATTTGGGATTGTTACTCCTCTCTGTACCAGTGAAAAACTCAAGTTTTTCCTTCTGATGTGACACAATTGATCTTAGAAGGACATGACAGAAAGGAATCATGTGGTTTTTGTTAGACCACAGATTAATGTTGTGTAGGTGGAATACCTCGGGGATAATATGTAAGTTATTTTCTGATGTTTAATGCATAAATTATGTTTTCTGTAGAAAGCCACAGAGATGACTATTTTGGAATGTATTGTGCTCTTACACTTCTATTATTAGAGCGGAACTTTTTAAAAAAGGATTCTGGTGTCATATACAAAGTGGATCATGAGAAGTATGGTGAGGGTCAAATATTTTAGACTATTTTTGATATGGCTGTTAAGAAGCCCCTTTATATTCTCACAGAAAGTGTAAACCAGCGTGATTGAATGGTGAAGTGTGATGGGTTTCATTTAGAAGAAGAATGGTTTAACCAGATTGAACAGAAAGTGTTTTGGGTTTTAAGGTGAATAATTGTATTATTAGGGCAAGATAGACTTTTCTACTACAATTAAATAAAAGCAAAGTTAATTTGAATAAGGAATATATTTTTCATATAATAAAGCTGTACTGGTAGGATGAAAAGGAGAAAATTTGGTGAATGTAAGGAATGGCCAAAATGCTTTTAAAGCTTAGGGTGTATTATTGTTAAAAGAATAGAGTAGACCAGAACAAAATTGGAGGACCTCTACTGTTGTTTACTAAGGTACTGTAGATGAGCTACTTTTTCCAGTAAAGAGCTGATCAATGAACTTTGGACCAGCAGTTTTTATATTGTGGCTTTTACCTCTATGACCCTGAAATTATCTGGACAAACCTAACTTTCAAATTCATACACTGTTGAAGAAGGACTTTTAAACAGTAAATTGTGTATAAACTGCTTGGATTTTAGGAAGATTTCTTCTGTAGCACCCTTCTCTCAACTCCTGACCAATTATTTGAATGAATGCACCTATGAAAACAGTTTTCTTAAAGGCCATGGATGACGAAGTGTCAGAGATCTGAAAGACTAATGACTTGAAATAGATGGGTACTTGGAGAAATTGGAAAGTACCAAATTATGACAGAAGATAGTATTTTATGATTCATCTAAAATATCAAGCTTCAAAGGATAAGCAATCACTTTTAAGATAGATGAAGTTCCCCAGTGGTTATTTTCTTTCTGAAGTTACAGAAATGCAGGGAATGTTTTAGTATGTCATGACAATGCTTCTGGTTCTGACATGGCAGAAAATAATTGTTTTCCATCATCCTGAATTTGACATCACTGTGGTGTTCATAATTGGATGGCCTATATATAAGGTCACAGTTCTGTTTAATAAGTGGGTGTAGTGTGATTAATTTATCCTAGATCTTCCCCCACCCCCATTCGGGGCATTTGTTGCAGTTGGCTACTCACAAATAAGGAGCAATGTTTGTTTGAATTAACTTGGCTGTGTAGGTATCACGTGCTGGTGACTGCCTCTGTTCTTCCATACTTAACCTTAGGCAAAGGAAGAGCATTAGAGGGTTTTGTGTGTCTGATGAAGAAGCTGGTAAAAATAATTAGTACTACAACCATGTTCTGCTTCCTTTTATATGTAACAACTTCAGTTTAATGCTGTTTGGCAAAATAAATTTTGATTCCTCAAGTTCCTGGTTTTATTCGGTGTAGATCAGGCTATTAGAATTTCTGAGTGAATTCTGACAATGGTGTATTTGAAGAGCTTGCCATAGGGTAAGACGTTTATCTTGGCTGTGTTTCCTTCCCCCTGCTCTCCCATTTTTCTGGAGGTTTTTTACAAGGCTGGTGGGTGATGTGTTTGTCTTGTCAGAGATTATGTCATTAATTGGGCCATGCATTAGCAATTAATACCCAGTCTATATATAGCTCTAAAAACATACACATAGCTCTTTTTTTTTGTGCATTACTTCTGAAAAAAGGCATCAAATTTCACTTGATTCTCAGATTTGGTAATCAGATCTTTCTGTGTTCACAATAAAAGTCACTTGAATACATAATGATTGGGTAACCTCAGTTGTTTTTAGTTGTTTGGAGGTGTCATAGCTCATGAGAAAGCTGTCTAAGCATGTTCCTCACTTCCATCTGTCTCCCGGGCGTTTTTGCCCACATTAATTTCAAGTTGTTAGTCTGCCTGGCCAGAAGTGTCTAAAGAAGAGTTATTAAGAAAAACCACACCATTGCCAAAAGCAATTTTAAGTGCAAGAAACATTTATCTAAGTGAGGATCTTGATCCCAGGTGGTGACATTCAGTATGTCTTTTATACCTACTTTGAAACACTCAAACTGTTTTTTCAGGATTACCTATTAACAGGTATAAAATAAAAACTTCATTATGCTAATGATCTGTTAGCATAGGTCACACTGCAGGTATAAATGGAACAGCCCTTAATCCTGGGATAGCTGGTTTACCTGGACTTAAAAAATTCATTATTTCCTTTCAGTTATTGGGTCAAACTTTTACCTTTTTTAGAAGAGAAATAAATGGTAAGCTGATGTTTCCTGTAAGCTGTAGATGTTGTTCAGTGTCCTACCCTACAGGTGGAGTAACCTTTATGGTGGCAGAATGAGTGCTCACTTAAACTGTTACAGGGGCTTGGGGTTTTTTCATGCCTGCTACTAAAAATATTCTATACCTGCTTTTGGTTTAATGTTTTTTTCTTGCTGCTTATGTTTTAAAATAGTATGTTTTTATTAATGTATGCATAACTAGTGATACGGTTTGGTTTTGTGGCATTTAGCAAGAAAATGCTCAGTGTCTAAATGAGGAAAGCAAAATATTCCAACGTTGGCATGATTGCTTTCCAATTCATTGTATTTGATGTCTCATGTAATAAGACCAAAACACAGCTTTTGCTATCTAGAAGGAGCATTAACTGTAGGTTTAGGCATTTTTGATATCTCAGCATGTTCTTACATTAATTGCCAAACTTCAGTAGTGTTACAAAGTTTAGGAAGTTAGATGAAGACTTGCGGCAATCTCACGCTTTAGAGATGCTTGGTACCTCCCACTTCATCGTCCTGAAGAATTCAGATGTAATCACATGATGCTTGTCTGAAGTCCATTTTATACATTTTATACTGGGGGCTTGTTAGGGTTTTTTTTTTTGCAATCTAGTGTTTGGCAAGGATAAGCATGTTAAAATATGTTGGTCTCAAAATTACTGGGCTTTTGTAGACTTCAGCTAAGATACTGTGTGATAGAAGTGTATTTACTAAGCTCTGTACGTGCACCTTTTCAAAGTGGTTTATGTTTTTGCCATTCTGCCATTTTGGAAGGATTTTGCAATTATATAAGTACTGATGTTGTTGGGTTATTTTGCTTCAATTACCCGGTCACTTGTGGTAAACCTTGTCTATATTAGTGTATAAAAGTGCATCAGTTAACTAATCTGTGGGTGGCTGAGGTTCTGTTTACATCTCCTCTCCTGTACTTGCTTGGGTATTCTGCCCTATGCACTAAGAGAAATGGGAGACTGGTAATAATTGGTGATCCTTGTGCTCATGCAAGCCATACAGATTGTAGCTTTGCTCTACGATTAAAAACTACTAGTGATTATTTCACTACTTTAAAAATCACTTTTAAAAGTGACACCCAAAGAGTGTAATTTCTTCTGGTGATCTATTAAAAGAAGATAAAAAATGTTTATTGTGAATTGTTCGAATTATTTTACTTTAAAAAAGTACTGAGTGGAAGTTAAGACATTAAGTAGTTGGGGTTTTTTATTAAGTTTAGAAAAAAAGTGAACAATGTAAGATCTACTTGAAAAATTCTGTAACCAGGTTTCTGTTGAAAGGTGTACGGCAACTGGGCTTTGACAACATAAAGCAGTAAACAAAGGTATTTAATATTCAGTAAATCTGCCATCAGGTGAGTCTCTGTCACCTCCCTGAATGTGCTGGAGTTTTTAATCACGAGTTTGAGTGATATTTTTTTGTCAGTTTGTAATATTTTTTTAAGTTCAGACATTATCACAGTCTCAAAAGAAGTGTATTTGAAGTTAACTTTTAAAGAAGATTGAAATTCAGTGTTTTCCTTTTCTTTTGCTTGGGTAAAATAAAACTAATGAAATAATTGTGACAGATACAGGTGGTAATTTTTTTATTAAAATTAATGTGATGTAAAAATGCCTGGTTTTAAAATGAACTGACTCAGTCTCCTGCGTTATCTGTTTTGTTTTTAACAGGGTTTGTGGATGCACTTAGATGTTTGCAATGAGCACTGTGGCTGGCATGCCCCAGTGTTTTGGATACCAATGCATAGGACTCCGTAGTAATCGAATTTATCAGAAACGAACGTCATGAGCATAGTGATCCCATTGGGGGTTGACACAGCAGATACTTCTTATTTGGAAATGGCTGCAGGCTCAGAGTAAGTATGTGAACATAACTTGTAAGCTTTCTTACTTATTTTTTAGTTATTTTTGGCTTTTCCTTCATGAGTATTTTCTGAATATAGTTGGAGAGAACTTAGGAGTCTCCTTAGTTTTGTTGATGCTGTAATTACTTAATAACTGTCACTTTATTCTTATAAAGTCAGCTTCTTCCTCTTCAGAAGGAGCAAAGGAGAGAAGCTAAACTTTCCTACAGATGCTTATCAGACTGAGAAATCAAGATGCTCCTTGTTTTGTTTTTCATGCTTAAAATACTTGCCATTTTAGTTTCCTTTTTAACAATGTGTAAAAAATATTTTTGATTTTACATGTTAAGTAAATTGAAATGATGTGTTAAACTGCAGGACAGTGATAGTAACTAAGGCAAGGGTGACTTTATTAAAATTGAAGGCCTAGCTTAATTAGTTAATACCATGTCTTCACAAAGTTATTTGTAATTGGAAAGCTAACAGAAATTCACTTCTTACTCATTGAGTTAGTAACTGTGTATAAAAGTGTTACAAAATGCTGGTGAAATTCCGAATTTGATAAGCTGCGTGAAGTAAGTGTAGTGAATTTCTGGGTTTTGGAGATTTGGGAGGGTGACTTGTGGCGGTTTTTGTTAGTGTGTTCTGTGGGAGGGTTTTTTTGTGCATGTGTGGTTTTATGTGTTGTAGTTCTTTTTTATTCCTCCTTTTCTGCTGTGGAGTGTCAATGGGCTAGAGTTTAGGTCTTGTTGACCACTGAGTGTTGCTTTTGCATTATTAGAGTGCATAATTGGCAAGTTTTTGGGGGGAACAGAGATGGGTGTCAAAAGATAGTAAAGTTGAAGAGAGTTTGTGTAAGCCACAGATGATCTCATATACTTCTTTGCATATATGTATGAAAAAAACCCAACATAAATTTCTTAGGAGAATTGTTAAATTCATTACTTATATTGAATTGGATTTTAGTTTGGTTTTCTTTTATCATTTAAGATGGTGTTACCCTTTTTAATTTTTCTATAGTAGTATTAAAGCCTCCCTATTGTTGGTTGCCACAAACGTATGTTTACTTGCATTAGATACTGAAAATAACAGACTAGACTTTTATTTTACATATGTGCTTGAGATTTTTTATAAATAAAAAGTATTTGAACAGGTGTATTGAATGACACAAATTTCAGTAGCTTACACACAATCTTTGCTTGAGAGCTAAGTACTATTAATCAGTTTAAGAAGCAAGTGGTTTTCTTCCAAACTTTGAAGGAAAGTTTGATCAGAATTCTTGAACAGTTCTTTAAAGGCATGTTTCTCTCCATGTTTCTGGTTAGGTATGAGACTGTTCTGCGTTTGCACCATTTATATGAAGTGAACCAAGAATTTGCAACTCAGAGTTTCTTGTCACATTACGTTTTTTACTGTTCTCATTATCTCTTCATATCACGAACACTGACTACCTTGGTGCAGAAGATTTTTTAACTTTAGTGAACTCTTCACAGCTCTTTTCATTTTCTTTTCTGTACTTTTATGTTTAGAGAAGGTCATGATTCCCGAGGTTGCTGACATTCCTTGCAGACACAGCATGCCATGCTGAAATTAAAATAAATAAATGCAGTTGTCAGTATAAACAAGATAGAGTTCAGAGTGTTTTATTTGCTTGATACTGTGGCAGAGCGACCCAGTTAGGAACTGCTTTTCTTCAGATGTTAAGTGACTGTTACCAATTAGATTAATTCTGGTAATCTCTGCTGTACTTACACTGAAATGTGTGTAGTAGTTGCATGATTGGCACATGCTGATTCAGAAGCCATGTCACTGTCTAAAGAAGTGTGACATGAAGGTGTGTCCCTAACGTACCAGCTTATAAAGCTGTAAACTTTTTTTATCACCATCTCTGTGATTTGCATATTTGTTTTGCTTTGTTTGTTTGGGGTTTTTTTTTGGTTTGGTTTTGTACATTTTCTTCCAGAAAGTAGCATGTTGGGTATTGATTGTATTAGTAAGAGTCATAGATGGTCTTTGAGCAAGTTCTGGGGTTTTCCCAAGGGGCGGAGTTGGAATTTCTCTCCTATGACTGGCAGGTCTGATATTGCTTCATCAGTTGCTGAAGAATGAGCAAACACAGGAATGGGGAAGTGGCAAACCTGATTATGCAGGAGGAGGAGCCCAGGAAAAAGTTCTTTGTTTAGTACTGTTTCTGCTGAGAGATTTTGCCTTATGCTTGGAACCAAGGCATAAGCCTCTTAAAAGAGTGGATAGTTTGTGATTAATAGATTCGCAAGTTATTTTAATAATTGCAGCAAATAGGTATGTGTAGAATAACTTATTAAAAAGTTTAAATACCTTAAAAATCAGATGAAATTCTTATGTGTACTGAAGTGGGATTTCCAGATAGATGTTAGTGCCACAGTAGTCAGAACACGGATACTTTGCTTTAATGTGTAGGTCTTACTAAAGATGAGTATGTGTGACTTCTTACCAGAAAGAACCTTGTAATGGTAAGCAGAACCAGGCATTTTGGAAGGTTCAAAATGTGCTTCCTGACTTCAGAGGGTACTAGTGTAGCTTAGAGCATGCAGCTACAAGCTGCACATTGTGAAATGCCATTGATGGTACTGGTTTTTTTTGTTTTAATATCTGTATATGTTTTTTAGAGAGAAGGCCTGCATAATAAACTTTACAGTATACGGATTGCTGTGTTGAGTTCAGTATCCAGAATTAAAAATTACGAGCATTGTTGTAGTCTAACATACAGATGAGATCAGGCCAGCCTGTACTTGCAGGGCCTGCTACAAGGTGCTTAGGTAGCAGAGTCAGCTCCCTGGTAGAGAAGCAGTGCTTGGTTCATTGTTGTTTGGTTAGCTGAAGTGTCCTGTGAGATGACCTTCAGCCAGATCCTGCTCAGGTGTGCTGGTACAAATGGAAAACACATCTGAACTTGAAAATCAGACCTGTCAAATTGGCACATGGCAGATTGATGTTGCTGAAGCAATGTGGAAGCAAAATGTTCTGTTTGGAGTTTTGACATGTTTTCAGGGAGAACTGTTAGCTAAGTTTTCATAGCCTTAAGCTTGGATACCCACTGGCCTTTGAACATTCTGAGATTTTGTTTCCCATCTGAACACCTCTGTTTTGATAGAAGTGGTTAATAGCCACAAATTCCAAGGACTGATTGTATATTGGATATTAGTCAAAAATGGCACACTTTTTTTTGTCATTATTAAATGGTCAGAAACAAAGCAGTACTTGAAACGAATGAAGAAGATCACGTTTTAGGGAAGAATTGCTTCTACTCGTTGACAGTTGATTCCCTTAATATGGGTTAACTATAAACTTGGAGGGATTGAGTTTTGGTGAACTAACTGCTCGTGTGTTGCTTTTACCTTCTCACTAATGCCATCTGCTGGCAACATGCAGAAGTGACCCGGAACATGAATTGTTTCGCTTGCAGAATGAAAATTCGCTGAAGTTCTTTTTCTTTTTTAAAAAAACACGGACATCTTTGCTTTTTTAATTGATTTGATGAAATATTATGTTTCTCTTTTGAAGTTACAGGAATATTTTAAATCATTGCAGCTCGGGAGCATTTTATTTTGTTCCTTGTGAATATTTTACAGTTCTGCATTGATAACCACAATGCTTAGCAAGTATATATGATATTTTAGCAAAATATCATAGTTTATTACAGTAATGATTGTTTATTTTAGGAAATCATATTAGCATTTTGGTCAAACTTCATAAATATTGTAATACAAATATTTCAGTTTTGAGGAATACCAAAAATAACATATATGTCTCTCTTAGTTAGACACTAAGACTGCAGTTGATTGAGGTGAGGCTGAAAAATGTGATATGATCAGAAGACTGACAGGCTTAGTACCTCAGTCTGTTCCAGAACTGGCTTATGTCCAAAAATACAAGCAAGGAAAACCTTGTAACATTCTCACAGATCTTAATGCCTACAGTTTTTCTTCCTGAAAACTTGCTTTTTTCTTGCCTATAAGGATGCCAGTGGTGAGATTTGGGTGGGTCTCTGTAGTGCAATAGTTGTGCCTTGCTGCTTGGGCCCTGCTACTTGAGCCAAAAAAATATAAAACCTGATTTTTGAATTAAATGCTATCTCATGCTTTAGTCATCTTTACAGTTAAATATTTTACCAAGAGGCATTCCTTCACAAAATGTCAATTCTGAAATGCCCCTTTCAGAAGAAGAGTTTGACCTTTAAACAAATGATAGCATATAATGTGTGATTTTGGTTTTAAAGTCATGCACATGGTGGGCAAAACAAGGTTAGTAAGAAATTCAATGACCTGTCTGCCAGTTACTTCTGTCTGTGGTTCTGTGGAGAAGTGATACTCATCCTGTGCCCCTTGTAGGATCTATATCACTATTCTATTGACTGTAAAAGAAACCTATGGTGATTGATTTCTACCTTCAGTGAATGCTCTGCCACCTCCCTGCCATAGTTCTTGGTCTGCTGCCACTTCCCCACCCCAGTGTAGTGGATAAATGGAACAGCAGCAGTTACATTCAGAGCTCTAGTGAACATCTGTTATAAATTGAAGTAGGATCTTTCCCTCCCCACCCCCCGCCAAATAAGCTGATTCTGCTCTAAATTTGTATTTATGTTACAACTTATTTAATAGGATACTGACATCTTTCTGTTATCATCTGATTTTTTTTTTTCTCCCACCGTTTTACTGGTTTTCCTTGTTTAAGCAAAGCTGTGCTTTTTCCTTATTAACCTTGTGCTCTGAATCTGTTTTGGGAGTATTAAAATAGTTGGAAAGAGATTTATGTATTTTGGTTTTGAAAGCGTAATGTTTCTGCTACTTACAACTCTTATGCCTCTAAATATTAAACTTCATTATCTGAAGTAATTTATAAATTGCTGTAGTTGGTAGACATGGATTTAGGGATGATGGTGTACTGTCTTGCCTCTTATTTTGCAAGAGATTTAGAGTATCTTTTCAATTCTTGTAGTCAGTTGATGAAGTTCGACCTCTCTTTTTAGGACACTCCATTCTGGCATCTTTCACTGAATGTTCCAGTGTTGAACTAGCTGGTATTTAGGTCATAGTAATACCTACTTTTAATGAAGGAAGTTCTCCTAAATTAATTGTGGATTGCTGAGGGATGGATTGTACCAGAATCCCCTCTGGCTGTCCTGTATCCCTAGGCCTTCCTGCTCTGAAAACCAAGTATGTGACCAAGGTTGAGCAGTGAACGCAGTGGGCAAGAGCAACCATGCTGCTGCTTGTCCCATTCAGGAGGCAGTGAAGAACAGCAGCAAAAGCAAGACAGTGGTCCAGACCCTTTTGTACTGGAGAAAGAGAACTTGATTTGTGCCCCAGCCATGAAGGAGGATATCTAATGCCTCATTCATTGGCATTTTGTTTGGCTTGATCATCAGAAGGATTGACTGAATGACAGAAAAGGTGTATGATTACTGCACAGATGTATTATGTTCGTAAAAGCAAATTGGCTGGAAAGGCACAACTTTTTCATCTTTTGTAGGGTTTTTTTACTTATGGGTTTGATGAACCTGGAAAGTTCTGAGCTAGTTCTAGAAGCTAATTGCAGCAAACTGAATAAAATCATATTTTCAAACTGTGAAGGGGTGTAAGAGGTAAATGAGGATTTTTGGGGTTTATGAGGTAACAAAGAGCAAGTGTTGTCAGAGTTGGTTTGTCTCATGCTAGTCAGAAGTTGTGTTTTTGATGTTAATATTATTTGTGTGCTCACGTTTGCTCACTCTCTAAAAAAAGGCATCTGATGACTGTTGGAGACATTAATCTTTTAAAAAATACTTTTTCTTTGAGCTCTAGAAACTAAAGTCTTCACCTGGTAGTACTTTTAACTAGAGTTGCTTTTTAAACAATTTTATCATGTAGTAATTTCACGTGGGGAAAAGCTTATAAGAAAGAGGCCACCAAAACAATTAGTAGAATGCTTTCAAATAGATGTGAAAATACTGTATTTTGTTCTCAGAAAGCTAATAATTACATTTTTACAAAAAATGTTACCAACA
The DNA here is from genome assembly GCA_035583185.1 of Anabacerthia variegaticeps. NCBI lineage: Eukaryota > Metazoa > Chordata > Aves > Passeriformes > Furnariidae > Anabacerthia > Anabacerthia variegaticeps. The sequence goes on from JAWWEW010000041.1 coordinate 12,450,926, forward strand.
GATGTAAGTTGCTGGAGTCCTTTTAAATCAAACTAGTATTTTTTCGTGGCATAACAAAGCCTCTGCTGAGTATTTTAATGCCTAAGAAAAAAATCGGGTTTGGTTTTTTGGGGGTTTTTTGGTGTGGTTTTTTTTTGTTTTGTTTTGGGGCTTTTTTTGTTTTTTTAGAAATACCAAGTTTTGTTTTAAAAATCAGCTCAAGGAATTAGTAAGGTACATATGATGGGAAAGAGACTGCATTCATGATGAAAAAATATGAGTGAACCAGGCCTTATTTGTGATGGGAGTCAAGGCCGCTTCAGTTTTAGATATTGATATTTTGCTGTGCCTTTCAGTGTAAATAAAGAACACTTTAGGTAACGTGGATTCATGGTGCAGTGAAAAAACTGCAAGTTATCTCAGTCATGAGATATGCTTGCATGCACACATGAATGTAACTGCTGAAGAAAGGTAATGAAGGTGTATAATTTCTTGTGCTCAAATTGTGTGTATTCCTATTTCAGTATTCCTTTATCCTTCTTGCCTTTCATGTTCTGGTTTAGTGTGTATAAAACATAGTTTGTATATTGAAGAAGGCACTGCCTTTGATTACAAAACCTCTGACAAATCGGTATGACTTTTTGTCTTTCTGTTTAAAGATGAATCGATAGTAACTGCCTTTTTTGGATAGATTTGCCCTAGTTAGGATTTCTGCTTGTAGAAGCAGTAGGTGCGGGTAGTGCCCCGTCACTGCCACTGTGTGTCACTGCAGGGCTCTATCTGTGAGCAGCGCTTGGAATTACAGCTCCAGTCCTTGGTCAGAATTTCTTTCTGCAGATTCTGTTACTGCTCAATGTGTTTGGCTTTTTTTCTGTTACCAATCTTGGTTTTTTGGGGTTTTTTTTTTGAGCGAGGGGATTGTCAGGGGTTGCAAGTTTGTTCCTGCCCCTATATGCTCCTTTGAACAGAATCAGCAGGGAATTAATTAGAACTTGTGCAGCAGGTACCTGCAATATATTATTATAAATTACATATTAATTGCATTTGTTCTTCATCTGTCTTTTGCCTTGCAGACCAGAATCTGTAGAAGCTAGCCCTGTGGTAGTTGAAAAATCGAACAGTTATCCGCACCAGTTGTATACCAGCAGCTCGCATTCACACAGTTACATTGGTTTGCCCTATGCAGTAAGTTTTGTGCTAAGTATTCTCTACAAAATATATGTTATGCAAAATCTGCTGTTCTTACCTGAAAAAATGGATTAATACTTATATTTGTATATCCTGTCGGGAGCTGGGTGGGACGACTAAAGATGGTTGATTAAAACTAGAATACAGAACACTTAAATGTAAAACATAATGGAGAAGTTAGAAAATAACATTGAATAATCACAGTAATAAAATTTTAACCTTTTACTAAAAAGTAAGAAGTCTCTGAAGTTCTTTGCCTAGTGAATTCTTACACTTGGACTTAAATAACCTACCAGTGTACAAGCATTTATGAGTTCTCATAACTCTTCTTTTAACAAAAATCTAGGACCATAACTATGGTGCTCGGCCTCCTCCAACGCCTCCAGCTTCTCCTCCTCCGTCAGTGCTTATAAGCAAGAATGAAGTGGGCATATTTACCACTCCCAACTTCGATGAAACCTCCAGTGCTACTACCATCAGTACGTCAGAGGATGGAAGCTATGGAACTGATATTACCAGATGCATTTGTGGCTTTACACATGATGATGGATATATGATCTGTTGTGACAAATGCAGGTAATGACTATTAAAGTAACTTTAAAGGTAAAAATTACTTAAAACTTCAGACCGCTCTGACAGTGTTACTAAATGATGTTTTAATTATGTCAAGTCACAGGAAATTTCCTTCCATCAAAAAAGTGTTTGAAGGTTGTGTGGTTTTCTAATAGGCAAGGTAGTTGATTAAGGCCAGTGAGTATTTTATACTTTATTCCAGTCTGTCTTGACTGCTTCTTCTTTTGTTCATGCCTTTACTTGTGCACTGCTGCTTAATAATGACATATCTTTTTTCCTTCTAAAAAGGAAAAATAATAAATAGTAAATAAATAGTGATAATAAAAATATTTTTGTGTCCCTAATCCTTCTAGCAATGTGGGGATAAGCATAAAGTACTGTTTTAGGTTAGTCTTCAGCAAGAAGCCTCTCTTCCCTGACTGTGGGAAGTTAAAGTTTTTCTGTGCTGCACAACAGTCATGCTGGGTGTATGTATAGAAAACATACATGTTCTCTTAAAATATCTAAGTAAACAAAAACGTATCTTTATGTATATTTCTGTATATAAAAATACAAGTATTTATTTCTAGAAGAAAATGAGAAAATTGAATCATTTTGTTTAAAAACAGAACAGTTGTTATGTAAAGCTTAAGTGTTGTTGCTGAGGGTATTTGTCTCTGTTTTGTTTTCTGTTGTGATAATTTACCACTTTATTTCTGATGTTAGAGGAAGAATTTCCAAGAGAAAAAATGAGTCAGGAAGCAGACTGGTAGCAAAGATAGTGATAGAGATACAGTTTTAAGCAGTATTCAATCTGAGTAAAGAACATGATGAAAAAAAAGAACAGCTTGCTTTCTCTGTGTGTCTGTGTGTGTTGTGCATACAGTTTTTCAAATTGTACTTAAAAGTTGGGGTTTTTGTGGTTTTTTTCTTAAAAGTGTCTGGCAGCACATTGACTGCATGGGGATTGACAGACAGCATATTCCTGACATATATCTGTGTGAACGTTGTCAACCCAGGTGAGTAGTTTTGTTTATTTTGAACTCTTAAAGTAGGTTGAGTAGAGATATGAAAAAGGAATTATTGGGGAAAAAAACTGGTTATTCTAAGGACCAACAGATAAAAGACCATGTAACAGCCCTGACAATTCTAGCCAAAGAGCTACATTTCTGATGTAGGCAGTCTTACCAGCCTCCATTCCCTTGTGCATAGTAGTTGTTGTTTCACTTCACTAGGTGGCAGGGATAAACCCTTGAAACTCATCTCAAAATAGCAGTGATTCCTGGATCCTTTCTCGGGCTGACTGATCCGTTGACAATCTGCTCCATGTTTCATTTCATGGCTGTGGTGCATTAGGAATTCATTAGCAGCAGTGTTCTTTGGTTAGTCCAATAGAGCACTACAGTGCTCACTTGAAGGATTTCTCGCTCTGGAATGAGTATTTGTCTGTGCTCTCCCTCCCCCCACTGCCACCTCCCATTCTCCCCAACTTGAAGTCATGTGACATGACAAGGAGGGCATTTTGTTCGGGCTCTGGTAGGTGGATTATACCTGTCTCTCATCATAGTTGGTATACTGTGACATAGAATATAAAATGCCACCTGTTACTTATATTGCAGATTGTTAATTAAACAGCAAAAAAAAGATGTGCTCTGAACATTTTAATTACCAGTAGATCACTTTTTTTCTTTTTGAGAAGTAGTTTGGACCTCGTTGTCATAGAATGTTTGTTCAGTATTGTATTCTGATGATTGTTCTGAAGAATCTGAAGGAAAATGGTGTAATGCCTCCTTGTCTGTAATCTGTGGACCAACTGTTGGTCTCTGCTCTGAGCTGTCACATTTCATTTTGTTTTCAGATGATTTGGATATGTGTGTGTCCTGTGCATTAAAATAGAATGGAACAGTGCACAACTGATGTTTTTCTAAGTATCTGAACATGCACTTAGTTTGCCATTTATTTTGTAAGAGTCAATGGAAAATGGTAAAAGGTCTGTTTTAATACTTGGATGTACTGATTTATTTTCTGATTTCAGGAGTTTAGATAAAGAAAGGGCAGTGCTGTTGCAACGAAGGAAAAGGGAAAATATGTCAGGTGAGTAAAACTTTAAAGCTTTTTCCTTAGTAAGGGTTATAAAGTACATATAAATCAATTGTATAGACTTAAGACTGTATATATGGTTCCTGCAGCTTTGACAGCCTTCAGCACACATGGTTCAGTAAATCAATGCCATTTAGTTGACTGTATTATTACCAAGATAATATTGCATCAGAATTGTTATAGTTCCACGTGTTTTATTAATGGTTGTCAGAACTACTTTTTTTTTTTGTAAAGAAGTTCTGAGAGGAAATTCTGATTTGTTGGATGTAGATTTGGGGTGTGTTTTGGTATGGTTTTGGGTTTGTTTTGACAGTGAGAAGAGGTGCTAAACTTAGGTAATACAATGTGATGTTATGAGGGAGTTTTTTGCCTTTGATAATTAGATGACGTGTATAGTGCAAGTACCCACTTCAGTTTATGTATTTTATGAAATCAGCTGTCCTACCCGTTCACAAAACTTCAAAACTCGTGGCCTAACTTGTCAGGAGCTCTGTCCAGCTGTAACCAGAATGTGTTGTAGAAGTCTTGATTGACAGGTGGTATACACAAGTATTAATCTGAGAGGAAGTCATCCTCCTAAAAGTAACATGTTTTACTTTCAAATCATGTCTCTGAAGTAGGGGAGCGTGTATGCGTGTTTTAAGCTTTCTTTAAAAAACACTGTGTAATTTAGGTCCTGTTGCCCATTTTATATGTCTTCAGAAAATCTGAAGTGTGTGGCATGGCCTAGAAGTGTGTGTGGCTTAGTTGTGCTTTTTGGTGCAGTTGACACTTTGTGTTGTCTGTTGCTAAACTGCCTAAAGTCCCTTAAAGGCATTAATGACTTTCTCACAAAAATACAATCATTTTTTGTTTTGTCTGTTTTCATTTTAACAAAACCGAACTTCTTTTATAAAGTTTTGGTTAACCTACTAGGTCAAAAAAATTTGAATTCTAGAATTTTTTTAGAGTTTTAAATTATTTTTGCTGGTTCTATTCAAATAATAGAACAATTAAGTTTATTATTCATTTAGAGTTAATGAGTTCACTGAGTGGTATGATACTGTGAGGATGAACTTGAGTTCACATACAGGATAGGGGACATTGATGGTCAGCTATTTAAGTCTTGGGATTTGTAGGCACACTATCTGATAATTTACAGTAACCTTAAGGGAAGAGAGATTAAAAATCTTAACAGGAACTGAAGAGATTGTACCCTTTGAAGTTAGTTTTCAACTCTCCTTAATCCTGGTGATTGGTCTTTGAAATCTGTTATATGCATTCAGTAGGAAAAGAGATTACTAAGTGCTAAATCTAAAGTATCAAAACAGAGTTAAAAATAAAGAGAAATTCTGGTCCTCTCTAATCTAAAAGTCATTCAAAGTGCAGTATTGATTTGATGCACTGTACGTGCTTGCACCTTTAACTTGACTAAAGGTACGCTTCAGGTTGACTGCTGTTACACAGTTCAGTTGGACTTAAAAGTGCCTCTGGGTATGACCTGTCTATCACGAGATGTTAATCGAATGACAAATTTTCATAGATTATTTCAATTAGGAAAAGCAAAAGTGGCATCAATTCAAATGTATCTTTTCAATGTTTTCAATATTCAGCAGCAGAATGTTAGTTGTAGTTTACTTATTACTAAGTTATAGGTATTTGATAAAAGGTAAGATGGCATAATTTGGATGTTCATTGAGTAGGTGTATATATAGGGCTTTTCATGTAGATATGAGAATTCTTTACAGTATGATGGTTTTTATTGTAAAGATATTTAAAGCATTGCTGGTTTAGCTGTGTTGCATCCAGAGGTAAACAGCAGGGAGCAAGTAATAGATCAGTCAGTTTGCTTCAAGAAAGGAGCTTTTGGAAGAACATTTCGCATGATATAAAATTCCATGTGTTAAACTTTTACATGTTTTAAACTTTTTTTACACATAACCACATCCCATCCTTTCCTGGCAACATTTTTAATCCATTGTTCTGGAGCCTGTGGTTGTATGTGGTGGTGTTGATTTTGTTCTGGTATAAAAGAGCAGTTCTGATGCAGCTTACTCTGCATTGGATTGAGTACTGTGATTCAGTGAACTGAGTACCTTTGTTAAGACCCTACCCACTTGAATACCGTGTGTTCCAGTTGTGATGGGTTTTTTGTTGTTTGGTTGGGTTTTGGGGTTTTTTTGGTGTTTTTTTTTAAGATACACTATCTAGATGTATAACTTACTCAAGGACATTGCTTCAAGCTGCCTGGTCTTGAAATCAGTGCTGTTGAGGTCACTTGCTGCTTATGGGTGAATGAACCTGGGCCCATAATGTGTTGTGAAAGTTGGAGAGTAGTTTGCATGTCGGAAGGCAAGATACAAACTCCAGTTCTTCCCATAGTGTGCTTTACTAAGGCTCTTCAAAGTGAAAGCAGGTTATGTAGGTTAGAAAGGAGTGTCTCACAACAACTCTATGTAATTATATGTTCAGTTGAGGTAATTATTCCTTACAGTAAGTTAGAGCACAGTGTAGACAACAGTGTTGAAATGTTGCTTCCCTAAGGAAGACAGTGTTTTGTGGGGTTTGGGGCAAGGGGGAGAGGTGTGTGGCTGTGACATCATGATTCTGCAGGCATTAGTGCATGGACTACGGACATTGACAATTTAAAGAACGCCTTGGGTTTCCATTTCTCAGGCTTTGGTTATTCTGCTATTCATTCTTCTTTGGTTAGACATTTGTTCTTTGTGTGCGCTTTTTATGCGAGTTCAGAAAATATTTTGAGCAGAAATGTAAACAAATCCAGAAAAAATCATCAGTTCCTAATTTATAAAATACAATGATGTACCTGATAAATTGTTCAAAATAACAATCAAGACGATAAGATAGGATGGTTTACTATTGTTAACAATCCTGTTAAGGATTGCTATGAGCAAGAAAAATCCAGAGTAACCAATAGCTGGAGTTCTTTATTTAGTAAAGAAGGTTTCAAGCATTAGGACTGTTGAGTGCACTGATTAAGGCAACATCCTTTTGATCTCAGAAGGAATGTTTTCTCTGCTCTCATATTAAGTATTTTTAAAGCCTGCATCTGTGCAGTTTGGGAAAAAGTTTTGTTTAGTGTGAAGTGTATTTATTGAAGGCAGAGTATTTGGAAATGCTGCTAAAACCTGAGAAGTCCGTACTGAGCACATGTGAACAGCAGTCTCTTATCTGTGTGCACCATCTCTCTTCCAATCCTCCCCATCCTTCACAGTCTTTCATCGTGACAGAACTAGGGCAATCCTGTTTCAGGTCAGGATATATGTTTGACATGAATGCTGATGTATGCTAAATTTTAGGCTTTGGCCTTTAGGTCTGTGAGTGCACAGCACAAAGGAAGAATATCTGTCAGTTTGTGTGTGATCATCCCCTTTCCCTTCCCCGAGTAGCAGAGCATTACTGTTAGGAGATTTTGAGTAGAAAAGGCTTCTGGCTAAGTTGACATATTTACCCTGAGAAAAGGCACTTGATACTGCAAACTGCAGCTGAAATAGTTGATTATGACTTACACATGATTAATAGGGCTTCACAAGAAATGCTGGCCAGTCATTAATTTTAATCCCTGGTAGAATACAGTCATCTGAAGGAATCCTAATGCCATATTTATTACAAGGAAAAGATAAATATAAGTGAACAAGTTAAATTTTTTTTTCCGCTTTTGTTCTGATTCTAATTTTGCTTATAATGGAATATGGTAATGTAATTCCATTCAAAAAATGGAATTAATCTGGTACCTTTTTCTTACCTGGCATTACAAACATCTGTTAATTACCAGTTGCTCATTGGTTCTTCATTTTCATGCTGTTGCAACTGTTGGTGAACTTTGCATATGAGTGCTTGGAGCATTTGTCAGTATGAATTTTTGGGTTTTGAAGGCAGATGTAGAGTAACCAGTGAATGTTCCTTCTGCAGTACTTGTTTATTTATAGAATATTCTTTGTTTCAAAGATGGGGATACCAGTGCAACAGAGAGTGGTGATGAGGTTCCTGTGGAACTGTATACTGCTTTTCAACATACACCAACGACAATTACTTTAACTGCTACAAGAGTTACAAAAGTCAATGATAAGAAGAGGAAAAAAAGTGGAGAGAAAGAACAGAACATAGCAAAATGTAAAAAAGTAAGTGAATGTAATTTTTCTTATTACTCTGTGTTATAAATTATACCTATGTGACATCTCTTACCAAGGGACACTGGTTTTAAAAAGCAGGCTCTTTTAGTACCAAGATAGCTTCACATGTATTACTCTGCAGTAAATGCGGCCCCCTCTGCTTATTTCAAGTTAATATATATGTATTAGCTGTGAAAGCTCAGTTTTATAATTGAGGCAGAATTTCACAGCAGAAGTTGCATTTACTGGACCATTTGATATAGTTAGAGATGGGACAGAACAAGCTTTGGGATACCCAAAGAAGAATTCGTTCAAAGTCTTTGTTCAGAAATGTTTGCTGTCAGTTGTACTGATGTGACTCCGTATCCATTTATTTGAGTTGAAACTGTGTAGAAATGTGCTGTCAGAAAGTTAGCTTGTAAACTACTTTGGTAAACAGGATATTGACATTGTACTGTTTAGCTGCAGGTGTAAACAGTATCACGTATGTGAAGACAGAATTTGTATAAAGAAGTATTGTACATTAAACTTCCTGAATTGAGTTCTTATTGTAGTCCAGTTTCATTGGCTTGGATGAGAGTTTTGTGTTTTAAAAACTGAAGTCAAAATTAGGTACTCATGTCTCTGGAAATTGTTAGTAAAATACTTCCTTTTGAACAAACAATTCTGAACACAAATTTACTGCCATGTATTCTTTTGTTACCTCTGATACTTTGGCTTGGATTCTGAAATTCTAGAGAGTCAAATTGTAATGTGGGAGAAAGGTAGACTCTACTATGTACTTCAGTTGGATGCTGAATTGGTTTTTAAAGTGCATTTTGTGAGATGTAACCGCTTATCTTCTTGAGATTTCAGTATAGTTCTTTTTTTTTTCTTTTTGCATGTTTTATTAAAAAGCTGTTAATTTGTTCCTAGATTTTGAATTCTTTAAGAGATTTTGTATTTCTTCCAATGAATATAAATATGTAATTTTATTCCAGGCATTTCGAGAAGGATCCAGGAAATCTTCAAGAGTGAAGGTAATGTGATTTTTTTTTTTGGGTTCTGTTTCAAATCTTAATTGTACATTACTTAATAAGAAACATTAGGAGTGTTATTGGGGCTATACATTAAGCACTAAAACATTTTCTTCTTGATAAACTAATGTACTACATGTGCATCACAGTAATCTTAAATTAAAGTATGAGCTCTACATCTTTGTCCTGTGAATTTAAGCTGAAATAATGTTGTGCAATTTTTTATTCTGAGAATAGGTGGTTTTTAAGAGCCAGTGGATGAATTTGGGCTCATTTTTGCTATGCAGGGGAACAGTGTTGAGTGCACACCTCATTTGAACTTAGTAGCTCCAGCTTTTCATAACTCTTTAGCATCAAAATTTTGAAATGGCTGTATTGCATTTTAAAGACAAATCAGCAGTTCTGCTCTGTCATGCCCTCTGTGTATACATCTTGTGGGACTCTGCTAGTACTGGCATAGTCTCAGGAATCTTGGCGGGATGTCTGCTTTGTAAGAGTTAAGTGTTTCAGCAGTCTTTAAGGTTTATGTGAGATAAAAATAAGCACGGTGTGAGAACTAGGTACTTCCCATAGTTCATTCATGCATGGGATATATAAAAACAAGTGGGACGCGATATATGCTTCAAATGTGTAAGATGTGGCTTGTGAATAGTGAAGACAGAATTGGGGAAGAAAAATCTCTGTTGTGTGTTTTGGGTTTTATTATAGTATGGTTCCATTCTAAGGTTCCACTGTGGGTTTTTTATGGTTTTCTTAGCATCACACCTTTTTAATGCTGTTTGTGTGTATGGTTTTCTTCATGCACAAAAGAAATGTAAACAGGTAATTTGAATTGCTGAACTACTTGTGTTTTATTAATGTTTAATAGTGTCTCTGCTCAGGTGGATAGAAAAGGGAGCGTTGGCTGGCTGCTGCTGTCCGTAAGGAGCTTTGGTTGGCTGCAGCCTGGCTGCTGCTTGTGAGGTCTGGAGGTACAATGGCACTTTCTTTAAAAGTGAAAGGATCTGAAGCACTGCAGAAGAAAATTGTATAGTGAGAAGCAGAGAAAAATTATGTGCAAAGCCTGTGACATTAGAGTCACAACCTTAATGTAGTAGGTGTAGGAGTAGTGAAGTTCAGTAAGTTGTGCAGCAGAGTAGAAGACACAGCATGACCCCTGAAGTTGAAAAGGGAGAATCAAGTCTGTGATTACAGGATAAAAGCTGGAGTTCTCAGTATTTGCATATGTTCGCAAAAGTTGAGTGGGCAGGGAGATTTGACCCTCCAACTCCCACACCCATAAATTCGTGATGCAGTGCAGTTGTGGGAGGAAACAATGTCACTCTCCATTCTCATCCCACTAGAAGCTAGAATCTCTGTTGAGGAGGGAATGAGTTCATGAACCTGGGTGATATTTATGAAATGATAAAATTCTTGAAAGAGCAAATGTAATGTGACTGAATTCAGCTCAGATGTTAAGTAATGCAGAGTTTCATACCAAATCTTAAATCAATTCAGTCAATACCTTTGCCCTTCCTTTTTTGTCTCATAGAATTAATTATTTAATTTTTTTTTAACTTAACTTCTAATATCTGGTCACTTACTTAATTTTTAGGGCTCAGCTCCAGAGATTGATCCTACTGACAGTTCGAACTTTGGATGGGAAAACAAAATCAAGGCATGGATGGATCGTTATGAAGAAGCAAATAATAACCAATACAGTGAAGGTGTCCAGAGGGAGGCACAAAAAATAGCTCTGAGATTAGGCAATGGAAATGACAAAAAAGAAGTCAACACCAGCAATATGATTTTCAAACCTCCAGTAGAGGTAATGAGCTGTGCATGTTACATTATTACATGCTGTTTGCCATGAAAAAAGATACCTATTTAGTTGTCTTAAAAAAAAAACCAAGCAAAAATATCCAGGGACTTCACATTCATTTTTTTGTTCTTTGTCTCACCAGATCTACGCATGAGAATTTTAACAGACTTCTCAGAATTTGTAATTGATTTTTATACATTCTGTATCACCCCAGTTATGTTTACACTTGCATAGCCTTTATCCTAAAAGCAGCTAAGGTTTTAGTCTGAGCCTGAACACTGGATTGTCCTTAGATTGTTTTTTGTCATGTGGTCAACTTTATTGCGGCTTCTCTATGGGGAGTATCAGGAGTGGTTAGAGTAGATAGAAGCATTGAAGCTGAATCTTTTTTTTTTCCTTCCCTTTCTCTACTATGTGTATCAACATGTTCGTTGCCTACATTTTTCTTAAGGTGTGGTAAGTGTTCTGAATGTTCATGAGGGATGTTTCTGTTATTTTTTTTGACTCACATGATCCTGTCATTTCTAGCTCATGAAGAAACTGCAATGTCTTTTCCTAGCCTTAGCATCAGTTACTTGCAGGCTTAAAATCAGAGCCATATAAGAGACCTTAGCATTTTGTAGCAGAAATCTTGAGGAGTAATTACTCTAGCAGATTAATGGAAGCATCTTTGCTTCTTTTTCTCGAAGACCATCATGGCATATGGGACACCCTCCTTGGAGGAATATCCCTACTTACAGAGCCTTTTGCCTACATAGAGGCTACTTCCTTTTTGATTGGTGATGACAGTTATGAGAGGTGTGAGTTCACTAATTGCCAGGGTATGTATTGGTTTTTAATTAAAAGCCATCCTTCCATCTAAAGGCATGAAAATAAATTTGGAAACTCTCTCAGGATTCTTTTATTATGCTGTTTTCCTGTTCTGTTTTTCCTTGAATGAATTATCAGTGTTATTTTATGTCTGCATGTTTTGTTTTGTTTGAAGGAATTGGAGCCTTTTGAAAGTGTTGTGCAAAACAATGCAGCAATTCATCCTAGTCATGGTGAGAGTTAAGTGCACTAAGGGATATAGTAACTTGAATTGTGAGAACACGAATATGTTGGTTTTCAGTCTTGTACTGGAGAACTAGGCCTAAAGCATTCCTCTAATCTAAACTCATCACTAGTAGCATTGGTAGGGGCACAGAACAGTTTGGTCACTTCAGTCTGGAGGTTTAATTACAAAAAGGAGGGGTGTTAATTCGTATAAAATTGCTTAGTATTTGTGAGAGTATGATGTGCTGTTAATAGTAATGGAAAAGTGGTAGAGAAGTGATACTTCATAAATGAATCTGTGTCTTTACAGAGTTACGTGCAAAAAAATAAGAAAATTTTAAAAGCTGCCAAAGACTTGCCTCCTGATGCACTTATTATTGAATACAGAGGAAAGTTCATGCTCCGAGAACAATTTGAAGCTAATGGATATTTCTTTAAAAGGTTTGTTTATTTCACCTGTTTTAGTAAATAACTTAAAATAGTGTTTTGCCGAACTCTTGCTTCAAGTACAAGTGGGTCTTAGTGTGTGTCATGTTTAACAGTGTCTCATGTTTTACTGTTTTCTGATTAAAAGTAATGGCAGCTGGAATCTGGTCTCCCCCTTTCTCTTCTGGATATCTGTACAAATATGTTCAGGAGTTAAGTTTCCACTCTGTTCTTCCCTGGTTACAGGATTCCTACATTCTCAGTGGGGTAGTTTTGTACCTTAAACAAGAGATTGACAAGTTCTACCATCCTAAAATAATTCTTAAGTTAGTGGCAAGGGCATTATCTTTTGTGAGAGAAATAGAATGTTAAGTCCATCAGGCTGAGAATGAAATTGGACAGAGGTCAGCCTGGGGCCTTTTTACTGCAAGAGTTCTCTAGTTGGTTGAGTTCCTGAGCTGTGCATGACTGCTGCCTTCTCCCTGTGGGTTGTTTTCCATGCTGCCATTATAGGCATGGACACACCTGCTTGGGAATTTTCAAGAGGCCTGTTGGAGGAGATGGAATGCACAGCTTTTGCTCGCTAAAGACAGAAGAGTTCCCTGGCACTTGCAGTAGCGAACTTAAAGCATCTCTTGGCAAAGTATTTGGATGCCCCTTACTTCAGGAGGGTTGGGTGCTACTGATGCTGCAGGTGTTAGGCAGGGACATGGAGAGTGTTACTTTCTTCTAGCTAGTTAGTTCTATGTGGTATATAAATTTCTGAGTTTGATTTTAGGGCCTGTCATAGAAAAAGTTAAAGAAATGTGAAAAATCGTAACCTTATGTCTTCCATGTCTGGTGCTTGCTCTGTTGCTATTTTCCCTTTAGACCCTATGCAGAAGGTAGAGAACTGTAACTCCAAGTCAGGATATTCTGAGAATAAATTTGGAGAATGTACCAGTTAAAATGAGACAGCTTCAATACAAACATGTTGCTCTTGGAGTAACCACAAACTTGGTGTGCTGTGCCAGACAGCATGTTTCAAAGCTGACTAATGTGAAAAATAACTGCTATTTAGCATCTTTAAAAATTATAAAACTCATGGTTTTTCATGTATGTTTTTCAGGCCATACCCATTTGTTTTGTTTTATTCCAAATTCCATGGGCTAGAAATGTGTGTTGATGCAAGGACTTTTGGAAATGAAGCTCGATTCATCAGGCGTTCGTGTACGCCAAATGCGGAGGTGAGCATATGTATATGAAGTTAAATTACATTTTATTTGCTTAGCAGCCCCCTTTTCCTTGAGATTCCAGTAATTTAATAGTTTGAGCAATCCCTACAATTGTTATACAGGTACTTAGAAAAAAGAAAGTAACTCATTATATTCCTTTGCATATAGGTGAGGCATGTAATTGAAGATGGAACAATTCACCTTTATATTTACTCCATCCATAACATTCCAAAGGGAGCAGAGATTACCATAGCATTCGATTTTGATTATGGAAATTGGTAAGTATTTGAGGATGCTGTTCTAAAATAGATCTAATGCTCATTAAGTTACCTTGCAGTTCAGAACGGCTTTGGTTTTGTGTCTTTTACTTTCTTGCATGCTTTAATAACACAAGGCTCCTTAAGCACTGTATTTACAGTGAACAGTGTGCGCGCGGGCAGAGTTTTTTCTGTACTTTTATTACTACATTTCTGTGGTCTGCTCTTAAACCAGCCTGGATCAGTGCTGTGCAGACATGTCTTCTCTACTTGACCCGAACTAGGTATGACCATAGAGTACTACCTGAATTAATCAGCTTGGGTTCAGACTACCTCAGGATACCTTGCACCGTTAAGAATTGTTCTGCATCCCTCTTTAGTATCTTTTATCAGTGACATAGATGGTGAGATCAGGTGCAGCCTCAGCAAGTTTACAGGTCACTGGAAGCTGAGTGGTGCAGTTGACACATGAGAAGGATGGGATACTGTCCAGGAGGGTGTGATAGACTTGAGAAGTGGGACCACAAGAGCCTCCTGAAATTTAGCAAGTCTCCCTGCACCTGCTTTGGGGCAATCCCAGTACAGACTGGGAGAAGAGCTTGTTGAGAACAGTCCTCCAGAGGACTTGCTGGTTCTCCTGGGTGAAAAGCTGGACATGAGCCAGCAGCATGTGCCTCCAGCCCAGAAAGGCTGTCACAACCTGGGCAGCTCCAAAAGCAGTGTAACCAGCAGACTGAGGGAAGTGATGCCCCCTCTCTACTCTCTGATGTCCCATCTGGAGTACTGCATCCAGGCTGGGAGTCCTTGGTATAAGAGTGTCATGGACCTGTTAGAGCACATTGAGAGAAGGCTACAAAGGTGATCCAGAGGTCTGAACACCTCTCCCATGAAGCCAAGTCAGAGAGCTTGGCTTGTTCAGCTTGGGGAAGAGAAGGCTCAGGGGAGACCTCATTGCAGCATTCCAGTACTTAAAGGGGGCTTAAAAAAAAGAAGAGGGAGAGGAACTTCTTGTATGAGCAGATAGCAATTGGGCAAGGGAGAATGGTTTTCAAGTAAAAGATCATAGAGTGATAGAGTGGTCAGAAGGGATCTTCAAGATCATCTAGTTCCAGTCCCACTGTCATGGGCTTGGACACCTTTCACTAGACCAGGTTACTCAGGGCCTCGTCCGGCCTGGCCTTGAACACTTCTAGGGATGGAAATCCACAGCCTGTCTGGGCAACCTGTTCCAGTGCCTCACCACCTTTAGAACAAAGAATTTCTTCCTAATATCTAACCTAAACTTAAAAAAATTAGTGAAGTGTTCAAGGACTGGTTGGATGGGGTCCTGGGCAAGTGAGTGGCATCCCTGCCCATGACAGGAGGTTTGGGACTAGCTAGTCTGTAAGGTCCCTTACAAAACAAGCATTTGTATGACTCTATGATCCCCATGAAGAGAATCTGAGAAATTGCCTGGTTGATAGTTTTTTTGGGGTTTGTTATTTATTCTTTTAAAAATACATTTTAGTTTTGTTTAGTACCTACTGCTGACAGCCTGTGTCAGTTGAATGTGTTTGAATAACATTCCCTGTGTATACAAGTGGAACTTAAAATTGTGCAGAGTGAGTGTGCTCATTCTGTAAATTGTGCCTACTGTTTTTGCATAAAGAAAGAACTCCCTGCCTTTCGTGCATCTGTTCATTTTGTGGTGGCTGTATTTCTGCTTAGGACTATACTCAGATTTTAGATGTTGTTTGTCCTTCAAGCAAATAGTAAACTGGGTTTAAAAGAACTCTGTGTGGCAACCAGCCAAAACTTCTGCTCACCACTAGATGAGATTTTTTGAATTACAGCGATACTGTATATCATGCTGAAAACTTGAGTCACCTGCTTTTTAATGTGCTTGGTTTGCATTACAGCAGATGTTTAATGTGAAATGTATCAGCTTGTGTGATTTAGTGTTGTAAGGTCTCATTGCTGTACAGCCTAATCAAATACACCTATTTGCATTTAATTACTTGCAGTAAATACAAAGTGGATTGTGCTTGCCTCAAAGAAAATCCTGAATGTCCAGTTCTCAGACGTTCCGAGCCTACAGAAAACATCAATACTGGATATGAAACCAGAAGGAAAAAAGGAAAGAAAGAGAAAGATGTTTCAAGAGAGAAGGAGACTCAAAATCAGAACATCACATTGGACTGTGAAGGAGCAGCTACCAAAATGAAAATTGCAGATAATAAACAGAGAAAGCTCTCTCCCCTCAGGCTGTCCATTTCTAATAATCAGGTATTGACCAAAAGATGCTCAGAAATAAAAGCTTTTAAACACAGATACTCTTCTTTTGTAGCCACTAAAGGAATTTTAACAAGTCACTGAAAAGGGATATGGAGATTGATCAAAAACCAGAATGATGCATAAGCTGTTCAGAATTTTATATACTATTCTCGGTTTTCCTTAATATTTGATGTATTTAAAGATACGTTGCTTCCCATACCAATTTTAACTATACTTTTTTCTCTTAATTGCTTTCTGGCTCTCTGAGCCACATGCCATGCTTTCAGAAGCTCAGTTCATCTATAAGTGCCTTTTAATTAGTTGCCTGTGTTACTCAGGAGCATCGGATTTTAAACATGCCAATAAGTAACCCTGCTCGTGTAACAAAACTCCAACCCAGAATACTAAGTGTTGACTGCAGCTCCACGTTTAACAGTACTCTGCAGCTCTGTTTATTTCAAAACATACCTTCCTTCTCCCAGCCGAAGTGGGATACTTGATAATGGGCAGATAGTATGGTAAAGCTGCCTGGTAATGTACCGTTATGGTAAATTCTAAGTTAGTCTTTTAATATGTCTGTTTGTACGACCTGTTGGGAGAGGTTCATGACATAAATTATTAATTTCCATTTTGCAGAGGAGCTGTTAAAGATAATTATTTAACATAATCAGATTAGTTACCTTAGTAACTGTACTTCTTTTTGGGGTGGTAGTGGTTTTTTTCACCTGTGATGGTTTTTTGATGATGATTTAGAGGCACAGAAAAGAGAGTTATTACTGTGTGAAGGAGCCATTTCCTAGTTCTTTTAACATCATTTAGGACTTAAGAAAATAAGGTACAAATGAGCATATTGACACCCAGTTTTCCTAAGGCTGATCAAATTGTTCTAGGGTTTTAGTAGCTAAATAGCTTTAAAATGTTTGTAAGTCCAGAATGCATGGCATGTGACTTGCCAGTCATGATCTCCAGAGAGGCAACGTTTAAACTTTCTCATCTTAAGTGATTTTTGGTTTGTTTTGTGCTGTATTTTTAAAATGTGATAACTGGTACATGAAACCTTCTCCTGAGCTTTAATGCACTATACAGTACTTACATAGAATAGTCACAAAAGAGCTTGTACAGTAGGAATTGTGAGAAGAACAAAGCTGTTAAAAGTCCATTTATATTTTCCCAGACCTTAGCTTTCTTTACTTTAGCACTGTATATGTGAAAAAAGCTACTAAAGCTGCTAATTGACTGGTTCTATGCTTAGAGACTTGTTTTAAGACATACTTTAAATCTTTGTCTAGTCCTTTATGTTAAAGTGAAATTGCACATATGACTAGTAAATAGTTTGCTTTTTCTTTCAAAACAGAAACCATTGTTAGTAGCTTTTGTGTTTCCATATGCTACGGCACAGTCATTAGATTCTAATAGTGTTTAAATGGAAAATGTGACTTCAGTAGAATACACTTTCCAGCTGAGAACTTCAGTGTAATTGTTAACATCTCCTTTGGCACTCATGCTGTTTCACTAAAACCAATGCTATTTTTTATGAATGTGCAATATAAAGCTCCTGGTTATAACGTGGTTAGATCAGAGACAGTTGTTTGTGCCCAAAAGTTTCTGTTGTTTTGTTCAGGTTTAGTTCTGATACTTTTCTTTTGGTGGGTCTGGGGAGTGGGGATGGAAAATTTTCATTCCAATTTATTGACTTGGTTACTTTTCCTGTAATTCTGCAAGAGGAATAGAGCTTCTATAAAACAGTAATTTCCATCTTTCAGGAGCCAGATTTTATTGATGATATAGAAGAAAAAACTCCCATTAGCAATGAAGTAGAAATGGAATCAGAAGAGCAGATTGCAGAAAGGAGGAGGAAGATGGTAAGTTGGGAAGCAAGTATCTGCCTAAAGTCGTCACTAAAGCTTGGTGACACCTGCTCTTCCCATGCTAATTGCTGCCTTTTTGTAGGCTTGCAGAATCTGAGTATGTGTGAAGTCAGATCCTTACATGAACTTACCCTTAAAATGCAAGACTTGCTATTTGAGAACGTTTCAACTGGGTTGATCGCTGCTTTCTGACAAAAATCTACTTTTATCTTCAATTGTATATATTTTTTTCACTGCCTTTAGATGATTTCTACAATATCTTTTTTAGATTTAATTACTTGCTCTTTATTGTTGCCTGCTGTTTGCGATGTCGCTTTTGCATGCAGTGTTTGGAATCAGAATTTTACTTGAATTTCCAACTAAAAAGCCTTAGAAATCCTGACTTTCAGAGGTTGGTAGGACAGTGCTACAAAAAGTAGCATTTAAAAATAGGTTTTTTTTTTTAGGCATTCAAAAACTTTCAGCAGGTTCTTAAATCCAAAGCAGGACTCTCTTGTTTGTCAGGGTTGGTATGAATGCAAGCCTTTCTTCAGGAGTCTAGTAATTGCAGTGATTGTAACATCTCCCTTTAATCTGACCGTCTGCTGAACTTGATCATCATGTCAGTAGATGTTTAACATGTTCTTAAGTACTTCAGAATATTGGGTGAGAGTATTTAATTACATATTTATATATATGAAAGATTATGTCTGAAATTGATTGTGATTGTTGTTAAATCCATCAGACAAGAGAAGAACGGAAAATGGAAGCAATCCTGCAAGCTTTTGCCAGACTAGAAAAACGAGAAAAAAGAAGAGAACAGGCTTTGGAAAGAATCAGCACAGCGAAAACTGAGGTTAAATCAGAATGCAAGGAAGCACAGATTATGAATGATGCTGAATTTATTCAGGTAGACACCTGGAGCTTTATTTTTAAGCTAGCTTTTAGCATTGCACATTTTGTCAATTTGGATGCCAAACAGCACTGTAAGATATATGATTTTATTTTTCCTCCCTCTGAACTCAAATATATTTGACTAAAATCTTTGTAGTTCTTTGACATTATACTACTTCCTGATTTTTTTTGCCAGTAAGATATGTATAGAATTATTTAATGAGGAATTTCAGTTACATGAGTTTATGCAAACATATCAGCTTTGTAATTCAGTCTGTCTTTGAAATTCAGTTAGAGGCATTTACCAATGTTGACTTCAGCCACAGGTGGTGGCTTTCCTTAGGCACTGTCTGTAACCAGTGGTGAACAATTTGCTTCTTCAGTGGGTTTTTCAGGAACACATTATAATCCTGTCTCTTATTTTAAGGAAAAGGAGTTACTAAAATGTATTTTTTCTGAGTTCTTGCAGATGATACTTAATGTCTTAGACAGTTTTTTACTCCATTGTTGCTGGATGCTTCTTAGTTTGCAAATACTCAGGTTCTGAGTTCAGGTTGTTTCTCTGAACAGTTCCTGACAGCATTCTGTTAAGTACCTTTTGTGACAATGCTAAACACCTAGCAAACTGTAAATGGCAGAAAGAATATTGGACTGAAAGACATCATGTAAGCAGTTGATTTTGAGCTTGTGGGTGAATGAATGTGGTATGGCAGTTCTTGCACAAATCTGTCCTGGTCTGACCAGTGACTGGTGTGTGAGTACTCTGCCAAATGATACAGCAAGTGCTTGGGAGGAGAATGCAGGAAATCTTACCATTTGCCTTCAAGATGGAGAGAAATACTATCTCTGAAGTATTGTAATTCTGACTAACAAAATTAGAAGCTTTTTGAACCTGTAAAAGAAAAGGGAACTGGCATTTTCTTCTAGGAAAGATACGTAGCTCTAAATGTGTATGGGATCTGTTTTCTGTTTATCTTGTACCAGGAACCTGCAAAAGAAGAAACTGCCACCAAGCCTACCCCAGCCAAAGTTAATAGAGCTAAACAGAGGAAAAGCTTCTCACGGAGTAGAACTCACATTGGACAGCAGCGTAGACGACACAGAACTGTCAGCATGTGTTCAGATATCCAGCCTTCTTCTCCTGATGTGGAAGTAACTTCACAGCATAATGAAACTGAGAATGCTGCACTGGTAGCTGAGCCTGAAACAGAAACTGTTGTTACAGAAATGGTTACTGAAACAGAAGCTCCAGCACTTAGTAAATGCCCTACTAAGTATCCTAAAACAAAGAAGGTATGTGTCTTGAGGGATAAGGGAGAGTTTTAAAAAACTATAGAATTCATCAGTATGCAACTGCATATAATTTTTTTTTTTTTTGACTCATTTCTTTAAATACCACCATTATGTAGCCAGTCACTGGTAATAGAGTAAAATATGTGTAACATCCTTAGGTAGAAGTTCTTTTGGATTTTAAGAGACTTCCGAAATACATCCTTCACAGCAATTTTGGAACAAAATGTTTTCTAAATGGATTGAAATACTATACATAACCAAAACATAATTAAAGTCATTAATTTAAAGAAAAAAACAAGGAAATAAGTTGTCTTTCCTTTGTTTGTTGTATGCTTCAGATAGCAAACAGAATATCTCCAGGGAAATCATTAACTTCTAGTACTTCTCAAATGTCTGTTCTAAAAAGGAATGGATTTAAACACCCAAAATTTGTGTGCATGTTTGGAGGGAAGATTCTTTACTTTTTAGCGCTTCTTTTTTTTAAAGTTAGACTACATTGCAAAAAACTTTTAAGAAATAGCATGGTATTTTGAGATACTCAAAAATCTTAAATCTACAAGTGTGAATAAAGCAGTAAAAATTTCTGCTTGAAAAGTCTACAGACTAAATGTTTTTGGCATGATTTGCAAGAAGTTCTGAAAACTTTATTCAGTGCAGGGAAAGGGGGGGGAAGTCATAGGTTGAAACTTCTTGTCAGATGAACAATAACAATTTCAGGATGGTTTTAGCTTAAACCCCCAACCATGCTTAACTTAGATTTATTTCCTTTTTCAAAGAGCACCTGAGTCATCCTGTAACATTGCTTATCACATCACTATTAAATTCTTGTGAGAGGGAACACTAGAATCTTTCTTCCTTTCTTGTGTTGCATAGCAGAAAAGAAGGAAGATTTCCAAAGTCTGAATTTTACTGATCTTTTTTGCCATTTAATAGTATTAAGGATAAATATCTGTGAAATGTTTCATCACATTGCCCCCAGTGTACCCTAAGTACAGAGAAAGTCCTGCTTTAAAAATTCATTAAATATAAATGGGTTTGTAAAAGACAAACAACTTAAATATATTATAAGCGGTGCTAAAGACTTAATATCAGATTAATATTTAACAATAATTTTTTGCATATCCTTAATTTTCAGTTGTTGTAAAATTTAGAAAGTTAGTTTATCTGTTAATAGAAACTAAAATCCACTGGCATGTTTTTTAAAAACACTGAACTGGGAAAGAATACCCTTTTTTGACCAGTGTGCCTTAGTCCATGTTGAAGAATGTTCAAGGCACCTGCCTGACATGCTGACTGAGGCACGATCCTGACAATAAAGAAATCTGATGAGGAGATTATTTAACTTTGTTCTATTAATGTTACATTATTTCTCCTCAGCCTGGGTGCTCAGGCACTAATTTAAATTTTGTTTTGGAGTTCTGCTACTAAATTGACATTTTTAAGTACAGTTGATATGAGTGAGCACTTGTACAGTAATGTTCAGGGAGGTTTAAATACAAAAGAACTAAATGTAGTTTACAACAAAAGAAATAACCAAAACCCTCCAGACTGGTATGTAAACAGATCTATACTGATTTCTTCTGCTGTCCCCATTATTTCACTAAAACTATGGTCATTCTGGCTGTGTATTTTTAAACTTGGAGCCTGGAAACTAACTGTTTCTGATTTGTGTAATAGTTGACTAGATGAATAATTAGACTAAAAAAATTTTAAAAAACACTGATAAAAACACTCATAAAAGAGTAATTTTTTTTCTCTCTCTGTTTAGCACTTGGTCAGTGAATGGTTAAGTGAAAAGAGTGATAAAGCAGGGAAACCTACAGACAGTCTACCAGAAAGGCCTCTCCGCATAACTACCGACCCTGAAGTTCTGGCTACTCAGCTGAATTCTTTACCTGGTCTCACTTACAGTCCACATGTATATTCAACTCCAAAGCACTATATTCGTTTTACTTCACCATTCCTTTCAGAAAAGAGGAGGAAAAAAGAACCTGTGGAAAACATTACTGGCTCTTGTAAGAAGGTAATGCTTCCCTTCGTTATGGTTCCCCGCCCACATTAATTAAAAAGAATTCTTAATTGCTAGCATAAATTTAGGCAGAAAAAAAAGCTGGTTGGCAAACCATTTCAGTTGTGTTACGCATTTTGAAATGTTCATCATTAAACTTCAGAGTCACTAATTTGAACTTGTTGTATTACAGCGTTGGTTGAAGCAGGCTCTGGAAGAAGAAAATTCAACAATGATCGATAGATTCAATTCACCATCACAAGAGAGATCTAGAAGTCCAGCCATCAACGGTGAACATAAAAGTCCTTTATTACTGAATGACAGCTGTTCCTTAACAGGTGTGAAGCTTTTACTAATGCAGTACATAAGAGCTGTGTCAAAGTAGCTGAATGTGGAGGACTGTGTTTTCTGAAGTAATGATACTTCGTTGCATAGCGCTTGAGATTTTTCCCCCTCTAGTGTGTATTAGTAAGAAACCACCATATCTCAGAGTGTTTACAGTCAACAAAGGCTAATGGTTTTGACTATTAGTATTAATAAGTCAGATGTTAAATTCACTTTCCATGCTGTTCTATATATTTAAAAGTGCTTTAAAACTCAGTAAGCTTGTGTAGCACACGAGAAAAGCTATGTAATCTTGTAGGCATAATAGAAAATGGGAAGCACACTAAAAACTAAACACTCTTCCATAAGGATATGGAGCCAGTCAGATGATTCCTGTTTAGAGTCCTGAACTTAATTTCCACTTAATAGCTGAACTGTCTTAAAAATACATAGAAGTTGACTTTCCCTTTTCTGGAAGCTTAGACAGTTCTTCCAACATCTTAACACAGATTTCAGATACTGATGTATCCGTAGGCTGTTAAAGAGTTTATTTTTCCGGAAGTCTGTAGGCTGTTAAAAGTTCATCTCTCAGGAAACCTGTCCTTAAGAGATTTTTGTAATGATATAGTTTTTTAATGTGGAATTCATAATTTCATTACATAAAGTAACAACCGTAACTGATCACTATATCTAGATATCTTCAGCTTTTTTCTAATTTTACCACACAGATCTAACCACACCGCTGAAAAAACGAAGGCTGTATCAGCTGTTGGAGTCTGCATTCTCAGAAACCTCCACACCTACTCCTTCTCCATATGCCACACCAACCCATGCTGACATCACTGCCTCCGAGCCATCCTTGTTTGCTACTCCTCCTAGGGTGAAAACGGAAGATGAAGCTTGTAGAAATGGTTACAAACCCATATATTCACCAGTTACTCCTGTAACTCCATGTATACATGGAAATACCATGCACTTTGAGGTGAGATTTACATGGAATTTCAGTGTGTTCAGAGAATGTGTTTAGACGTTCCAGTGTAAATCGAATTTGTACTCTGCCTATGAAGGGAGGGGTTTATATTTCTCCAAGGTAAAAAATAAATTGACTCGCAATTTCTTCTTATCTGTTTAGAATATTTCCTCACCTGACAGTTCCCCAGAAATAAAAAGGCGAGCTTACAGTCAAGAGGTAAGGAAATGTGCCCAAACCTGTAAATGGTATCTTGATTTCACCTGTATGGCTGCACTGTTCTTAGTAAATGCTTTTGACCTGCCATTGCAAGTTTGTCAGAATGTAAAGGGTACATTCCCTGTAGGTTTTATTTGCTTACTGCTTTATATTTCCACTTTACCTATTACATTCTCTATTTTAAACTGGTTTCTCTTTTTCTGTATGATTTAAAAATCCTGATGGCTGTAACAGAAAGGAGTGACTACTGCAATTTGCAGATAAGAACAGAAAAAGAACACTTCGCTTTCCAGGCTTTAGTTAGATTCGCATTAGTAGTTTAATTGTAGTTAGATTTCTCCTTGTTACCAGCATCTCTTAATTGTTTTTGTTTATCCTAATTACTCTCAGTGAGAGAGCAGAGCAGAAAGTTAATAAATGGGCATAGGTGGATTAATTGAGGAGCAGCAGAGTGCTGTTGGAATGTGCTTGTGTACTCCCAGCCTGCAGAATGCATGTGTCCTGCTTTGTCTCAAAAGTCTGGGTTGTTTTGGAAAAACTTTTCTTTCTCCCTCTTTGAAATAAGTGTTACTGAGAAAATTGTTCTCATGTTGGGTTGAAGCAAGTCCTTTGTAGCTTCCTGGCCAGGGACTTGTTCCTGTTGATGCTCCTCCCCTTCCTTTGCCAATCATAAATAAAACCAGGCATTTAATGCCTATTTTTACTTTGGTTAATGTACATTTTGCTACAATGCATTAACCTAATACATGGGAATAGTAAAGATAAGTGTCTGGCTGTAGAATTGTTTCTTAAAAACAGAGAAATTCATGGCACTGGAAGGCTGTTAATCCCACTTAGAGGCACAGGTAAATGTCAGAGTAGCTGCAGTTTTGATGGAGTGTGAAAAGATAGTTGACATGTGTGTTTTTCTTCATGCAGGGTTACGACAGAGCATCGATTCTAGCACTGAATTCTTTCAGAAATTCCAACCTGACAGAAATGGGCCTGCAAGAAATAAAGACTATTGGATATTCTAGTCCAAGGAATAGGACTGATGTCACGCGGCAGTGCACTGGAGAAATGGAATCTGTGTCAGACCTCCAGCTGGGACTCGAAGTAATTGAGCAAAGTGCACTGCATAAAAACCTGGAAGCCCCCACACATGATAGGACTGATGCAAACAGCCAATTAGAAACTGCTCATTGTGGACGGGGCACAATTTACTCTTCCTGGGTAAAAAGTCCTGACAGGACAGGTGTAAATTTCTCAATGAATTCTAATTTGAGGGACTTGACCCCTTCACATCAGTTGGAGGTAGGAGGTGGATTCAGAATAAGCGAGTCCAAGTGCCCAATTCAAGATGATGGAAGAGGCATGTTCATGGAAGCATCTGTTTTTTGTACTTCAGAAGATGGAATTGCACCTGGCTTTGGAAGGACTGTCAATAATGACAATTTGATGGATGGAAATTGCACACCCCAGAATCCTCCACAAAAGAAAAAGGTTATAGCTTTAAGAATAATTTGTTCTGCATTACATCAACTGCTAATGATACTTCTATGACAGAAAGAGCCCTGGTGTAAAAAAAAACAAAAACAGCTGGTGGCTCATCTTTACATACTACAATGTAATAGATGTTTTTCAGGGGAAATAATGAAGGGTAAAGAGTAAAGCTGCATATGACCATCAGTAAATTTATTTATTTCAAGTAAGAGGTACAAATTAACATCTATTTTATATGAGTCTTCAATCATTTGCTCAATAAATTGCTTTTCAGGGAAAATGGTTGCTTATGCCACCTGGTGTTACACTGTTCTATTATACAGAATATATACTAGCTATATATTTGCTACTCTTGGAAAATGATTGTTGTAGGTAGGTGGTGTGGTCAGAGGCAACTCAAACCAGGATTTGGAAGTTCCTTTGCATAGCTCTTAGATTGCCTTGCACAGGTGAGACTCCCTTTGCAGAAAGGACAACAAACATGTAAGACAATGGTCTCCAGTGCAACAGCTTGCCTGTTCTGTCTTGTCAAAGACTGTAGTAATCCTTCTTGTTTGAAAGATGTCATTTATTTTCTTGGTGGAAGTAGCAGTGAAGGGAGTTGGGGGCACTTTCTGTGTGTGCACATAGATGCACAGTGGGGTTTTGGCTTTCTGGTCATGGTGCAGTCCCTTGTACAGGCCTACTACCCTGTGGGCAGGGGGCATCCTGCTGGGGAGCACTCAGGATTATTCCTTCTGTTCTCCAACAGAACTGGGTTTTTGTTTACTTTGATTCAAGCTGAGACATAAATGGAGCAAGATTTGTAGGAGCTCTGTTCTTACCAGGGCAAGGTCCTGAGAATTTTATAGATCCTGTGCGTGTTATTGTAGCCCTGCTGTTTTGGCAAACCCAGAAGGAAAACATAAGCCAGAATTTCTGTAACTTCACATTCTTCGTTTGAAGGCTGAATTAGTCGTGACAAATCCCAGGAGCATTTAGTGCTTACTAATTCTCCCCCCTTGTCTTGCTGACAAGGATTCTTCCATGTTACTGATGGGGGGTTATGCTACACTAATTCCCAAGTTAAAAATGTGTGGCTGCCCCCTCGCATCCCTCAATCCCAGGATTCCTAAAGTTTTAGTCCGAAATTTTCTAAAATCTAAAAGTTTCAGTTTGAAGAAACAACCAGAGAATTGCATCTGTATCCCTGAAGGAATGGGTTTAGGATTTCCAAGGACACAAAAAATTTGCAACCTTTGACAGTATAAAAAAAGGAGGTGGTGGGCTGGATCTCACTGAAGGTGACAGGAATTTTGTAGGAAACAAAGTCTTTTCCCTAGGATCACATAAGACAGGAATATCATAAAGCAGGCCTTTGGAGGAGGTTTTCTATGTATTTCAGCATTTCTGTGGACATTTGCTCCTCTGTGTCTTTGCGCCATTGCACAGGTTTTTCCCTTTTCAGTACAGTCCTGTACATAGTGGCCACACTGCGTAGCTTTCATCTGCTCTTAACACTTAAGCTTTCTTTAAAGCACTAGTCTTACATGATACCTGTTCTGTGATGTGGAAATAATAGAAAATGTTTGAAAGCAAGATCAGTTCTTAACCTAAACTTTCTCTATGGAAAATCAGATACTCTTAACTGTTTTTACCCTGACATATGGATGAGTCTCTAATGGATAGAGATCTGTTTGAAAGCAAAGAAAAACCCTTAGGACTGCAAACAAAGCACGCTGCCTGGCTTTTTTCTCTGTGCAAGAATGGATGACTGCTTTTATTGAGGACTAAGCCAGTTAAACATTAATTTTTTTCATTATTGCTTTGGATGTTGTATGGTTCAGAGTAGGTTGTTGATAACTAGAAGAGATTATAGACATTAAAGGTCATTTTCACCAAGCTAGTGTAATTACTGAATGAAGTGGGTGTGAAGGTCAGTATTTCAGCTCTCTGCTTCAAATCCTGAAGATTCATAGTGAAAACATTTGAACTTTTTTTTTTCCCCCTGAAGGCAACTTACTAACCATTTAAACTGATCTCTGTTCTCTGAAAGGTCAGTGTAGGGATTTTACATACATCTATACAAAGTAGAAACCACTTCTCATGTGTCATTATTTTTGGTAATAAACTTAGAAGTAGCTTAAAAATATGTTCTTAATCAGTCTCTTTCAGTGTGCAGTAAAGACAAATTCAAAATAAACTGGAAAAAGAATGAAAGTTTAAATTTGAAATTCTGTATGTTAAGAGAAATGTATGTAGAGCTTAGAGAATCCTTTGATGTATGCAGCAGAGGGGTAGTGGGGTTTTCATACAAGGCTGTCAGTCAGAGCAGGATGTAACATCTCTTGAAATTAGCTTCACTGTGTTAGTGTATCGTTACTAATGCTGCAGTTTCAGGAGAAACTGTAGAGTCCCTTGTAGCTACAGCCAGAGGTGGACCTTTTGCTGACCTGTGTCATCTGCTTCTTCCCCAAGTCAGAACACATACTTGTTCTCTTGGCAGAAGCTTTTATATAACGTCATTTTTACAGTTGTTAGAAGCTCAGTACTGTGTAAATCACTGCAGATGTGGTGAAATAGCTTCAATTTATCTAGGCCCATTTTATTTTAGAACCAGTTAAATGGTGTGTCTTAGTAAAATAGTACATTTAATTGAGAAACTAAATGGGTAAAATTTCCTATCTAATGGGTTTTTTTGGTTTTTTTTCTTCCTAACTTAGGTGTCCTTGTTAGAATACCGTAAGAGACAAAGAGAAGCTCGAAAAAGTGGCTCAAAGACAGACAACTTCCCCCTGGTTACTGTATCTCCTCATGCTGCTGGTGGAGGAAATACAAGTAGTAACAATGGTGCTAATGATGGGTATAACAACAGTGGTGAAAATGGGGAGCAAACTGATAACACTGCGAGCCTGCCTTTACCACTGCCAGCTACTGTTTATAATGCAGCTCCAGAGGACACTGGAAACAACTGTGCAACTAAGGAGTCTTCCTCCAGTGAGAAGAATGAACCAGAAGTTCAGTGGTAAGCTACAAAACTACAGGACTAAAGTTTGGAAGAATTATGTACTTAAATCTAAGTCTTTTCTGTTTGAAATTAGTTTTCATTAAGGGTGCAATGAAAGATCACTGATTGGAAGGTCTTTCTTATTAGTAAAGAGTTGTCTCATCCCTTTGCTCAAAAATACAGCAGATACATCATAAAGATTAAAATATATGAAAAATTACCCATAAGACACTGGTTATTTTAATTCTGCTTTGGTTTATTATTTTTTGAGACCAGAGTGGGTATCAGTTTGAGCATTCATGTCTTTGTATTTCCACTGCTCTGTCTGTGGACTGAAGAGAATGTTTTTTGTGTTAGATCTCAAAGCCAAAATTACTGTAGGGAAGAGGGTGGAACAGGACAATAATCCACATTGATTAGCAAAAGCTTGTGGAAGACCTTAGGAGATCTGTTTGTCAGTTGTCGTTGGAACGTGTGTGGGATGTTTGCTGTTGCTTAGCCACGTGCAGGGCTGGCCACTGGCTCCTGCTCAGGTAGGGAGTGTGTGGTGATACTGGCAGTGTTGTTTAGGATGGTTAAATGGTTCCCTTGTTTGCAGACCACACAGTCAGTTGGATGCCATGCCATATATTCCCATCAACCAAAAATCCCAAGGAGAGATGGGAGTATGGATGGGGATGAGTTAGAGTGACTTCAATGTGTGTAAAACACTGCCCAGATTTTTCAGTGTTTTTGGTAGCTTTAAAATAGATGGTCAGCTGTGGTGGCTGTGTTATTAGTGCAGAGTAAACCCTGCAGATGTTCTTCATGCTGTAGTGAAGGCTTAACTTCGTTGGGGATGAACATGGGCTGAGGAGTTGAACCATCCTTCTGCTCACATGCTCCAGCTATTCCAGAAGGATTTTGTAGAGCCAGTTGAAGGGGGAATGTCAGTGCAGTCTTCAACATTCCACTGAAAAGTGGCTGTAAGTTCACTGTGCAGAAGCTGCTGCACTGTATTGTAATCAGAGGATGTGGAAACAGGCTAAACAGGGAAGAATTTACTACTAAGATCTTGTAGTAACCCTGCACAGCAGTACCAAAATTTATTTCAGTGCAACAGTCTCATGGCATAATGCCATATGTCCTTGCCATACAGGAAAGCAGTCTTGTGGAGCACTGTTACTTATGATGTTCTTGATCAGATTGTGATTGAGAGATGTAATCGATTGTAAGAGAGAAGGTAAACTGTCATTGCATACCCACTATCGGGCAAGTAAATGTAGAAGCTTAAACAGAGATATATTTATAGTAGTGCACTAACTGCAACTCTGGATCTGCTATTAAAGGCAGATTCTTGACAACAAACAAGATGATGATTTTTCCAGTTTTGAAAGAAGCTTCTACAAATGGAGACTGTGAACCAGTACCCATGATATACATCTTTTCACTTCTTAGTTGTTTAGAAAAAGAAAAACCTGATGATCCAGGTATTTCCTTAAGAGGAATTGCCAGTTCTTGTAACAAGGCTGCAGGAAACTGTTGTATTTAAAGTGGGAGAAAATAGATACAAACCACTTAACTAATAATAATCCTTATGTACAACCAGTTACTTGTTATTACATGCAGCCAGCAGTGTAAACTCTCTGACTCTGCATTTGCATATACATTGTCCTAAATTTGGTCTGTGGGAGTGCATCCTTTTAAATTTAAAATGTGCTCCTCTCTTGCAGGACTGCATCAACCTCTGTGGAACAAGTGAGAGAACGAAGCTATCAGAGAGCTTTACTTCTCAGTGATCACAGGAAAGACAAGGACAGTGGTGAGTTGACTTACCATGTTGATAGTATATAAATCTAACCAGTTCCCCTATAGTAGTCTAATCATTCTAACACTGTGTTTGGGTCTGCTTCATCTGTAGGGGGAGAATCACCTTGTAGGCCATGCTCACCGTCTCATGTTCAGTCTCCATCTCATTCAAATCTCATTTCCCAGTTGCAGCTTAAGGTCCCTTCTTTGACTGAATTTATGGAAGGTCAGTAAGCAGATGACCTTGTATGACACTTGTCATATTGAATAGTCTCTTGTAACAGCTTTAATTGCTCTTTTAAAGTCACATATAAAGAGCTGTGATCTCTGCAGAAGATTTGATTTTCCCACTTTGATACTTATCTCTGCTTTATTCCTGTAGAACCTGATTCTGAAAATCCAGAGCCAACTTCTGAGTGTCCGTCCCCAGATACTTCACAAAGGACTTGTAAGAGTCCATCAAAAGCAAGCAAGGTAATGAATGTACAGTGTCCACAAGAAGCACAGGAATAGCCATAAACATCTTCATCTTTAAAAAATATTAATCTTAGTATTTACTACTTAGGTTACATACATATTCATCTGACTGTGCAGTAATTTCACATACGTAAACACTTGTAAGAATATTTGTCCATACACACTAAAAAGTCTGTTTGTGTGCTATTCTCTCAGTAGCTGCACCTATTTATGGATGATGCATTCTCTAGACAAAGAAGAGAGTGTATTTGTGGATTCAGTTCTGAGGGGTGAATGCTGAAGAACTAGCACTCAGAACCAACAGTAGGGATGTGATTTACCCTTAGCAGGAGGATGCTCTTGCCGTGCCAGGGTTTGGCACTGTCAGTCAGGGCACTGATAGCATGGAGGATGTTCAGTAGTTGCCTGTGCCATATTAAATGAAGTAATTCAGGTTGCAATGTTTAGTCTGTTTGCTTGCACTACCTTAGCTTTAAAATGTTAAATCACTCTAACATTGGCTTTATTTTTGTAAATGGTCTTTCTCTGGAATTACTTCTGTCAGATTCAGAAATCTAAAACTTTTAACAAATTCAGACTTTGACTGGATGGATCCTATTTCTGTTACGACTTTAAAATACTCTTGCTAGTCTTTGACTTTGAAGAATTACTGACACATACTTGCTAAAAATGTCTTCCTAATCTTTCTGTTGCTGATGTTTTTCTCACACCAAATATTTATCTTGCGCCTCAGTGCTCTTTGTCGCCATCAGGGAGTGGGGAAGAGTATTTTGAGATCATCTTTTCTCTCTACTGCATGCTGGTTGAATATTTTGAATATTTAGCACTGACTTCACTTTCTTTTCATCCCAGCCCTCTTCACCGAATCCTGTAGTTTCAACACAGCCACTTGGGAAAACACCCACAAAACCAGATTCGCACTGGGAAACTGCAGCTAATGCACCTGAGACCGAGTGTGCGAATCATCCAAAACCTGAGCTGCAGCAAAAACAGCTGACAAACAATGTCCAAGCACTTTCAAAGAACCATCCATCTCAGTCACATCTGCGCAGTTCTGCTGAGCAACTTTCACATCCACAGAAGTTGCCTTCCGCACCTTTGAAGCTGCATTGCCCCCCTTCGCCTCATGTAGAAAATCCTCCCAAGTCTTCTACCCCTCACGCGCCTGTGCAGCACGGTTACCTTTCACCAAAGCCTCACTCACAGCAGTTGGGATCTCCATACAGACCTCATCACCCACAGTCACCTCAAGTTGGAACGCCCCAGAGGGAAACACACAGAAACTTCTATCCGGCAGCACCGACCCTCCAGCCCAGTAACCAGCCGCAGGCGAGCGGGCCCCTCTTCACTCAGACAACATCAGGACAATCTTCAGCTTCTTACAGCCAATTTAACCAACAAAATTTGAACAGCAATGCGCCACCTCCCCCACCCCCTCCACCTCCTTCTTCTACTTACTATCAAAGCCAGCAGCCCTCTGGAAACTTTCAGAGCTACAGCCAGCTGAAGGGCAGCATACCCCAACAGACTGTGTTTTCATCTGGACCAAATCAAGCACTTCCTGGCACTGCGGGTCAGCAAACAGTGCCGGGACACCATGTAGCTGCAGGGCATTTTTTGCCATCTCAGAACCCCAGTATTCATCACCAGGCATCGGCATCCGCTGCTCCGCCGCCGCCTCCACCACCGCCTGCCCCAGGGCCTCACCTTGTCCAGCAGCAAAGTACTCATCAGCAGCACTCTGTAGCACATGTTGTCGGTCCGGTTCACGCCATGGCAGTGGCTCCTGGATCGCACATTCATTCTCAAGCTGCTGGTCACCATTTGCCACCACCACCTCCGCCACCGGGTCCTCTCCCCCACCACCAACCTCCCCATCCTTCAACGGGACACCAAGGTTTGCAAGCACAACACCAGCATGTTGTAAACTCGGCACCTCCGCCCCCTCCACCCCCTCCCTCCAACGTTATCGGCTCGGGCCACCACCCGGCATCAGCACAAGGGTTACACCACCCATCGCATCAAGGACCCCCCCACTTCCCTTCAAACGCTCACACAAGCGTGTCCTCCTATTCCTCACAAGCCCCCCATCACACAACGTTAGGACCTGGACCTCAACATCAGCCTGCTGGCACAGGACCTCATTGCCCACTCCCTGGTCAGGGTCCTCACATCCAACCTCAAGGACCAAACAGTATTGCAACACCCACTGCTTCCGGGTTCTGCCCTCACCCCGGCCCCGTGACCCTTCCCCATGGAGTGCAGGGGCAGCAGCAGGCCTCGCCGGTGCCGGGACAGATCCCCATCCACAGAGCACAGGTGCCGCCCACTTTTCAGAACAATTACCATGGTTCCGGGTGGCATTAAAACAGATCCCTTTAGTTATAAACATTTTTAAAATGTTCTGTAATATAAACTCTGTATATTTAATATGTACCTATTCAAGGTACTTTTTAAAGCTTGTACATGATACTTTGTATAAAAGCAAACACCAGTGCTCTTCCATTGTATCCTTTCCATTTTTTGCTTTTTAAAATTCCTGAAAACGTGCTGTTAAGCCAGTATTAGGT
The DNA here is from genome assembly GCA_035583185.1 of Anabacerthia variegaticeps. Taxonomy (NCBI): domain Eukaryota; kingdom Metazoa; phylum Chordata; class Aves; order Passeriformes; family Furnariidae; genus Anabacerthia; species Anabacerthia variegaticeps. Next base: position 12,483,717 of record JAWWEW010000041.1, read on the forward strand.
ATTTCTTTTTATTTTGTAAGTGGACATTCCAGCTGTTTTTTCTGGCAGTAGGTTTGATGCTGCATAATGTTTAAAATTTTATTGTTGCAGTTAAATTCATTTAGTGAAAGTTTTCTATATTACTTTTATACATATGTAATTAAATAAGTACACAGGCTAAGTGATGGCACTAACAATTTTTTTTTTTCCATTTTCTTCTGTCAACAGTTTTTTGTGTGCATAGAGATAGGAAACAATGCAATACAGATTTTTATAGTTTTGGTGTGGACATGGCTTTTTGTTTCATCAGTTATTTGCAGAAATTGTAATTTAATGTATAGACTGTTTCTAATGTCTCTGACGAGTGCTGTAAATACTGTATTTCTTTCGCTTGTAAAGTTGCTTAAAGCTTCTTTCATTTGATATAGTATTGTATATAATAAGTCTTTTGCAAAAAAAAGTGTGATCTTTGTGAAAGTAGTACAGTATATGATCTTTAATTTTTTTTTTAATATACTGTCACATTGCAGCACTGGTTGGGCATTTTAATTCATGTTAATAAATCACAATTATGTCAGTTTTAACTACTTGTCCTGAAAGGGTGGTATGTCAGCAGGGAAGTGGCCTTAAGTCTGTGAAACATCCCCTCTGTTCCCTGCGAGGCTCTTCACTTCCCTGCTGTTTCCAGCTGTGGCTTTACTGCTGTAGCACAGACAGATGTGGAACAGGCTGGAGGAGAGGAGTTCCTTTCCTGCTCTTTGTAGAGGTTGAGGAGGAATCAGCAGGTTCTTGGGTCAGTTTCCTGCTGTTAATGAGAGGCAGTGATGTGGTACAGAGTGTTTGTATCTAGGGGTGTTCTGACCTTGGGTACAGACCACAGAGCCACCTGCACTCTGTAGTACCGTGTAAGTTCCTGTTTCCTTTTGTGGCTCTTCGGCCCTGCTGGTGGTGCAGACTGTGGGGAGCTGAGTGCTTGATGCTGTAATGGGGGATAGAATGTTACAAACTATAGAGCAGTTGTTTTTTTCAGGGCAGTGGTTTATTCCTGCAGCTGCAGAGCAGCAGCTCTGATGGTGCTGTTGTGTGCAGTTATTCTGTAATGGGTGAGTGGGTGTCCTTCCATCTCGCAGTAACTGCTCTCAATTCTGCTCACATAACAGGACCGTGCTCGGTGGCTCCACCTCAGAACCAGAGAGGAGAACCAGTGTGTGAGGAAAGCTGAAACAGGATAGGAGGGGAAGTGGCTGCTCCTACTCCCTGAAAAAAGTGGTAATTCTTTTTAACATAGAAAAAAATGGGGCCACTTTAAATTCTAATTTGCTTCTAATTAATCTTCCTAGTTATGCTTTCCCAAACACTTCCTGGCTGTGCAGAATGCACACTGGAGGGAGTGGATGGCGTTTTGCACAAGCCTGAAGTAGGACAGGATAAGCCATTAACAAGCAGAAAAACTCAACCCACCCTAGGCAGTTGCTCATCACTGATCTTGAAAAAAATTTGCATCACCGTCTAGCCCAGCATTCAGAACTGGTTGTGTCCTCCTTCCACACCTCCATGACGTGACACCATCATTTCAAATGTGAGTGTAAACCACAAACTGTGCAGGGCGAGGTCTCAGCACAACATGGGGAGGTGCTGCAGTGGGGTACAGAACAGGATTTGGCATTGGCAGAGCTGCCGGCCCTGCTGTGCTCAGTTGCCTTCCTTGGCTTGACCGCGGCCCTTCAGTCCAGTGCCAGCATCTTCTGTGTACTTCTGCAGCAGCTGGGCACTGCAGGGGCCAGGCTGGCTGTGAAGCTGAACATAATTTTTACCTCCACCTCGAGTCCATTGTGGCATCATCCTTCTCACCAGTGTTGTCCTTGCAGCCATTAAAAGCAGTTCCAGGGATGAGGGTGAAGGTCCTGACACCCAGCTGCCATCAGGGCCTCAGCACTGGAGGAGCAGTTCTCTCCGGAGGAGTGTCTGGCCCTGCCCCACGGGGATGGGGAAGTCCTTGTTTACATGAGTGAAAACAGCTGGTAGACCTTTTGGGTTTTGTCAGGTTTCACCCAGCAGCCACACCCCGCCCCTCCTGCCACAGGGCCTTTGGGGCTGCTCTGACTGACACCAGGGGAGGTATTTCATAAATGAGCACAGGAAGCTGCATTTCTCTGGCCAGGCTAAGCCAGCCCCCACCCCCAGCCCGCCAGCTGAGTCCTGGCTAGGCAAAGATTCCAATGACCAGCAACACTGTCTGAAAAAACAAAACACTTTAATTAGACAACTGCAAGCACCTCAAACAACTGGTTATTGTTACAGCATGGGGCTATCTTCTCACAATCTAGTTATTGCAAAGGCATGTGAATAAATTTCATATGGACAAAGTCAAGAAAAAAAGTGGCACCGTAGTTACATGAAGATCAGGAGTAAGCTTACATTCATCCCACTGACTTCTAAAAGAGGCCCAAACACACCTCCATACTGTACATTCTAAAATCTGTATTGCCTATAAGCTTCAGCCTATGCAGCCTTTTCCTAGGAAACACGTAATTGTTGCGTGCAACTTACAATGGGGCAGTCGTGTGTCTAAGGATGGGAAAGAAGAAAGCTAGTGCAATTTGTTTTAAGAAACATGTAAAGCTATGAATGGAATGAGCATGATCTTGCTTCTTGGATTATTTTACCCACTGCCCTGTAAATATTTGCAGCTATATCCTTCCTTAACTGATGCCAAGCACACACTTTTATTATAAAAGATCAGTAATTCTACACAGAGAGTGGTTCTCATGCTCTACTTTTAATTTTTTTTCTTAAGGTATAGTACAACTTACAGTGCTTATAAAAAGGCAACACCATATGGTACCATGTCTTCACTATCACATTGTAAGGGAAATTGCTATTTTTCTTTTCTTAAAAGCACTTAAAATAGGCAAAAGTTCTAAAAGGGAGTGCTAAATGATAATGCATACTTTATTAGAAAGAAGTCTAGCCTTCCTTTAAAGTGCCATTTGGGGAATGAAATCCTGTAAACCAGAGCCACTTTGTTTAAAATCCAATGAACGGGAACTGCTACAGAATAGAAAGTTTACACAATTCCTTAAAGCAGTTTAAAGTCCACTACATGCAATTGGTTTGCTATAAAGCTCTCTAAAACTTAAGTCGCTTTACTCTGAAATTGAGTCCCCAGTCCCATATTTAAATGGAAATAAACATTTACAGGGTGCATTTACATACACTATAATACAAGAATGACGTCCCTTTGCCAGAAGATAAAATTGTACAATATCTCGCCGTAACTCAGTTCTGACTTGATAAATTTCTTACACTCGTAAATTATATAATATGCATCAGCTAAAATATTTTTTTTTTTCATAAATAGTTACAAAACTTGCCAAAACACATGGGGGGAAGTTTCCTTTGTTCAAAAATCTGACATCTGAATGCCACACAACACAAGAAACAATGCTTAAAGACACGTTAAGTGTTTTCTGAAGAAAGTGGGTGAGTAAACTACTAGCTGAAGACAAAAAGACTACCCTTCCCCAAGAACACAGTGCACAAAAAGCAAAATGTCAAACAGTACCTCAAGCAAAATAAAGGTCTGAGGATTGAAGCCAGCTCACGTGTGATCCTGCTAAAGATTTTGTGACAGTCACCAGTTAGGTCCAACGCATTGGAAAGTGGTTGCTGGCTTTTTTTTTACAGCTGGGAGATTCTGCTAAGAATTCAGCCACGGATGCCTAAGGCATTCTCCAGCTGAAGCGCGTTTTTCTGGGACCATTTCTAGCATGGGGATCAGGAAATCTGTAAACTGTGCAGCATCTTCATGAGGCCAACCATACTTCTCCACAAGCACATCAAAAAGACTCCAAGGTTTCAGCTTAGTAATGTGTCGGAGTTCTCCTGCAAACAGAAATATTAACGGCATTAGAAAAATACCTCATTATCCCTGTTAGTGACTAATCCCTGTTTCATTTTTCTCCCACTCTGCATTCACAGCACCTTGACCAGGCTGAGAATCATTGTTTAGGAAGGACAGCACACAGCAAGCTTGAGGTCATCAAAGTTGACGAGTAAGTCCAATGTCAAAACCAAGAAACCATTCCTACAGCAGACATTGTGTTACACCTGGACTCCACTGGTTTTTCCTGCTGTCTTCATTCTGCACACAAAGGCACTTGCTGACAGGCAGGCTCACACCGTGGACAAGGAACACTGCAGGCCTTTCCTTCTTCATCAGCCAACAAACCCAAATGTTACAAAATCTGCTCCGATCCCAAGACAGAGGTCTCACAAACACAGGTCTGCGCCTCGCTATATGGCATTTGCCAACAGTGCAGCATCCAAGCAGGGGGGTTTGGCACTCGAGAGATTCTGCTCCATCTCCCAGGTAAACACCCCCAGAAGGCTTGGTCTGAATCCTTCCTGAGAAGGAAGCACCTGCTGCTGTCCATGGCTCCTTGAACCAACCACCAGCACAAGAGGTGGCAGCAGCTGCAGGATTTGAGTTCCCCCAGAGATGGGACTTGTGCACCCATCCGACCTGGCAACGTGTCTCAGAGCGAAACAAAGGAGGAGAGAACTCTTCTGCCATTCAAACCACCAATATTATCCAGGTCTGCCCACAGGTCTTCCAGCATGATGGGGCAGACTTCAGTTTCCTGCTCCTCCACTGTGTAGGAATGATGCCTAAAGCCATGAGATGGGCCATGAGATATGGATGGATTACCATGGGTTACCAGGTTACCAGGCCGGATGACCCTTTACTGCTGCCATCCACCGGGTGGAAGAGGGAGTGATCCTGAGGTGTCACCTTGTGCAGGACCCACATGTGGCCTTTGTAATTGAGACTCTCGACGTCCCTTGTGTACATATGACATGGCTGCCCCCTCACCATTTATGATGGCAGTAACAGGGAATTTGATTACAGTCTCACCTCCACTTCTCCCAAAAGGATGGATCTGAGACTTGATATTCTCAGTGGAGAGGATGAGATGCATCAATGGGCTTTCTCCTCTTTCCCAATGCAGGAAGGCCTCTTTGGTAAGAGGTGTGCTTCCAGCTGGGTAGGAGCACACCCAGGAACTCTTGTACATAGCGCTTGCTATACACTTAAATTTTGCAGATTAGTACATTTCTCACCAGCAATCTCACAATCTCCTTGCTTCAATAAACTACCCTCGTCATGAATCCGCGGTTGTGAAAATTCTTCCTCAAGGTGACCAGACTTACATGTTCGAATCAGTAACTAAGCTCAGCCAGACCACAAGGCCAGTTGTTTACTGCCAAATTTCTATACTCTTAATGCAACCCATGGCCTTCTCCCTTCTTCCCAGGCATGTATCTGAGACAGTCTCCACATGACTCCACAAAAAACACTTGAGAGACCCCTGTGGCGCTTCTGCAATGTGCCCTGAATTGCTGAGGAGAGTGACAGGGTCTCACCCAATGCAGGAGGCTGAACGTGGCTCCTCCACAGCGTCACAAGCTCACTACATCCAGTATGGAGCATACAAGCCACACTGTATTTAAGCAAAGTGGTTTGCCAGGTTGGTGGTTGTCTCTGGCTGTAACCTACTGTCCATAAAATGCCATCAGGCATCAGCTCACAAGTTGGAGTTTCTGTACATCCCTGTGGCTAGAGAAGTTCCAGGGCAGAAGAAACCTGTGTCAGAATGCCCAAGAGGTTGAGCATCTCAATGCAATGGAATAAAACCCCCAGAGGCTCAGCAGGACATGTTTCTGCTGGCTCAGCCCTCGCAGAAGGTCCTACGCAGGTTGCAGTGCTTGAAAAGGCAGCTCTCCAGCTGATGTCATAAAGTCCCCAACAGAGCAAGTCTGCAAACAATCCATCACTTGCAAGCAAGAGTCCTGCTGGTAACAGGAACTCCAGTTGTGCTGCCCACAGCTGGCCCACTGTTCCCTCTCCTTTCCCTCTCGCAAGGCAGGAGGGTTGCTGAGAGAGGAATGTAAGCAGAGGTTTATGTCTGAACATGGACAGTACAAAGGTGTCCATTAGCCGAACACAAAAGGGCTCCACTTTGGGCCCAGAACTGTCCCACAGTATGGACGTACAGGAAGGACAGCACATCTCAGAGCAGCACATTCATTTCCAGGCTCACTCTCAGCCCTTCAAATCTCTGTGCAACTCTGAAATTTAACTGCTCAAAATCTTACCTTTCAGAAGGTTTCCTAAGGCGTGTAGTGGTGACTACTTACAAGAACACATAGTGAATTATGTAACACGAATGCTACACTCAAATAGTGCCAAAAAGTGATAGAAAACAGTGACTTCTTACTGACTGCAAGCAAGTAATTACTAAAAAACCCCAAACAAACAGGCTGTGTCCATGGCTTCTCCAGCTGACAGCATTCATTGCAAGGGTTGTCGTAATCATTCACCAACCTAAGCTAGCTCTGGGGAGGGGGTGTTTCCATGCAGCACTGTCTCCATCTCTGCATTCACACTGCATTGTTTCCAGCATCCTTCCCCCCTCAGACACGGTAAGGTAAGATTGCACGATGAGGCCCCTGGCGTCACTGTGGAAGGCAAGTTCATGCTGTTTGAACACTCCTTGTTTTGTAAATGCCCACACTAAAGCCAGCAGAATTGTTCTGCTGAGGAACAAACTTTAGCACTGTAGACTAAAGTTTTCCACAAGAAATTGTGAAAGTGTTTAAAAATACAGGATAGAGTAAAAATATCTGTGTGGTGGCCACAAATTAAACTAGTGCTTCAGTTTTCAGTAAGGATCATGATGCTGACCATGGGATCAAAATAGGTAAAAGACAGCACAACTGAGGTGGATCAAAAAACCTTAAGAATTAATTTTCATGTGGTGGGCCCTTCTCATTTGCATCCTAAGGCATGAGAGAGCAGCACAGAAAATGGAGGTGTCTGCCAAGATGTATTTTCATCTATTTAATGAGGTTTGTACCATGCAGTTGGAGGGGAGCAAGCCCGTGCCTGTATTTAAGGCAGAAATAAGGGAGAAATTAAAAGCACAGGCTCCACCCATCTGACACCATCCATATTCAGGGCATTAGCATGAATTTTCGTGGAAGTGCTAAAAATGTAATACTAAGTCAGAACTTCTAATAGAAGTTCTGTATTTAGGTTTTTTTACAGCAAAGCACACAGGCAATAATCTGCAGAGGACAACGGATTTGTCAGAGCTGTAAAACCCCTGTTAACAAAGCGGAGGCAGCAGTGATCCCTCTGAAAAATGGAATGTTAAGTCAGAAGGAAATTACTAAAAAAATTTCTGAAGGACCTTGGGGGGAGATGCTATTTAAAGCCTTCTCTGCTGATTGTAACACAAGAAACCAGTGCTAGTCTGTGAAATTTGTCAAAGACAAATTTAAGATGTGTCACCAGGCAAGAGGAGGATGGATTATTGAACCGTAAGACATGGATGATATGAAGGACTGGGCAGCAGTGGATATATTTTGCTGCTACACATATATGACATGGTCCTGAGAACTAACACAAGGACTACTGGTGAGGCCATCCAGCAGATGGGAGTGAGGGAGGTTGAGGAGAGCCCTCCCCTTCCCTTCCAGGATGGCACATGAGCAGCAGTGCTTCTCATTGTTACATCTTCCAACAGGCAAAGCCAGCACCTGGCCAGCATCTTGAACAGGTTTGGCTCACAAGGGCACAGGGTTAGCAAATACCAGAAGAAAAAGTGTTTTCAGTGACAAAACTTATTAATCATTTTTACAGTCAAAATAGCTTCTGTGAAGACACTGGGAAGAAGGACACCCTGGCGTTATTACTGGGCTTAGTCAAGATGGGGCCCTATAAAAAGTACGTGAGCATTTATGTTAGAGTGACTAAGAAGTAACTTACAGATGCTTTTCCTTTTTAAAAGGCACCCTCCTCCATCTGAATGTCACAAACTGCTTCAGGCAATTACTGCGAAGGGACTCGATCCTGTAAACTCATTAGCTGCTAACCTTTCTTTTTGTGCCTGTGACTTCAGTGGCAAAACTCAAATACTTAAAGCTTCTCTCTGAGGTGAAACTTACTTATGGACAGGAGCAAAAATCACGGTTTCTTCATTTTCACCCAAGGCTGATGTTTTCAAAACAGGAGCCTACAGTGAGACTTCTAAGCCCACCTTTACATCACAATGAGAAATTCTCTGAAGAGACTCATGCCTGTGCCACGGGGTTTCTGATCTCCAGTGCTCAGCCCACAAGCAGATGAGTACAAAATGCATCTGATGGCCTACCTCTCCTACCCTGCCAGCCCAGCACATGCAAATCCCTCCTGGGGGCACCAGAGCCTGGCAGTACTGGTGTGACCAAGGAAAAGGAAAAGGATACCTGGTGCCCAATTCAAAGAAGAGATGCTCAAGGGAGCAGGAAACTTGCCACCTCCGTTTTACCTCCACAAAGCACTTCAGTTTTCCCAGCCTGCAACAGTAGAATAACTGGGATGATCTGAAAACACAGCTTGAGCTATTACTCCTTCCTCCTGCATTTGAGATTTTCTGGTTTGACTAGGAACAGGGGGGACCCAGTCTACTTAACAGCAAACTAGCACTTATATTTTGCGTGGTGGGTGAACCAGGACTTTTTAATGCACTTAAATCCCCTGAGGAATGTCACTGAAGCTCAGGACCTAGAGGACAACAGAGACAGTTTGCAATTGAAGAGGCTCATGGAAGCAGAGAAACTCTCCACTTCATGGGAATTTTACAAACTGCCCTCTTCTGTGCACTCCAACACTGCAGTTACTGAACAACTGTTAGGTCATCTTATGGATCTCTGACATCATTAGAAAACGCCAACCCATCTGCTCTAAGGTGAAAATTAGGACCATGAGATACACTTTAAGGGAGGGTCAGACTGGGAGGTCTTTCTTAATGTAGTCCCAGCCTCTGACAGTGGCAAACAGGAAGGGGCAGTGAGGACTGGCAGAGGAGCCCCTCTATAGGCCCTGCCTCTCCCCAGCAGCTGCAATCCCTTCCCAGGGGTGCCCGTGGGCCTCGAGTCTCTGCATCTCAGTTAACAGGAGACTGCTTTAAGCCTGCTGATGCAGCCTCTCTCTCTGCCCCCCGTGGCAGCTCCTGAAGCTCGCTGCCTGCTGAGTAGGGAAGTGCTTGTTTTAAAGCCACCCCCTCTAAATTTCACTGGGTTTCCCCCAGCTCTTACACAGTGGGTGCTGGCAAACAGCCGCTCTGTCTTCAGCTTATCCACTGACTTCCCAGTTATGTAAACCTCTACAATTCCTCCACCAACCTTCTCCGCTCCACACTACAAAGCCCCAGGCATCTCAGACTCCCCCAGAAAGAAGCTGCTCCCTCCTAGATCATCACTGCTGCCCTTCTCTGCCCTCGCCTCATGCCATTAAGAGCCCCCCCAAGGACACGAAGGCACACAGAGGTCCCTGTCGCGCCAGAAACATCCACGCACAGAACGGGCAGCTCTCAGGCAGGGCAGGATGAGTCACGGCATTGTGTCCTGCCTCATGACCCCAAGCTCCTAGAGCCCAGCACTGCCCCTCAGCACCTCAGCACCCCTCGTGCCTGATGCAGCTGGTCAGCCAGTGCCAGCACCACCACAAGCTGTGCTCAGGCCTGTGCAGTCACTGGCAAGAGGGAATCCACGGCCCTGCCCAGCAGGAAAGCACTCACCAGCTGGGGCTGGCAGCCCCAGATGTTCCCCCACCACATCACAGGATGCTTCAGACATACCCTGTCCCTCGATACAGCACAGAGCTGTCTCATACACTGAGGGGACAAAAGACACTTGAGGCATCACCACATTCCCTCACATGTCACAAAAGCCATCTGCCCTGCCTGCTCCTGGAGAGTGAGACCGCCTGCACACAGCTGAGTGCCCACTGCCCAGGTATTCCCTTCTCACCTCCGTTATTTCCTACCAGTAGCACCCGCTGGACCACCACGGATGATCCAAAGTTGCTGACAGAGGATTTTCCATCACGTTACAAGCTACGCATCGAGTCCTCACATTTGCATGAACATCAGACAACAGATTCACACAGACACTTGTTAATATCCACACTTTGTTGAGTACTTCCCAAAATGAACTTTAAATGAAATATGGAAATGAATACTGCAAATTGTGGCTTTTCTCAGAAAGCCAAGTTTACACCGAAATTCTTCTTTACTAAGAGCTCTCCATTTAAACGGATATACTTCTTCAGTACCCATAAACGAAAATATTCTCCTTTTGGATAGCATTATGCTTTAAATTAGTGTTGCATAAATACCGTTACCTTTTTTGGTGAAAAACTCCTTGGAATATTTCCCCAACATAGCGTATTTTCGAGGGATTTTTCCCAGCAGTTCAATGATCAATGCTATGTGGTCTGCATTGGAGAACATTGCCAGCAAAACAGAAACATACAACAGTTTAATCAGTACATTGCATGCACACACTAACACTGGCCCGGTACAGACAGAAATAGATTGATCCTGGTAAAAAACACTCGTGCACACTGCTCGCACAGTGGCTACTCTGGAAAGATGCTTTCAGCAAAACTTCCTTCTCAAACTATGTCTGAGTATCTGCTGTCAAAAACAAGTTTTGCCATGTAATTTAAAATGTACCAATAGTTATTTTTTGAATATTTGGGTAAGAAAAAACAAGTTTTGTCAGAGATTCCTGTGCATTTTGCTTTTCAAAAAGAAAATTTTGTTGTGTGATTTCAGGAAATGCTCCTCACTGGGACACGCTACAACCAGCAACAGCAATTCCACTTCTGTCTGCATCACGGCACCTTTCAAAAAGAAGAGGTACTACCTCTGCGATTGAAGAATTCCCGAGAATATTTTCCAGATAGAGCAAAGTGCCTTGGGATATTGCCTAGCAGCTCTATGATGTGTGCTATGTGGTCTATGAGGGAGAGAAAAAAAGGATACGGGAGTGGAAGGGGCAGGGAAAGGATGGGATAAAAAAGAAGAGGAAAGAAACTGGAATTAGTAAAAAACCAGAAATAGTTTCAAATCAACAATGTTTGCAGCAAATCCATGCAGAGGTTTCCAGGATCAGCAGAGCTCTGGCATCATTAGTAGCATTTAGGAACAATGAATGATGCCCACATTACCACTGCAAAGAGCATTTACAAGCAAACAAGCATGAAAATGGACAGGTATACAGATGGAAGCAGGAGTTAACTCTGATTTTAAAAAAATAATTAGTAATTGCCTAATTCAAATAAAAATACACATGTAAACATTATTCCAGTGTCACTCTTATAAAGAGAAAGTACTAGAGAGTTCATATTTGTCGTTTCTTTTCTAAACTAAAATGTTGTTATTTTCAATCAGGTTTCCACACATATGCAGTCTTACAAGAAGGGCAGTTTAATTCCTTCAGGCAGTTGTTAAGTAGATGAATATCTGCAGAAGGGAGTTTTTGCCCACCCATTGCTAGTGGTGGAACTTAAAACTAAAAAGAAAAAAAATCATATTTATATTCTGAAAACAATGTGTATGAACAGTTCTACTCAAATACAAAACTTAACCCCACTGTAAGCTCACTGGAAATTTAAGGAGTATGAAAATATGTATTAACTATCTCTAAAGATTCATACCTTCATCCCTGGAATAGTCTTCACCAGAGTGTGGTTCAAACAAATAATCTCCAGTCGCTAGCTCAAATGCCTATAACATAACAGACACATTTATGGGTATCTCAGAAATAATGATTTTGATCATAAGATGTCAGCAAAACTTCACAACTATCACAGAACTGGGAGGGAATTAACATTTGAAACTCAAGACCTATGAACTGGATCTGAGACTGAGGAGAGGCCACTTACCTGGGGTCCATTGTTCCTGCAGGAACCTGGGCTCAGGAGAGCCCCACACTCAGCCCCACACAGCCCTGGGGCTGGCAACAGCCAAACCCCAGGCATCCCTGCCTAATCCACAGGGAAGGAGGAATGGACATGGGGTGTGGAACTGTGGCTCTGGGGCTCTCTGCAGGTGACAGGGGAGCACCTTAGTGGGGGTGCCACATCCAGTGCCAGGACCCGGCCGAGGGAGGCCCCGAGCAGCAATCCTGCTGCTGGGGAAGGGATTCCAAACAGACCGGGGTGGGGGGACATGGCATCGGTGTGAGCCAGCGTTAAACACAGCTTTAGACACTCGTGTGCTGTCTGGTGATCACGTCAGGGCTGTGTGAGCTAATGAGGTATTTCTAAATATATAATAAGAGCTACACGTGTATCTGAAGGCTATTTACAGGTCAGACTGCACACTGGAGACTGAGCTAAAAAAGTCTGAATCACAAATAAAATCCATTTATAGCTACAATTAACCACTTGAAATTAGCAAACAGAGTAAGCTTCTTCGAAGACTCGAAATCTGTAACAGTTTTTAAAGTAGTGTTTTTGTTGAATCAGAAGTCATCAAAGTAAATACTGCAATGACGAGGTAAACAGTGAGACTGACACTGATGGGGAATCCAGAGCAGACACCATGACATCTGATCCCTTCAGGTCATGGCAATGCTTTGAGGGGATGATAACCCTGTGCCAGATTAGGGCAGCACTGAATTTCTCTTTATGAGTGTAATGAGTATGAAAAGCCGTGAAGCACTGAAGTAACTATGAGAGCCCCTGCTTGCGTACAAACACGGATTCCTCCAGTTTAATTTGTTAAACTACTCTCTTTCAGCTCTTGCTCACCAACTGCCCAAGCAGCCACAGGAATCTAATTCTTTCCAGGTGGTTTAAACACCAAAATATTTTCCATGTCCAAGACCTGGGAAAACATCTGATTCAGAAACGCATTCCAAAAATCAGGCAGACCTTCCTGGCACAGTTCTAGGATGGGATTTCACTCTGTTAAAGCATTTACTACAAAATATTTGTCTCCTGAAAACAGGCACTTTTCTGTTCCAATTTATAATCTGGAGTTGTTAAATCACCTGTAAATTTAGCCTATTTATGGGTACTTGGCTTCTGCAAGCTGTGAACTGCAGTGTCATCCAAGTGGGCTACAGCCAACATAATTCACTGCAATCACACATAGCAGCCAAGAAAACAAGAACGCGCCTTGCTGACATTTCTGTTGATCATATGAACAGGCCTTTAAATTCTAAAGTTACTCTCACTTAGTAAACAGTCATTCACTTCTTATTCTACTCTTAAGCTCAAGATTGACAGTTTTCATTTTAAAGCTGGAAAAAATCTGAGGGACTTCATAAAATACCAAGTTTCTAAACTGGAATGAATTTTAAGAGCAGCCAGGAGAGACCACTGGTAGAGACTCTAAACATAGAAGAGCGAACACTGTCATTCTCTTGAACACGAGACTGAGAAGATCCAAGTGTGTCCTCCGTATATCCAGCTTTCCTAGGAGAACACACGCTGATGGGGCTGATTTCTGAGGGCATTAAAAAACTCATTGTTGTAACAGATTCCCAGAGAACAACGAAAACGTAGCTGAATTTAGTCACAAAGGTAGACTGCACAAGAACACAGCTTCTGTCCCAAAAAATGAAGTATTAATAACTTGATATGTCTGCGTGGGACTCAAAAGATTAAAAACTGTAAAAACTGTTCACAGAGAAGTACAAGAACAGTCTCACTGTGATACTTTGAATTTTAGATTGGGTTGTGTATCGCAAGAGCCGCAAGCTCTTACAGACTTGGGATATTTATACCATCCTCTCACTGAAGAGAAACTAAAGCTTTTCAAAATGGAAATTTTTTGTATAGCTCTGACTATCCCAGGATGGGCTGGAGCTGCAGCACCTCACGTTATTTCTTTCCTGACTCTCCCTGAAGGACTCTGCACTGAGAATGAAAAAACTTCAAACTCAGATGCACACAGGGACACCCTGGAGACAGATGCTGAGTGTGTGTAATAATACTCAGCATCCATGGAAGATAATGTCTCACAGGTTCATCTGTGGCAACCTGATAATATGCTCCTAGATATCTGTAGGATGGACTGGCTACACAGCGCAAGATAAATGAAATTAACTGGGCCTCATTTAAAAAAGAATAAACCCCAGACCTAGGTTTTTATCATGAAGAATCAGCATTAAAAATACATTAAAAAACACATAAATAGCTGTAAGAAGGACAATGACACCTCTGGATTGTATCAGTTGGGGTTCTTCTGCTCTTTACACCGATGTCCAAAGGCATGGTGCCCTGGAAAGCCCGTCCCGTTAGTGAGTCAGTGCTGCTGGCAGAGCAGCTCTGCTGCTGCTTACTCAGAGCCACAGCTCTGGCCTCACACCGCTGCTCTGGACTGCCTGGGCATTCTCAGTGCTCACCCCCACTTTACACCCAGCCGTAGGTACAACCACCCAGCCTCCAAAAGGGAAGTCACAGACACCCCGTGATGGCATCAGGAGGCCGAGACCCCGAGGACAGCGCGGCCAGCACGGTGCTGTACATCACAATCCTGTCACCAGCCCTCGGGGGAAGGGACCACCCTTCTCCTCAGCACTCACCCGTGACCAGGCTGGGGCCACCAGCATGAGGGTGAACTGAAGAAAGGCCAGGGAGGGCCTGCCTTTGGTCTTTAGGGGGCTGAGCAGAGGATGCAGGAGGGGAGGCTGGTGCAGCTGGCGTTGCCCAGGTTGGAGATGGCGAGGAGAAGGGATTTAGTTGCTGCATTCCACTGCCTGAAGGCAGTAACAGAGGAGACCATGATACACTCTTCCCAAGGAAAGGACAACACAGAGCAGACGTGAGCAGAGAGATGAGAAATTCCAGTCAAATACAAGGAAAAAAAATTCTTTGGCAAGACTGGGCGAATACTGGGACAGGCTGCTCAGAAAGGCTGTGGAAATGCCATCCTGACAGATATGTACCCCTCAGCTGCATGAGGCTCCAAATGACCTCATCTAACTTTGATGCAAGCCCTGGTTCAGGAAGGAGGTAGACTACTAGAAATCTCTTTAAACCTACATTTGGCTGTATTTTTCATGATGCTAGAAATACAGATTAACCGTATTTACTTACCTTCCCTTTGAAAGTATTAATTTATAAAATCTAGTTTCTTGACAGAAACTCCAACTTCAAAATACCATGATGTTTTTTACTTAATGCTGACATTTACCTCAACAGAAGCCAGCATTTCATGTATTATATGGAGATAAAAAACAAGTTACAGCACACTCAACATATGGCACAGAAGCCCAAGGCAATCATCCATCCTTACTGACTGTACTGGCAATTCCTACTTACCACTTTCCTAAGGTTATCACAGAAAACCACTTTAGGCTGCTTTTCTCCATCTGCAGATGGAGAACCTTTCATATAAATGGTCACACTGCGGTTTTATGGGCTCTGGAGAGGCTCTTCCTGCCACACAATTGTATATGAACCTATCCCAGTACCAAACTGTTGGCATCACCATTGTATATTATGGATCCATGTCCGATCACACAATTGGAAATAGCTGCATTTTCTCTGACAGCTGTGTACTCAATCTGGTCATTGAAAAATGGATGCATGCCTAGGGAAAGCTGTCTGGGAGAGGACCAGAAGAACAATTCACTTGGACTGCAGCAGCCTCCCTGGACTGAAGCCCCAACTGAAAAAGGACAACAAGCTATAGGCCAGAATTATTATTTTGACAGATGAGATCCAGCTCTTGGCCAGAGTTTCTCTGCTCCAGCTGAAATGAAGAGACGTGAATGAGATGGCTGTAACTGCTTTAAAACTGGGCTTGGTTTTAAGAATGCTGTTCCACAGGTAAGTGGGAGCACAAAAAGAAGAGCAAAAAGCTTTTTGAGATCCACGCACCTGCTGACAGTTTGTTTTCCCGTGGACATCTCCCTTTGAAGAGCCAGGCAATGGAAAGATTATGAAAGGCATTCTGCATGGTTGCTGCTTGGTAAGAAAGACCAGATATACAAAACAGAGACTTGCATGGGATGCTTGGAAAGGAAACAGGATTCATTTATTTGCTGTACTCCTATCTCAGAATCGTGCAGATGCCAAGAAGTTGCTTTGGAAAGTCAGCTTCTCTGGAAAATCGTTTTCTGTTAAATGCTTCAGGCTGTCCACCCACCACCTTCAAAAAGGGTGCAGTGATTAATAACAGCATTCTGTACTGAATCTGCCTACTGAAAAATATGTGCATAACCACTTCAGGTTTTTCTCCTCTCAAAAGCAGATTTTTGATTTTCCATTTTTCCTCAAACTACCGCTTCTGTGCAGACTGAGGCTTGTTATCACACCTTTGGTATGTGCCACTCACACATACTAGCATGATGATACTCATGATCCCATGGAGACATGATCATTTTTTCCCTGCTGACAACACTGTAAGAGTAGCTAAGGACAGCTACCTCTCCACATCAGAGGACATCATACAAAAAAGTAAATTAGGGGCATAAGCCCCCAGTTTACCTACAAGCACTTCAATTTAGGTTTAATTTTAACATCACAAGTTACTATATCCAGTTAATTCTTCATTCTGTTCCTCCGAGTTCTCTCGCACAAACAGAAACGCTCACACTAAAAGCCCACGACTGTAAGCTTGCTTGCTTGCTGGTAGTAGCATCTCCCTCACTTTGAAAGCTTTTTGCCTCTCCCCTTCCCCTCACACTCCATAGTGTTTTCTTTCATCATCTGTATTCTTTTTGGGTAGGTAAAACACCAAGCACAATTTTCACCTTCTCTGACTTCCTGCTGATCTACAGCTATGATCTATTCGCTAGTTCTTATTATAAAAACAAAATACTGCAGGAATCAACAACTCTCCACAAAAGGCACTTCAGAAAAGTGTTAAACCCAGTTTTGTTCGTGTCCCAGCTTGTGATAAAGTCATCTCTTTCCCGCAGCTCAAACAAGAGTGCACATAATGAACAACAGTCAGATGATGAGACTCATCACTTCAGGTGCTTTTCCTGTCTCCAGTCCAAAGAGCATGAACAAGGAAAAGCAGTGGAATCATGGTGCTTGCAGTCATTTCCAGGAGCAATACAAAGGGATGCCGTCTGCCAGTACTAACTCCCTCATCTTGCCAGGATTTCTTGGCAGCAGCAGTGGAGTACTGTGTTCCATGTTTTCCGGGATTTAGGAAATGCTAAATCATGCAGTGTCTGTTCAGTTTCTGCTCTACAGAAAGCAACCTTCTCAATACTGCAAGTGTGGAAATTCAGCCTGATAAAAGTAAATCATCAAGAGTGGTTTCAGTCCTGTCAAAGGTACTGCTGGCTCCAAATCTATTCCCTTTTTTGGGTGAAACTGAGAAGTGCACCTCTCTATTGGCAGAATTAAATTAGGGCTTAGTACAGCAAGGGAACATTTTCTAGAATTTAGTAATTATGGAGAGAGATTCCCAATGTCTAGTTTTCCATGGGAGCAGCTGGGTATGCCACTTAAATAGGTCACGTTGTTAGAAGAAAAATAAAAGGGCATTGTACAATTTCCCTATCAAAATTTATAAATGTCCAGCAAATGACAGAAATAATCATTCAGACTGAGGTCACCAAAGTCTAGGAAAAAATGTAAGTTACACTTGTGTTGCCTCCTTTGCCCAGCACAGAATGAGGGAACAGCTCCATCGTAGTCTGGAAAAGCCCACTGACATCTAACCTCTCTCACTGGCTTCACAGTACTCTGTGCATTTATTGATTATAAGCTTCCAAAGATATGCATCATCCTGTTCCCTTCCTTAATTTAATTTTTCTTAAAGACTCCAAGACTCAGATCACCTGAGCAGAGGACTGGTACTGGCCTGAGGATACTCACGTTCATCCTTTAAATCTGCTTCAAAGAGGTTTGGGGCACAAGAACTGGGCCACGTCAAACCATCTAAAATTAGAAGATTCAGCTCGGGGGCTTCTGGCTTACAATGCTACTTATTCACTGACATAGCATCAAAGAAACAGCCCTGAGTTATTTTGCCCTCTTCTGCTATTTGGGTAGAGTCATTACATGTCCCCAGTTATGTCTGTTTCCAGCACAAGTAGTCCTGATCACAAACTCGGGCTACTCACATACTAAAGACAATACAGATAAAACACGGTTATTCTTTCTGGAAGCTGCACTGAAACCACAGAGTTCAAGGCTTGACAAAGCCAACCCATACTAGCAGAGCCCAGTAAGGAACACTCCATGATGGCACAACACAGCATGCCCCAAAAGCAAGATTACAAGGGGGTATTCTGGAAGTTGCTGTGCACAGAGGAAACACAGAAGCTTTGCATGCCCAAGGCCCATATATCAGAGGCTTTTGTCTAAAACCACCATTTCCATCCTCATTACTAAAGATCATGTAAGACTGATGGGCAAACGGCATGAAAAAGTCTGCTGCTGTTGTGATAAAACACAACCTCTGCACTTGACTTAACACACTTTATGCCGTAAATACAAACCACCACAAGAACCAGTTGCTTTGCCAGTCTTCATTCAATGCTATTCTCAGTGAGCAAGACTATTTCATTAGCAAGCAAAGGCAGTGGAAACCTCAGGCTCAAATGGAGATCCACAAAACACAAGACCAAGTTAAGATCTCAGGTGAATCCTGGTACCATAAAATCCAGGACACATAAAAAGATTGATGTGCTTTTTACATACACGTTTATCTTTGACACGGAAATCCTACAGACACTAAATTCATTCCAAGAAATGCCTTTTTTTAATTGCAATTTTTTTTTAATTGTAATTTTTTTTTTAAATGGAGACATGAGCTAGAATATCTGACACAGCAGTGGATATAAAACACATGGATAAACTCTGCTGTTTTGCAAGCTAAGCAGTATTCATGTGTGCTTGGTGCTGTCACCTTGGGTAAAGGATGGATAGATGGAAGTTTGCCAAGAAAAAAGTAATGAAATATTGCTGGACCACTCATTTTGCATAGTACTGCTTCCAAAAACGCCCTTAAGGACTTTGGACTTGAACAAGCAAAGAAACATGATAAAGTCACCTCTTTGCTCTCCTTTGAGAGTCTTGGACAACATGGCTAATGGGGCATCTGAGCTGTATTTTGGCTGAAAATAAACACTTCCTGCTCCAGCAAAATATCCTTTGAAAAACACATAGAACAGTAAAACTTATGGAACAAAGTAAATTAAGTAGGAAACAAGAGCAAGGTAACCTAGAAGGGCATGAAAACACCTTGATACTTTACAGTTCTTGATTGCTTTAGGGAATGGGAAGATTCAAATCATAATTTCCAAAGACAGCCTAAATAAGTTATTTGGGAGTTTACAGTTTCACATCAGGAATGTTTCCCTGGCTGTTAATCTCTGTTCCAAGTCTTCTACAGAAAGAGCTATTAAGGTCTTCAAGGCAATCCCTACCTCAGAGCTGTTTTCATCTGATACAGGATCAGTGTTCACAGTGCTTTGACCCATTTTCTCAGCCACACAGGAATGAAAGCAGATTCTGGGAGGTTTCAAATGATGAATTTTTTTGGGTGAGCTTGAAAGCCTGCTCTCTATTTTTTACACAACTATACAATGATGACAACTGAATTCAACAACTCTGTGTCAGTGCTGTAAGGTTAGAAAATTTCTACTGCATTTTTTAAGGGAAAAAAGCCCAAAGTCTATGGCAGAAGACAGAATTACAGTGCTTCTGTCTCAAATGCTTTACTGTCTTTAAACTTACATAACAAAAAAGCAGAAACGTAATTTTCTGATTAAAATATTTCATACATAATTGTGAATCTGAGCTAAGATACCTTCAATGGCAATGATGCTTTAGGCTTTTTCCCCCTTGAATTTGAAGAAAGCAGAAATGCTTATATAACATGGAAGAGAAAGTGTAAGAGGCTGGATAAGCCCAAGTATTTTAAGAATATTATATTCCCCAGGTATGATATTGCTATTAAGTACCCCACTATCTTTAGGCCCAATCCTAAGATCTCAGCCTTCTTTTATGTGGCTTTAGCTAAAAGACTGTATATAAAATTAGCAAGGGTAGGTACGACCCTAAAGAAAGATGAATATAGGGTATCCAATACCATAAAAGGTTATCAAGTTCAACTGAGGTTTGTAACATATCAGGTAATAGGAACAGAAAGTCTCTATAATAAATTTGTAGTTAGTTAAGAGAAGAATCATTAAAAGAATTAAGGAATAAAACTGTGAAATATTTTCTATGCTTTCTTTCCAATTTAATAGAAAACTTCTACATTTTGTTCCCAAATGGAGGAGTAAATTCGGAAATGGGTATTTTTCTGTGTACTAACGCAAAAGCCAGTATTTGACTCCAGAGAAAACATACTTTAATCTCACTTATGGGTTAGTTCCTTCCAACACATGGCCTGCTGAGCTTATAATATCTGTAGGATTTTATGTTCCTTTCAATCCTCCTCCTCCTCTCCCACTGAGCTGTGCAATTCTTCTCATCACCCACGCCTGCAAACTGTGTCTAGTATTTGAGTCTTCTCCTCCTCCTCACACACTTACTCTTTTCAGACATATATTTGTAAAACATAAAGATTTGATTAAGTTTTTGCTTTTAAAATAGACAAAGGTATTTTTAATGCAATTTTTGGAAATACGCACTAGCTTTAATGAGAAGATGCACGTAGCTTGTTTGTCCTCCAAGAGATACTACAAACAGAACTGTTTCAGAAAGTTGAATGATTAAATTTTCACTTTTTCTGCTCTCTGAAAATCTTTTAAATTCTGTAATTTCACTGCCCCTGTGTTAAAACTAATTCTACAGAATGTTACCACATATTTTACACTAATACACTAAATTCCTTCTCTTCAAAGTTTAGAATCCAAAGTTGTGATTTGCGAGCCTAATCCAATCCATGTTTTCTCTGCATTTGGCAAGAATTTGAAGTATGTCACTGTTCTGCTACTTTATGCAAGAAAAAGGAATATAAACACAGCAAACAGCAGCACAGATTCTAAGACTGGAATGAAACATGCAGTTGCACTATTTCAGTTACAGTTTGTCATCTCCAATATACATATATTTCCCTCTAAACTTGCATGGTTTTCACTAGAAATTTAAAATGCATCACATGAAAATTAGAAATGTTCTCCAAAATACTTCCTTTTGATTAAGAAGGCTTGAGAAATTGAAATGAAGAAATCATCAGTAGCTACCTGATAGACCACAATTTAGAATGTATTTGTGTCAAAATGTCAAAATCATCCCCATCAGGTTTTCTCACTAAATAAACCACTGTTTTTAGGAGGTTTACTCTTGTAAAATACATATTGTATTGTTCTTACCATACATGCTGTACTCCAGATATCAGCAGGTGTACTGTAACCTGCTCCTATTAAAACCTCTATGGATCTATATTGTCTTGTCTGGATGTCTTCTGTGAAGTGTTTGTGCTAAAATAGAAAGAACCACATTAATGGGAAAAAAAGACAATAACACAAGACCTGTTCTAAACAGTGAGTAGCTCAAATGATGTAGTTACACTTACCACCCAGCAGGCATTCCCCAGGTCAGCAATTTTAACTCTAATTTTATCTGCATTTCTTGGGTCCAGTGGATTCACCAGTAAGTCAGCAGCACGAGTTTTTGCTAACACAAGCAAAATGCAAAATAGTTAATATTTTGAGCATACAATTCATTATCTCTAAGCAGTTTTGCCTTGACACTTCATTCAGTGTTGTCAAACACTGAACATCAAAATAATTTGCTGAATGTTACAAGAAATTAAAGCAACATAAATAGGATTTCTTACCTTGATTTCTAGACATCCTTATACACTTCAAGTGCACATTTTTTGCACTCTTTAACTGCCAAATGCCTGTTATTAGAATATCCAGAGCAGCTTCTAAGCAAAACCAGTCCACATTTCCCAAAACCGATTCAAACGGAAAATGTTAAAACCCAGACTCCAGGAACTCCACATGAAAGATACGTTCTTGGAACAGTTTGGTTGAGAAAATAAATCCTGCACTTCTATGCCTGGCTGAGGTAAATAAAACTTGGCTGGATTTTTTCCTTTCTTTTTTTTTTAATCTGCCCCAAAGGGCAAAAGACCCACCAAAACCTGCCTAATCTGAGAGCCTAAGGGACTGTCAACCTTCTCACAAAAAATTCAGCAGTGAATGAAAGTTCTCTGCGGGTCCTATTTGCATTGAGCATGATCCAGACTGAAAAGGCAGAACTTCAATCTAATTAATCTTGCAACCTTCAGAGGCTCTTGGGGCACTGAAAACCTCTACACAGGCCAGTGGAGGTGCTGTTCTTCTTTGTTTTGACATGCCACCTGCCACTTCCCAAACTGCACTGGAAAGAAAGCAGATGACTTGAACGTGGAAGACAGAAGCTTAATCTTACATTCCTCCCTAACAAGCATGCTGCACAGTGCAGTCTAACTATTTTTAACACAATCAGATGTTTTACTCAAGAAATAACAGGACCTTTCTCAGTTCAGTAGTCTTTGCAAAAAAAAAAAATGAAAAACAGTGCTGGATGAATCCTTCCTACACCTCTTGTTGAAAGACTGCAGTAAATAAAGTGGCATGAAGGGGGGGGGAAAAAGCCTCATGAGTAAAACATCTGATTATGACATAAGAAAACAGCTTTCTTCAACCTTCTTCTAACAAAGGGACCTGGCCAGGTAATAGGAAAGGGCCTATACTTTTGTGTTTTTCTCAGGAACTTAAGATGTTTATGTCCTGTATCTTCTGAGGGATAAATTCTTGGATTCTGAATTTGACAAATGCAGATCATTCACAACTGGAAGTGAAGTCAGAAGGAGCTCACTCTTTAGTCAGTACTTGCAAAAAAGCATCCAAAGAAGCTTAACCTGAGCACAAAATTAGTGAGCACTTCTGTGTCCTAGTTCCATAAAATCTAAGAAGTATCACCTTAATTCTCACAGTCAGCATGATAGTGTACTCAGTAAACACTCAAACACTGGAAGGAGGAGAGTCACAAGGAAATTACAGATCTGTCTTCAGGGCATTTGGTCACACAGTGAAAACATGAAAAAGATAAAAACTGCGCACCCACTGAACACAAATTGGTCTGTGCACTGAATGAGGCACATACCCCGAAAAAATGAGACCATGTCACTTAACAATGTACAGCAATGCCTAGACAAAGAGGAACTAATGAAGTCTACTTCAATACAAGAAAAGGGAACTAAAGTTACAGTGGAAAATTAACACCATTTAAAAATATTGAATAGCCTGCAACTCTTGCACGCTTCTTCTTTCTAAATACCTTGATCGGGTTCTAAGTACCTTCATTGGGTTACTGTTTAACCCAACATTATTACTGATGCCATCAATATTCATAACATTCAGCTTTTCCTCTTTCTGCAGAAGTGAGCTATCACAGAATTTACTGTCTTTCTTCTTTCTTTGCATGAAAGGTGTGTGAACTGATGAGATAAAATCAACAGGAATAAAGTAGGCTTGTTTCTCCAGCTGTGGAGAAGAGCTGGTCCCATGATGACAAAACTGGCTTTCCTCTGGAGGCCTGAGGATTTTACACATCACCCCAGAAGAAAAGCAGTGGAGTCTTTCTGCCTATATACAGACAGCAAAACAAATAAAGAAATACCAGGCATCTAGGAACCTCCTGTATATTGTTTCAGAAGCTTCAGACTGTAAGGAGATGGACTGGAAGACTTATTTTTCTGGATCTTGGCATCTTCCAGAAATACAGCTCTGCTCAGCTGTATTTTAAATCACATTTCTAACCTTACCTGTCAGACTCTGTAATAAATTGTGGGAATTGCTCTCCTAAAGTCTTAAACCAAGAAGCACACTTGACTGCATTTTTCAATACAGTTCTATTTAAATTTAGTAACTTCATCTGTGACAATGCTGATGGCAGGCTTGCTGATCTTCTCCCTAAGCTATCTCATTTTCTTCTATCCGCTTATAGATTTAGTCTCTCAGTATTTTCTTTATTAAAGTTGAAACCCATATATTTATCATTTAGCCGCTGGCACTATAAATAAGACCTACGTGTAATACTCTGAAGCTATTTAATTCAATGGCAAAAATCCAGCTCTTTAGCATGACACTGTGATTTCATCTTCCCGGTCTTCAAATAGACAGGATTTACATGCAAAAGTTTTGGATCAGGGCAGTTCTGATGGCCAGAATTTAAATGTCCAAACCCAGGCTGAATACAGAAAAACCATGAGTTGATGGTTGGCAACATGCCCCAGTGAATTTTAATAAAAGCTTAAGAGAGGAACTGCTTGACACCAAAAGAACCATTAGTGAATGAAAACACATCATACCACAGAGTTTTCCAATATGACCAAGAGAAGATCTGACAAGAAGTAGCAGACAAGCTGTAGCCAGAGAAATCCAAACCTGCTACAATGCTTCTGAAATGATTCAGAGTACCAAGCAGTGGAACGTACTTAAACCACACTGGTTTGTTTATCATTTCATTTGTCCAAATCAAGAGCAGATATCTCCTTGAAAACTATGTTTTAAGTCCAGTATGAAGGTTACTGGGATTAACAGACGGTATATTACTGACTTGTTATAAAAGGAAGTCAGGTTACACAAGCCTATGATCACCTTCTACCTCCGAACTGTGGGAATGATGCTTACTTGCAGCTGTAAATTTCCTTTTCCTGTGCAGACTGACTTGTCAATGCAAATATTTAACCTACAATAATTTATCTATCTTTAAAAACAAGTTCTTGAGCAGAGAAAAATGGTAAATCACAGTTCTGCAAGAAAAATAATCCATTTTACTTAAGTAATTTTTTTCTTAACCTAACCACTGCCTTTGTATTCCACTAATCTGCCCCTTTTATTTAATGTAACACACTCAGGCTACTAGACAGAAGTCACTAAGAGGAACACTCACTTTTTGGCAAATCCCCAGTGCTTGAAGCTGAAACCGTTCTGCTCCTGTCGTGAGATGGGCTGCTCTCCTCTCGTTCTGTTACAGTTGATCCTTCAGAAACAGCAGAACCACAAGCTACAGACTCCAGAGCCCCAGAGAACACTGAGGCTGAAAATTCAGAGAACTGTGACTCTGGTATTTTATGACGTCCATTTGGCAATTCACCATTGAACTGTTCATAGGAGCTGCTGTAAGAGTAATCACTTTTTGCATTTGGCTCATCAAGATTATACTCCTCTGGATTTGGACATTCTTCCTCTTCCTCATCTTCATCTTCGATCTGTTGTTCCAATAGGAATGGGCCGTTCACAATATGGCCATTTGTTTTGGGGGATTCTATCCACTTAGGGTCTGTAGAGTCAGTGTTGACGAGATCCTGCTCAACGTCGTCATCCTTTTCAGTGTTTTCTTTCTCTGTGTCTTCTTTTTCATCCTGATCTTCTGCTTCACCTGAAAAATTGCAGTGAGCAACACATTAGATCACACATCAATAAACCAGACTGAAATCAGGCATTCATCGTTTTTAACTCTTCAGTAACTACTCGACTTCTGACATCACATGGGGCTATCTCCAAAACACACAAAGACCTTAAACTCTAAATTAAAAGCAAAAGAAAGTACTAGTAAGACTGTTGGAAAAATAAATAATGGGAAGTGGTTCAGAAGGGAGCAATTTGGAAGAGAATAATGTCATGAAGAGATGTATGAGACCTTAAAAGCAAGCTTTTTAAGTCTACAACTCAATCTGTGTCAAACAGGAGTTACCACAGAAATAGGAAAATTCTCAGCAAGAGCAGAACAAAATCAGACCAAACTGAACTACAGTTTCAGTAGTCACATCTTCGTCAGGACTGAAGAGCTGACATGAAAATCAGGGAAGTCAGAATGGAGCTGGACCATAAAAATTATGGTCCAAGTCACCACGACTAAACAGGAATTTTAACAAGACATCTCAAAACCTTTAGTGAAGAAGTTGCAATCGTTATTACCTCAAGGTTAATACAAGCAAGTGATACTAACCATCATCATTTCCAGGTTCTTCATCTACTACCTCTTCTATATCAGCTGTTTTTAGTTTCACCTCTGGGTGGTACTCATCTTCTTGTTCATTTGATGGTACAGCTGAGGTTACATTTTCTTCTATTTTTTTCCTTTCAGCTTCCCGCTCTAGTTCTTCTATTTCCTGCAGGCGTTTTTCTAGCAGCTCAGCTTGTCTCTTCTGTTTTTTCTTCAGTTTTTTCTTTTTGTTTTTGGATATTTTTCCAACCTTAAATATTAATTTAAAAAAAAAGACAGGAAAAAAACCCCTAATCAATTATTCTCACAGAATCTCAAACCGAACTCACTTGAAATGATTACCTTTCCTGGAAAATACTATTTGGCAATTTATATAGTAATTACATTTCTTTTTCCATTTTACTTGAAATCAGGAATGATGTGGGCTGATGTGAGACAAAAAATCACCAAAATTTTACACAGTTAATAATGTTTTTCCATGGTTGTTTATTAGCTACAAGAGCAAAATACATCTAAGATGCCATAGTAAAATTCCTAAGATCCTATAATCTCAAATAGGAACAATTATCTTAAACTTCAGTCTAGATTAGCATATGATACTGTATGTGGAAGATAATCTGGCACTATATTAGGTATTTGCATATAAATTTAATAACCTCTCTCTCTGTACAATGCAGGTAATGACCAGCAAAAGTATGCTGAGAAAAAAGACACACAAAAGCTAAAAAGAGTGAAAACAGGAAAGAATTTTAAACAAATCCTGTGTTGTGCAGCTATTTCCCTGTGAAAGGAAAGCATTTTTATTACTCCCTTCTGGCCCCAAACATATGAATCACAAACAACAGATGGCCAATATGAAGCTTCACATTTTATATAACATAAGGGTGGAAAAACTCAGGTACAACAACAAGGAAATGAAAAATTAACACAGCTGAGCAAGAATTTAAACACTTTCTTACATTTTAACTTAATCGTGACTTCTATTTTTACTATTTGATAAATATCCAGTTTCCACTCATTGTTTAGATATCACAATAAGAAATCCTCAGTTAAAATATAAAAACTAAAAATTAACATACAAGGAACAAAGAGAAATATTTTCTCAAAGGTTTATCTGTAAATCCTGTTCTCTTCAAAAGAAGCCATGGTATAATCAAACCAAAACAGTTAATTTGACCTTTGTGTCAATTTTCATCCATGTTGTATGCCCACTGGAATTACATACGTTCTGTACACAGAGAAAGCAGGTTTGACTGCAAATATTTCTGAACGGCTGTATTACCGTTAGTTATTTGCTATATGCATATGGCAAAAAGATCTTTCAAACCTCATAAAATTCCTTCTTTTTTAAGGTCTTGATGCCCTTAACCTATCTGAAATGCATGATATTTAATGCATGCACCCATTTTTGTCAGGATTTGAACGAATGGATTATTCCTCAAGAGATGAAAATGGCAATGCTTAACTTTCTTTGACACAGCTATGGAACTGCATGTCTGTGAGAGCTTCCATCAGAGAAACACTGTGCTTAAAACTGGTAAGGCCAAAGACATGAAAAGAAAAATGTTCCTTGAAAGATAAAAGCCTTATTCAAAGGAAGCTTTTAAAAAGGGTACAGACTACTAACAGTCTAATACCTACTAATAACCACAGAAATACAGAAAATAAGGTAGTTAATTTGAATTATATAACAATACTTACAGGCTTTTGTTGTGGAGCTGTACTCACTAAAAAGAAAAAAATAAAATTATAAGTAAAGATATATTTTTACAAAAACAACTCTTTAATGAAAGCAAAAAGTAGCAGAAATCATGTAAAAATATTCTCAACTAAATAAGGCAGTGTTTTCGTTTGGGTTTTTTGTGTTAGCCAGATTTTTTACTCTTTACAAGTACATGCTGCCTGAAATCACTTGATGTCTCCACTAGAGCATCTGGAATTGGAAGGAGCTAGGAGCAATTTGTGTTGTGGTTGGTGAAGAGTTAATGAGAGTCAGAAAGTCTGAATCCATGAAGAGTGGACAGCAAACATCAAATGACTGCAGAGCTGTCACAGATTAAATGTGTCTAGTCAGCTGACTGAGCAAGTACAGTCACATTTAAATAGTCCAGGGAATACCTGCAAAGATACAACTACTGCGCTGCACTCAACAGAAAAGCCAAAAATTCATGTTTCCTTTATTCTGAAACAAGGCAGTTTGATTGCTGGGGCTGCAGGCAAGAAGTGGTGCCTAAGGCAAACAGCAAAACATCACAGACCAAGCACCTCCTGCGCGGGCTCTTCCAGAGCACCTCTGAGACAGATCCCATCGGTGACTAGCTCTGATGACATTGCAACACTGACTCTGAACGCAGCAATACAAGACACTTAAACCCTCCCCCCAATAATCCAAACCAACAGAAGTAACCAAATATGGGAGACAGAAGTATAGTGGCAGTGAGAAAGAAGAAGTAAGCAGGGCAGAAGAACCTCTCATGAACTTCTTCAGGCACACGGGCATAGGGCAATTGACAAATTCAAAATAAAACAGAGTTGTTTTATAGGTTCAGACCGTGAGTTAAGTACAGGAGGAAGCCTGCTTGTATGCCTCTAAAAGGATAAGGTTTTCAAAAATATTCTTAAACTTGAGCACTACCACTGCCATAAAAGGGGAAATTATGCAGAACCTATATTTGAAATATAGAGAAATACAGAGAAAACATCTTCAGCACCTGTGTGGAAAGCCATATATTTAATTACAATTTGCTGAGAACAAAGTGTGATAAAAACCCCATTAGTATATTCCTTAAAGTAATATTTATTTTAATATCAGGAAGAAATATGAAGGCTGCACGAACAAAATCAAGTTACTTCCCACACAAATAACATACAATCTTTTAGCTATGTCACTACATATTATGCAAAATTCAATACAGTATGTTCACAATTTTTAAGATTTTGCATCTAAAAATACATAATGCTGTGAAATGGATTCTGACCACTGTATATGCTCCTGATACAGCAGTTATTTTTATCATACCTCAGAGATTTTTAATCTGTGATATATTTTATGACAATATTGCAAAGTTAATCACTTCTCCACAGCTATAGCTGATGTGCTCAACTGGCAAATTAATAGCAACCATAGTACCCAAGCTCACCAGGAAAGACACGTTATTCCTTGTTTGTCTTTAGGGATTGCTGTGAACCTCTTTACCTTGGTTTCCCCTCGCTAACCATAATGTACAGTTCCTATCCAAACTGTTGGCAAGTTTAACATAAAACATTTTATACCCCTAGGAAGAAGGGTGCATCATGAGTTCAGTTAGCCACAATAAATTCCATTTTCAAGGGTGAAAAACTATGAATCCAAAGCTTTTCATTGCAGCTTCAGAATAAGCTTTAACTGACAAGAAAGCAGATAATTTCAAGAAGGACACTGATGAACTTGTAATGAAATTAGACATAATTTAGATAAGATTATTAATTATTGTCAATATTAGAGATGCAAACTTCCAGTGTGAGACTAAAACCCAGGCATTAAAGCTTGTGGGGCAAGAGAAGAGTAAGTTTATACCAGTAAATCTTTTTCTGTATATGGAGACCCTGAAAACTTGAACATGCAAAACCAAGAAGAAAGCATTTCTCTGACAGTTTCCAGAGCAGACATAAGAATTAACCAGACATGCGTTTGTCCTAGTTCAGCAGGTGGGACCGGTTATCACTGTGTGGGGGGTGATCAAAGCTATGTATTCTAACCCCTCTATTCATTTCCCAAGAACAATGGACCATTTGCAACACATTACTGGGGAGTCGTTAGCACCTTCACACCCAGCCTGAGGGGGTGTGGCTGCTAATGGGC
>JAWWEW010000041.1:12519399-12584767 GCA_035583185.1 Anabacerthia variegaticeps
TTTACGGGGCTCTGGGTCCTCCGTGCTCGGGGGATCAGAAGGGGTCCGGACCACATTAAAGGTATTTTCTATCTTATTTCCATTAACCTTGTGCAGAGTGTGTGTTTTGCAGGATTTCAGGCATCATCTGAAACAGGGAAACTAAGCAGAGCAACAAAAGCAAGAGTAAACTTTAACATAACCAGCTGACAGGCTGTTCCTTCTTGATGCAAATCCTACCTGTAACTATCTACAAACACACATTACTAGAGCAGTTAGATGAGGGCTAAAGGCTAGTTAAGCAAAATGAAATAAGGCTCTAGTACCAACACAGAAGACTTCAGGATGTATGTCAGTTGCTTCTGAATTGGGAGCATTTAGGTGCTATGGCATTTAATTAATGCTGTATATTCTTTGGAGATACACTCACTACAATCATTATAATGTCTGCTTGTGTGGGAATGTTTCTTTATTTTTTCACTTGTCTCTCCAAACATTTGTTCCATTACGTGATCATCTGAATCTTTCCTTAAAAAGATGCTACACTCAAATGAATGTTTATTAAGGCTCTAATAAATACCCAGTGCAAACAAACATAATAATCTACACTTACTGAAAACATTAAAGCACCCAAGATCTGGAATTCTGTTATTTCATGAAAAAAAGTCATTAACTACCATCTTTTTAAAATATACAAGTAGTTAAATATTTTTCAATCTAATGGAGCATAACACACGTTATTCAAATTCCCCTGTATATAAACACTTATTAGAGCTTCTTGGAGAAAGATGACTGGTGGCAGACATATAGTGCAGGCCAACGGCTCTGCACATTCCCAACTCTGTTCTATACAGTTCTTGACAATTTTCCCTGTTTGGAAGTTCTGTGACATTTTGTGGTATTAGCCATCCAAAGGATTCACCCACCTCTCTTCTGTCTTGCTTTAACTTTTAAATTTATTTCATAACCAATAATTAAGCCTCTATGAAGCATATGTTACTTTAATTTATAGTCAAGGAACAGATCTTTAGTGACTTGCCCAAAGGAAGCTGGAAACAGCAGACCATGATAAAAACCTCAAATTACTCTATTTCTCTCAACCTGTTCAACTCAATGACACTAATGTCGCACTAATACGGCATTTTAAAAATGTAAACAGCATGTTGCTAAAATCAATTACCTGCTCCCTCCCAAGAGAACCTGAACCAAAGATTATTTTCCCCAGAAGATAAAAAGGAGCTGATCAAATGATCAATGCAATCACTGCTGAAATATCTCAGGATGCATGAGACACCTGGTATCGTATTTCCATTGGCAGTCAGGACTTCGACAGTTTCATCTGTAATTCATATTTGAGTCCAGTATCAGCCCATCCTGTATAATGGTACTTTTCTGGAAACTGTACTTCTCAGTTGGGCAGGAACATTTGCCTTCCCCATAAAAACTTCTATATTGCCAGAGTTTTCACCATGAAAACTCTAACAAAATAAATCAACGTAAGGTGTCCAATTTTAATCTGCTAACACAAAGCTACCCAAACCTCTTTTTTTCACTAGCACATGATCTCTTTTGGGTTTGTCAATTTAAGTGCTGCACTTCAAAAAGATACAAGCTTGGATATGCTTTCGAAATATCATCACTAAGGAAATCTACTCTTCACACTTAGAAACGGCTCTCACCTTTAAAAAAGTTGTATACATACATGTGAACCTTAGCAAGAATTTAAGAACATTACTGGGAAACCACTCTGATACGCAGGTAAGAGTTATTTCTTTGTATAGTTATGAATGCATTTTCTTATTCCCTATTTCATATTAGTATTTTACAATAAAAACAGTAAATCAAAATTTTCAATTTCTAAAAATAACTTTCATTATCCTTCAACTGTACAGATGTCAGCTGAAGACCTGAAGTGCTTTTGTTGCATTGTATCTTTGTGAACAGTTAGACAAAACATAGAAGTTTATAAAACACTTCCTCATAAGCATCTAGGCTCATAAACAAAACTTATTTTTTGGTAGCACAACAGCAGCATCAAGAAACCCAACCCAGGGTTCTTTGCCTTGCTGTGTTAAGCAATTTCTTTGATCACCATTTATATTCAGTTTGAAATGACTACTGGCAACTGTATGATTTATTTTAATTCTTTCTAATTTGAAGATAAAACCCAGGGAAAAAAAGCAGACTATACTAACTTCACTTCCACACTTAAGTGCCTTTCTACCACAGTAGCTGACCACTGAAGCAACCATGGCACAAACCTAAAGAGGACAAAGGAGAAGGAGCTAAGACACCAGTCTGTAACTAAAAATATTTGACCCCACACTCTCATTCTCACCATATACCCCAAGGCCCCTTAACTAATGTCAAGAGACAGATGAATGGGATGAAAACTGCTTGCACACTTCTCTCTGGAAGGATGCTTTCTAGAGAGCATTCAGATTTACTGACAAGTCACCTCCTACATTCCT
Source organism: Anabacerthia variegaticeps (assembly GCA_035583185.1). Taxonomy (NCBI): domain Eukaryota; kingdom Metazoa; phylum Chordata; class Aves; order Passeriformes; family Furnariidae; genus Anabacerthia; species Anabacerthia variegaticeps. The sequence goes on from JAWWEW010000041.1 coordinate 12,521,850, forward strand.
CTCCTAGAATACGAGAGTTGGTGAAAGCTACTTTAATTTGATCTGCTGAAGATTGAAGGCACATAACCAATATAAATCTTAAGCCCTGTAGAGAAAGAACTGTCTCTGTCTGGTGGTACGACACCATGAGCAATGAGGTCTGCTATTAGGGCTCCAAAACAAAACAAGGATACACATAAATACCAGCTGTAAAACTAAATGAAAGCACAGTAATACAATAAGCTGCTAAAATATCTAATATAATTAGCAAGGATAACTCAGTTTAGCTCAATTCTAAAATCAAACATATTCATAGACCCAAAATTTTCCCTGAGAACAATATTCACTCATATTTTACTTTGTCTCTCTCCTTCCCCTCTCCCCTCCTTTTATTTTTTTTTGGGGGGGAACTATTTGAAGGTAAAGCTTTACAACCAAGGTTAACAAAAAACCAAAAGATGATCACATAAACAAAAGAATCTTCATGTTCTCACGCTTCCCACAAGAAAACAGAAAGCAGCTTCTTCATGACACTGACACTTTTTTTTTACCAGTGTAGAACAAAATAAGCTTCAGTTATTACAAATGTTTTCATTAAAACTCTAGTTTTAAAGTAAACTCCGTAGTTCCACCACTCTGTGACTGGATTCATGGGATTTTTTTTAAAAATTTTGCATTGTGTTAGAAAAGCTAGGCTACTTCCACTCCAGGGAGTACATTATACACTGGACTACTTTTTGCATCTACACGTATTCTGGTGTTTCTACTTTACTAGAAAAAAATCCAGAACTAAATGCTTACTTATCTCAGTAGACCATTTTTAATGAAGATGCCATGTTAAAAAGGATACGAATTCCATTCATCCCAGAAATTTTGAAGTCATCGATTAGCTGTACAACCATATCCTTGTTGGGATCATTAGGGTCACTTTCACGAACCTAAACCAACAATGCAAACATGGACATTTTAGGAAAAAAATCACTTTAAAATATTAATTAGTTAGATCTGTTATTACTATTATTATTGGTATTGAACACTGTATTGCAAGGGTGTTACTTACACATTTGAGCAACTTTATTTCATCCAAGGCTGTCTCTGTATAATGCTGGGCACTTTTTACAACTTTCATTGCAACAAACCTTTTTCCCCTTGAAAAGAACAGAAACATTTTCAACACGTGCTCTGAGCTAATACAAACACACTTTGAAGGTTAGGAAATTTTATACAGAATATTTCATAGTTTAATGTATTCTAACAGAAAATAATGAAATTACATTTAACAAGAACTTTTAACACTATTGTTAACAGCCTGATTTATTGAATATTGTGTCACCTTTGTGCTAATGTCTTTAAAAGAGAAATCTGCTTACACATTTTATCATTTAATCAAGGTGTAATTGTATCTTTTTATTAAAGATACAACAGAAATAAAAACATTAGCTTATTCTTGCACGTTCAAGACAACATGCAAATTCAATAAGCAAAGCTAATTTGGCAAAGAAAATAGAATTACATTTATTCTGAGGGCTTTTATAAACTACACTCTTAATCAAAAACAAAATACAACCGTTGTCAAGTCTCTGCACAAAATGATAGCAAACATTTACACAACTTTATCATGCACATAAACCAAAAGTTACTGCAAACAAAGTAACATATTAAGAAAAAAATATATGGAAATAAATAGTTTTCTTACTGCATATCCCAGCATAGCCAGACTGTAGAGAAGTGTCCCCATCCTAACTTTCTAATAACATGATACCGGCCATTGAAAAGATCACCAATTTTCACCGGATGGTAGCCTCCTTTCATGAAAAAATGAGGAGAAAAACAATATTCAGAAAACAAACAATAATTCACAGGTTTTCAAGTAATTCATGTAGCGTAAATTTTCCTCTTCCAATTGTCCTGTACTATAAATGGGAAATCTAAAAGAAAACTTCAATATTAAAAATTCTGCCTTGATGGCCTGGAGGGAAAAAACAAATGTCCTGTAACTACTGCAGAGCTTATTCACCCTTCTCTCTTATGCTTTTATTTATGGTAATATCGCCATCTGTTCTGTATTTCCCCAGGCTTATCTTCCACTTCACAGACAGTACAGAAAAGATCTACATTATTTCTTTATCATATTTGAAGCTTCTCCAATCAACATACTTTGGATGATTGCAGAACCTTAACAGAGATTGTTTTAATTCCCATTTGTTTTCCAGTAATAAAAGCAGCAATAAAATACTTCCTGAGAAAATGTTACGAACAATGCAGACTTTATTGATGCTTTTCTGCTTGGCTTGTGACCCACAGCAGCAACACATTTTTGTCATGTCTGAGGGTTTTACAAAGAGGCAGAGAGAGCAAGCAGCCATGGGCTTTGTCTGAACTGCTCTTTAATCCCCAAAGCCTGCAGGCCTACCTTGCACCACTCCACAGGTCCTGCAAAGCCCCTTTAGGGAGAGAGGCCAACAGGACAGAGCAGGAGCTCAGGCTTCTAGAAAGTGTGAGGAGGTGTCATGAAGCCTTTTATTCCCTTTGTATTCTAAGAGTCATTCATCCTCCCAGCCAAACACAGGGAAGACAGTGAACACCCAAGATTTTTATTCACACCTTAACACACCAGCAGTAACATCCACAATTCTGCCTAAATTGCAAATAAATAATAAAGCTTCACCATGCAACCCTTCAGGCATTACCAGCGGCAGATTCAGAGCAGCTGTCAAGGAATCACTTCTTTGTTTCTTTCTGGTGCTTCACAGTGTCATGCCTGACTGTCCTTGGGCAGGATCCTCTGCTATTGACTACTCCATTTAGAATGAGGAAAACCTCAGACTGCAATCTAAGTTGCTATGTTTGTTTTGAAATCCCCTGAAGCCTTGTTAGAACTGGTACCCAGTTAATGTGAATTTATAACTTAATTCCTTGGATTTGAAACAGGGACTTCTTTCTTGCCTCCTTTTATCTATGGAACAGTGATATCAATCTGGATATATTTCTATTTTTTTCCTGCTAGTAATATCTTTTGCATTAACAGAAGAATCCATTAACAAGAATTTATTTATGAACTTCTCTAAAAGGCTTCCAGAGCAGATTAGAAAATTTAACACAACTGTACAACAGAATTATAAAAATTCCATATTCAACAGAAGGATAAAGCTTAAATAAAGTATTGCATTAGATGTTGGTATGTCCAACAAACTCTAAAAGGCACACAGATTTGATATATGTACATCAGGATGTAACTTCAGGCTTCACACACAACAGAGAGGTTGGCTCACAGCTTCAGCCAAAGCTCACCCATCTGACATGGCTGCAGCTGACCAACAGTTTTAACCCATGAGAAGTGTACACTTACTATCACACATCATATTTCGTTTCACAAATCATTAGGTACACAGACACCAACAGCTGTGAATAAAAAAAGTGCAGAGCAAAAAGAAGGCTCTAGGTTCAGACACAATACAAGGCATTACAGGAGGACCGAGACACAGACTTGGATTAAGTCTCAGGACTGCCCCTGGGGGAGGAACTCCCCACTCCTCCATCACTGAGAAGGAAACAATCATGAAAGCTGCCAGGACAACTCACCCAGCAAGCTAAAAAGATACCTTCATTTCCACTGCTGAGTTGTGCCAGCCTCAGTAAGGATGCACACAGTGCCAAGAGGGAACTCCTTATTTCCCAAGAAAAAAAACCAGACCGCTTTTGGAACACCCAACCAGTTTTACTCCCCAGGAAAGGAGAGGGGACATGGACTTACTGAGAGTGTTGACTATTATGCTCTCCATTTGCAACAAAAAAAACCCACTATCAGCCACAAATGAAGCCCAAGTCTATGGCAGTTTCATTATTACAGAAATTTTGCTAAATAAATGCACATACATGAATCCACAGTGATAGGGGGGGAAAAAAAAGCGCAAAACTAAATTTTAATTTATCCTTTTAACCAATCTTCTAGTAACAGCTGATGAAGATATTTAACAATCTGGATAAATATAATCATTATTTAAGACAGCTATTGACTGGCTTAAAACAAATAAAAGAAATATTACTACTTGGTAAATTTTTTCCATAAAAATCTATCCAGGATGATGAAGTCATAAGTGTGAGTGGAAGGTTAAGAAAACATAGCTAAATCCTACCTTTCCATTATTGAAAAGGTTTGCATTTGTGAAATTAATCAAGTCTGATGACCTGATAGCAAAATTTATGTAAGAGACTTTCCCATAATTCACCATCACAGTATCATTTCTGATCTGCTCTTTTTGCTGCATGTGCCATTGCATGAAAACAGTGCAAAGTACAAAATACTATTCTCTATATAATAATCTGTCCTTTGCAAACAGATAGAATTAAAACAAAATTATTTTAACAACTAGTGGTTTGCAAACAGATTTTAAAATTCGGCAAGAAAAAATTATTTCTGGAACAGTTTAAAATTTTGGTAAAGCTAGTTCTATTAAGTCAGTTCTCTAACAGTTACATGGCTTCAGGCACTTGTACGGCTGCCTCTCTGCAGACAGCTTTTGGCATACTTGTACATGAAAGTAATTAAAAGCCTGTGATACTTTCTTCCCATCACAGACAGAAAAGAAAACAACACACAGGGAAAATCAGAAGATTTCCAAGGATACCAAAGTCAACTGGGGGTTGATAAGTTGTTTTAGTAACCTCTACATGTTGCAAGCATAACAATGTATGTATGTAAAAACCATGTTATCTTGGTCCCCGCACCACTGTCATAACTAATTATAGCAATACACCAGCATATGTGACAGATGCCAAGAGTGGTAGCATATTCTCTGAGTACATGTATTTCAGAAGATACTTTCCACTGTCCTAAGTCATGGCAGGAGCAGTCTTGGAAACAATCAGTTACCACTCCTGTGCACTGTACTCCCTGTACACATTACTCCCTGATCATTCCTACAACAGAGGCACTTACAGGTTGTGGGCAATCAGGTAACAACACAGTTATGCATTTTAAAAACTGGTGTCTTCTTATGCTGAATGTAATTATTTCAGTTCTTCATGATACAGAAAGTATTTCTAAATACAGTAGCAAGAAAGCATCACAAATGAAATTAAAAAAAAGAAACACAAAATTTGGAAAAAGTTATGTACTTCTGGAAAAACAATATAGACATTCGAAAATATACAATGTATAAGTGGCACTGCAGATAATTTAACAAAAAAAAAATAAAAAACCTTGTTGTACTATTTACTGCAGCACACAGAGAAAAAAAAGTCTCTCACAGATAACTAGCCGCATGCACGCAAGAAAGATGGTCAGAAAAATGAGATCATTATTCCTGAATGCCTCCTGAATGTATTGGTAATTGTAGCTGGCTCGTTCTATGTTTGTATAGGGAATTATTCCCTTTGTGAACGGGATGAATGGGAGACATCTCCAGGGGGCAAGGAAAACGATCAGAGAAGCACAAAATTCCAATTACATCCATGACACAACAGGCTCTTGAAAAAAAACTCCAAGTGTTTCAGGCTTTTCACAGAAGAAGAAAAACTAGCTTCACTGTTTAAGCACCCCTTGAAAAATCATGTAGTTGGACTTTTGATATTTCCATTCCTTAAACAAATAAATATTTGAGAAGTATCTGGTGTAAATTCAGTGACACAACCAGAAGTAATGTCACAGATTTAACCAGGTCCTGGAGGAAGCCCCCAGGGAAGAGAGGTCAGTCTGCTTTACACTGGCTGTTAGTTGTCTCTTTCACATCAGGTGCTAATCCAAATGGATCCAATTTCCTGATTAAAAACACTACTATGGCTATTTACTAACCACCATGTAACGTGGTCAAGATGTGAGCCCAGCACACAGTAACATACCCTTAAAAATAAGATTAGTAACAAAAATACTCAATGCAAAGTACAGTTAACAGGTCATCTGTTGAATTCATTAAAAAACCCTAATTATATACTCCTCATCAAAATTACCCTCCATTGGAATTTCAGATTGGGGCTGAGAAGACATGAAGTACACTCCGAGTTCACTCAAAAATCCTGGAAAGCTGCCATTTTGAAAATAAAATTAGGAATAAAAGAGACACTCCAGCACTAAATAATGATTTCCAAATCTTTATCTTCTACCCTGTAAATACACATTAGGCTACCCAAAACAGGAAAAGCTGTTCAAACTAATAAAACACCTCTCAAAAATAATGGAAATAATGTATCTAAAAGCCATCCATTAAATTCTTTACCAAATAGCTTATTCATTCCCTACATTGAATAATAAAATATACAAACTCTGTAGGCCAGATCATCCCAATCCCATTCAATTCAAATCCTTACAGGAGCCTTCCCTTCAGTTCAACTCCAGCAGATTAAAAGAAGGAAATGTACTGCTCAGTCTTACAGGAAAGTAGGGTCAGAAAAACAGGTAAATCATCCACTGGAGCAACAAAAGCACTGCTCTCATAGAAACAAATAGTGATCACGACATCCAAATGAACCAAAGCTTGAACTACCTTTAATATACTTTAAAGTATTCAAAGTTTCAGGATCGGAAGAATTTAGAAGAACTTTACGTATACAGATGTTCCCTTTAATTTTTCAGGAAATCTGCAAGTATTGTTAGTGTAACACGTAGTTCATTTTAAAAGCATACAGATCTCACTCCTGACCTGCTCTAGTTAAACAGGTAACTCACAAGCAGCCTGTTAACTCAGACTGTTTTTGTTGTTTGCTTTGTGATCTAGCTTCTGCAGATGGTGGCATTTTGCAAGAGATGCTGGAACACAGACAACAATGGACTGTTTGAAATTAAAAGCAGCCCTTATTTCAGGAAAGAATTAAGTCGGGGCCTTGAAAGCTTAATCTCAAGGAAATAAAGATTTTACAAGTAAACAGATGTTTAAATAAATCCTTTCGCACTGATGGAAGATGTCGCAGACACCAAAAGAGACATCTTAAGGAACAAATGGGTTGTAACAAATATAATAAAATCAAAACCGAACACCTGAGCAACATGTTTATTTAGCAACATGTTTTTCCTTTTCCTGCTGCAGACTTCAACATTTAGTTTGAGTTTGTTGTTTGGCTTTCGCTATTGGCATTTGTAAGCCACTTACACATTTGAAATATCATATCTTAATAAAACTTCTTACATCAAAAGGAAATAGTCACTTTCCATTGCTAAATCTGAAAATACAAAACACTTATTATTTCAGGCTGGGAGAAAGGATTCTTAAAATAGCCCATCTCCAGGCTTACATAGAAATTTCTGATTAAGAACACATTATCATATTTGACATAGAAGTGATTCTTGGTATGAAGAATACAGAATATCAGATATTGTCAGTGTGCACAGAGTGCTTTTTGGCTGTTCAAAAGCATTAATATGAAGTGATAAAACTTGATGTTCCCTGAAGTATATTCATATTCTTAAAATCTACAACAATGGAAACCCCAGAGTTGATGGACCTGTTATTTATAGTTTTTCATGTAAGTACAGCATACATTTTATCTTAATGGGAACAGACTCACAACTTTAGCAGTGACATTAAAATCAACTTAAGCATTGACAGTGTTGTACTGCAGTTACACTTTTGTGCATTTAACAGTATTTTAAAAAAATAATATAACTAATACAAAAATTAAAGAAGTTAAGCTAAAATGAAAACGTAAAGGGCCTCAGACAATGCTGAGGGCTGTGAAAGACAACATGTGGTAAAAGAAGCACATAACATCTCAGGCTAGTGCTGGTCAGAGAAGAAGGGGAAAAAAGATACAGTTAAAAAAAATAAACGCAGGCAATGTTATTAAAGGCATCAAGGTATTTCAGAACATTTTGGAGTGAGGGGGGTTGTTTGTCTTGGCTGGGGTGTTTATGTTTCTCTTACAGCTCACATCAATCATGAAGAGTTTCTTCTCTACTCTTCTAACTAGGACATCAGGAAGAAACGAGGGATGTGCTATTTGTACATTTATTACTAAAAGTATAAATAAGCCACAGCTAAGTAAGAAACTAAAGCTGAAGACAACTATGCATCTAGACCTGAAATGTGTAGTCGTTCCTAATTCTTGTATAAATGAATTCCATAATTAACAATCAGCTCTTTAAAAACCTCCCAAGAACCATAACGAAGACTCGCGTGGCCACGTTCACCCGCACTGACACAGGTGAACCGCACCCACCTTTACAGTAATCTGCGGGATCCTCTTGCTCCTCATCGTCGGACCCCAAAATCTCCTCCTCGGGCTCTGGCGGGGTGGGCTCCGGCAGGGGTGGAGGTGGGGGCGGGGGTGGAGGTGGAGGTGCAGAAGGAGCTTTCTGTTGAGGCTCTGGCCTGAAATCAGAAGAGAGACCATGCTTAGCCAAGAGCTTCCCAACAGGGGTAACCCACCCCTTCAGAGGGGACAAAAATAGCAGGGAAGCATCTCATTTTCCCACTGCCATCTTTTGTATTCCCCACGGGACCGTAGGCAGGCATGGACAGAGAGGCATCTGACCAAACCAAAAGCAGGTCTCAAGTGAATTTGGACTTACTTCTGAAACAGCCTGGAAAAGGCACATAAAGTATATAAACAGATACGAACAAGCTTTTAATGGCAGGTTAGACTCATCTTCTTGAGCACAACTGCAAAGAAATATTTTTCAAAGAATATGAAGTTACTGAAAAGCTCCAGCATGCTAGTTGAAGTAAGAAAGACTTCATTAATAGAGCAAGAAACAATGTTCTAGCGACAACTGACCCAAACCTTAATGCACTTCTCATCTACAGCTGCTGACAAGACTAAGGAAAGCTGTATCACTATACAAAATACTGAAAACACTTATTAGAAAGTAAGAGAAAAAAAACTGATCCTCCTAGGTAGCCTGTGATGTGCTCCCAGAACACATACCATTTGCTTTAGTATGTGCTAAATAAAAAAAAAACCAAACAAAACAAAACCACCAAGGCTCAACACTGCCAACCAAGAGATGTTTTTCTGTCTTGCAGCTACAATTTAGAAAAAAGCATCCAAGGAAGTGAAATATATTTTATATCTTATTCTGAGGAAGGCTCAGATAAAATAATACTTGGTATTTCTGAACACTTATGAACTACTCATATTTCAAAACTGAGTACTTTCAATACACGTAAGTCCAGGGCTGAAGCACACCTGTTTGTCAAATAATTAAGAAAGCCTTCTCCAAAGAGGTTGATGGTGTTATTTTTTGTATTCATACTTCTTACAAATAAAAAATATATACTCGCCAAATACATTTGCCAAGTAACTTAAAGCATTTGTGCTATCAAGAACTGCTTACATTTATACCTACTTCAAATCAAACATGTCTTAAAAAGATCATATTAACAGCATTCTGTCATTCATATGTCAAAAAACCAGAAATCTAATTTTTCAGCACTAAAAATAATTCAAATACTTCCTTGATCACGAGTAAAAACTGTATTTATGTTTAGTCCACTCCTAAGTCCTCTTGCTGATAATTCCCTCTTTTTCTTTTTACACACTGCAATTATTCCAAGACAGATAGAGCATTTGGTGTCGCAGAGAACACAGTTGGTCATAAACAAACTCCACTGGCAACATTCACCACCTGCACAGCAGCTGCTGTTACGCCTTTGCTTTAAAGGACATCACTGCAAGTTGTATGCATATCAAATTTATGTGCCTGCTACCCCTTTCAGGGAATAAAAATTTTCAGTCAATAAATGGTCAGATTTAAAAAGCAAGATTTTTAACTAATTTATAAATTATCTAAGTTATAATGAGAAATCTAACCAAATAAATAAATTTACACTATTTTTAACTACATAAGGCTTTGGACACAATAGGAGAGAGAGAAGGGATCAATTTGTAGGATAAACAATAAATATATTTGCTCATGCTTCTACTGACATAAATTATGCTGGTATTTTACCTTCCTGTTTGGCTCCCAACAGAAATCTCTACATGGTACATTGCAAAGAAAGCAAACCACAAATGGAAGGTGCAGCAGATCCTCTGACCAGTTACTCTTACTACAAACTAGATTACTGGCCCTCCACCAGCCTGGTTTCATGGGGGCAGCACACACGCAGGTGACACCCATGCCTGGTCTGATGTTGGCAGAAATCTTTAATCAAACAAATTATAAGGATCTACAGTTACAAACCTTGAAACCTCATCTGCTGTGCACAAGACCATTCTGGATGCACTTATCAAGAACTAAGATCACTTAAAAAATGAAAAATTAACAGCTGGACTCAAAGACCTTAAAGGTCTATTCCAGCCTAAAGGCTTGTATGAGCAAGAAAAAGGATGCACAGAACAGCCTGCACTTCAATATATCTGAAAGAATTGTGTGCCAGGGTACACAATGCTTGGACTCCTTGCTGTACCATCATTTTATTTATTTATTACTTTATTCTGACCACAAGTATCCATGTTATTATTTTGGTCCCATGAGACGGTACAACTATAGCACAGGCCAGGGTCACGTAGGGCCATGCAGTACAGGGATTGGAAATTCAAAAATCCATTGAAATTGTGCTGATTTTGCCTTTTAAGACTTGCTCTGTTTCTTCACACAAAAGCAATATTTTAAAGAGAATCAGAAGCATTTCTGGAATCGAGATTCACACACCCTGTCACTCACTTTCAAATAAAGATCAAGTCTTTCAAATAAAGACCAAGAATCTCCCTCTGAGAGAGAAAGACAGTATACAACACAAGATTTATTTAAAAAAAAAAAAAAAAAAAAAAGCTAAATTTATTCCCAGGGAAACGGGTTAAGAAGACTCAGGAGCAACCCCATCTTTCTCAAACTATTGTATTTCATTTTGCTTTGAAAAGAGTTATATTTTCCCTGTCCTCAATCCTAGTTGATTTTGTTATTCAAGAGTTTTTTCCTCCTCTCCTTTGCGCACATCAGGAAGGAAGGAAAGATATTACCCTATTTCCTTCTGGAGCTATTTATTATTTTTATCTGCAAAAAGCAAAACACTGCTTTAAACTGAAGAAGATCTTTGATTTGCCCTCTTAGCTTTGCTTGCACCTTTTGAACAACTAAATATTGGTATAGAGAAATGAGTGAAGGAAAGAAATGCTGCTGAGTTATATCAGCCTGACTACTAATTCGGCACTTTTTGCTTATTTTGCAATCTTTTTCCTTCAGTTTAGGATTCTTAGCAAGAGCTTCTTATTGTTATTTCTTCTTCACTTTTACTTTTCTGGGGTAGAAGTAAAGATCAAGTTTTCAACACTTTAGTTGGCTGCTTAAATACTGCCTAGAAGTTGAACAACTCATCCTGGCACCAGCAATCTTGCCCTTCTGCCAATACAGTTTCACAGTGTTTAGGTAGGACATCAGTCAGTGAGAGAACTCCAGTTTTGCAGTTTCTTAGTAGTCCCTTTACTGAATTGCAAAGATAAGCTATGATGAAAGCTTCAACAATATCTTCATTTGCAGTTTATGGCATATATATCTTAGTTACCTTAGATTTCCTTTTTTCCAGTACAGAGTTTGCTATAATGTGCCTTATTTTTTTCTTTTAAGTGGACTTTAAAACATCATTTATACTAAAAATCCAGCCATTAAGAAAGCTGTGAGCAATAAACCTGCATGTAACCTCCATTTCCTTTTCAGAAATATAATTGTCAAATACTATCATCATAACATAACAAGCTATTCCAACAGCTGTGTTATTTCATTACTTTTCTTACTCCTAAAATGTTATGTAATGATATGCATTAGGTAACACATGAATGCAAAGATAAATATTAAATTTGTTTGTCTTTTTTTCTGAACTAATCACTCTGTGGTCTACCACCATTAGGCTATTCATCACCATCCAAGCATAAACACATAATTAAGAGAAGAAGATGGCACACCATTTTGAGACTGACAGTATTCTGACAGCAGGTATGCACAGAACCGACCATCTCCACAGGCTGTGATGACAAACCTTATAACCGTATTGGAAGAAACATTACAAACAACTAGCAAACACTAGCCAGCATGTTTTTTCTTTCAATTACTGCCTTTTCAATGGACAAAAATAAATTTACAGCAAAGTCCAATCAAAATACAATCAAATCCTATATTTAATCTGCTCTTAGAAGGGAATGCTTAGTAAAAGACAAAAGAAAAGTTGCAGCATTTCTCCTCTACAGTGAACTTGAAGCAAAATACGTCAAAACTCTGCATGGAGTCTTATAAAAAATCAACTGCCCACTGTTATGAAACACAAAATTACTGACAACTTAATTTTACTAGTCTACATCATGGACATGTTGCTTCAAGTTCCAGCTGGGGAACAGCCAACAGTAAAAGCAATTTCCCTAACATTAAAACCTGAAAATGCTGGCAAAATTACACCGTGAGAAATGCAGGAAGAACTGTTCAGTTTTTTTATTATTGATGTTGTGGGGTCATTTGCTATTCTTCTGTTCTGAAAAAGGTAAAACAAGAGCAGTGGGGGTGATTAAAATCACAAAATGCCTTCCATATGGGAAGCATCTGAACATACCAAAACTCTTCTGCCAGGAAAAGAGACAGCAGAGAGCTACAAAATCTTCAGAGACACAGAGAAAGCAAATAGGAAATAGCAGTCTACTGCCTCTCCCCACACAGACTGGGCCAAGTTGACAGAAAATCCAAAGGAAAAATAAATTAGTCACGCAACGTGATGTTAAAAACTAAAGCCACCTTTTTCCCTCGGATACCATGGATAAGAGAAGTTAGTTTCAAGCAGGGCTCAGAAAAACTCATGGAAGAATGATCAAGTGACAGCTAACACAAAAAGCTCTTTGACTCGTGAAGCCCATCAGCCTGAGATGGCTGCATTTGGAACCACATTCAGCACATGGGGCCAACCCTGTGCTCTTCCCTGGGGAATTGCTCCTGGCCAGAGGGAACACATGCACCTTGGGTCTGTCCTAGGGCAGCCACTTCATCGTCATACATTCCTTTCGTTTCCTCAGCAGATGAATGATTTCCATTACTAAAAACCAAAACAGACTTCAGGCCTCTTTATCCAAAACACACAAACAAAAAATATGCTTTTATTATCAAGTAATGCATAAAAATGCAAGCTATTTGTTGCTATACAACAAGATTACCTGAAAAAAATCCTTGTGTTCCCCATGGGGAACAGGCATAAAAACAGGAGTCCTTCTCTATGAACACTGCACTGCACACATGGGGACTACTTATAGGTAAACAGAGCTTTACCTTTAATGTGGCTAAAACCTGCACCTGATTCTTTTCTCTTTAGAAAAGCATTGTCTCAGAAGGAAAACAGATTGTGCCAAACAAACAAACAAAATTTGAACAGACAAAAATTGGTCAGATTAAGCTCAGAACTACCTCAATCTGAGGGGAAAACAAAACTCCCCTTCTTTGCTAACAGAAAATGCAATTAAGATTAGGTTAAATGACTCCTTCATATATTTAATAAAATAAAATATTAATAATAAACTATATTCTAACAATGTTATGAACCTGACATGCCCACAGAGGCTTTTTAAGGAATTTCAATTTGAAGAAGAAAAAAAAAGGAAGCAAGGGGGAGGGTAAGCACCAGAAGAAACATGCCGTAAGCCTCCTAAGAGATGTGAGCTTTGCAAAATCTACCAGTGGGCTGGGTCCATCTGAAAGGAGCTCCAGCTGTGCTTCTCTCCAGCTCTAGAAGGCAAAACCTTCATGCTCCTGGGCAAGGCTTGCAGGTGCTGTAAAGTCTGAAATCTCTATAAACAAGTTGCCTCCAGCTGTTATTAATTATCTTAAAGACTCAGTTACTTGGAGCTCTTTCTCCTTTGTTCAAATGGTGTCTGCTTTTACAAGCTGAACTCTTGCCTGCTCTTTTTTCCCCAAATGCAAATTCAGCTTAATTAGACAGGTGCCTTCTAACAGTGAACTCTTTGAACCGGAGGCAGCCTTAAATGGAGGCTTTCTAAACAAATGCACACACATACAACAAGCAACAAAAACAGGAAAAAGATCAAAACAGCTCTGAAGTTCTTGCTCAAGGAACAAAATTATATTGCTTATTTCAAGTAAGATTTTAAATGGGTTATAATACTGAATAATTTTCAATTTTAATAGCTATGATCAGCTATTTGTAATTTAATAACTATTTTTAGTTATGCTAGAGGTCATCTGTTTTTAGAAACAAAGTCTATAAATTCATAAGGAAAGAGAGCATAAGAAGATATATTTTTAACTAACTCCAAGAAACTGTTAATGTGAACTACCAAGGACAGCTTTGCTTTACATGAAAAGCACTATTTATGTTCTTATTCTAGTGCAAAACTGTACTACAATATCCAATTCTAGAAAACTTATGCGTAAAAAGAGAGTGCTGGCATGTCACAAGCCTGAAACCGTTTCTCCATCTCGTCATTATTAAACAAAAATTATCATTCCTCCTGGGACTGTTAACATTCCTTCAGAAGATACCATCCTATCACACCAAACACTAATAGAAGCACCAGTAGAAACCCCTCCTGGAATGAGCAGGCTAAGACACAGTAGCTTTTGTAACCTCAAACAGCAACACAAAGACTGAATTTTTCAGTCCCATCTTGCCTACTAACTAGCCTTTGGGAGGCCACCTTGGGCTTGAATGCACACTCAAAGTCCAAGTAAAATGCCAAGGAACACCGCCTTCTTCCGTTCAAAACAACGGGTATTATAAATAAATGCCATTTCACGCAGCAAGTACTGCAGTCTTACCATGCTGCCACCCCAGCCCAGCATCACAGGAAGAGCAGAGCTGAGGGGACCCAGGAGCATCCTCCCATTATATCAAATCACATCTAGGAGGAAGCAGTAAAGTCTGACACTGTTAGGAGGCAGCTCTTATGGCTCTTCTCTGACACCGAGTTACACCAAGTTCCCAGAAGTAACTGATTTCAAGCTCTGAAAGTGAGTCCCAAATAAAATTTTGTTCTCACACACATGCAATTCTGTTAAAATGTCCTTATGACAGTAAACCAGAAGCCAATTCTATCCAGGAAGCCTCAATCTTAACTGAATTTGTGAAAGTAATATGTTTTCCTTCTCAAATACTGTTTTTCTTGCAGAGTTGTACTTTCCACAGAAGTCATCCATTACACACTTGCAGAAGAAAAAAAGTCAACAGTTAAAAAAAAACAATGGACCCACCTGGTGACACAAAAAGAAAATATGTAGATATGCACTGAGCAAATTGCACCTTATCCATATTTCTAGTCACCAGTAAAGCATTATAGAGACTATTAATAGAATATGCTGAGTTGGAAGGGACCAACTAGCATCATCAAGTCCAACTCTTGGCTCTGCACAGGACAGCCCCAGAAATCACACCATGTGCCTGAGAGAATTGTCCAAATGCTTCTGGAACTCAGACAGGCTTGGTGCTGTGACCACTGCCCTGGTGAGCCTGTTCAGTGCCCAAGCACCTTCTGAGTGAAGAATCTCTTCCTAATACCCAACCTAAACCTCCCCTGACACAGTTTCAGGCCAATACCTCAGGTCCTGCCGCTGGTCACCACAGAGAAGAGATCAGTGCCTGCCATTCCGCTTCCCCTCACGAGGAAGATGTAACTGCAATGAGGTCTCCCCTCAGTCTCCTCTTCTCCAGGCTGAAAACACAAAGTGACCTCAGCGTCCCCTCATACAGCTTCCCTCTCTAGACTCTTCACCATCTTTGTAGCCCTCCTTTGGATATTCTTGAATAGCTTTATATCCTTATTATATTGTGGTGCCCAAAAGTGCACAACATTCAAGCTGAGGCCACCCACCCCAGCTCAGAGCAGAGCGGGACAATCCCCTCCCTCGCCTGGCTGGTGATGCTGTGCCTGATGCCCCCCAGGACAGGGTTGGCCCTCCTGGCTGCCAGGGCACTGCTGACTCGTGTTCAACTTGCCATCGGCCAGGACCCCCAGGGCCCTTTTCGTGGTGCTGCTTTCCAGCATCTCATTCCCCGTCTGTATGAACATCCAGGGTTGCTCCACTCCAAGTAGAGAATGTGGCACTTTCCCTTGTTGAACTTCATATGGTTGGTGATTGTTCAGTCCTCTAATTTGTCAAGGTCTCTCTGCAGGACCTCTCTGCCCTCAAAGGAGTCAACAGCTCCTCCCAATTTAGTATCATCAGCAAACTTACTTAGTATTCCTTTGAGTCCTGTGTCCAGGTGATGTTGAAGAGCATTGGGCCTAAAAAATGGAGCCCTGCAGAACCCCACTAGTGACCAGTGCCAGTCTGATGTCACTCCCTTTGTGCCCAACCTGTGAGCCAACTGCTCACTCACTGCAAGACCTGTTTATACAGACATGGGCCAGAATGATCTTGTGAGACAGTACCTAAAGCTTTAATGAAATCCAAAATATTACATCAACTGGCTTCCCTTGATCAACTAGGTGGATCACCTTGCCTTAAAAGGAAATGAAGTTTGACAAGCAGGACTTTCCGCTCATGAAGCTGTGGTAGCTGTGGCCGATGGCTGCATTGACGTACAGGTGGTTTTCAGTTAGTCCCAGAATCACCTCCATAATTTTACCAATCACAAAAGTGAGACTGACAGGCTTGTAGTTTCCAGGGTCACCCTTCTTGCCCTTCTCCAAAACTGGGACATTTACCAGCCTTCAGTCGACTGGGACCTCTCCACATTCCCAAGACCATTCAAAAATCATTGACAGAGGTCTTGTGATGACGTCAGACAGCTCTTTGAGGACTCTTGGAGGAATCCCATCAGGCACCGTAGACTTATCAGGGTCCAGCTGTAGCTGGAAATCCCACACAACTTCAGGGTCGACTGGGAGTTTATCATTCTCACGGCCACGATCCTCCAGCTCAGGACACTGACACCCACTTCGCCCATCCTCAGTGTTGAACACCAAAGCAAAGAATTGAATATATCTGCCTTTTCTCTGTCCCTGTTTGTGAGGTGACCATTCTCATCCTGTAACAGGCTCATGTTCTGTCTACACTGCCTTTTGCTATTCACATGATATTAAAAAGTTCTTTTTATATCCCTCTTGGTGCTGGCCAGCTTCAACTCCAATTGAGCTTCTACAGACAGTGACCAGCTTCAAGTCTTTATATTGAATAGACTTTTGACTTACTGCTTGACATGGCAGAGAGCCCACCTGTACCTCCACTGCAATGGGAGGTTGAGAGATCCGAGGGTCCCTAAGAACATCCTATCAATCTCTCACTCACTCTCACAAATCCTGCACAGCCCGCTTAACTCCTCCCAAAACTCCCTGACCCAGCGATGCAGTTCATCAGCAACAACACACCCTCTGCAAGAAAGGATGACTGTCAGCCCCAGCTTCACAGAGAGGCATCAGGCACTCTTGGCAAACCAAGACCTGAAGAGCTACATCTAACATCAGTCCTACTGGGGTGAGGCTGATGCAGTGACTCCAGCGACTACCGAGGAATGAGCTCTGCAGTGTGACCATACCACACCTGAGGGAACGTTCACCACTGAGACTGGGGATGAAGCTGCCTCTGTGCCCTTCTGCAACAACTACTCTGTCCACTGCCTCTGTTAGCTGCTCCCAGACATCACAGAGAAGTGCCTGTGCCTGGGTTGCATGTACTCGATTGTTCCACTCAGATTGAAATGGCCTCCTAAGGAGAGGAGCCTTTCCTTGTACCTTGTTTGCCTGGCATGGTTTCTTGCACTCCCTAGGGACTGTATTTTATGGGCATGGGGGTGGTTACACTGCCTTTCAATCTCCCACTGCTGCTCTGGCAACACCCAAGCTTCATTAGTATCTCTCACAAGAGCTTCCGGCTACAAAATAGTGAGAAATTTCAAAGAGCCAAAGAGACGAAATAGCTGTCATAAATCCATGGACTATGCACTGATCAATGGAGAACACAGATTTTTACATATGTATCCTAATGTGTCAAAAGGAAACCTCCACCTGAAGGAAGTCAGATAAGGAATTTCGCTCCAACGCAAAGATAAAAACCTAGTTAAAAAACAAGCCAGGCTTATAAACCACGTATGAAGCTTCACATTCTTCAAATCCTGTTGCAACAAGAGTCCCTTCTCATGCTGCACAACTCCTTCCCCCCTCTGTGTGAGTGCGACTCCACTTCTGATTGATAAGATGACCTGACAGAAAACACTGGCAGGTGGTAACAAATATGGCCTCTATTGTGTCTTCTTCTTCCTCTCACTATGGCTGTGTGATGGATTACTTTTAACAGAATGACTCACGAGTGTATAAACGGAAATTAATTTTTTACTTTCCTTTTGGCATACTGTGTTGCAGTATTTAATTTCTGCCTTTCTCTTTAGCATGTTAAATTATAGAGTTTCTAGTCTTTCTATTAATAAGATACATCCAGAAAACATGCTGTTGTTGCTTCAGCACCCCAGAGTTACCACTAGCAACAAATTTTTAAGTTTTGAAGGAGAGGGGGAAGAAGCACCCTCTGCTCTCCAACAGCCCTATCTGCCTCTGGAAAAGTTAACACATTTAACTTAATATGGCATCAAAACCCCTTAAGTCGCTGACCCCTTTGAGATCAAATGTAGGCTCAAATATGAATTCATAACTAAATCTAAAAATATGAGATTTAGTCTTTATCACAATACAGGAACTCCCTTAGAGGTAATGTAAATATACACATACTATGAGGAAGTATATCTTCCATTTATATGGGTTAGAAACCATATGAAGGCAACTGTGATAATCTTAAGCAAAATGAGCCAAAATATTCAACAAGTGCAGCGTCTCCCACCCCTTCTTACCTACTTAATAGCCTAGTAGGACAGTTTTCATAGGAACAGTGAAATTGTAATCCTTCATTTAATAACAAATGCAGTCAGCAGCAGAATACGTCGTGGTTTTTTTAAAACCCAAATCCACCCTGGTAAAACGCCATCCTGACTTCAAGTGATCATCACATGCAAAAATGTATTTTTCATGTCCATGCTTAGTTACTGCTTAGAAGAGCCATTCATCCTGTTAGTGCAAAGGCAACATGCTCTGCGTTATGTCTGGGAACTCAATTCTGCAGGCAATGAGACAAGGGAAAGCAGACAGGCATTTTGGATGGCACAAACACTGAGGGACAACTGGCAGGTAAAAAAAACAGAGCCTGAAGGAACAAGGTTGCATGACTAAGTCAGCAATTAGAGGAACCTCTCTGTCTGCTGCAAATACAAACCATTGCTGCAGTGATAAATTCTAAAGTCACCAATTGGAACTCTATTGATACCAAACTTCACCTTGTTAACCTTGCTTTCAAGAAGCTGGAACAAGTGTTTTACATGAACTTCTTACATTAACAATCCTAACTCCTTTTCACTAACAGGCTCTCTTTCTAAATGAAGGGTTTATCCCTATTTTTCTAAAAACACACAACCTCCTCCCAAACTTCCAAATGACAGGAGCATCTCTCTCTATATTTTAACAAATCTCTTTGCAATTCCTACTAGCATTTTATGAAAGTACCCATGTTTGCACTGTAAATATCAGTAAATAATAAAAACAAGCAACTTAAAACTTTTTAACTTAATTATTAGACATAAGTTGCAAAGATGCCTATCGTTCAAAAAACATTTTGCTAGTGTTTAAAAGTTCCTAAAATTCTTCCCTTTTGGGTATATGTGGCCATAAGTGCAATATATGAAATGCCTTCCTTGAGTTTCTCTCTCTATATTGCTTGTTCATGTTCATTTAAGCATCAATTTTCCTAACAGGATTAAGCAAAAGCAGCAAAGATTGCCAAGTCCAGCCACAGTCAAAAGGGAGCAAATGGACAAATCACAGATGTGAGTTCTTCACAAAAACATATTCTCACTCAAATACAGAAAATAATGGGCAGCTGGCTTTAACCTTTTACTTCATCTTTTTGTCTTCTTGTCTTCAAAGAGGCAGTAACAATTACTGCTCTTCAGACACATGGAAACACTTTTTATCTGGATAACTTTGATAAACTGATCTAGAAGAAAACCTAAGTTCCTTGGGATAAAAAGTATCTTTTTTAAAGTGCCTAGATCTCTGAATACTTTTTTAACTTTACTTTTCATACTTAATACAAAACTTACAGCTGATGTCTTGGCCAACTGCCTTACAGAACACATGTACTTTATTTATTTCACCCAAATTTCAAACCAACATGTTTCCAAAAGCCGTTGCATTCAGCATGCTCTCCTGTCACATGTTCATTTAATGAAAAGGTTGTCATTCTCCATCTGTAAGATTCCTCCATGGTCCCTTTGCCTTTCCAGGTGTTTGCAGGGAAATGCCTTTCCATTCCTTATTCCCATCAATGATCTGTCCTGGGGTTATAGAGCCCATTTTGGAGCTTTCCATTACTTTTGAAGCTTGCAAAGTGAAGGACCTTTCATTTGACAGGATCTTCAATAAGCAGCAGCTGTTTCAGAAGAGTTAGGGAAGTCACCCCAGTATTAAACAGCCATGTCCAGCTGGCTTGGATGAGGCAGTTTTGGATACCAAATACTGTGACAATTCAGGATTAGATTTTCAGAATCTTTTTTGTGTCAGCAAGTCTGAAAATAAGGGTTATCAGACCATCTGACTCATCCCAGCCTTGGCATGCCTCTACCTCACAGCATGGATGCTAGATGATTCACTTATTGGAATATTCCTATTTCCAAGAGCAAGACAAGAGTGTCATCAGTGGTGGAAAAGCATTCAAGGAATCCCAGCTGCCATGGTATCCCACATGAGCCATCTCCTTAGCAGAGAAGATGCAACTCTTAAAAAAGCACCTGCCTCCCAAAGCAAGATCTTTCTATATCCTATGCCTTGATACTAGAACGCTGTGACTGAAGCTTCCCCTATCAGGTCAGTAAACTGAATGGCCCAGGAAAGGAAACTTATCTTGTAAAGGTAAATTCTGGGCCCAGTTTACAGCAGAAAGGGGACAGCAACTATTACTTCTGTGAGGCTACAGCCTCCAGTTCACCTCTTTTCCATGGGTAATCCCCCTCAGGGTTTCTTAAGGAAGGACAACAGTGGCTGCTGCACCTGACCACCACACAGGAAAAACTGAAAAACTTTCCTGTTTCAGGTTTCACAAGCCAAATATCCAACCAGCATGGCATAGTAAAGATGAGAATCACTCTGGTACTGAGTCCTAATGACAGTAAAGGATGGTGACATCACGACTTCAAACCCACGACATATTGCAAGAAGAAACTAAGATCCAAAGAACATGGCAAGTTTGCTGCTGCTGAAAATTGAATTGTTAAGGTGTTATGTTGGTGACAAAGCTTCTGATCTGACTGGTGCTAAAACTGTGACACACTACATACATCTGCAATGTACTGCCATGACTTTCACTGAGTCAATGCCAAAGGCTGCTAAAGTCTACTCTGCCATTGGCTCAGCAATCTGACATGCCTCAGAGAAGGCTTCAAGAAGCTGCGTAGACTATCAGCAATAATGGATGGAAAGGAGTTGAAGCAAATTCAAAGCTGAAGCACTGTGTTTCAAGAGAAGCTGAGATGCACTGAAAGAGTAGCAGGCTCATTTCACCTTATGTACCTCTAGTTACTGCCAAAGCTGGTTTTCTCCTCCTAAATGAAGATGTGTATCTGCAGTCAGTGCCACTGTTCACACAGGCTATCAAAGAGTTTTAATTCACTAAACCACTGAAAAGATGATAGCTGAAACACATGCTGATTGCAGGATAGGATGGGATGGAGATATTCCACTACAAAATGAGACATGTTTAAATCATTAGCATGACAAGGCAGCCAAGCCATGGACAGCTGCAAAATGCCTTTGAGCTTAATCCTGATTGATAGTGTGGGTGCCAGACATAGGAAGAGGCTAATATTCCTCCATGAACATTTTATCTACTTGGATTTCTACATGAATCCCAGCTAGGATAAATCAGTTCCCTTTAGACATTTGATGAATTGCTGCTAGGCAACATCAGACACAGACTAACTGTATAGTGCCAGGGCTGGGAAAGAAAGATGATGATTCATTGAGATGAACTGAGCCCTTCACACTTTCTAAAGAATACTGCTTCCAGCTCAGTTCATCTTCTCGGAAGGTTCTGACTTCTCAGAACATCCCACTTCATTGAAGTGGAGCATGTACTTTGCATGTAGGAGGCATAGGGAAATGCAAAGAGATCATATAATTGTTTAGGTCAAAAAAGATTTTTAAGATCATCAAGTCCAACCGTTAACCCAGCACTGCCAAGTCCCCCACTAAATTATGTCCCCAGAGCGCCACATCTACACATCATTATAACACCTCCAGGGTTGGTGACTCAACCACCCACTCAACGCTCAAGATGAGCAAAGCCTCACCACAGACCCATCAAAGACAAAAGAGAAACTGCAGACTTCAGAAATCCCTTCCCTTAATGACTCCTAGTACCCAAAAGAAGATATAGTGGTTCTAGAAAGCTCCCCAATACCTTTAAAACATGCTTTAGTTTTTCATTAATAACAAAAGAAAACACCCAAACATCTCATAAATGTAGATAAAATTCTCCAGAAGTACAAGTTCTGTGGAAGGAAAGAAGCAGCCTTTTATGGTTTATTTTAAACACAAGTTTCACTTTCTTTACCTGACCACACATCACCCAATGCCCCAATCTATCCCTATCAGCAATAATCACAAGTTTGTAAAGACAGTTTGTAAAATAATGTCCATAATTCCTCCAATTTCATCTGAATTCCCCTTAGATACCTGCGTATCAGCTACAATCACTTCTTGAACAAACAGTGATGACACAAAATAC
Source organism: Anabacerthia variegaticeps (assembly GCA_035583185.1). Taxonomy (NCBI): domain Eukaryota; kingdom Metazoa; phylum Chordata; class Aves; order Passeriformes; family Furnariidae; genus Anabacerthia; species Anabacerthia variegaticeps. Next base: position 12,544,513 of record JAWWEW010000041.1, read on the forward strand.
ACAAAAAGAAAGTAAAAATAAACAGGGAGGAGCAATGGTGCAGAACTACTGGACAGTCTATCAAATAAGGAGCATGAGGGGTCTGACTTCCTCATCACTCTCAGTGATGGGGATGAGGGGAAGACAGGGGTCAGAGCTCTCCCCACCCCTAAAACCATACAAAAAGTAAAAAAAGGTATACTAAGTACCACTGAAAGATAACAGGGGGTTGAAAGAACAAACAAGGAAGGATTATCTTTTGGAAATACAGCGAAAATAAAGAAAACCCAAATGACAGGATTGCCATTAAAAAGAAAAGAAAATATTTTCCTGTAAGACCTCCAAGACCTCAGGGAAAATGATTTTAAAGGAGTTCAGAAGGTGAAAACTAGAAGGAAAAGGCCAGAAGACTAAGCCAAAACTCAGTCTGTTTTGTCCCTGTTTTGCCTCAGTACAAAACTTCCTTTGTCCTCAGTACAGAAGTCTCTTGCTATTTCCATGTAAATATAGCAGTAATAATTGTGTACATATTTAACAGTGCTTTTCTGTAATGTCAGATAAAAATAAAAATTCATTTTCTATTGGAAACAGCAAACAATAGGTTTCAATTTCCATTGTTATATACCTTCATTTTTTCAAGATTCATAAAAATTGTTAAATGTTTTTGTGCCTTGAAATACATTTCCTGTCTAAAAATGTAGGTCTGCATCTCTTCCCTTGCATAAAAATACCAAGTACAGCACAGCATCAGCCCTTCTCCCAGTGGCACCACGTTGCTATAGAAACTAGCCCTGATTTCTACTGCCAACATAGGTTCCATGCAAGCAGGAAATGAGCTTAAGTAATATTTATATAATATGCAACAGAGAACATATATACAACATTTATAATTTCATTGGAGGTCTCAGACTGGCTGAAGCAGCTTAAAGAATTCTCAGACTATTTCTATCAGACATTCAAAGTGTATTTATATTACCGGCCTCAAATTCATAGCATAAGAAAGGCACGCATATGTGGAATTCATTATATTCTTTTCTCCCTCTTGTTTTCAACCAAAAAGACAGATGAGCTCAAAAGTAAATAAAATCATGTGTTCTTGAATTGTACTGTGAAGAAACTAGAATTTATTTTATTCCATTAAGAGTGAGACAACCCCTCTGCCTTACTCCCAAAAAGCCACAATAGTAGTCTATAAAGACTTTCTTGTAACACGATCTGAAACAAAGGAAACCAAACCTAACATTCAGTATTCCCCTTCTTCAAATAGAATGGATTATCTTATTTTTCCTCCCCCCCCATCCCCTTCAAAAATTTTTTGTGTAAAAATATTGCTGTAAAAACACTGCTCCGCAATTCTGGTTTTTTGGGAGGGATTCTTTTCTGAATACAAGCTGCATACGCCCAGAATCATAGAAGGGACCTCTGGAAGTCATCTGGTCCAACATCCTTGCTGCTTCAGCAGGACCACCTGGAGCCAGCTGTCCAGAACCATGTCCAGATGGCTTACTTGGAATATCTCCAAGGATGGAGACTCCACCACTACTCTGGGCAACCAACCCGTGCCGGTGCTCAGCTTTCAACACCAGACGTGAGATCAGGAGACATATTCAAACTTATAAAGAGCAAACAACGCACTGGCTGATGCCCAAAAACCTTTTCCATATCGTAACAACTTTATTGGGCAACTTACTGTAAAATGACATAATGGAAAATACCTTTCAAGTCTATTTAAAGGGGTGGTAAATGCTGCAGACTCTTACATATAGAAGAAAAAACCTAAGTCTCATTTCCTCACCTCTCTTTTTCATTGGTCACTTTTTCAAAAGTAGTACGTTTTGAAAAGAACTACAGGTCTTAAGCAGTTTTTTTCTGGAAGAATATCTGACTAGAAGTACAAGAGTGGAAGACACAAAGGCACAAACATATTCTCCACATGTAGACAATCTGAGGAAGACTCTCAAAGGCTGACTCAAATTACTGATCAGTGCCATCAGAACAATTTTTACTTCAAGTACCTATCTCCTTCTGATGCCATAGAGCCAATACTCAAAGTCTATTACTAGAATCAAGTCTTACCCTCTTTTTCACCTATACAGACTTTATCTCCAAGTAAAAGGTTGCAAAGTTGCAAATATTAACTAGAAAGAATTATCTTGAGACAGAAAACTCTTGAAGAGGACAACTCAAGAACTCAAGTAAAATGAAATTAGAAGAGCTATTCTAGGACAGGAGAAAGATGCACACAGGCCAATAAACTATATTTAGAAAAACAGCCACATACAGATGTCAAAGGAAAAGTGTAACAGCAAACTAAGCACACAGGAATCCTTCCTCCCATAAGCAGTCCCCTGGTCTCCAACAAATGGCACCTCAGAGGCCACCAGATGGGATTCCTGTGTGTTTAGTAACTCCCACCTCATGTTTATTCCACAAATCAATCTATCTATCTAATCTATCTATCTAGTTCCCCCTTGAGTAAATGGAAACTTTTAACATCCATACAGTATGGCATAACATTCCAGAGCATACTTACACCTTTTCCAAAAGATCATCATCTCGTGTTTGTGCTGTATCTGCCATCCCATACCTTCAACTGACATCCTTGGATTCTTGTCCTGAAAGCCTCCAAACACTCATTCTGCAGTCACCCTCTCCCTGGCACACACTTTTAGAGACATCTACTGTACACCCTCTGCCATCTGTTTTTCAGCCTTGAAGAGTCCTACTCAATTTTGTCTTTCCTCCCAGGAAAGCTGCTCCATAATTCAAGATCCTCCCCTTCACTCTTCCCTGAACTCTGTCATGCTGTGCCCTTAGTATGCAATATTCCACAGGTGATGTATGAAGGGCTTATATTTTGGTATAATGACATTTCCTATCGTGTTGTCTCCTTCTTTCTTCCTAATCATGTATTTGCCTCTTTCTATCACTACTGAACACAAAGCTGATGTCTTTATGAAACACCTATTTAAATGGCAGTTCCCTAAACAAGTACTATCACCTCAGAATCCATTATTTTATAGGAAAAGTTGTAATTTTTCAATATGCATCTCTTCAACATTTATTCAGGCTGAATTTCATTTGCCATTTTGACATCCAAAATGATGGTATGAATACAGTGAACTAGGTCTGATGAACTTTTTTGACCAAGAACCACCAAGATAAAAAATAGAAAAGAAGAAATGCATGTATGTCTCCACCAGATAACATAACCAAAATAAGTTTCTTTGTATCTTCCGGAGAACAAAGAACTAGTTTTGATTGCAGGGGTTTTCCCTTGTTTTAACACCCTAGGTCTATGACTGGCTCATATAACTGCAAATCCCCAAAACTGTCTAATTATTTTCTAATGAGAGTGTGATTATGGTATGAGTTATTAGATCTTTAAATAGAAGTACATTAATCAGTAGCTCTAAAAGGAAGTGACATTTCCTTTTAAAATATCATTGTATATAAAATTAGTTATGTATCTCATGAATTTTAAGTAAATAAGATTCTAGAACTATTAAGACCTGAAATTAAAAATATTTACCAAAGTCATATACAAAGACTCCTGTTCTGCTTTAGTTAACATCAGACAGACCCATAAAAAATATACTTTGCAAAACAGTGCAGAGAAGACATTCTCTAAGGTAATTGTGTCTTAGCCTCAAAGATACAACTCAGGTGTCATCCCTCTTGCAAAGAACATATGCAATTTACCAGTATAACCTGGGACTTCAAAATAGTCATCACATCCACAGAAATTTAAATTGAAAGAAGAAATAATTGTCACTGACAGGAAGAAAGCATCAATATGAAAATACTAGATACTACAGACTTAACTACAAGAGGAGAACAGTGTTCATCACTGCAATTCTGAAGTCATATGCCCAAAAGATAAAATGTACCTACCTAATTTAGAAAGGTGGCAAGACTATCAGAAACCTAGTTGACTTCAACTCTCAATGGCAGAAAAAAGGAGGCAATTCACACATTAGGTGGGCAGGAAAAATAGGTATTTAATTCTGAATTAATAATGAGTGCTATATTAATAAATGAATACACTTGATTAAAAATTATTTGGCTTTTTTATGGGGAGATTATAACAACTGAGAAACAGGGCTACTTACAGTGATAACCGTTCACACTCACAGACCTTAATAAAATGAACCAAACATGTTACAAAAGTAAGTTTTGATCAGAAAAAACATTTTTCTGAGAACAGCTGCACTAAAAATACCGTAGTAACAATAGGTAAAGGTAATCAAGAACAATTTTCAAATCAATCACAGAGGCTTCATTGTTATCTGTTTGCAGCAGCCTAAAATCAGTGCAGGCCAGACAGCTCCAGGCTTAGAGTGGATTTTAGCCAAGCAGTCTAGAGAAGATCACAGTTGATTCAGGCAATTTATAAATTACCAGAAGTCTTCCACAAGTCTGTAGCAAGACAGAACATTGAAAAGTTTAAGTTTTGCAGTGTAGTATGTTTTATTTTTATTTCATTATTATGATTGCAAGGAGGCCTGGACTTCATAGTTATTTATTATTTTTCAGCTGATCAGAATATATTCAAATAAAAATACTCTACAAAACAGCAGCAAGCTGCAATTTAATCCAGTAACATAAAAAAGTAATTTTCCCTTTAGCTGTTTCTGTACAAACTGCTGTTCTCAGAGAGCCTGTTACTTACCCATGTCTATCATTAAAGAAAAAGTAAAATATGAATCGCTAAGATCTATAAAAATGAATAATGAAGCAATTTTAGTTTTAAAGCAGCTGGTCCTTTGTGCAAATAAGAACTCTAGTACCAGAGTGATCGTTGTTCAGATAGTCTGACATTCAACAGCATACTGAGCTCTACCTTCCACTGCATATTCATCAATACTGACAGGAATTTTAAGATCTACTAGGCAAAAGGGTATGACCACTGTAATAAATACAACTAAACAAATAGGAATGCATCCTTACATGAAAATTGCTTTTTAAAATATTAGTTTGCACTTAAATTTCACAGTAAACCTCAAGAAGTTTGCTCTGACTTTGCTTTAAAGTTACTTTTCTTACTGTCAGATCCCACTGGAAATAGCACCACGCTATCTTATGTGCCCACACACACTCAATTACATGCAGTTGAAATGGTTTCAAAAGATATTGTCTAATAATCAGATCTTCAATGACCAGAAGCAAGATTGTTATTATAAAGTGAGTTATAGGCTGACTCAGTCCAGCAAGAGCAGAAAACAGTCACAATACATAAACAGGAAGATACATTCATTTATTTCCTGTATATTTTCTGACTCTGGTAAGTGTTTAGATCAATTAAAGGGAAACAGAGACGTCAAAAATGTGACTTAGCTCATGTTTTGTTGCCTGGTTTTGAACCGTGACTGAGAACTGCAGTTGCCATGGCCTTCACCCAAAGACAGGTTTTTGGTTCAAAAGTGAAGATACCAGTAGGAGCAGTGTGTAAGCACAAAGATTTTGCCTCAGTTGAGAGGCAAAAAAATCTATACAATTTTGTCCCTTCAGCCTCTGCCCCTCCTTTTTTTCTATTTATTCCATGCATTTACCTAAGGTAAGTGTTTAACACCTAGTTAAGTGATACACTTACCCCCATGAACATAAACCCAATCTTCCACACGAAGTGGCAGGAGTTAATTAAGCACTCTCCTTCTGCAAGGTTTGGGCTGGTTAAGTTACACGAATACTTGGTTGCTGAACAGTGCTGTAACATATACAAATTATTTTTAAAGAATTAAATGCAACTGTGAATTTGACATTAATTCATCCATGTCACAGATTCAGAGAGTGAAACCAGAGAAGGGAGGGTGCAGTGTCAACTGTGACAAGGACCACAAGAGCAGACACTGCCACCAGCAGCAGAGCTTCTTCTCTGGCATTTTCTACAGCACTACAGATTCTCTCAGTACCTTTACTGTGATGCTGCTATTTCAGAGCTAGAGAACACACTTACTGGTTGCCAGGATGGCCAAGGCATCTTCCCCTTGCAGCATTCTCTCTCTTACTTTTCTTTTACTTGGATTAATGGTTGCACCTATGCCACCCACCAGAGACACTCCTTGCATTTACACCAGAGCATGTAAATCAAAAAGAAACGAAAATAGTGGCACATATTATGTTCAAAGTTCTTTGAGTGAAAATTTAGTGAACTCTAACCAGGGTTAAATTGCTTCAGGAAACACTCCATTTTTTTCAATATCCATTGCATTCAACAATGACTGCATGGGAGACCAAACCTTTAGCATTTTATTTATTATTGTTTCTCAACAATGGCCTAGGAAAAAGTAATTTGCAAAACATGGTTCTTAAAACCGTCAACTCCTCTACGTAAAAGAAGGATCCAAATGCAGTATCACTCTGGGTATTGCAATGAAATGAAAGTGTCAAGAATACACACATATACAAGCAAAGGGAACAGGCACACAAGACACCAACACAGATGCTTTAAAAGATACATAATCTGGGGGGATCTTCCTTTTCAAAAACCAGATTTGATACACAGTCACCACACGATTTCTAAGCTCCAGACGCATTTTAGCACAGTTCTGTCAGACATAACAAAAGCAAAAGATAATCATATCGATTTTGTAGATGACAAAATTTTGCATCACAATTTTATTCAGGTTGAGGGAGTTCTCAGGAACCAGAAATTATGTGAGCAAAACTGCTGCTACAGTTTTAAAAATATATGGCAGTAATTTGCATTGCAATTCATGTGCAGTGCAAAACATATGTGGATGGACTCCGCAGTGAAATAAAACAACGTTATTGAGAAAATCAGAACTTAGATTCATGTAGTCTTAGTGCATGTGACTACACCTCAGAGACAGAGCCCAACTATAGCATTTTCCTACTCAAATATGCAAGTGTAAACTGAGCTATCACCTGAAAGGCAGCTGCAGACTGCCCTGTCTACATTCCCACTGGTGGAGGAGCCAGGACAGAAACAGGGGGGGTGAGGTCTGCAAAGCCACACCATTTTCTAATGCAGGAGAGAAACCTGCTGTGACAACTCATGTCAAAGGATTTGCTAGATTTTTTTTTCTTCAGCTTCTGACAGTTCTGCAAGACTAAATAACTGAGCATATGATTCCATGCCTAAAAATGGTTTATGGATATAGACTTAGAGAAATCCCTGCAATACTCTGAAGTTTTGGGGTTTTGACTTGAATTACACTGCTCTTTGAAAGACAGTAGAAGAAATTCACTAAGGGTAAGTAACTCGCTCATGGGAAGGATCAATTCTGAAAATTAACAGAGTGCCTAAACTGTTAAGACCCTTGCTAAAACCCCCAGATTTACCAGGCAACCTACCTAAAAGTGTAGGTACTAGAAAAACAGTAGTTTTATTTAGCCTATGGCTGAAAATAAAACAACAGTTCTTCTGTGTGCTTACTTCTACCTCAGATCAAATGACGATTAGGAACTACACCCAAATGACCCACAACAACTGGCTAAACCTAAAACTTCACAGAACTGTTTTTCTTTACTGTACAATTGCATGAGCTTAAGTAAAAGTAATCTCATCTTCTACAAGCTAAAAATCACCATAAATGAAATTAAAAGAACACAATAGTAGTGCCATTAAGTATATTACTGCATAAGTGACTACAAAGACTGGACAAATTCCTCTGTGAGAAGTTAAATGCTTAAGGTCAAAAAGAGAATGTGGCTATGAACAAAGTGTTCTTCCATGTTTTTCCTCCAAATCAAAATAATTAAAAACACAAACTGAAAATAGCAACTAACTTATAAAAAATATTTTCTTAAAAATACACTCTGCAGATCCCATTTTTACAGCTCAATAACCAGTTCAAACCAAAGGAGGACACGTTTTGCAGAACTAGCCTTCTAAAATAGGCACGCAAAAAGAACAAGAAATTTTAAAAACTACTGCTGCAAGAGTGTATGAATAGAACAGCAAGTGACAGGTTTAGAAGTTTGCTTTCAAAACAGCAGAATCTGCCCTCAATCCTTCCAGGATAGGGACTGTAGTTAAATCAAAACAACTCTGAATACAGGGTCTAATTCACACTGAAAGCTTATAGATGTGGGCACACTCTTCTGCCAACTTGACTTCAAAAGCCATGATAGGCTGTACTTCAAAAAGACGTAAATCTAACTCAAAACACAAACAGCTCTTAAACTTTTATCTCCTTTTCTCTTCCCACCTAATCTATGATAATTTGGAAGCAGAGCAAATAATTAGATAATTTAAAAAGGAGAAGTTACCTGAATGGTAGGATGAAGAAATATTTTATGAAAGCTTTGAAAGGACAGTCAAACCTCAAAAACAAAGGCACTCATCCTTTGTTGCAAGACTCAGCCTTCACCTTCAAGTGCACTATGGTAGTGTTAAAACTGTAGTGGCCTGAAGGTAAGAACAGCAACAATCTTTTAACAAACAGTTCCTAATATTGGGAATGAGATGCAAGCTAGCATTCAGGCTCAGAGCTCCTCAACAAAATTGACCACAAACTTGTTCCTGTTAGAGCTGAGGAAAAAGCTTTAAGCCCAAAGACACATTCACTTTTTCTAAATAATTTCATCTAATAAAAGCATAAGGTTTTCCATAATGTTAACAGTTTGCATTGCAAAGTATTTCAGAAAGCCACTCTCTTGATAACCCTGTATCCACCCAGATGATGGACTCAGTTAGGTGCAGTTCTAACAATCTTTCTGCACACACAAACACAGAAATGTTCAGATAAAGACGCACAGATTTGATTTCATTTCTCCCTTAGGCGCCCTGCAGCACCTCCTGAGTGCCAAGCATCCCAGAACAATACCCCCATGCTCACTACAGGAAGCCCCTCCAGCAGACTGGCTGCCAGGCTTCCTCTGCTGCCCTGGGGGCTCAGCTCTGTTTCCTGCTTCCCAGCACATCCTCCTCCTTCTGCAGGGAGACATGTCCACACTCTTCCCTGGCACTGGGTCCCAGGAATTTTGGAAGAGAAAAGTGGAGATGCCACCTTTGAAGGTAAAAAGCTGAGGGCTTTTGAAGGACCTACTCCTTGTATTATCGATGCTTTCCCTACTTATATTAAGAAACGAGAGAGGAGAAACTGGTGTAGCAAAGAAATATAATGTGATGGCATCCAATTCAGACTCTCAGATTAAAAAAATGTTCTTTTAAGAAACAGGATCACTGCATTTTCTAGACACTAATACAGTTACTGAATGTACACTAATACAAAATAAAAAGCCTGGAGTTTAAGTCACTTGCCAATATATTACACTCTCTCTCCAAAAATCAAAGAGTTCTTTTTAAAACTGAGCATCACTTGCAGAGCCTGACAGTCAACAGGCTGATTAAGGAAGAAGGCTCTTTGTAACAACACTGTAGAACAGTCTGTGTAAAACCCAAGCTAAAAATAACCTTAAATTTTTCAAGAAAAAGAGTCTAATGAAACACAACAAATTAAATTGTATTTTTATGAGGATTTTTTTCTCCCTTCTTGTAAAAGAAAGAAACTGCAGTCCAGAATTACACAATTTATATAGTACCCGAAATCCAAAGTCACACCACCTGCCTTCACAATTGCAAATGGGTCTGGCTGAGTACAAACTTACTCTTCAGCACTGCTCATGAACTGCCATTCAGGTTTTCAAAATGTTTAAAAAATACGGCCATGTGGGTGTAATATTCAGGCAGCATGTGCTACACATACACAGTGGTGAAAGGGAACTCTAATTCTCAGCAGTCTACAAGGCACGTTAACATCTACAAAAATCCAGACTTGAGAAAAATGGTTGTAATGTGCAAGGCAATGATTTGTTCAATATTTATTTCTAGCTTCTAATTACAACTGGCTTTTTCACTTCTACTATACTTTGACTCCCCTTTCCCAGACGAAAAAAAAAGTCCTTATTTTTGCATCTATTAAGTGTGGATAAAGAGTGCAAGAGGCACAGCTGGCATTCACACAATTCCCAAAGTCAGGGACATGCCAAATTACAAAGCTTTGCATGGTGATTTCTACATAGCCTCACAGAGACCTTCTTTTAGTCAGCTATGCTGTGTCTCATTTATATATCTTTTAAACCCAGACCTCCAAACAAGCCCGAGTCCAAGAAAGCATTTATGAAGTCACACCATCATCATTTTTGAGATACTGGTTTTGTCTTTACAGACCCTAAAAATGAGATGCATTAATACTATATATCTTTAAGAAAGAAAGTATACAGAGTATTAAAAACTTTTCTTTTCTATAAAGAAATTTTATAAAAGAATAAAAGAAAAGTGAGCCATTTTCCATGTAAAATATAATTAGGTTGTCTAAGTGACAGTGTCAAAAAATTTAATTACTAACTTTACAGAAGTACCTTCTCATTTTGCTACAAAAAAGACAGAGGTGCAACATATTTTTATACAAGGGTGATTTTCAGCATTGCTGAAGCTCTAGACAAATACAGTATCAGTGAACATGGCTTGTAGCTTTCAGTAAATAAATCAGAGTGTGAGTTCAACCAAAAATGTTATGGCAGTACTATGGGCAAATGAAGACTGAAGTTAACTTGCAAGGCTTGAGTCAAATTTCTGTGAGCGAGACTGAAACTAAGCTGGGAAATCAAGAGATCTGATGAACACAAAAATGACAAGATTAATGTGATCCCACAGCTACCATATGCATGCACCAAAGAATGGAATTTGCATCCCAGGAAAAGCAGTAGTTGAAACTACTTAGACTTAAAATGGACCTCATTTTTCTGTAGGAACAGACTATAGGGCAACTTGAAATTTCTCAACTGTAACAGATGCAGAAAAATCACATAAAACTATAAGAGAACTACTAAATTTTTTAAGTTTTAAATTCTTAGACCAACTTAAAACAGAACTGCAACCTAAAGCCATTAAGCCCTGAATTTAAACTCCTGTTCGAATTAGGAAGACAACAGAACTTCAATTTTCCAAGAATTAATATTCTTCTTACAACAGTTCTGGCTTTGGTTCTCTACACATTAAAGGAGGACTGCAAAACACTGCCATGACTTCACTGATTCTGTATGTACTTCCAGTCTTTCTATTTCTACAAAAATTCCTACAAAATGTATATCATGCATACATAAAGCAACAACAAAAACACGTAAGTAACTGAAAAGGTCTGTCCAGTTTTGCATGAACCCCATGACTTTGCATCGATCTCACATGTACTGTAACAACATTACTACTGTCACCAAAAATTGTCTTGCACTTGCTTACCAGTTTGTTGTCCCCTCCACTTCAGTCTGCCTTGAAAAGAATTCAACAACTCTGCCATTTTAATTAAAACAGTGAGAACTACTAATGCACATCTGACTCACACAAAACAGAGAAGATACCAGACTAGAAATTCTATTTAAAAGATGTACAGATCTGGATGAGAGTATCAAAAACATTTTTGAGAGTAGGAGGAAAACAGTTCAGAACACCTTCATAACTTCTGTATACATTTCAAAAACTAAGGTTCAAGTTTATTCTGTATATGGCATGTTCAAATTAATAATTAGAGAGAGAACAGCTACAGCCTTTTGCTTAGCACCTGAAATGGTTTCAACAGCTTACTGCTCACCATTTCAAAAGTCTTCACAATAAAGGGCTAATACAGAAGTATTTTCTAGAAAAAGAACACCAAGTTTGTGATCTTTACTATATACTACTGATCACTTTCAAATGGACACATATTAGTTTTTCTTACGTACAGACATGGTATTTTTTCAGTGACTTACGCTGACCAAGTTATTTAAAAACTTTGCATGACTTTGCAACACTCAGTACTTGTATATGCGACTTAACCTACATTCCATGATTTTAATATAAAACAGCACAACAGTTATTCTACTTTTAGAGATGCAATAATCAAGTTGCATATTTTTACCTTCAAATAAGCGTTTTTCTTCCCTGAAGAACTTAAAAATTATCATTGCCATGTATGGTCCATCAGGACTCAGTAAGAAAAAGTCTAGATTGATTTGGGCCATTTTCATGTTGCAGCTTAATCTTCTCCAAAGCAAAACATATCTTGACAATCCACTTTTGCATTCTGCTAGCAGGAGAAGTCACAGTGAGTCATATCAAAGTTGCATCTACCTCGTCCATTATCTATTCCTGACAGTGGCTGGAAGTGGACATCTTGGGAAGAGTACAGGAACGATCAAACAACAGTCCAACACTGGCCCAGTCTGCAACAATTTCCTACAGGGGTCACAAATAAAATCTTTGTATTTACCAGTCTTCACTGAAGTATTTTTCTAAAAACTTGCTCAGCCACCTCTCAAACTGATCAAGTTTAACGTCCTGTGGCAAGAACTTCTACACTCTTAACTGCCCACATTTGAAGAAAAATTTCCTTTTTGTTTGCTCAGAAACTGTCTGCAACCTTCCTCTCTGGGAAGAAACAGTAAAAATATTTCTTACTTACTCTTTTCATCTCACTCACCACTTTGTATTTCCCATGTGATTTCTCTCAATCATTTAGTCTATTCTTTCTGAGATGAGAACCATATATTTGAGGCTGGAGATACTACTTGTTCATCCACTGACCATTATTTCTTTTCCTGACAGTCCCTAACATCCTCCTTACAGTCCTATTACAGAACTGAGCTGTGACCTCTGTGGACCCAGTACTCTTCAAATATAACAATAATTGCAGTAGATCCCATCAGTAGATGTAAAGGCTTTTCCCCCATGAGCTTCATTTTACATTTCTTCTACTTTTATGTACATTATTTCCCTCTTGTAGCCTTTTTTTTTTCTGAAATTTTTAAACAATCCTTCCATTTTACTATCCAGAACAAATCAGTATAATTGGTACTAACATTACAACAGCAGGAAGTCACACTCCCTACTCCATTTTTTTTCACCTGCCTGCCTCCTCCTTCTGCTAAATCCACAAAAAAATCCCCCAAAGCAAAACCAACTAACTTCCTGTCTCACAAGTTAAATGCAGTGCCTAGAAGAGCCAGGAGTGACTGAGATGATGCAAGACAGGGCACACTATAAACAACAGCAGAGGAATACGCACAGCTGAAAAAGGAATAAATAATCACCTTCCCTTCCTTCCAGTTTCTGGTGGCTGGAAATTAATCTCCTCTCTGCCATTCCAGGGGCTGAGAGTGGGTTTGTGGTTCAGTCACACGTAGAAGGTCGACCTGAACTTGATGTGAAAGAAGCAGTTTGCTCCTCTCCCTCACAGTCCTGGGGATACAGCCCTGCCCTGTGCGCCAGCTCTAGCACTCATTTATCTGTCTTTTGGAAGTTGTTCTAACAAGCTGAAGCATAACAGGCAATTTGCTAAGTAAGTGCAGATGCAGGGATAGGGTGATGTGGACAAGACTACACAGAGGATGGATCAGTTATTTCACTGGTAACGAGCTCTTGGATATGCTGTTATTTGGTGTATCTTCTGAGTGATATTTATTAGCATTACCACTTTAGAATCTGCACAATTCACGTGCATCCAACTTGATGAGTGAAAGGGACTTTCCTGTGTTATGCTTATATTCAGGCATTTCCTCTGCCCGTGTTTGTGTTCACACATGCCACACAGATTCCTAATCCAGATGAAAACCTCCTCCCATCCCCTGTGGCGATTTTCAGGCTGATCAAACCTTGATCCAACTGACTAAATCAGAAGCATCAGTGCCAGCACCAAACACAAACAGAAGAAGCAAGTGCTGGGGATAAGGTAAGGCTTTAAATGTGGGCTCAAGCCAACTGTGAAACTCTGGTCTTGCTATATTATTTTCAATAAGAATTATCTGCTCTGTGAAATTTTACACAGAACCTTAAAAACTATGCACTAACACATACAGTACAAATGGCTTAAAGAGTAAATAAACATGGTTCATTATGGACTTCTCATGCAAAACTTAAGTGAACTGTGTGATTCACCGCAACATTTCTCTTGTAACAATACTGAAACAAGCATACACACACACACACACACACACAAATCTTCTCATATTCTCAATCTGTGCAGTGTGGATGACCTTGTGTGGAAAAACCATTGGAATTCTATGTAGGCTTCAGTATAATCTTAACTAAGCCTTAATGACCTGATTAGTTTGGCCTTCTGCATTGTAAATGATAAGAAGAAACAAAGCATTTTGAGCAGATACTGAATAATGTTGAGAGTACATAAATGAGTGAAAATGTTATGATAGGTATTATACGTATTTTGAGCAGAGATGTTTGCCAGAGGTAGAAAGGTCTCACCTCTTACTCTATTAACAGGGTTCCTTTGCCAGCTGTTGCCTTTATTCCCAGAATGAAACTAAATCGTGCAATATTTTTAGTCACTGATATTTGAAGGTCCCTCCTTTTAAACTGCTCCAGAGAGAGCAAATGCCATCACCCTCCCTAAGTCACCTTGTCAAAGGTTCCGTGAATTGCAAATATTCTTCTACCTCTGTACAGGGCTATTAACAAGGCAGGCCTGTCTCCTGTGGTTATTAAACCTTAGATCAAAAGTCATTTCACACTAGCGTGATCTAGCTACGTACTGTTCTAAGTTTAAAGCTTAAGTATCTTTCCTGCAACAAAAATGTAACATTTTGGACACAGTGAACTGGAAACAGTTGTTACGGCCTGTAATGGGTACTTTCACGTTTCAAATGAGTCTTTTGACAGCAGTACATCTCCAGCTTCTGGCTGATGTACCCACATCACTGAAATGGGTAAAAACACATGTAAGATAATTCTCTAGGGTATTTTGGCGGGTTTCTTTACCTTCCAAAACAGAAAACTTTTCTAAAGTGTTACTATTGAACTAGGGTTAGAAATTAGAAAAATTTTTCACTCCAAGACTGGTCTAAAAAAGCTATAGTATTGATTACAGATGAGAAGCTTTTCTCATTCCACAAATAACTATTTGTTGCCATGCATGATACACTCAGGAGGATGTTACACTGCAAACACATCATTATGTGACATGAATTCCAGCAGAACTGCCAATTCTTGCCTTAGCAATATTTTCCTTTTTAGAAATACAGAAATGCAAGACAGGTGTGCTGGACATGCAACCTTCATACATCAAAATGCTATACTAGTAACTCATCTACAGGTAAATTAAACTACCAATGAAAACCTCACTTCACTTCCACAGCCATCACGGGACCATAGATGTTAACATAATGTCCCTCCACGTTCCTTCCTTTCACAAATGAAGTCCCTGTTCTGGAGGATTACAATTATTGTTCCTTAAATATGCAATGTGTCCCCAAACAGCGATGGCACTGTTACACTTTACACAGTTTAAGTATCAATGCCTGTATTGTCAAAACTTTGTCAAATAGAAACAGAATGCTTTAAAGGCATAACAGTTCTACTGCTGAGACAAGAAATTAAATGCCTTATACCACACGGGCTGCTGTTCATTTGTGAATTAGAAGATAAGAAAAATGCTTAATTAATTAATGCTGAAAAGAGACTGTAAAAATAGAAACCATCACAATGCAAGGATATGCAGACACTTTCAGAGAGAGGTGATAAAATGTCATGCTCCTGATGGTCCTATCAGACAACCAGGATAAAGAAAAACCCACAAAAGTCTCCACTTTCATTCCCTTCAAATTGGAAGGAATTGGGTGATAAGCATCTACAAGACCAAATGAGCCTGTGTTTTGTAGGTGAGATCTTCTTCCACATCAACCTTCATGTAGTGGCTGACTTTTTAATCCCTAAGTGGGAACCATATACCCAAGATTATTTCATGGGTTTTCTTCCTGGTCTTCCATTTTAATGTACATTAAACCCAAAAATACCTACACAGTATACTAAGGTGAAAATCTCACTATCTGATTATTAGGATGAAAGAAGTGTCTGCCTGCATAGCAGGTAGACATTGAAGGATTACTAAATAACTCAGTTATGTGGAACTATGCATAAACTCTTTTAGGCATTTGATTACTCAATATGCTGGAAGACATTCCATATTCTTACTTAAACAAATGAGCTTTCATCTAGATCATCATATTCCTTTTTGAATGAATTTCAGTTAAATCCTAACATTTCAACAGAAACATTTTCTTTTGGCTTATGCTTTAATGTTTTGCAATTGCATCTATACGGGTGGGGACTACAATAAAAGAAGTCCACAGAATAACGGCGAAGTGCGAGGACTGACTTAGAACAATCAAAGGAAAATCCCAGGTGAAGTTTTAAAACCTAAATATGAATGTTATGCTCCCATCCAGCATTCAGGATCTAGCACTTACCTGATGCCCCAGTGAATTAACTCAGCTCACTGCGGTGGAAAACTTGTAGGGGCAGAGGGGACTTCAGGAATGCTGGCACTAGTGAGGAAAGTTGTGGTAGGACCACCCATTTCAGCTGCAAAACCCTTGGGCTGAGGTCAGTCCTTCTCACAGAACCATACAGAACACATTTTTATCCCTTGTAGTTCAGTGAGAAGCATAAGGAATCTGGGTAAGCCTGTCATGTCACCAGTACCAAAATCCTGTTACAGGATTTGCCAACCGGAAATCCAGGAACTATCCACCTAGAAGACAGCTGGGACAGTGTAAGATATCCCTAGCTCTCTAGATACTTGCTCCTGTGCCAGCAATCAGCTTTCCTGTAGGAAAGCAAACAGAAGAGGGAACTAATACTATACCCAAAATTAATTAGTCATTAATCCCAGTACTCCCAGAGGCTCATTCCCTAATAATCCTACGTAGGTCCAAGGAGGCCAGCAGCACTGCCACAGTAACTAAGCAGTCCCCACACTTGCCTGCTCAGCTCCGTTCGGGTGTGCAGACACAGAGCGAGCACCTGTCAAAACCTTCAGAACAACTGCTGTTTCCTCTTGTAACATCAAAACATTCCAAGAAAGCACAAGCTTCACCAAAAGGTAAATCAAAACATGTTAAAGCCAATAAAGAATCGTCACAAGCATGCCTTAGTTCCTCTCTGATCTATGACCTCACACAACATGGAGAAATAAAAGTGGTACTGGTAGAAAGAATGATCAAAATGGTCCAGAAGTTAAAGCACACATGATTACAACAGCACTAGATAATGAAACACAGGCCTTTTGCTTTGCCTGTCACAGACTGGCATCACTTCAGCCACAGCACAATCAGATCCTGAGGGATAGTAATGACTTTTGGTACTCTGTTTAAAACCCTAAGGACAATCCAAATAAATACAGTTATTGATGAGCTCTGGAGGGACATACATCAAGCTTTCTTTGGGCAAGGATGTTCTAATCATCAACCTAGGTAAAAGGAAGCTAGAAACACGAGTAGATAATGGAGATAGGTACTTTCAATCAACATGAGTATAAACTGATAATGCTCACTGAAAGAAGAGTTTGGCCACCTTCAGTCAGCATCTTTTTCTTTTCACTCCTTCTTTAATGTTTGCAAACTGCAAGGGTAGCAACTGTTGGGGACAAGGTAAAAAGTGACCAAAACAATGCTGTGGTGTTAAGACTAACTTAAAACATAAGTGCAAGAGAATCCCAGGTTAATTTTTCAATTGTTTTTAAAAAAGGCAAGAGATACTAAACTATGTTAAACACGTAACAAAATTTTAAAGATATATTGCATTTATATATGCCTTTACACTTAAGTTTTACAGGAATCCACTAAATTTCTCAAAACTGAAATAGCATTCCCTCTAAAAAGCAAAAACTGGGGGGAAAAAATCCTTTTCTTCAGAGCGTATGTATACCACATCTCTCTATCTTTGTTTGGAAGTAACCTATATATGCATCTTTCACACTAAGAATCCCTAAGTCTTTTAGAAAAATCAAATCACTTGAAAGAAAACTTTAAAATAGACACATCACAATTATACAATTAAAGAGGTGTTAGCATCTCCTGTGAATAAAACACTCCCTTTGTGTTTATATTGTTAAGAACCTAGTTACACCATAACACCACCATCATCTTAATTATGTTTACAGATTCCAGTTCAACAAGAGATTGGACTGTTCTGAAATATGCAGATACAACAATGTACAATTTACTAAAACTCTTTAATAAAAAACAACAACAAAACCCAACAAGTTAAAAAAGAAACCCAATAAATGTACAACATGACTTATGCAAATACACATATAACAGATTTCGGAAAAACTAAGCTAGTAATGTCAGTAACACTGGCACAGTCATTGGTAATATCTAGACATATCTGTCAAACTTAACCAGCAGGAAGCCCATACAATTAAGAAAAAAGATACTGACAAATGAAATATTTATTGCAATAGTAAAATGACTCACATCATGTACCTGGACTCGTACAAAACATTTGACGCTGTCCCACACAACACCCTCATCTCTAGAGAGACACGGATTTGACAGATGGACCACTCACGAACTGGCTGGATGCATTTAAAGAGTTGTGATCAACATCTCCACACCCAAGTGGAGCCCAATGAGGACTGGTGTTCCTCTGGGGTCAGTATTGGATGGATGCTGTTTAACACCTTTGTCAGCAACATGGACTGAGTGCACCCTCAGCAAGTTTGCTGATGACACCAAGCTGTTTGCTGCTGTGAGCACGCTGGAGGGAAGGGATGGCATCCAGGGGGAGCTTGGCAGGCTTGAGAGGTGGGTCTGTGACAGGACTAGGGGGAACGACTTCAAAAAGAAGACCACATTTACATTAAGAAGAAATTCTTCACTGTGAAGGTCTTCATGCACTGGAACAGGTTGCCCTGAGAAGCTGTGAATGTTCCATCCCTGAAAGTGTTCAGGGCCAAGTAGGATAAGATTTTTGAGCAACCCGGTTTGGTGGGAGGCATCCCTGCCCGTGGCAGAGGGGTGGAGCGAGATGGTCTTGAAGGTCCCTTCCAATACAAAGCATTTTATGATACCATATTACTCTCTCCCCTGTATTTCATTTTCCCCCTTTGTTTAACATAAATAGTGTACTTCCTGATTCCTAGTCATTCACATTTTGAAGTCAAATCAAGACACACACACACAAAAAAAGGATGACTTACAAACTCTCAAGTTTACACCTTCCTATCAAGTTAGTGGCTCACTCCAAACAAATCACTTCCATTGGCATTTTGTTGACATCACCCACACCTTTACACAACAGAGATTTAAATCCTCCAATCTGGCACAAGGAAGCCAATCTGTATTTCACCAGTTTTAGTAATTTCTATTACCTTCAGTGAAATAACATTGTAATTGAAAGCAGACTTTTGCATTGCTATGGAATTACAGGATTGAATGCTAAAAACAGCACCAAACATGCCAAAAATAGTTAGAAAGAAACTTGGAGACTTCCAGTCTTCTCTTATATTTTAAACTACAAAATTCTGATTTCCAGCTCTGGAAGACTTGGTTAAAAAAGCACTAGATTACTTGGGAATAAAAAATAAAATTAGACAGATCAATACATTCCCTCCTCTAATCAACTAAACTACTCACCAGGAGCCATTTACATGTGGAACTATGCACAATATAAATACTGATGTTTACAGTTGCCCCAAAATAGCTGTAGTCCACTAATTATTATAATGTGCATATCCTAACAAAACCACAGTGCTATATATCTTACAAGTAAATCCCTGTGCACCGATATCTAGAGCATCTCTAAGCATGTGGAGGAAAAAGGTTACTAGAAGTCAACATGGAGTCACCAAGGATAAAACGTGTGACTGATGTGATACCCTCTCAGGATGGCGTGCCTGAGTGGGCTGATGAGGGCAGAACAGTGGATATCAATTACCTTGACTCCTGCAAGGCTTTTGACACTGTCTCCCATAACACCCTCACAGGAAAGCTCAGGGAGCGTGGGTTATATGAGTGGACAGTGAGGTGGACTGAGAACTGGCTGAATGGCAGAGAGTTGTAATTGGGGGCACAGTTTAGCTGGAGATCTGTAGCCAGTGGTGTTTCCCAGGGGTCAGAGGATCCAGTCTTGCTCAACTTACTCATCAACCCGGATGAAAGGACAGAGTGCCTCCTCAGCAATATTAAATATAATTTAAGAATCACAACATTTTTGTCCTTCACAATATACTTAGACCATTTTTTTTGCTGTATCACAGTAAATTATTTCCTCTTGTGAACTCTAACCATTACAAGCTGATAACTGAATTATCAAACATATATATATGCAAAAGTGAAGTTCTGCTGTATTTTCATGTCTCTGACTTTCACTTCATATTTACTGCAATTCTTTCAATGCATCACTACTCTAAAATAGATGTTCAAATCACCATCACAGAATCAAAGGTATGAAGTAACAAAACAAACTGATAAGAGAGGACGGTGAGCAGGTGGTACCTGAACAAGGGACAAGAATAAAGACTGAGGTGGGAGGTAAAGGGAAAGCTCTAGGATAAACCTCCTATTACATTATACGCACATAAAACTCCACTGCAATTCAATCCCAGATTACATTTTGTGGGCAACAGTACACACAGGAACAGCTAATCATGGACAAAACAAGAAGGTCTCAGAAGTAGTTTGGAGAGCCAAGAAGTTGTTAGTCTTGGAAATTTTCAGTAGTCAAGGAAGACAGTATGACAGCTCCAGCTGACTCATACAGGCTTAGACCAACTGAGCAGGGTGATGAAGAAAAGCAATCATTTAGAAGGGGGGAAAAAAAGCTACAACCAAAACCCAGAGTGGACTAAATCTAAACACTCTAGCCCTAGAGAAATCCAGTGAAAGCCTGGCAGAAGCCCTGGAAGACAGATCTTAAAAAGAGCTCACACCTGTCCATGGAAACAGTCTGACAAGAGCTATTTGCAGTAAAGGGCAGGAGTCCTCAGATGCCACACAACACGACCTGAGGACAAGCTGCAGTGTTCAGAAAGTTAATAAAGGTATTACAATGTGCATAAAGACTTTTTATAAAAATTGTATTTTAAAGTATGGCATTGTTATCCTAAAAAATTGATGTCTGTGATCAAGCTACTCTCTAAAGTATTCAGTATTTGGCTGCAATCAAGGCTGATGGTTGGGCTGAATAATCCTCCTTTCAGACTCAGTAAAAAAGGAACATTAGGTCTTTTACACAACAGCTGAAAAAGCAGGAAAAAAAAAACAGCAAAAAATGCTGTGCCTGTGATTCCAGGAGAGAGTTGTGGGGGGGGTTTTTTGGTTGGGTTTGGTTTTTTTTTCCTTTTTAAGGGGGTTTTTTTAGTACAGTACTTGCTAGACAGGCAGACTTGAAAACATCAGCAAAATAGCTGCTTGTTGCACTTTGTTTCTACTCTGCTCAAGCAAATAGAGCTCTGTTTACATGTTTTGTGTAAATAAATAGCACTGCACATACAGACACACACAAAATCTCACAACCTTCAAATCACATAATTATTTCTCTTCCAAAGAGGGGCAACTTGGCAAAGCTTCAAGTCTCAGCTATCTCCTGGGCTTTGAGAGCAGAAATAATACATGCCAAGTTTTCTGGATACAGATGTCAGATAGCCAGAGACTGGCTAGCACGCATTGTGGCTCCATATCTTTTGCCTGCTCAGCTACCTTGCAAAGGAATTGAGCAACCTCTTGATGCTTGCAAGTGAAATTAACAACTGGCGTTCCTGTCTACCTTGGAGACACAGCCTTGTTTAGAACAGGAGTAATATGACTGCTTTTTGCCTTTTTTTAAACTGGCACTTTTTGACTGCTATTATCAGACAGCTCTTTCCTGGATCAGAGCACAGAGAGGCAGGATGTCCAGTCTGAGATGGTTTATGCTCCAGAGCTGCTTACTGTTATTATTCATCCCTATGCTGTGTTACCTCAAATGCATTTTGCAACAAGACACCACTTCAGCAGAGTAAGGAGCACTACTAGCTTTTGGTCACTGGTGAGCTTTGCCTTCATTAGATGTGTGAATCTAACACAGATAGCAGCTCTGAGTCGAAAGCTCAGAGTATGTATCTAGCACATGATAAAAAGATACCTTACTTTTCCTTTTCAAAATACAGGTCTATGGACTGAATCAGAGTTAAGCAGTAGACAAAAACAGACAAAATAGACAAATAGACAAAACTCTGCAATATTAAACTTCCAGGGGACTGAGAAGTAGTACCAAAGCATTAGTGCATTTTGTATCCTCAGCTGATGTCAATCTTTTGAATGCCCATATCAGACAGCCAAAAATCCAAACAGACCTAGATCCAGTTTTGACAGGTGCTACTAGGCCCCTGGGAGACCAGTGTTAGGTTATCTGATTAAAAGCTAATCAGGATAGAAACAGATCCAGCAAGGATCAGCAGAAAAACAACAGGTAAACCCTAACAACCTCAACAGTGAAAACAGAGCACATGAATCAGCTACTCCCATGACCATCAATTAGACCACAGTACCCCAGTGTGAAACCCACCAAGATGAGTCAAGGAGGAAACTCTCTCTCCAGAAAACACCTGGAAAACGAAAGGTTATTTTCTTAAGAGATACGGGATTTCTCAGAGGATGCAGGGAGGAAAAACATTTTGGGGCTGTGTAACACCACAATATTGTTTAGGTGAAGCACTAGAGGTGGAGAAAGACAGGTGTAAAGATGGATAAGGGAAAAATAAGTATTGGAAAACAGCAGGGAGAAAGGATCAATGGAGGTAGTCCAGTGCAAGCGGAGTGGTTGGTCAGTGCACTTGTTTGACTAAGCTCTGCTCTTGATCATGACAGTCTATCCTATAGTGTCATTAAACCCTCTGTCTTCTTTGTGGACACAATTTCTATTTTCTTGAGGTGTGAACTCAACTTCACGCCAGACTAACCAGCCAATGGTCAAAGCTTCAGCAACTACACAGAACAATTAAAACCAGCTACGGGGAGCACCCAGCACGCACGTGTGTTTCTGTGACTATTCCACTAGTGGACTTCCATCGTGAGGAGCTGGAAGGGAGGAAAAGGATGGGGCTGTCCGTGCAGTTCTTACTTGAATGCTCTGTCTGACTATGTGGGTGCCAGTAACAGCACTGGTTTGAGTCTCTGTTGATTTGCATGGACAGCTGTGTATGCATTTTCCGTACATGAGCGTGTGTGCATGCACACACTCCTACTGGGAATAGTGCTCCTTCCTGCCTGGCTCTGGGGACACACAACTACAGCGGTCTCGCACTTACCCATTTAGCTCTGACAGGAGGCACTGCCCCTGGGACCCAGAGCCCTCCATGTTTGGCTACCTCTGACGACTGGCATGGCTAAAAGGACACATACCTTTAGCAAGTTTCTTAGCTATCAGTGACACTTGGAAGATGAAATAGCTAAATCTTAGATTCAAATTTGGGGTAGTCTTAAGTCTTTTACTAGGCTGCTTAAGCTGTCCTGGCACCTACTGGAACACACTCCATGCAATTCTGCTACAGCATTTTGTAAACCCCCGAGTATTTAAATGATAGTCAAAAAATGTATTGGCATTCTTGGACACCATTCTACTTCAACTGGATGACCTCTGGTTCTTTTAATAGCCCTTGAAATTCCTATGTGCTAAACACGTCAGTAAAGCATCTTGACCAGTTCTTTCCTGTATGTTCTCTTTTCAAGTCAGGATTCAACTGTACACCACTGTACCAGAAGAGCAACATACATAAAGCAAAAATACAGCTGCAACAAGGCAGATCTAAATTAAACTATGGGAACATATAAGTTTGCCTTGGAAAAACCTGTACACAGATTTCCATAAAAAGCAACAACACCTTTAAGGATTAGTGGTCTGCAAAAAAAAAAAACAAAAAAAAAAAGGCAAGCATTCTCTCTGGCAGCATACTACAGTTGGGGTGCCCAAGGAAGGGGGTCTAAGCTAAGTCATCATACTGATAAGCAACACACAGATCACCAAGAGTACTTGTCAGAAAGAGTAACAGTTTTTCCTTAATCACCAATAATTTCTTTTAAGTTCTGTGTTCTTTAACTTGTGTTGTGAAAGCACTCTGAGGAAGGCTCTATCCTTTTTTATTTGGCTTTCTAGACTAATACTCTGAAACATTAATTACCTGGAAAGAAGCCAAGTGAGACTTCTAACTAAGTCCATGAAGACTGTTTGTACTCTTATTTATAATAAGAATGAAAGGTTTTAATTGATAAAAATATACTTCAGAATCACTGCAGTTGCTCATCTTTTTCATATCTTAGGGAAGTCTTGGACCAAAGCTTTATTAGTCTTCTCAGAAGCAGGCACTTCTCATAGCTAAGACACCAAGTGGCAGTGGAAATTCCTGATTCTTGTCACATACGCAACAGGATCTGTCAGAAAGGCTTTACACTGTCATACTGGGGATGACAAAGCACCACTCAGAGGAAACCACCACACGTGGTCTTCTAGGGGCAAGGTAATCCTTTTATAGAAGGATTCATAAGGAGCTGAGCTAATTCCAAACATCTTGCATTCTAGTTCATGCCATGAAATAAACAGAAGTGGATACACGTCTGTCTGGTATGCAGGCATGGCAGGAACTGAATGCTTCTGTGGACAGTAGCTACAGCAGCTGAAGACGACACACAAGGAGAATCTGCAGGTCCTGATGCTGGATACAGAATAACAGAACAGCTGCCCACTGAAACCCACAAGAATTTCAGACCACCTTTTCACCTCCACAAAAAAATCACTGCTGGATATTCTGACACAGCAGTTACAAAAGAAAATAATACCATCTCTTTCTAGTAGTATTAATGACAAAAACAATTCTGCCAGTTTGTGCCAAAACTTCGGCTTTGACAACATAGAACAGACATAGTTTAATAGTTTCTGCACTAATATGACATTCTTTGCCCTCAGAAAAGATACACACTATCACCATGTGCAGTAGTACTGAGCAACAAGACAAGTCTTTGCCTTCTTAGGAAGGCTGTGAATATCCCAGTAGATTCAGGCATTGGAAGCTGCTCCATGAAAACAAGACACTGAATTCTTAGAAGGTTTCACGTTACTCCAATGACATTTTACCACATAAGAGGTACATTTAAGAAATTCTCCTCCTTTCCACAGAATTATGCTCCAAGTTTTGGAAAAGAAGTCTTCCAGGTTAACCAGCACACTAAAACTCAGATGGATCAACATGTCTCAAGAGAAGAAAATACAATTTTTTAGTAAATGAGGGTACCAATTCAGAGTTATTTGTTGTTTTAGCAGACATCAAGACAGAATTAGGACACTCTTAGCAGTACAGAGAGGTTATTTAAAGTGCCTTCTGAACATCCTATTAAACATAATGGCCAAAATTTCACACAAACAGAACATATACATGGAATGTGTTTTGAACACTGTCCAGTCAAGAAAGAGAAACAATGAACCAGCCTGGTTGAGCTAAAGCTATAATCAGACAAGGAAAGCTGTGTAGACAAACTTGATAAAGGACTGGCATTCCTTCATTTGTAGCACATAGAACAGGCAGAGCTTGGACCTGAACACATTTGTTTCATAACTGGAGCTTTAAAAGGAGAGAAAGAGTGAAGCAAAAGAAAAGGTAACAGCAATTCACTATCTAGCATCACTTTGGCAGGCATCCTAGATGAGATAAATTTCAGATTTGTTTTTAAGGTAACAGGGACTGTAGAGATTTTGTCAGTATACTCAAGACTAAAGGTGAGTTTTGAAGAAAATACAGAAGCACCTCGGGCAGATACTGGTTGGGAGTGCAAAATTCTTGAAAACAGATCTAGTAAAAGACCTTCTGGTCATAACACCCTCTGTACAGAAAAAGTACTTTGCAGTCAACTGGAAAGTTTGGATATCCTCCAAACTGTACAGCAGGACTCACATCAAGTCAGAAGCTGAGAGATGCCGTAATTTCCTGATGTTATGCTTATAATACACAAAATATGCAACAAAATGGAATGCTTGAATTGGCATTCATTTGCTTAATCTGTTGCTAGCATGCCTTGGTAACTGCATCAATTGCAGATCAATGAAAACACACGTATCACAACACAATAAATTTATTGAATTATACGAATGTCTAAATACGTTATTATTGATTTATAAGTATATAATATGAATGTGTATATAACGTAAAGAGGCAGAAAATCACAAATTAGTTTATCCTGTAAGACAGCACAGCAACAACAGAAATGCAATCACTGGGCATAGTTATACGCTGGTTTATGTCATCTATCAGGGAATACTCCCTTCCCTTACCATCTGTCTAGGGGCCTGGAGTGGACATTTTAGTGAAGGTGTGACTCAGAGTGATTAGGCAAAAAGTTTCAAGTCATGAAACAGACTGAATTTGCAATCTTTTGCTTAAAATGACCCCTTACTTTTTATTCCTGACATTTTACCCTGAAACAGAATCAGAACACTCAAAAATACCTTAGAAAGTATACTGTGCAAGTCACAGTTTTCAAATGTTTTACATTTTTTTTAACTACTAAATAACTGCGTTCTAATCATTACTGGATTGCTTGAGTCAGTTCTCAGACAGGAAAACCTTGTACAGTCTCCCAGAACCAATAGAAAGTGAAAAAACATGAGATTTTAGTTTTCACAGGGTATTTTAAAATGCCTCACAAATACCTGCATGATGAAAAGTTGTTAAAGACAAAAAAAATTAAGTACTGCACAAACCATCTGAATACTAGGGATACTAATGATATATTTCATTTGTGATTAAATATCAAAGTATACCATTTTCTTACTTATAGCAGAAATTCCAGGCACACAAAAATAAACAAAGTCTCACTGAAAACCAAAATACACTTCAAATTCTCAAATCTTTTCAAAGCCTACTGATAAACTGATAGAGGTACTACAAGCTCTAAAACGAGTGCAGTGTCCCCTAAAAATATCACCTCAAGTGAAAAAGATGTTCCACAAGCAGCTGCTTCTACATAGGCTATTTCCATTTTTTTCCTACACAGGGACAAAGGCATGTTGCAGCATTCCTTGCCTCTACATCTCTTTCATACTTCACTTAAAAGCCTTGCATACTAAATCAATGAGAATATGAAGCCTCTAATACAAAAAAACATGCAAAACACTGAATTTATTTTGGTCTAGGACTGGTAATTTAAAATTAAGCACGTAACCTAAGATAGCTATACAGCACACTGTCACCCAACAGAGTTGGTGGTGAAATAAAGTGCCTCCCTGGCGAAACAGCTTAAGGCCCACATTAAGATAGGATACTTTTCTTTCTACTTCTGAGATAAAACAAATAGTTTTAGATTGTAATAAAAAAAAAAGGGAAAAATATACACTGTTCACTGTTACCATATATTAAACAAGGGAGAAAACTTATATGACAACTAAAAATAAATTTGAACTGTTCTGAAATGGAAGTCACACAGTATTTCTCTTACCCTATAAAAAAGAACAAGTGAAGCAGAAAGAGAGATAAAGAAAATAAGGTATTTTGAAAATGTATTTAAAATTTACTGGAGCTGATTAAATAGTTGCATTATTTTGATATTTACTTTTTGTTTCAATGTTAGTTATATAAATAATAGAATCATCCTACAATTCTCCGTTACCTAATAATTATTCCAAAACATTTATCTGACACACACCAATGTCAGCTCATCCTGAATGTTGTGAGATGATGGTTCTTCTCCTTCTACATTTTATTACAAGTTACACTTCTGCCTTAGGAGGAGCAGTGCATCCACAATTAAATTAAAAAAAACAAAACCACACACAAAAGCAGAACAAAAAAATTCCCTCCTCTTCCTAGACCTGAAGGAATCTTTCAGCATTATAACTTGTTTCACAATGCCTCTTCTAACAAGTAACATTAGGTCTCTTAGAAAAGGAAGCAGACAGTACTCAGTCTCCATCTTTTTCTTCCTCCTCATTATTTTAGATTTCTTCCTCCTTTCCTTTATCCCTGACTGCATTCTTGGCATGATCTGATGAAGAAACCACATAAAAGCACTGAGAAATATATTAATTTGCTTTGCAAAGATAAATTACAAAGAGAGAGAGGTATATATAGCCCAAGGCTAAAAAAACCCACCAAAGCCCAAACCAAAACCATCATTCCTTAAACCTTGCCTGCACCACCCCACCCCAAATGCTTCTACACGTTGATTAACACAAACATGGCTGTCCTACTGTCACCTGAAAGTACCTTCCCTTTACTGCTATATTTATAAAACCACTCAAAATCATGAAAATTGAATTATACACACACCAGTTATCTATTTTAAGACTGCTCATGAGTGGCTGCTGTTAATTTTTTTGAAAAACACTGAAGCAGGAACTCATTTCAAAGAAACATGCATATGCAGCCTTTGCAGAAAGAGGTAACAAGAGCAGGTCAAACACTTGAGACTGATCAGCCTTGCTAATAATCTTCACCAGTAACTACCCCATAGTCAAACTGCATTGCTAAGATGACGTAAAATTAGAATTCAAAATCAGACCTAAAATATATCAAGTTCTTCATCCTAAAACATGAATAAGAAAAATAACACATATGCTAGGTTTGCAGTCTAAAGAGAAGAAAATAATCCAGGTGGAAGGATTGACTTTTCTCAAAGTGAAACAGAAACTTGCCAACAGTTCCACAAAGCCCTTAAAAAGGCAAAGAAAAAAATATGTGCACCTCAAAGGGTTCACTACACTGCAGCACTGCAGATGAGTGCATAACTCATACAAGAGAAATTAAAATATTTCTGCTTTCTTGGAGAGCTCCTGAAAGACCATCCTCCTCCATCTGGGTGCCACTACCCGCTTCCTCACAACATTTGCAAGGCTTGGACCTGTAACCTCACGCAGCCTCCAGTGAGAGGTAAAGAACACCGGGTAGTTAAATTACTGCCTATTAGATAAAGAAACCAGGTGCGTGCCACATCGTAAGCACACTGTAGGCACACATTTCCATGGTCTACTTAAAGCTCAGACATCCAAACAAATCAATTCAGTGACACAGGCTGCAGCAGGTTACCTGATCCACCGTACGCATCCAGAGTTACCCGGGTTACCTTATCAACAAGGAACAAGGACTTTGTCACAGGCTGTTAACACATGCACAGGCAGCATGAACTGCTCGGAAATTTGGGACTTATAGATGCTGCCTGATTGTGTCAGCTTAATGAAATATCCCATAACACACCAGGAAACACACATCTCACCCCCTCACATCTGCAACTACTTCTCTCTCCTTCCTACAGAGAAGGGAAAAGGAGGATGAATCTATGAAAAACGTTTCAGGTTTGTATTAATTTACTCTTCAAGGCTGACAGTGTTCTTTAACATCTCAGAGGTTCCTCAACAAAAAGGTTCATCTTTCTTGCTAATGTCTCCTAAAAGCCTCTTAAAAATACAACAAACAACTATCCTAAGAGAGCACTGCAGGATTTCTAAAATGCTGAGCTTCCATAACAGCCAAACCATCCATTATATTCCAGCTTCCTTCTCATCATTAGGACGTGACAGCATGTTGAACTTGCCAAATGAGCAGAAAAACCTACAAACACTAAACTGTCTTGTAAAAACAAAGACCAACCAAAGAAAGAGGCAAGTAATGGGCTTCTCTATTCCCATTTCATCGGTTTCTGTAAGTGCACAGAGCATCTCCTTTCCCCTCCCCTCCAGCTATGCAAGCGCTGTCTAGCAGCCTCTGCTAGCATGGAAAACAAGAAACAAGCCATGGACTCTTTCAGATCTCCCACCCAGCATTCCCACACAGAGAACTCAAGCTTCTCAAATAGCCCAACCACTAGGAGCAAGGCTAAAAACTGGCAATAAATAATTATGCAAGTATGAATTCCCCTTCTGTGTTTGTCAAAAACATGCATATTCTCGTATCTGTATTGTACAAGCACGCACTGCAATTCTTCTACAGAGCAAATTAAGGACAGTTCAGCAGTTGAGGCACTCAATATTATAATTATTTTTTTTAAAAAATAAATTCTTATGTATCAATTTTCAAAGGGTCTTGAAAGGAACTGGCAGCTAATAGGATAGCCAGAACTGTTTCATAACAGCTTGCAAAAAAATTCAATCTATTTTTAGACAGGTGAAAAGAATGTGGATATTTTTAAAAAAAAAATCAATCTCCTACAACATATAAAGTTGTTTTCATTTATTTATAACTGACCACACAGTTGATATGTCAAATGAATCTCCAAGTGAACAGTATCACATATTTAAATCCTTAAAAGAAATTTATGTGCACATATAACATTCACATTTTAATCTCTGTTTTAAGGTAACACACCACGCTATTAAAAAAAAAAATCTTACTCTGTAATGAATGGCTTTCAAATTAATCTCAGGTAAATGCATCTTTTTCTAATTGTGTGTTGTGATCCTTTACAAGGACCTCTTCATCTAGGATTACCATCAGTTCAACTATGAGCATGTTGTGCTCAAAACCAGACCTATCGGTTGTAGGGTACTGCATAACATTCATATGGATAAAATAAGTATCTGTATTCTATACCAAATTCCCCCACAGCAATGCCAACAAAAGTCTTTCCAAAAATCAAGTTAACACCTGTTTCCTTTACTATTTTCACTCCATCATCCTCTCTCTTATCACCACCATTTTATGAGTCTTGTCTTCAAAAATTTTAGGCATAAGGATGTGATAAAGGTTAACAAATAAGCATTCACATTTTCTCTCATCATTCTTCATTTTGAACAAATAAATAATAAAATCTCTCAAAGCTCTTCTTATATTTCTCCATTTTGGAAAGGTGACTTAACATCCCATTCCCCCCCACCATTTTCTGTATCTCTCATTGCTGGTATTTTGTTATAACTACAGCTGGTGAAAGGCAATGCAGTTTTGCTTCCACGTATCTTACACAAATATGAATCAAATTAAATTGCTCATTTTGGCTCTTAAAACCCTGCATGCCACACAGCACCCGTTCATTTTGAAAGATGTCTTTTAGTCTGTTTCCTTAAGATAGCATTCAGTGCCTTATCACATTATTCTACGCTGAGCCATCCAATAAAACACATTTTAGGTAATAACTTCACCCTAACACACGGTTTGAGTGCTTAAAATTAATAATATTTTTTTTTTGCCAATGTCCAATATTAAAATCGTGGAAATAGAACATTTGGGAGGGGGGGTCTTTTGCATACAGCCGAATGATTACTGCAAATAATCTGGGAGGAAAACACGATGTGCTTCTCTGGATTTCAGCAGCTTCGAAAATAAAATCCCCCTAAAATTCAGTTGCAAGGAAAAGAGAAGTGAGCAAGGCTGGATTATTTAAAATCAACAAAATAATCACCAGGAGGCTATTTCACGTCAGAAAACTTAACGTTCATTTAGTACCTATTAAGGATTTCTTTAAAAACGAAGCAGCCACTTGGAACTGCACTAATCTGATTGACAGATAAAATAATTGCTTTAAAAACACTTCTGAGTCATTTTGTCCTTACCTGCAGGCATGAACCATTACTGCATGCAGCGACTGCTCCATTTCCTAGCACAGACTTGAAGCAGCGATCGCATCTATCTTACACAGAACGTGACTAATTGGGGGGGTTTGGGGTGGAGGGGGGGCTTGGGCGGGGGGGGTCTGCGATTCCTGAGCCACTTTCCCGAGGGCACTGCCTCTCCCAGCGGGATGGGGGTGCCTGGATGGGGGTGTGTGTGTGTGTGGGTGACCGAGAGGCGCGGGGAGCGCCCCGGCCCGGCCCGGCCCGGCCCGCATGGCCGGGGCAGGAGGCGCTCCCGGGGCCGGCAGAACCAGCATGCAGCAGGCGGACAATGCCAGCGGCGCGGGGATGGGGAGTAGGAGGAGAGGGAGGAGGAGAAGGGAAGGGAAGGGGAGAGGAGAGAAGGGAGAAGCCCCTCGGCGCTTTCATGCGGGCGGGGACGCGGCCGTACCTTTCTGGAGAGGACGACTTCTCAGAGTTAACTGACATCAGCAGCTCAGTCTTCTGCTTGATTTCTGGAAAAATCAGAAAACGTTCACCACCACCGCCTGCCTGCCTGCCTGGCTCTTCCGGAGGAGCCGCTTCCCTGCGCCCTTTTGTCCGCCGGCGGGAGGCAGGGAGGGCGGGATGCGGGGAAGGAGGGCGGCGGGGAGGAGGGAGGGAGGGAAGGAGGGAAGGAGGGAGGCAGGCCCGGGACGCGGCGCTGCGCGAGGCCGCGCCCGCAGACATGACCGCGCACGGCGGGCGCGACCATCGCCGGCACGGGGGGGGCCGCGCAGCACACACACCCTGCACAGCACACACCCCGCACACGCACCCTGCACAGCACACCCCGCATACACACCCGGCACATCTCGCATACGCACCCCGGGCACCCCGCACACACAACCCGCACACACCCCGCACACGCACCCCGCACATCCCACACACACACGCACCCCGCACACGCACCCCGCACACACACGCGCCCCGCACATCATACACACCCCGGCTACCCCGCACACACAACCCGCACTCATCCCGCACACGCACCCCGCACATCCCACACACACCCCCCACACCCCGCATACACACCCTGCACATCCCGCACACACACACCCCGCACACACCCACGCCGCACACGCACCCCGCACAAGGTGGCTCTGTGAGTCGTCCTTGGCACAAAGAACGAGGCATCGGGTCGCTGCGGGGGAACGCGGGTGGGATGCCGGGCGTAGCTGGGGTTTGGGGGTGTCGCGCTCTGCCTCTGTGTCCTACAAATACACTGCACAAGGCGATGTTTCGTTTTTCTTCCTTTTGTTTCCTTTAAGTAACTGTTAATCCACTGGGCGCTGAGCGGGCTCCCAGGGAAATGGTCACTGCCCCAAGCCTGGCAGAGTTTAAAAGGTGTCTGGACACCACTCCCAGCCACGTGGGAACGGTCCCTTGGGAATGGTCCCTCGGGAATGGTCCTGTGCGGGGCCAGGAGCTGGACTGCAGGATCCCTCTGCATCCCTCCCAGCTCGGCGTGTTCTGTGATCCCGCAAACACCAACCCAGCACGGGTAAGGCCGGGGGCTGGCACCCTGTTCCCAAAACGCCTGGCAGGACACCCGGAGCGGCTGTCCCCAAGGGGAGATGCACCCTGCCACTGGGGCACAAGATCCTGCCGAAGCAGAACAGACGCCGCTGGAAGGAGAACTCACCAGGAGCTCTGGAGTCAAGAGGTTTCTGACCCAAAAAGCCCAAAGAACCATGTCATGGATGTGAGCATCATTTTAAGATCCTATTCTCGCCAGAGACCGTAGTGCTGCCTATGGAAATGCTGGTAAGACCTGTGCAACAATAAGACTATGTCCATTTGTTTACAGCCACAGTAAGCTTCAGATGTTTGGGAGTAACCATTCCATGATGGAAGAGGTTTAATCTGACTGCTCTTCCTCTCTTTACACATACCTCGGGTACAAAGCCTCAGAAATTTCTGAAAACAGAAGAGGAGAAACTGGATAACTAGATTTTTTTTTTAACCAAAGTTACAAAAATATTATTTTTGCTTGAATGAGTTTACCGCCCTCATGCTCTGGTGGAAGGGATGCAAGCCAGCAGTGATCATCGCCTTGTTAAACACATGCTGCTTGTTCTTCCCAAAAGATATTGATCAGAGGAAATCCAAGAACTATCTCAGTTCTCGCATCCAAAGTTCACGCTTCTTAGACCTTTGAAGAGGTGTCTGTGACATTTCAGTATGTCCACAACTGGCTCCTCAGTGTGACTGCAAGGACCGTAAAAGCCTTCCTTTACCACTGTCCATCCCAGGCAGCAGGTGTTCGTATGGTCACAGCTACCAGGACACCTCTGCATACCCACACTCACATCCCAACCCAGGCAGAAGTCCAGCTGCTGCAGGAATGTCCAGGCTGCAGCCAGGAAACCTCCCAGGTTCTGGGCAGCTCCAGAACTGCAGCCTGCTAAAGAATAAGCTTGCAGCTCTAGTATCTTGGACCTCACTACCAAAGGTCCATAGCAGTTCTCATTTAGGCCATATGGATCTTTCCCTCTGTGCCTCAGTTCTCCAGCTAACAAAATCGAATGACAGCATCAACTAAATTCCCTGGGGTACTATTTGGGTTTTTTTCCAATTAGAAAACAACCCAATAACCTATGATAAAACACCAGTGAGCACCCCCAGCACCAAATTATCTACTTAGGTACTCAAATATAGCTACTAAGTACAACTCAGAACCACATGGCGGCTAAGAAGTGAAAACACTGAATAGCCACTTGATCAGTGAAAGACCCACTCACATTACAGTAAAAAACTTCCAGCGTGTTAAGAATTATGCTGTACTGCATAAAGGCTCCAGAAACAGCTTTAGTACCTCTTCATTTTCAACTATACAATCACACTGTTATTTTAAAACCGATCTCTAGTGCCACACAGGGCATCGGTGTTGATCACACAAATTATGAAAGGCACTGGATATATGGCTACTTAATTATTGTTTTAAACAAGTGTAATATGTGCTATCATAACACAGTATTTTCCAACACATTTATGTTTAAACTGTATGAAGGCAGTGCACAAGATCAAATAGACCAAAGAACAGTGGCACAGTATGATCAAAAATACCTACTGCAGGATTCAACCAGGTATTCAGAACACCGCAGAAATATTTCTCAGAAAGACACCGCTTTTAAGAAAATTCAGGAAAAAAATTACCGTGACCAGTCTCTAAATATACACTACTTTGTATTTCACAAGTTAAAAGAAAGTACATCTACAGTGTTTTATTTTTTAAGGACCAGCACACCTGCAATTCTTTACAGATTCTCTCTTCATATTCTGACCCAATATGGTTCAACAAGAACGGGATGCTTTCATTACCCATTGTGATAACACATCTGTGTTGTCAGTACTAAAAGCTAAAATCTACATCACAGAATTTTTTGTGGGATGGAGAAGACCAAAGTTTCAACAACTTTGTGGAGAAACCCTATCCCTTTACTTTTCCTCCCCCAACCTCTTTTATGAAGAAATGTTAGAAGACAGTGGATCAGTGTTGCATACCCTCACTTTTGGACAGAGGTAAAGTTGAGAATTTTGAGATGCAATCAAAAGCTCATTTCCCCTACCACAGATCTTTGACACTGACTATAAAAATATTCATCATCATAATCCAACAATTTTTTTAATTCCTTCTGAAGATGCTTAACCCTGTTAAAATTGAAACTTGATTACATAAATGGATACTAACAAGGCAGAATTTTATAGCCAAACAAATTAAACAATTAAAGTGATCAACTGATCCATTCCATAATCAAGCCTCCACATCGGCTTTTCAATGGATGTCTGGAGATTATTACACTTAAGACTTTACTGCTAACACTACACTACAAGATGTTAAAAACAAAATCCAAAATAAAAGTTACTTCACTGCAAACGTTAAGTTTCTGGATGCTCCAAGAGATTCGAAACCATTTCTTCTCAATGGTATTTTAGCACATAATACGGTTTTACTCTTGGTAACCAAGTGTCAACAAAGATATATTTAATATAGCTTTAAAAATATTTAAAGAAAATGAAATTTCATCGGAAAAAGAAAATTCTAGTGTATTAATGAGCATTCCATAAGTTGATAAAACTTCCATCACAAGATTTTGGGGTTTTTTTTCTTTCCCCTATTTCTCTGCTGTCAACTAGAAATATTTTCTTATTTGGGATTTACCTATCTAAATTATCTACCTATCTGCTATCTAAGACTTTCGCAAGTGGACCCATTTTGTGCATTTTTAAAAGCAAATCTGCACCTTTATACATCCATACTGAACCATCAAGGTCAGGCCGATACCATAAATATCACTCCTGATACAAAACTGATCATGGAAATAATATTCCCAAAATAAGACAGAGGAGTTTTACACTGAGTGCCTTTATGCTAAGAAAATAATCACTTATTTATTTTGATCTTTTGTAACTTGCACATCCAGAAATCTGGGCTCATTTACAGAATTTATTAGAACATATAAACTGCATCTAAAGTCCAAATAAAAAAAAAAACAAAAGAAAGAAAAAAAATCCTTCAAATTGTGGTTTCTGTGGTACCCACTCAAGTCTTTGTGTCCAGAAGAATGCAAATTACAGTAATACTCAAAGTAACAAAAAAACCAAACCAAAACAAAACAAACAAAAAAAAAAACAAAAAAAAAGAGAGAGAGAGAAGAAAAATGAAGTTTTTCAATTCAGCAACTCTTCCTGAAGGCCTCTTGATTCAAGACCCCCCAAACTGACACCAGTAAGTTGCACTTTGACTTTTGGTTGATCTCACCTGCTGTGGCACAGAAGTAACTGCTGGGCTCTTCAGCACCAGCACCTGTTACAGATTCAAAGATCCACACCCTTAATGGCTTTCATGAGTTAATTAGGTAACTGTAGTGAACAGTGAACCTCTGCTTAGTGAGCAACCACTTAAGTTCTCACTGATTTTGGTACTGTCCTAATTTCAGAGCCCACTGTAAGTAGAACCACAACCAGAAGAATAGCTCATAACACTGGCTGAAAAAAGATGAAGAAGAATAAAAATTAATGCTTGCAAATCTCAAAACAGTGGTTAATACAACTGATTTCTCCAGTTACAGGATAACAATAAAATATTTTCATAAATTATTATATAAACGATTGGGCAGTATCATTGTCACCAACTCCTCAGTCATTCCATGCACTTTATCAGCCCACTTTGATTAATTTTGCACTGTGTACAAATTGAGTGGCAGACAACTGGCTCTCAGCCAAGGCCTGAGCAAAGCAGATACACTAAGTCTCTAAAGCCATTCTATTCAAGCTGTGATTGAATGAAAACAAAAGACAGAAAGGCTCTGCACTGCCCAAAATGACTTCATAAACATCAGGATTTTATTTTTTTTTAAACTAAAGCAAAGCAAAAAGTAGCCACTTAGGGGGAATCTGTGCTTGGAATTTTATTTTTTTTTCCCAGCCTAGATGTTTGTCTCCTCTGAGATGTTCAGGTGTAAGTTTTGTGTTAGACCAGAGAAAAAGAAACCACATTAAGTTAAAACACGAAGGGATCTCCTTTTAGAGAAAGATTATTTGCTTTATCTAAAAACAAGAGACCAAAGGCTTGGAAAAATGGAGAGTTCTACAAAGAGATGCTGGCAGTTTCTAAACTCAAAGGGGATTTGTCAGAGAGCATCATGCCAAAGGCTCCAAGAAACCTGAAGTTTCCACAGCAAATCTAAAACAAACCACCTCAAAGAAGATAATGGAAGAAACTCTTTGTGCAAGACAAAGAAGTTCTTTTATCTCAATAATGTGAAAAAAAAAATCAGATATGGGAGAACTAGGAATCTCTGAGGTATATATAAATAATCTGGAAAAAACAACAGGGGAGCAGAACTAGCCTGGAGTTTTGTTTATTTATTTTTACCAATAAAAACCACACAGGGCTCTCTACAACAAAGGAAAGGGAAAAAAACCCTAGCTGCTGCTCAAGAACAGATGGAAAAGTGCGGACAAGGTATATGACACTGCACAAACTGTTCCCTACGACATATGGGTAGATATCAGAGTCACCACAATTTCAAAGTCAACTGACAGAAGTCACTGTTTCACTAAAAATTTAATCATGTCTACCGCAAACAGATTATCTCAATGGTCTACAACATGTTTATCAGTCAAGATTAAAATATCTTACTGACGGTGCATGTATTAAATTTATCCAGGGCAGAGATCCACTGCTGCAGAACTCAACTAACACAGCTTCTCCCTGCCGTCCCTTTGAGAGTAAGGGAAAACACAGAGTGGCAGCTAAACATAAGTACCTTCAATTTTTTGCAATATAAACCCCTGGCACTCAAATTTCCATGCATCCTTTTTAAAATAAACATTATACTTAACAGATTCAAGAAAAATATACTTTTTAATTAATAAGTAGGATCATTCACATGTTTTGTTAGTCTAACCTGATGATAAACTAACAGGTTTAGTGCTTTTCTTCCATTTTCTGTATGATATACACGTTAGGACACAAGCTCAAGGCGCTTTTAGTCTTTCTTCTACACCATCGTTAAACATCTCCTTCCCTATCAATATCCATTCTAGTCTATTCTCCAATGTCTTTTCCATCCTTATGTCACATTAGTGCTATAGCTGCTTGGATCTTACAATTTGCCTAAAAAACCCTCATGCTGCTCTAAATTGACTTCCTCCAGTGTTACTGTTAAAAGAAATAATCCTGCTTCCCAAATCGATATATAAAGACAGACCTGAAAATATTACACAAAGAAAATTAATCAAACAACCTGCTCTCAGTAAATTTTCAGCCTAGAAGTCATGAAATGCATTAGCAACTTTGGTACCACTAGTGTGATTCTCTGTGGACAGATCTGTGTTTTGAGCTGTGGTAACTGCTGTGCAAGTGACATGTTAAACAGTAAAGAAGGCAGCAATAAATTAAAATTCTCCTGACGAAGCACTGGGTATCACTAGACAAAATTAGACAGATTTAGACAGAACTTGAGAGGTTCGCTCATTGATGTGTTTTAGGTCATGTAACTTTAAAATAAATAGTTCCAAAAGACTGCTGGAATCACAGGCTCTGGCACCAGGGGCTTCAAAATGGCACCAAAACACAGAGCAAGCCTAAATGTGATAAACATATGAATACTAAAAGGGGTAGTATGGAAACATAAAGAGTATAATTGCCCTAAAATTGTTCTTCCAGATGTTATTAAGCTTTTCAAGTGAGAAAAAAAATAGTAGCTTTACAGATGTCTTCAGGTCTCTCATGCATAACATTCACAGCAATGCTGATACACAAGCCAGGCACTGCCTCACTGAAGAATAAGCGACAGAAAACCAGCTGTTTGCAATCTCCTGTTGGGGAGATTACATCAATATTTTTAGGATTATTCCTCTTCACTATCCTAAATAGTATTTCTGCTCAAGGCATGAGGAAATTACAATAGAACCTTTAAGGTTATGCTATACTGAGAATATTAAAATCACCATTTTAAGAAACTGTTTACTTCAAAATGATAGAGCAAACTCCCTCCTTTCCTAGAAGAAAAAGTCAGTAACAATGAAATGTACAGCAATTTAAATATTTTTGTAAGAGTCAGGTTTTAGTTACAGCTCTGAATGTAAAGTATGTTTTAAAAAAACACATTCTCATCCCACACACAAGTCATAGGGACTGGATAAAAGATACAAAGAGAAGTACAGATTCCTTTTTTTCTACACACTGCACAAATTGAACTGCAGCTGGGTCCTGCTCATGATCAGCTCGGCAGGCACACATAATAGGAGTCAATATCTATGAAGAGGAAAAAAATAGAAACTAAAAAATCCAAGCAAACCAAAACAAAACAAAAAACCCAAGAACAGGAAAAAACCAACAATCACAGAATACGCTGAATTGGAAGGGACCCACAAGGATCATTAGGTCCAACCCTTAGCCCCGCACAGGATTGTCCCCAAGAGTCACACCATGTGCCCCAGAGTGTCATCCAAATGCTGCTTGAGCTTTGTCAGGCTTGGTGCTGTGACCACTGCCCTGGGGAGCCTGTTCAGTGCCCAACCACCCTCTGAGTGAAGAACCTCTTCCTAATACCCAACCTAAACCTCCCCTGACACAGTTTCAGGCCAATACCTCAGGTCCTGTCGCTGGTCACCACAGAGCAGAGATCAGTGCCTGCCCCTCATTGCAAGGAAGTTGTACCTGCAGTGAGGTCTCCCCTCAGTCTCTTCTCCAGGCTGAACACACCAACTGCCCTCAGCTACTTCTCATACATCCTCCCTTCAAAGCCTTTCACCATCTTCACTGCCCACCTTTGGACACTCTAACAGCTTAATATCTTTCCTACATTGTGGCACCCAAAACAGCCCACAGTGTCTCAGAGCAGAGCGGGACAATCCCCTCCCTCGCCCGGCTGGCGATGCTGTGCCTGATGCCCCCCAGGACAGGGTTGGCCCTCCTGGCTGCCAGGGCACTGCTGACTCCTGTTCAACTTGCCCTCGACCAGGATCCCCAGGGTCCTTTACACAACTTAATGGCCCGGTTGTCCCAGCTCTGCAGTTCAGGAGTATTTTCCTCCCGACACCCCGTTCTGGCCAGTCTCAGTGGGCACACAGCGCTGCTGTGATCTCCGCTCGCTGAGGCTCCTCCAGCTGCACTTTGGCCATGCTCTTCCTGTGGGACAGACCCGCCCTGGCTCGGGAAATCCCAGGGCTGAAAATGAACCCCAAGCCTTGTTCTGAGGAGTGAGTGCAGTGTGACACACAGGCTCCTTATGGATAGGAAGACTTCATCCACATCAGTAAATTCAGCGCTCAGCAGAGCCCAGCTGGCAGGGAATTCCCTCAGCTCCCAACACAGGAGTGTTCAGATTGCTGGGAATGGTCCCTCCCCATCTGCCAGGGGCTGGGAAGGGCTTGTGGGAATGGTACTTGACAAGAGCCAAATTTGGACTGGGAAAAGTTCTGGCAATGCAGGAAGCAGTGCTCTTGGCTTTGACTTCCTGTTTAAAAATGTGACCTTTTTTA
>JAWWEW010000041.1:12584867-12681171 GCA_035583185.1 Anabacerthia variegaticeps
TGCTGTGCCTGATGCCCCCCAGGACAGGGTTGGCCCTCCTGGCTGCCAGGGCACTGCTGACTCCTGTTCAACTTGCCATTGACCAGGACCCCCAGGGCCCTTTACACAGCACTGCCTTTCAGCATCTCATTTCCCAGTCTGTCTGTACATCCAGGGTTGCCCCATCCCAGGGGCAGAATCCGGCACTTTTCCTTGTTGAACTTCATATGGTTGGTGATTGCCCAGTCTTCCAATTTGTCCAGGTCTCTCTGTAGGACCTCCCGGCCTTTGAGAGAGTCAACAGCTCCTCCCAGTTTTGTGCCACCTGCGAACTTGCTCAGTATCCCTTCCAGTCCTGTGTCCCAAGTCATTTATGGAGATGTTGAAGAACACAGGGCCCCAAAGGAAGCCCTGTGGAACCCCACTAGTGACAGGTCACCAGTCTGATGTTACTCAGTTCACTATTCTCCTCAATATGAATAGAAGCCAGAGCTAATCTGAAAGACAGATAATTACCTTTGTATACCTTTAATAGTAGTCTCTGCCTTGTTTTTGCAGAGAAAAATGGAAGATCACTCATTGAGGACTTACTTAAAAATGGTACTTTATTCAAGAAAAACAGCAACAACAGTACTATTATTTTAAAACTTCATTTCACTCAATCCTCATCATGAGAAGGACCTGAAAAAATACAGGATACAGAAAGGAATGAAACATGGTAGGAAGGAAACAGACACTGCAGATCACAAGAGTGGAAATGAGAAGCTTGAGAATATCCACAACACAGTTAAGTTTGTTTCTGCTTCTCCAACAAGGAAGAGAGAATAGAAAATACACAGATGAATTTGCCTTTTATTTGTTTAAATAATTATTTTCCAAATATATAAATATAGAATGTAAGTCACATAAGTAACACCTCTGAATAATTTTTTATAAATTATATATGGAAATCTTTGAAGGTAGTTTGTAGACAAATTTGAGGAAACATTAGGTGTTTAAGAAGAAAAGCCTTACGATACGCTACAGTTACTCTACAAATGGTCCATTATGAACACAGGGAAAAAGAATTACAGTTAAGCCTAACAATGAATTTGAATTTCTTTTAGTCACCCACATAACTAAGCCTTGTTGACATAATCTGGCATTTGATCTTTTGCCAGACTCTACAACTCATTAATAAAGTGCTTACTGAAACACAAAGATGACAGTAAGAGGAATTCTTCATTCTGGTAGTTCTGCTGGGTCTGGCAGCATTTACTGTACCAGATGTATGCCCAGCACCAAATTGTTACTTTTCCCTCTCTCCTCCTATCTCAGGCCAATAACCAACTCTGCCAAAAGTTTGTTTGAAAATCTGTGGTTGTACAAAAAGCCATTCTGCAAAGGAAAAAGAAATTAAACTTCTCTTTGCGTAACTACTTGTCACATTAAATACCAGTAAAGCACTCCAAAGAAAGCACTACTAACCTCAAACATGACTGTGCTTATTATTCCCTAATTATTTATATTTTGAACTTTATTATTTATATGTATTAAATCTTCATGAGAAAGGTTTTGTTTGGAGGAAACAAGTACAGAGTTGACAAAATTTCTTAGAGCTGCTGGAAAACAGAAAGCTTATTCCTATGAGCTTATCCATTTTAGGGGGGGGAGGGAGGGGACCCAACCCAAAATATTTTAAGTATGTTAAAATGTATCCTCCTTTCCTTTAAAATCAGCTGCCAATTGCTTTCTGTTACTGGGCAAAAAACATCTCCATATGGAAACAGCTGGACATTAGGTAGCTAGAGACAGAGTGATTTAAGAAGTTATTACTCTTTTATTTAAAACACAATAAGTCGTTAGCTGAATTTTTCTAAACCTTGTCTAGACCAAGGCAAATGGTTTGTTGAGTGTGCATGAACAGCTTTTCTGACAAAGCTGAAATAAACTCAACTTCCAGCAAAATAACGGAGTGTTAGACACCCTCAAATTACATCACTTCTAATATCTTTACCATCTTAACTCACTAGACAAAATGAATAATTTCTGATTTCTAATCAAAAGTATTTATTTATTCCTTTTACAATCTAGTGTAAAATTGTTACTGTGTTAGGATCCTTCTGATAACAGCATTTTCTTTCTGTTCTATAGTTTACCTAAATGCCTTAAGTGCTGTTCAAACCTTTAACTACAATTATTTTTCCACTCATTTGTTCTTCAAAATTCAAGAAAAAAAATCAATTGTTCTAAAGTATCAGAATGACAAATTAAATTCCAGTCAAAGAAAAAACAGGTTTCTGTTCATCCAGATTGAGTCAAGCATATGTTACCTTATAAAGACTAAAGCAATGACTCATAAAATCTTGCACACAGATTCCTGCCTCTCCTAGGAGATGAATTTACATGACTTACCCCAAAGGATTAAACTGGGTCACAATTATTGAATACATGTTATAACCTTAAACTTCAGGTTAGAATTTCTCCTAAGTCTTACCTTTTTATTATCATTCACTGCTTTATATTTTCTACTTTTTGTTACAAATTTTACAGTTAGAAATCTTTACAAGTAGAAATATTTTTAAATTGAGATATTTTGACATGATATTCACTGAATGTTTTTCGTGGGTTTTTGTATTGTGATGATCACCCCAGTATCTACGTAACTGGCTTTTGCAAATATTCTTCCAAGGTTTTTGACATTTCTTATCCAGCGGATCATCGGGCTCTTACACTCCCTGAATTATCGGATGCAAAGAGGACGTTTTCAGCTCAGTTCCTCTAGAACATGAACATCAGACAGGATTTGTTTCACCTCTCCTGGCCTCATAAGTGTACAAGCAGTTCTCAGAAAAAGCTCCAACAAAAAAACACGTTATCCAAAGCACAAAGCAAGCCAAAAACCTCTCCATTTTAGCAGTGATTTGTGCCCCACAGAGACAGGGGTCCATGTGGTGATTAGTACACAAAGTGTAACTCTTCAGGAACAGAGGGCAGGTTATAGAGTCGTCTCTGTCAAACTTCATATAAGATGTTCCTTATTGTTTACAATGAAGGAAGGAGACAAGGAGAAGAGAGAAACAAAAAGCGTTTTTACATGAAGAAGGAAAAAGAGCAAGAGGAACATCCTCAGCAGCTATTAAAAGTGCCCAAACTAAGACACTGATGCCAGCTGTACCACGCCACACTCACCATATAACATCCAATACTCCTGGGTTTACCTCTAGTCCCTATATTTGGACACAGGACTGTGTAAATAAGCCTGACCACCTCCACTAAGTATATCAGTCATCAGTGAATGAAATATTAAGAATTTGTCTCACAACGACATTCCCAATATTACAAGAAACCTCGAAATTCTGTATCTGCCAAGTCAGCCATCCTTCAGCATGTTCTTGGCAGCCTGTTTCTTGTTGATAACACAACCTAAGGGCCAGTACAGACCCTCGAAGAACACTGAAATCCTGTTAGAGCCTGTCAGACCAACATCAATTACTGCAAGGAAAAGGCTTTGGACCGTGGCACCTGAACACACCTTTGCTATCTCTGAGGCAAAGCACACAACTGGCAGAAGAAACTTTACATGAAAGCACCACCACATTCCAGTCATCCAAAAGGCACCTGCACTAACTGTAACCATACGAGCCCCCTGCACATGGATCTGCCTTCCCGCTGACATAGCCCCTGCCAGGGAAAGCAAAAAAGCGCGGAGACACCACACAGAAGGAAATCGGTGTCTACTTTAAAACACACGCACCCAGTAACAGCCATAAAGCTGTAATGATGGTACCTGAGAACAAATATGATTCTCTGTTAATACAGCAGCTTTTTCTTATCTTATAATATTTTAGTTAAGTAAATGGATCCACCTATTCTTAAATTGCATCTTAATCAAGTTTAAGCTTTTGGAAACAGTAATGTTAGTACTGCTATGATATAGAAAAATTAAATTTCAAAATTATTGCTGGAGATAAAATTGTATTACAAATTTTGAACACACATGCAGTGCCCAGAAAAGGAGGAACCTTCTAACTATATTTCACGTGTTTTTCTCACATACAACATTTTCACTCTTTAATTGCCAGTGCCCTGGATTTACACAGCAACATGAAAAAACACCAGGGACTTTTCTACTGGGCTTCTTCCCTATCTACTAGACATAGCAGTTACACAGGAAAGTATTTATTTAAACTGATACAAATGTTAAACACCCCAACACTGGTAACTTGGCATTCAGCCAACATATACTTCCTTTTTTGCAAGGAACAGAAATACCTTTAATGCTTCAGATGCCTGTCTTTGTGAAGGCTGAGTGTAATCACAGTGTAACACATACATGTATTGAATATCTATAACTGAATACATAGGAAAAGAACATACTATATTCACAAATACTGAAAGAAAAAAATACAAGGTGCTTCCAGCTAAGGAAGTACTATGAAAGTGTTCTAGTCCTGAAGGACTTCCATTATGAATATTTTTAATTGTGTAGATAAAACATACATGCATGCAAATACATGTCAAAATAACCCCTTGCTATGTTTTTGCTCTGTTCTTTGAAGAAATATTTTTTTTAAGTAACCTTTTATGTATGCAAAAATAAATTATTGCAAAGGAGTCTGAAGAAATATCTACATGTGTAAGATGTAAGAAAAGGAATAAGAAATTTTAAAAAATCTGAATCAGAAAAAATTCTGGCTGCTAGGGACAAAGTATTTTCATAGGAAAGAAAGGAGTTAAAAGTAACCACAACAATGGAAGTATTTATATAAAGCAGAGATA
Organism: Anabacerthia variegaticeps; assembly: GCA_035583185.1. Classification (NCBI taxonomy): domain Eukaryota; kingdom Metazoa; phylum Chordata; class Aves; order Passeriformes; family Furnariidae; genus Anabacerthia; species Anabacerthia variegaticeps. The sequence goes on from JAWWEW010000041.1 coordinate 12,589,608, forward strand.
TGTGCAGACATGAGATCTGATCTTGCACTTGGTAAAGTTATTTACATTTCTGCTGCTTGTCCTTTGTTGTTATTCATTAATATCTTATCCAGATTATATCATAATCAGCCATCGCTGATGAAAAATAACGAGTGTGCTTTTCCGGTGTGCAAGCCTATCTCTTAAACATTAAGACTTTTGAGGTTATTTTTTTTAGCTCTACCTTTTTTCTCTTCACACCCTCTCCCCTTCTCCATCTGACTTCCCCAACACTTATTCAGCAATCACATGAGAAACCTGGTATTGTCTTGCCTAAAACCTGGCTACAAATAGTTTCTTCTGCAGTGAAGACACAGCGATGTAGGTGGCGAGTCTGCAGTGTGTGCTGATGTCATTCAGTACCTCCTCATGGCCCTCTGGTACCTCCCATCCTCTCCCACATTGCATGAAGCAGATTTTAGGGAGCGATGCTGCTACAAGTGCAGAAGGACATCACCCAGCCTTCTCCTTCCATGCACCCCTACTCATCACCCTGCTCCCTCCAGGTCCCAGCCCTGGTGGCCGCAGCCAGTGAGTCAGAAAATGACATCCCTGCCACATGTCCATAACCAGCCCATGCATCTTCAAACCAGGAAGTCAGAACTCCTATACATATCAGGCTTTTCCTGCATACGTGAGCAGAGGCTTCACTGTTGGCAAGACAAGCTTTCAACAACACAGCCCTAATTTTGGCAGTTGTTGCAGCAACATTTAAACAATATAGAATGTTGAACAGACTGCCAGCAGTGTCAGTTACGTCTCTCATAAAAATAAAACCCTACTGAACTAAAAGAAACTTTGTTTTAAAAACAGACCAATGCAGATAATCGTAAAGACATCAAAAGGAAAAAGAAAATGGGAAGGAAAAACAGATTGGCAGGTAAAACACTCTACCTGCTATTTTAGGTTTTGCTGAGGGCTCAGAGAAAGGGTGGATCCCATCCTTAGAGTATTTTCCTTTTTATAAATACAGGGGAAAGAACCAGAAACTTTGTTAAATAAAGTAAAAAAAACTTGATGAAAGAGCATGGAAAGTTAAATTCTCTGAATTCTCTTCTAGTTTCACTATTCTATTCACCATTGCCTGAAGTATCTAAGTTTACAGACATAGAAGATATGTGCTCAAAAATCAGATCATTCAAGTTTCAACAGGAACGGCAAGTCTAGCCCAGGCAAACCTCATCTATGATCATCTGGCTCCCTTACACGGAAGGAAATACATTTCAAAGATTATATACTTTTAAATGCCACTAGTACTTCACCCTACTTTTAGGAAACATGGAATATGAATAGGCTTATATAATCTTTATTTGCTCCTGGTATTTAACACTCCTAATGGGAAACAATGAATAAACATCAGAAGAGCAGACCATCTTACAAGTTGATTCTAAACAATGTCATTTTGTTAAGTCATATGAATCACCAATTTACCTTCAGATGTTAATTAATAACTACACGAAGAAAAAGAAATGAAAGAGAGTAATGAGACTGTTGGGAAATACACAGAGCAAAATAAAATGAGCAGAAATCACTGCGAGCAGAGAAAAACTAAGTAGGAGAAAAATATAGCAAAATTTCTGGGAGAATGAGAAGGGAGGAACATTGACAGGGAGAAAAGGTATGTTGCCAAGGCGAAAATAGACAGCTGAACACAGTAGACAAAGAAGAATGAGAAAGCTCAGGAGAGTGTAGGAAGAAGAGCAAACTAAAAAAAGATGAGGACTAAATCTTGCAAGGGAAAACACTGAATACAGCAAATGTGCTCAACTTAAGTGAGCCAATATGAGGTTGTTTAGGAAAAGGACAGCAAGAGTATTCTGAATATTTTAGCGAAGATTGATGTGTGCTCTTCTATGCACTATCTACGCAATACCCCAGAATATGTACTCTAAAATAACACTTCCTTCCTTTCCCCCCAAGGACATGACAGTAAAGACATTACTACAGACCCCAAGCCTGCATTGCTCCTACTCAAACAAGCAACTAAGCAATGACAAGAGCAGCTGAGGATGTGGCAGGTCCAAAAGTTGTACCCAGCACCTTACATTTAAAATATCATTTTGGAGTTTCCTATATACCAGAAAATATGACATTTTAATTACAATTTAAACTTACTTCAAGAGAGTTCAAAGTACATTCACAGAACCAGCAGCATCTGCTTTTTTAAATTAGAAATTCAGCTTTTGTCCATTAAAAACTTGTGAATAAGGCAGTAGAATAACATCATGGACACAAAAAGGAAAATGTGCATTTAAAAATTATATCTCTTTCAGAGTTTTGACTAGTTTTCACTGTTATTTTTCATGCATATTTTACTAGAAGACAAGGGAGAAGAGCTCGCTCTTTTTTTTTTTCTTAAATACGCAACACCCCCAAATTGCTATGTTAAAATTGGAAAAACTCCCAATCAACATGAGTCAGCAAAGCACTCATCCAACAAGAATAAAGAAAAAAGACAAGGCTTAACATTGCCCTGGTTTATTTTCACTTAGAAATATCACCAGGAAAAGTGATTGAAAAACTCAGACTTGCCTTATCCCTCAAGGATATTTATTACAATTATTTCATTCCTCTGATAATCTGCTTGAGAAAGCACATAAGGTGACTAGATAAAGAAAAGGCCAAATTCAGAAGAAGTACATAAAAAAGTGCAAATTAAATTATTTTATGTTACACTTGGCTGTGTCCAAAGGCCCTCTTAAAAACTTAGCTGGAACAGTTTTAAAAGCTACCAAACCCAGCATCTGTAGAGTATAAATCCCTAGTGTACTATAGAGAGCACTGAGGATATCAGCATTATTTTTAAGAGAGAAAAAATTGCTTTCCTATGCTAACTTGTTCCACTGACTGAAGAGGCATGATGATAATTCTCAACTACTAACTTTCAGACAGATGAAATTAATTCTACCTATCAAACTCCTTTTATTATAGGTGGGAAAATGGCAAACTCAGGACAGAGTTCAATTCATGACTTGATTAATGTGAGTCCAAACAGGCTGAATCATCCCAAATGCCAGTGCCTCTCCACCAGTAATAAAGTCTGGGTAGCCAGATGAGATGTGGATGCCTACACTGAAGACATCCACACGAGGTCACGTGAATCCCACCCTCACCATATGGATTCAGGTAGTTCTGTCAATGCATATAATCGTCACCTATGGAGTTACCAACTCCAGTTGTGATTTAACACAGGATTAAAATACCATTTAATGTCACCCTTCTTTGTGTATTAATTCCACTGACTCGCCTTGCTTCCATAAAGTATAAACAGAGAAGGGAGGCTGTGGATGGCTTCGTTGTTTTTTTTAGGTTGTTGAATAGCAGGATCACTCAGATATTCAAAAATTGGTTTTTAAATTGCTGTTATTTACTGCAATCCACATATGATAAAAGGTTAGGAATAGGTACTAACATAGCTCCATTAGCACATAAATCCCACTATACAGAGACAAGCCATCAATCACATTAACATTTATTCTTCCTTGAAAAAGACAACAACATGGATATGACAAAGTTGAAGACAGGAAAGGCGCAACAAATCAGGGGAATATCAGTGGAGAAAAAGCTAAACACTTACAAAAGTTGAAAAAAAAAAGGAAAGAAGAGTGCACAGGGATGTTGGTTGAGAAAAATAATTTTTAAAAAGGAAAAGCAAATTTTTGCTCTTTCCTTCATTTATTATCATTCTTATATTTATGCAAAGTTAACAGGCTATTTATTTTACAAAGTACAATGGCAAGATAAACAAGGAAGTACACAACAGCACAGGGAAATTTAAATAGTGATGTAACGGCACTCAGGCTGATAAAGTTAAATGGGATATAACTAAGCAGATGTATTTGTGGATTAAGAGACACATACAGGACTATAAGAACATTTTCAGCCCTATAATACTCCAAATCCCCATGCGTAGGAAATTTCTGGTTATCAAACCAAACTCTCATAACCTGTGATGGGTACAGTAAAGGCTATTGCTGAATCAGTATTTTTATTCACTGACCAAGAGAATTTAAAATTTCAGAGGGCAATAACTATATTTCTACTGTTGCCAGCATAAAAGAATTGCCAAGGTAGCCCTCTCATTTCCAGAGTGTGAGTGCCGTAGCCAGACTTTGAAAGACTCTGGATTTTGCCACAGTAATAGCAACTATTATTGACCATTTTCAACTCAGTTGTGCATTTCACATTCTTTTTTTAAAACTTCTAAGATAATACTACACTATAAATTCATGTACAAACGTGAACTCTTGTCAGAAGACAAGGTCTGAGACACACAGCAGGTTCAAGAAACAGAATCCTCCCTGGAAAGACTGAAGTATCTTAGAGTAGGGCACATTTAAGCAAACATCAGTTGAAAAGTGACTGAACAGAACAGTTAAACAATAGAAGACTTAGTCCTGTAATCATTCTGTGAACTAAGGTTTTAACTTAACAAATCTACTAGCAGGCAGATGAATGATACAATAAAAATGAATCTTTCACAGTCCACGTAACAGGCAAAAGAGAAATAGGTCAATCAACAAAGATGTCATCTTTTGCTGTGTAGCAAAATCTACCCCTGAGTGCTGACACAGTGTTTTTTGGTTCTGACTTATCACTTTTATTATAAATGTTTAGATTAAAATAAATAATGCAATGCTTTAAAATATAAAGATACAATTAACATTCAAACCAGAAGTGCGATATTAAAGTGAAAATATTACCTAAATTGTAGCTAGCTTTTATTATTAAACCATGTCACAAGGTACAAACGATTCTATTCTGCCAATTAACCTACAGTGTCAGAACAGAGAAATATCTTCAAAGAAGCTAACGAGAGGCTGTCTAGGGATGGCACAGGGAGGGCTGGCTCATGCCTTGCATGCTGCCATGCATACAGATTGGCACCACAGCCAGCTTCAATTACCTCTGTGTTACACTCCTGGCAGCACTATATGCATACGGAGTGTCCAAGCAAGTACAGTTGCACGGAATTAAATAATTCCATTTTAAAAACAAACATACATAAAATACAACCACACTCAAACTACTTTCTGTGCATTTCTTGCAGAGCACCCACAAAAAACAATCAGCCGGAGGATGACTCAATGATTTGTTTCCCTCTACTATTTTTTCTTTTCTGTTTTTAAATTCTCCTCTGAGATGGGAGCATCAGTGTTTTGCAAAGCAGCCTGAAATACCAGAAGGTTCACACAGGTGTGAGATTTTCAGTCACTGAAAGTCATTTAGTCTTTACAAAATACCAGAAGTGCCTGACTTGATCATTTGGCCCTACTTGTACATCACTGTGTATGTGCAACTGGGGCAGAGCCTATTTTTGCCTGTCAAGAAAGCTTCCTTTATTGACTACTTTGCTTGAAAGTCAGGGCAACATTTACACATTTTTTGTAACTGTTCAGAGTTCTATTTCTTTGTTGTTAAGATCCCTCCTCAAGCAAGAGCTTTGGGCTTGAACTGGCTTTTCAAAACTGCTTGTCATGCAAAGCTCTCACTTTTGTCAGTATGCTGGAAGAGGACCTTCCTCCTTCCTCTTGCCCTTGGACAGTCACCACAAGCAAATATTCCAGATTCGCTATTTTTGTCCTAAATGTTTGAAAGTTTACAGCCAAGATTTGGCCCTCTTTGCCAGTTAAAGGGGTTTTGCAAGACTAAAAGTGACACAAGACTGAAATGAAACCGCATGAAGGGAGTTACAAGGACAGGTAAAACCCTGCATATCATTAGCTGCTAACACATGCCAGAAACCAACCTGTGATCTGCATGTATTTATTCACATGTGGTGTCATTAGCCACAATCCCAGTTTAAGCCCTCTGGCAGGCCTTTACTTGTCTTTCTGTACTCAGTTGTGAGTACATGCTCTTGAACCACGTCAAGGATTCCTTTTTGTTTTTAATGCCTTGTCCTTAAACTATTTTTGTACCCCAGATAGACTATCTATATATTTAAAGCTGTATGTTAACCTCTTAAGATCCACTCAGAGAGAATGTGCTCAGAGAAAAATGCTTTAGACTACTAGTCTCCTTTACAATGCGTGGAACATAAATACATTGTGTGCGAAAGCAGTATAAAATTAGAGACACACTTCTGCCAAAATTGTATATGAACACTGGAGATAAAGATCCACCTGTTAGTAAATCCTGGAGAAAAATCAAAAATACTGATTAAAAACAATGCAATTTTTTTTTCAGTGGGCAACTTCTATCAGGGTGAGTTCATTTTACTAAATAGCTTTATTAAGCTGTGACTGGCTCAAAGAAGCAGCAACTTTCGACTGAATGTGAAAAGAATATGTACATTTTTATGTATGAATTAGGAAAAACAAACATGGTGAATAGCTGTGTTTTCCATTTTTAACACAAAGATATACCCCGCAGCTACCTGAAAGTATTGCCACTGATTAAGTAATGTTCACTTCAATTAACCTGACCCTGGATCAGTTCGGTGTTTTCCAGGTTTGAAGATGTCACAGCAGGTTTCACCACAGGTTTCCAATGTCAAGACCTGAACAATTTCAGCCCTGCTATACCAGTGGAGAAAGTCCAGCTCTCTGGAAGAGGAGAACGTGTTTATCACTGACCCGAGTTCTGGCCTGTAAGATTCATTCTGACAAAGTACAGTGAAAACTTTCATTGTGTGTCAGAGTAAAAAAGGGGTTGAAATCAATATTTTATTATAGTCCCTGTTTAAATCCCTCTAGTAATATCTGTTACTTAGCAGTTTGCTTAACTGTTTTTTAAAAAAAAAAATAATTAGCCATCTTTTTCCCGTGGCATTCCTCAAGGCAGCCTGATTATAATAGTGTCTTCTCTCTCTTTGTAAGCAAAATGCTGTAGAGGACACTTGGCACTGACGATGCTGTTGAAGCACGCTTTCCTTTCATCTCAGAGACAGCTGCACTGTACACAGTTCCTCAAAAAAATATGATCATGCCCAATAAGTAACAGGATACATTTGCGTTTTATTGACACAGCATTGTAGCAAAAGTTCAATCAAAATCCAAAATGCACATTTTTCCAGTGATTGTGGAGGGTGCCAACTGTCGGGGAGATGCCAGACAAGTCTCCCTTTTGAGAGCTGTTACATTTCCTTCCAATTAAAATCACTTTTTTCTTTGCACATTAGTAAGTACTTTTTGTACTTTTACAAAGAAATGCTAGGATAACCGTGCTTCGAATACATATCTACCTTATGGTATTGAAGCCTTTTGAAGATACTTTCATGCTAAGGCCTTATTTTTATGCCCTCCAGCATTATAGCCATGGAGCATTTGTGACAGACCTCAAAGCCTACTAAGACCCCAGTTTTCCATATTCTAGCTCCAACACTGCCATCAGACACAGAATTCACAGCAAACACTGAGGATCCTGTTTACACCAGCCAGAACATCTTACATAATAATGAAGTATTCTTATACAGTTTACATTACATTACCCTCAGTTAGGGTTAGAGCATACTGTTCCACATACAAACACAGAGACAAGACTGCTTCCCTGAATGAAGTGCTTACAGGCTAAGAATATAAGGAGGACACCATGGGGGAAGACAAGGCAGGCATAGGAAGATAAAAGCATTTATAAATGCATCTACACAGACAACATTTATCATTAAAGTAATGCAATTGCCAACCATATCCATCATCCCCTCAACTCCTTATGGGTATGATGGCAGAAATGGTAAGGAGGTTGACAAAGATGAGTGCAGCAGCTACAAATGCTGGTGATGAAGGGTATTTATAGGAAAGGAACAGCACAGCAAGAAGAATGGAGCATTTACAGGAGATAAGGAATGAGTGGGCAAGGCTTACAATGCTGTCAGCTATGAAGAGACAGATGATGCAATCAGATTTGCACATGAGGGAGGAACACAGGGGGCAAGCGCAGATAATAGGAAAAAAAATAAGCTGGATCAGCTTAACAGCAAATGTTGATGAAGAAATTTTAAAAGGATACTTCAGTCAAAATAAAAATTCATTGTGCATTCTTCTGGGAAGAACTCAAAGGGATGATCCTGCAGTGATCAAGTTGGTGGATAAGGCATACATATTTTCTTCCTTGCATAAATTGGTTCTACCCACTTGAGAAGCTGCCTTTTAGCATATAAATATATTTTATTGCTCCCAGCCTCAATTAAGATGCTCTTCTACATTTTGTATCTTGAGTCACAGCACAACATCAAGCACTTGAGGGTTTGGTTTTTGGGGGGGGTTGTTTTTAGGGGGTTTTCTTTGCTTTTTTAGGAGCTTTCATGATTCTATGCTAACTTCATATGAAACAAACTGGTAGTCTAACACAATTTCATCTCCAATATTGTATCTTTAGCAGCACAGTGTTCTTTAACATATGGGATTAATGTTATGCAAAATACATAATATGAAGGAGAAGGGATTGGTAATAATCTTGCTGTAATGCCTCTGAGAGAAGGAATATGAAAATACTAGAAATTGAATGACTGTGTCTTCTTGAACCACCTACTTTAAAATACCTTCCTGTTATTGGTTGTATGACTTCACTAGGACAACAAAAAAACACTGATCTCTTAAATAAATGTTTATTTCCTTAAATCTCAGCTGAATTTTGTATTTACTGAATTATATACCTTAATGGTAGGATACTCAGGATTATGTTCGACCTTAAAAACACTGGTGCATACATTTAACACTACATGTGTCTCTAAGGATGCAGCAATATGGAGAGAATGCTACAGTCCATTTATATTCAAATGCTCTTCTTGAATCACACACTTCTCTATCACGAAGTGGGCAACTGCACAGTGTCACTGACTGCTAGTAATTGTTATCAATGTCACACAACCAGTCAACATTTCCTTTCTATGGCTGATGCTAAATTACCCAACTAGATCTCCAAAAGACGATCACAGGTCTCCTCCCCGGATTCTTCACTGACACTAGACAAACCAAGGTAACCTTTGCCCACTACAGTTTTCACTCTGAATCTACTCTCAACATCCAGTGTTACAATAAACTCCTGTGCCTAAGAGGGCTCTAAGCACCACTTCAAGGACAAACTCAGCATGCAGAATTTCTACCCACTTGTGGCTTGCCAAGTCATGCGAGAGAAAGCTTAAACAACAGCTTTACTCATAACTATATAAAAATAGAAGGGCATACACCTAATGGTTTTCTATAAACAAATACCACTTAATAAACTAAGATGGAAACCTTTTTGGTCTATCAATTGCTTCCCTTCTCATTTTTGAGCAGAAAGTCCTATTTTAAGACAAATTATGTTCATTAAGTGTAATGATCTTGCAGCATTATCACTGTTATAAGCACTACCCGCTCACTGAGAAGGGTCTCTGAAGACTTCAAATTGCAATAGTCATCAACACATGGATGAGTGCGTATCGTCAGGGCAATAAAATTCAAGATCCTCGCTTTTCCTAAAGCAAGTTCTAAGAAACTAAATCTAGAAGTAAGAAAAATAACATAGAACGAAATTATTCAAGTTGCTGATTTTTAAGTGCAGCTGTCAGAGATATCAAAGTTTTAGGGGCATGTGCAATATTTATGTAGATTCTAATGGTTTAGTCTGCACTTAATCTGCAAACAACCCTGAATATTAGAATGTCCTATCTCTTCAATGAGCTCTTAACTGACCAGTGTGTTTAACCTATATCCCATTAAAAATAAAGAAAGTAAGTAAAAAGGCAGAAATATAACTTCTGAAACCTAATGGGATATGGTTTTACAGGATAATGCTTTAATATTTGTAGATCACTAATCAAAATATGCAGGGCCACATTTAAGGGAATTCATTTTCACCGCAATACTTCTTGCAATTACTTAAAAATAAACTGACCATTGTGTATTTAATCATTATAGTAGAAGAATACAATAATGTAGAAGAATTATAATTCTCTTTGAATTAAGATATCACAAGCAATCCTCAGACTTGGGTTTGTGCTTGAAGTATTTTTCATATGAAAAAGACACATCTCAACACTGAAAACTACTGATACTGATGAGGGATTTCATGAGTTAGCCTGAGTGAAAAATGTCCAATAGGGCTTCAAGAGCCCTCAGCCCAAAATTACTTTCAAGAACGAGACAAATGAAAGAATATGAAACCTACTAAAAGGGCAATTTTAGAGAATGCAAAGTATTTTTCTCTGTTGGAGAGCTAACAGATGGTGAGCTATCACAATGTTCACTATCATTACCAGAAAACAATTACAAAGCTTATCATTATCTGAAAGATAAGTCACTACATCAGGTTTAAACTCCTGCAAAACACAATACATATATAGGAAGAAAAATGAAACAACAAAAAAAAGACATCACTCTCAGTGTTAAAACAAGACACAGATATACAACATGATAGCTTAATAAATCTCTGCAATTCTGCTCCATGTGCTCTAGGGGTTATCCTGCTTGAGCAGGGAGGTTTCACCAGATGCCTCACTGTGGTCCTTTCCAGCCTGACCCACTCAGTTGATTCTGTGACCAATTCAGCCACAACTAAGATGAAGAAAGTGCATGACTTTGCATTGCTAACTGCTGATTCACTGAAGAGTTTATTTTGGTTTTGGCTTTCACATATTTTTGCCTTTGCAAAGTAACAGTGAGGGGGTAGGAGGAAGCTAAGAGCAGATGAAAGTGCATCTGCTCGAGAGCATTTCAGCACCCTTTGCCAAAGGAACTTCAGCCACATGTGTAACACCAAGCAGTCCTCGCACAACTGGCTCTTCCTTATACCAGCAGCCCGTGTTCTGAAAGCTGAAATCAATGCCAGTAGGGAGACCTTTCAGATAAAGCTTTGAAGTAAACCAATTTTTTTTCCCTTGAAAGAGAGATTGGAAATTAAATACTCCCAATTTAAACACCTTGAGAACATGTATAAAAATGTATCTTTTCTATTTACTAACAATCTATTAGTTAGTTAATTATTTTCTTACCAAAGCACTGGAAGAGCTTGGTTTCACCTATGATGTATTATGACTTCAGGTTTATAACCATAGAGTTAATGTAAAGATATTGCTATATAGAAGAAATTCTAACATCTTTAGTCATCTCTAATAAAAGTATCAAGAGCAGGCAAAATGAGCAAATAATTTCTAAAACTCACATAGTAAAAGATACATAAAAGATTTGTCAGTCCACAGATGAGTCTGACAGTCACTACACAGATACATTACTTGAAGGCATAAAAAAACCAAAAACATTTGTCCTGTTTAAAACATCACAAGTGTTAAACCCACCCTCTTATTTTTGATCTGCTTTAGATCTGACAAGTAATTCCTGCTTTGATGGAGAATTTGACTGTATGAATATTCTGAATGCCTAATATTTAACTTTCTCTTGGTAATTTAATAACTGTAAATGCAATGCACATAAACAAAGAATTTGTTGGGAGAGCCCCACCGGCTGATGTCTGAGATGAGAATGAAAGGTCTCCTTTCTCTACCTAAAAGATGCTCTTCCAAGTGATCTCTGGCATGTCACTTAAATTTCAAGTAGGAGCCTGAAGCTTTCATGAATCTGAGGTTGTATTCCTCTATGACCTTTGCTAAAGGCTTTGAATTTACCCAGCATAAGTTATTACAAAAAACCCCACTGTTCAATCTAGAATATCTATGTGCTACAAGTAACATCAAAAATTAACAATATGAAGAGGCCAAAACAAAATTAAATGTAGGTCTCATGCAAAATAAAATAGTTTGGTTCACTGATGTCTTTCAAACAGTGATTCAGGAACAGTTGATTCAAATACATGCACTGCTGCAAGTACCTAAAAATCAGTACAACAACATTGAGATTATAAATCTAATCATATTCATCTTCTTATATGGATTTATTAAATTACCAAAGGTCTTGGTTTCAGTTCATCACCAGCAGCAGCACAATCAAATAATGAAGCAAATTCAGAAGTAGGCTCACGCTGGAATAATCCACTATGACTTAGTATTTTAATTACTCATGTTTTTTAGCCTGCTATAAGCTACTGTAAGGTTTTCCTTTACAAGTCAGATTTTTTTTCCTCCCATCAGTGCCTAAATAAGTAGCTAAGTGTTCCTAGTTCCTTTGGGTTTATATTTCCACATAAGTCTTCACAAATATGAAAAAATGCCCGGCTTAAAACTTCATTCCCCAAAATCTGACCCAGAAAAACTTAATATGCCAATTTATATGATTACTTTTTTTAAATAATTCCCAAGCAGCCTCCTCAGTGATCTAATTTATTTAAAGTAAAATTAGCTTTCTCTCCCTGTTCTTCTGGTATTAAAATTAAGCTGTGTCCCATTGTATTTTTTGGTGGTTTAATTTGATATAGTAAGACTTAACTAGCACTTTGATTGCTCTTCTCACACAACTGAACATGAGCCTTTCAACCACTTCTGCCCACTCCACACTTTTCACCTCAGTGCCAAGTGCAAAATGCCACATCTAAGGCAATTACATCATCCTAATGGTATTCAAAAATTTAAATAACACCATATTAGCTTCACTCACACTAGTCATTTCTCCGTGCACTATTAAATAATACCACACCAAGCTAAAGAGCAGCACAAAATTCATACCTACTGTTCTCTCTTTGAAATTATAACTGCAATGGACTAAAATGTACATATTGCAGTCCTGAAACACCACATCTGTAGACAAATCCACACTCCTGATCACTGCAGTTAAGATATTTGGATAGACTTGTAGTTTAAAGTCAAAAATAAACCAGCATAGGAATGCCTTTAAGTTTCAGTTTTAAAAACACAGTGATGAAGGTTTCCATAAACTTTGCTTTCTACAGCCATTCCACCCCAGCCTGGCAGTGAGTCAACAAATGCAGTCACAAATCCCTGTTAGACACCAGCTCCAGGTCTGCAGAACACAAAAGCCATTTTTCAAAGCAGCAGATCTCAAGCACAGCACAGGAATAATCTTCACAACAGCACAGCTCCCTCTCAAGCACAAGGCAAATCCACAGTACAGCTGGGTCCAAGCTGTACTGCAACCAGACAGCAAAACTCTAGGTCAGACATTCACTGCGTGGGTACTGTTCCACTATTGATCAAAATCAGCTCTCTTCCAGGGTTTTGTAGAAGGTAAATTCAAATTCTCCATTAAAAATTGCATATTGGTAAGCTGTATTGCTAAAAAAGGCTTCCATTCATGAAATAGCAAATACAACGCAAACCAAAAAGTAGCATCTTAAGTCTGACAAGTCATCCCCAGTTTTAGCAAAACGTCGTGCAGCCTAATGGGGCCACCACATAATTCCCTTTAGATTGAAAAATTAAGGGGCAAAGCCACCTAATTTCTTCAAACAATATTAACTGAAGTCACACAGGCCAAGCACAAAGCAGTTCTCAAAGCAGGCACAACTGCTTCACACTCAGAACATGAAAATCATAAAAATCTCATGTTCCAAGAAAACTGGGTTGAATACTCAAACTATGTATTTATGTTATGCAATAGCTTTCACACCTCTTCACTGAAATGTAAAAATTAACAACAGCATTATAAAGAGCATTGTAATATTGCAATTTTAATTTACCCAAAAATCTCAAAATTTCAAATTGTAATATTGTAGTAGCATTGTAATGTAAGGGAACTTAACTTTTCCTATAAAATGTAATTCCAATTTTCCCCATTCCTTGGGAAGTACAAAAAAGCAAAATGTGTTATGCACAAAGCACACTTTCAGCGGGAAATGAGTTAACAAGGTTATCCAGGAGTGCTTTTTTCTTACTGACAATTCTGAATAGCATTTACGCTGATTTAATAAAAATTTAACCATGTCCACAATTTAAATAAGACAGAAAAACCATTTTCCCCTTCCTTTCCACACTACTTTTCACATTTAATAATATTTATTAAGATCAGTTTGAATTAAATTTTTAATTGTTAATATATGAAGATTTTCTGTATATTCACTAAATAAATTAAATTGAATTGGGTAGAAATACTTGAACAATAACTAATCACAAGAACACTGTCATAAACAAATTGCATGATTAACAGATCCTGATTTCTTATGACATGAAGCTTTTTTCCCCACCACTTTCTCACTTCAGTTTCTGCACTTCTCCAATACTCCCCTTCCTGATACAGGACACCTGCCCAGAGTAGGGGGCTTAATCCAACACTCCCTGCCCAGTAGGCCATTCCAAAGCATTTTCGCGCATTTCCCTCTGATCTGGCTCAAAGACTAGGCTAGAAAAGGAAGTCACTTGCAAAACCAGTTAGGTCCTTGGAAGATCTTGATGTTCTCTTGACTTCTCTGGAATACTACCTGTATTCAGTAGTTACAAAAATAGGTATTTGAGCATTCACTACTATTTTTATCTATGCCTGATTTATATGCACATCAAGGGATTTATTAACATGTAAAGCTCATCTTAGCCCCTCAACACGCTAACATGGAGATTAGTTATATTAGCTGATGCAGTTTAAAGAGAATTAGAACAGAATTTTAAACCTGCCACAGCATGAAGAAGTGAGACCTCTTCTGCTTCACAGACAAAAGAATAAGCCAGTGTGGTCTTGGCTCTTAAATCCACCAAACCAAAATGTAATTTCTATACCAAAGAATAAAAAGAAAAGTTTTGTTCAAAGAAAACCTCCCTGCAGAGGAGGACGGCGCTCACAGAAAATCTGAACAGGACAGTATGTGGGACCTTTCACCCATCTCAGAGTAGGATATTACTTAAGTTCCTCTTTCTTCAAGTGAGAAAAAACAGGCTGTGTACTATATCCCGGCAGTTCCAGGGACAGTTACATTTTTAGTATATACTCCCCATGGTCCTAATAACAAACTACTAAATATCTCCTTCTGTGAAACATTGTAAATAAAGCATTTTTGACTGATTTTGTTTATCATGCAATACGAAGAGAAGTAGGAAAAAATCAACCCCCCAAGTGTACAGTTTGAGTTGTAATACTAAGTGATGGCCAGTGTTCTTCCTGCTCCCAATAGGACTGCCAAACCTTTGTGGAAAGATTAAACAGAAAGAAAAAAATAATTTAAAATGTTCTAAAGAGTGCTAAAAGAAGCAGCTTTTTTTTTTTTTGGTGATGGTGGAAACTGACTCCCCTTTACTATTTCAGTTTGTCTTTATGTTCAAATTATTCATAAGCACACAGATAACTGGCTGTTTTGCCAGCTAAAAAATCAATTTTAACCCTGCAAACATTGCCTATCATTTACACAGCTCTTTACATGTCAAACTTCATTCATGATTGACAGAGCAGTCACCTTTTATTGCAGGAGAAATTAAGCAAAATTTGACATGCACCTTGTAAACAAATAAATACTTGAACACAAGTGGAAACAAATTTTAATGGGAACACATAGATTGCGTAGCCTACAAATTGGTTATCTTTCAAGACAAGACCTTGGGCCTAGGCTACTGGGATAATTTGCCTATTAAAATCTGAGGCAGCAGAAACATACAGGAGAAAACCACAATAAAATAGAAACACTATTTTACTTCATATTCAGTATTTAAATAAATGAGCCATATAATTCCCTGCAGTCAAACTGCATTGCATTTGCTTTTCTTTATAAATTAATAAAAAAACAAGTAAGGAAAATAATTCTACTACGCACAAAGAAATGTTTTTGTATTGCAGCTACCAAAAATAGATGCAGGCTTTGCTGATTCCTTTTCTCAAAAGCATGCAACACTGAAGAGGAATTAAAACCCACAAGCAGCAGATGGACTCAGAAGATTTTGGAGCAAAGACCACTGCCATCCTTCAAAATTTCTCAGACCACCACCAACACTTACTGTCAACTTTCTCTTTATTGTAGTTCTGCAAAGTCACTGCAAATCGTTTTTCCCTGCCTGTCAGGTCACAGTTAAGGAGCCCCTGGAAAACATGTGAACCACAAAGACTTTTTTACTTCAGGGACTACAAACACACACATACTGGCAGACCCTCCAGAGCACAAATCATCAGGTACAGGAAGAAGCAATACACTATTTTAAGCACTTCTGGTGATTTTAAAGAAACAACAAATCAATTAGCTTGGATACTGAGTGTTCAACCTCTACTGCTTTAGAGGATCTCCTCCTCTCCAGGAACCCTCAGCTCCTCCAGCACAGAAGCAGCCTCAGTCCCTGCTCCCCAGGGCTGCATTGCTGCTGGACACGAAACCAGGTGCTGTTCTGCTGCATCACTGGGACACACATCAAGTGCACACCAACAGAATTTTCTCTCTCTCCAAGAAGCAGAAGGGAAAATAAAAAAACTCATTTGCATAGAAAAAAAATAGAAACTTTATACTGGAAAGCATTGCAAAAAAAAAGTTAGAATTGGCTTCAATGAAAGGATTTAACAGAACTAACATTTGCAGCATGGGAGGGAAGGAGAAAAAAAAAAGGGACACCCCACAAAACATCCCATTTTCTGATGTGCCTTAGACAAAAATAAAGGGCTGTCTACAGAGCACCAATCCTGACAGGATACTTGCTGAGGCAGGTAGTTCAAGCAGTGCCTCTGATGGGTTTCGTTGTGGGGTTGTTTGGTTTTGGTTTTTTTTAACTTATTCCAAAGGGAAAAGAGCCCTCCCAGACATGAATGTGACTAAGGACCTGCCTAGTGATTAACCCATCTAAAGTCAGTAACAGAAAACATAGCTTTTACAGGTACAAAGACATTCACGACTCATCCTTAACGGGATCCCTCAGAAGCAAAAAAAAAAAAACCAAATTCCCACAAGGGCCATTCAAATACCAGAAAAAAATTTCCCAACAAGGAAAGCATGACAGACACTGAAGCACAAGGAATGTTCAGTTTGTGTCATGTCTGTCCTGGTCTCTATAGAACCAGGAGTTGCCAGAAGAGGCTAGGGAGACAACAATGGTTACAGGAGAACCATTTGGAAAGGCTCAGACACAGCAACACAGACACCATAACATCATAGAAAGCAAAGCACTCAGAACAAAAATGCCAGAAGAGCACGGACACCCACTGGGAAAAGTACATGCCACACCTGGAAGAAAAACTTAAGCAGAAATTACAACACTTTTTTTGGCTACAACACATCCTGAGAAAAAGGATGACTAAGAGAATTATAGGTGTTTCTTTGTAATAGAAGAAGGAATACCACCAGGATTCAAATTTGACACCATCATAGAAAATAGACCTTAATATATTAACACAGGCATGTTTCTGCCTTACACTAAGATAGGCCACCTAGAATATAAGCAGAATACTTCACCTACAGAAACATGAAACAATGAATACCAATAAACAGGAAAAACATCGCAAGAAAGTCAGCACTGGACTCTGGGTCAGAGTGTAAAAACCTTTAACAGCATTTCCCAATTCCCTCTCCTAAGTGAATTTTAGCATTTACATTCCCTGCTCAGTTATTCCAGACAGAGTATTGATGTGGCTTTACTGTTCCTTCTGCCTAAGACAGCCCATGACTGTGAAGCACTTTCTACACAGCCTCTGAGAGTATAGTGCATAAATTATAAATTGTTAAACTTAATAAAAACCTTAATAGCAGCAGATTCCACAGGCATAGGTCTTCCTACAAAATAAAATTTTGGAAATACTTTCCTTTTGTCCCAATAGTGTTCAAATGTTTACTGCAATACAGCAAGATTAAACTATCTACACTTTCAGAGGTAGTGCCTGCATAGAATCACATTACAGTGACAATACCACCGTATGCCATATAATTACTTATCTTTAAAAGAAAATGGAAAAGGAACTGAAGTTAAATCACACCTGTAAAAAAGAAAGACAAACAAGGAAACAACAAAAAAAAAATCCAAGGGGCACAATCCTTATTTGCCTAGACCTCATACACCCAGACACAGCAATTCATGGGAACACTACCACTGACTTTAAGAAGCACCATTCACCACCTCTTTAACAAGCAGCCCACTGGTCTATGTCAGAGTTCACTGGGCACAAAGACCACCAAAGTAAGCATTTTCAACTCCTGTTAAAAAACAGCACTTCAAGGGAATGCCTCTGCTCTATCATCCACACCAGAAATAGATCAGGAGAAATTGCGTGACATAAGGACTGAGAAGCACAGCCACTGCAAAACCCTAATACACAGCTGACAAAAAGAACAGAGAAAGGCAAAACATAAATCACTCCAAGATAAATTAGTTCCTCTAGCCACTGCCTGATAAAATTATTATAAATCCTAACAAAATAAATACCAAGTATTAAAGACAGTCCTACCTCCTCAAAAATACCCAAGAACCATAGCAGGGTTAGGGACTTACCCATTACTGACAGCACAAAGCATTGGGAATAAATCCCAAAGAATTAAAGCTCCAGGAAGGAAGATAGGCTATCACACTCCAGTGAAATATAACAAGAGAACAGCATACTACACAGATGTTTCAAAAATGCACATGGAGTGGTACAGTGAGGATGGAGCAGGCAGACAGGAGCTCCAGTAAAACTGCACTCAAGCAGAAATGCCACTGTTACTGCATGCCAACAATTTCATTATATGTATTCCCAAAGTACTAACCCAAACAGGACTGCAATATGAACTTAAACAGATCCTACCCAGGAACACCAGCAACAGCATCTTCAATAAACACGCTGAAAAAAACCCCGGGATATACAGATCTAAGTAAAAGGACCAGATACCGCTGATAAGACAAGCCCTGTGACATAAGGATACAGTTTCTGTAGGTGTTAAGCTACATTCACAAGCTATTTAATGACAAGGCTCTTCAATCTTCAGTCTCGCATACAAACTCAGCCTGTGTGCTGTGCAGTGGCACCTACACCAAAGAAGATATAATCAACATATCCATTAAAAAATGTCTATTTATAACAGACACATTAAATATTTCATAAGCTCAATTACAGCCGTAAGTAAATTCATACTGATGTTGCATTAACTAGTTTTAAATGTTTCATGTCCACACCAGCAAGGATTTGTTTCTCAAGCAACGCAGATATAACAGAATTTATTCTAACTGGTAGGTTAAAACAAGTTTCATCAAGAAGTAGTATGGGAACAGTTCACCTTTTTAAACGTGTAACAAATATTGCAGACATAGAAAAGTGAAACCCGTGCTTTCCCTGTACCCAGGCAAATACACCCAGCTGTGCTCCGTCACCAATCACCCACACCAAGTGCCCTGGCAGAATACCACCTCTACATCAGGAACACTTTACATACGACAAATTGTAATGTTTTCACTTTCTTCAAACCTATTGCTTAGTGCCCCATTTTAGATGACAACTTTAATTGTGTGCCTTGGAATTTTTTTAATTGATATTGCCACCTAGTGGCTTGTTTCAATAATCATAAAAGCTAGCACAAGAACATCAGCATGTACAATAAGTTTCTGAAAACTCATGAGATACGTTTTTTTCCCAGTAAAGAAAAACCAAATGCTGCTTTCTATCCAAAACAAAGGAAATTCCTAAGGACTACTTATAGAATTAAGTAGTACATCCTCCTTAAAACAAAATTATTTCTAGAAGAATAAAACAGTACCATAAAATAATTTGACTTATGTTACATAATAGCTCAATATAGAGTAACTCTCTAAATACATAATTTCACAGAAAAAGTACCACTAGTACAATCTATTTATAAAGCTTACTTCTTTCACTTTCTTGAATACAAAATAACTGGAACGTATTTCCCATCCTTCTAGTCTTTAGTTTACTGTAGGTTTGTTGTTATATTAATGTCAAGATGATCTGAGTACCCTAAATACAGAAAATAAAATGCAGAACAAGTCCTAATATAAGGGAAAGCAACTTTCAAAACATTTCTGCTAGCAAGTTTGGCTTAATTGTAGAAGAAAAGAAACAAATTAGACAAGAAGTATTTATACAGCTTTTTCATTGCTATTTGTCGTACTAATAAAATTGTTTAACTTGGGAAAGACCTCTAAGATCATCAGCTCAAACCACTAACCTAGCACCACCATGTTCACTGCTAAACCATGTCCCTAAGTACCACATCCACATGCCTTTTGAACACTCCCAGGGATGGTGATTCCACCTCTTTGCTGGGCAGCCTGTTCCCTGGGCAGCCTGGCCACCCATTTCCTAATGTCTAATTTAAGCCTCTTCTGGTGCAAATTAAGGACATTTCCTCTGGTCCTGTCACTTGTTACCTGGGAGAAGAGACCAATCCCCACCTGGCTACAACCTCCTCTCAGGTAGTTGTAGAAAATAAGGTCCCCCCTGAGCCTCCTTTTCTTCAGGCTAAACAACCCCAGCTCCCTCAGCCACTCCTCACAGCACTTGTGCTCCAAACCCTTCCCCATCCTTGTTGCCCTCCCCTGGACATGCTCCAGCACCTCAGTGTCTTTCCTGTAGTGAGGGGCCCAGAACTGAACACAGGATTTGAGCTGTGACCTCACCAGTGCTGAGTACAGGGTGTCAGCCACTGCCCTGGTCCTGCTGGACATGCTTTTGCTGATACAAACCAGGATGTTATTGGCCTTCTTGGCCATCTGGGCACACGCTGGCTCATTCTGATTCAAACCAACATACAAACTAAGAGTCCTACAATTACAGATAACCCTGCTCTTTGTTCAGATTACAGCCATCCTGGGTATCTTGTGGAAACACAGGTGCTTATTTTGCAGCATTAGGAACAGCTGATTAACAAGACTATGTAATTTTAATCCTTTCTGCTTCTATGTCCCTTTTTTTAATGAACAAAAAACATATTAATTAAATTTTAATATAAATTTAATATTTTCAAACAGTTGGCAATCTTGTTTCCAAACTGTTCAGCAGTGGTGATTTTAGTATTCTTGGAAATAAAACATACATGCAAAATCAAATTTGAACACACACACACACAAAATTATTTTTGAAAACATGGATGGAGACTTCTGAGCTACTAAATTTCTACAAGTTTTGTGGCAGGCTAGACAGCTGGGTCAAGACCAGTGGTGTGAGGTTCAACAAGACCAAGTGCCAGTTCCTACACTTCAGTCAAGACAATCCCATGCAGTGCTACAGGCTTGGGACAGAGTGGCTGGAAAGCAGCCCAGCAGAAAAGGACTTGGGAGTGCTGGTCGACAGACGGCTGAACATGAGCCAGCATGTGCCCAGGTGGCCAAAAAGGCCAACGGATCCTGGCTTGTATCAGCAATAGTGGGGCCAACAAGACCAGGGAGGTGATCATCCCCCTGTACTCAGCGATGGTGAAGTCACACCTCAAGTCCTGTGTTCAGTTCTGGAGCGTGTCCAGAGAATGGCAACGAAGCTGGTAGAGGGTTTGAAGCACAACTCCTACAAGAAGCAGCTGAGGGGGTTGGGGTTATTTAGCCTGGAGAAAAAGATGCTCCGAGTAGCCCTTCTCACTCCCTACAACTACCTGAGAGGAGGCTGTAGCCAGGTGGAGATCAGTCTCTTCTCCCAGGCAACAAGCAACAGGACAAGAGTATATTGTCTTAAGCTGCACCAGGGGAGGTTTAGGTTGGACATTAGGAAGAATTTCTTCACAGAAAGGGTGATTAGATATTGGAACTGATGCTGGAACTGGGCTGCCCAGGGAAGTGGTGGTCACCACTCCTGGAGGCATTTAAGGAAAGACTGGATGTGGCACCTAGTGCCATGGTCTGGTTGACAAGGTGATATTCAGTCATAGACTAGACTATGATCTCAAGGGTCTTTTTCCAACCTAAATTATCCTGTGATTCTCTGAAAAAACCCAACCCTCTTACGGCCCAAAGTCAATGTAGTCCAGCTGTCATATTTCCACCTGGCTCATCCAGCTGCTGAGGGCCCGTTGCCAGCTGAGCAACCAGCTCCAGTCGAACTTCACACCAGTGACCACAAGCACAACACCTCGTGCCCAGCTGGCACATCACACAAAGGTGGGCAGTAGCTACAGGAGAAGCTCAGATCCTCATGGAGATGGCTGTCAATTTCAGCAAGGGAGGTTAATGATGGCACTAGGCAAGGTTCAGAAACCAGGCTATATTTATTGAGGAAGGGCCACTGAAGAATGGGAGAGAGCACAGGCACTGAAGCTCCACTTCAATGGCATGAGAAGTCAACACACTTGGGACTTGTGGTGAAGAGTAGAGAAGAATATCCACAGCACATACAAAGAGAGTCAAGACTACTGTGGTGGTGAAATACAGATGTTTGATATCATCGTAGATTTCTAAAGGTGGACACACAACCAAAATTTTTAATCTAGCTTCTTTAACTTATACAGCACTCTGAAATATGCAACACTGAATTATCTGCTTTACATTTACTTTCTTTTATCTTTCTTTTACTACCTTCTTTAAACTTTATCTGGTATTGTTATAGCACATCTCATAAATATATATATTTACACACACATGGAAAGAGAGATTGGTTATTACTCCACTTTTTTTTTGTTTTAACACATTTTATATAAAATTCTACTGATGTCATAGTCAAAAAAGAAAAAAAGAAAATTTTTTTTACCTGAACCTTGAAGTAATAGATAGACCAAAAGCTTTTTGCTTATAGCATCATTCTCTAAAATACTCAAAAGATCTCTCCATTATTTCCTGCCACATTTCTGATCTAACTTAGAACACAAAGTATTTCTGTAATAAGATCATACTTTGAAAATGCACTCAAGCCTTTCCAGCTATTTTAGTTAAAATGTCTGCTCAATACACAATGCTACACAGCTTTGTCCTCTTATACCTAAAAGCCCCTAGAGTTTCTTTTATGACAGCAGGTACAAAGGTTCTTTTGAGTGAAGAAATAACAGTTTTCTAATGAGGTGCTGAATAACTACATGTTAAATATAAACAAAATCCAAAGCTACTCTACAAACCGCCAATATTTTAAGATACTACTTCAACAAGATCCAGCCTTCAGAGGTCTTTCCAAAGCCGATTTGCAAATAAGAACTTTTCCACTAGCCCAGATTTTCCCACTACCTACTGCTGCACTTCCCAGCAAGGAAATAATTTGAAATGTTAATAACATAGTCAAGGACCATATAGACTTTCTGTAAAAACAAAGCAGATTGTATTGAAATCAACTCAAAGCTAATTCTCTTGCAATTTTTCACAGGTACAGAAAGAGCCCCTTTCTTTGATAAAATTTGTGCTTACAATTTCTGCAAATATTTTTCTCAGATGTGCAGACTTAAGTACCATCTTTTGAATTCTAAGGTCATCCATCTTCCTGGAAAAAGGTCCAGATGCTCCTTCACTGAGCCATCACCAGGTCAGCACTAAATTTATTCCTGGTCACTTCCTAACTGCCTCTTGCAAGCTTTAAAGTCACCTGAGCAGCAGCGAGGTTCAGAGAATGGCACCAGTTTTATATATTCAGTGCACTTGCACCCAGGCTCCCTGAACAAAGAACAGCAATTGCTCCTCACCACGGATCACACAAAGCGAGACCAGAGAGCTGATAAAAAACGGTGTTGCCATTGTTTGTAATGGGCCACAGGCTTCGTGTTAAGCTGATAACAGGAGCCTTAGGACTTACCAGGCTCTGTTTGAACGTGTCTTGGCCCACCTGGAGATCTATTTTAGCAGTGAAGAGCAACAGCCTACTGATCAAAGTACTTACCTTTTTTTGTTTCAGCTATCTCTTAGCTCTGTACAGTTGTGCAGTGTAGCACCTGTTATACACATATCCAGAACTAACATAGCAATAATTATTATTTTGTGTAAATGAACTATTTAACATGCCGAAATGCAGTAGAAGGGATTAAAGATACAGAGCAACTGTAGAGGACTGTAAAGTCACAGGATAACAGAGATCTGGGGCTACAAACACCTCACCAATGGTCAGTGGTTGGCCACAGAACTGCAGCCCGGAAGCTGGGCAAAGCCACTCACAGAGGGAACAAAGAACACACACCAAACTGACAGAAAATACACAATTATATAGTAAATTTGGATGGCTTGACGTGGGTTGTAACATGAATTTACAAGGCAGCACAGAAACAACTTGTAGAATCACATAAAAATTACTCAAGTGGATTTTGGAATGAGAAGGAAGAAGCTACCAACATCAACCTCACAGACCTCCCAGTGGGGGTCCAAGAGGCTGATGACTGGCCATATCCCTCTCTTCTCCAAATGAAACCATCCACCCCACAAAGGTAGGCATAGCACCAGAGAAGGAGCAGACACTACAAAGCTGTGGCATGTATCATTTTGACTGTAAGCAATTTGAAACAAATACTATTATCCCTGTAACTCAACTATAAATAATTATTTGATGGGACCTTTAAGACTTTATAGCAACCTCTCTGAAACTTGCATGCAACAAAGCAGTGAGGAGAAACTCTGAGATTTTAAAGAGCAGATACAGATGGATCTATTGATGGATCTATGGAGCTATTTCGCCTGAGGAGAAACACAAAGGTCCAACGTGCATTAGTAAATACCTCAGCAGCTGGTGGGTCATTCTGCAAACACAGGAGATAAGCAGAGAAGAACCTCAGGCTGAGAAAGCACACAGCAGAACAGTCACTGGATTCCCTCCCTCCCAGCCTCCATAAAGGAAAAAGTGAGTTCAGAATTAGGTTAATTTATCATCCTCTAAGTAAGACACTGTGCTCCTAGGAAGAGAAATAGCAAGCCATTTTATTTATATATACATACATACAGAGACATGCGCTCTTCACCTCAGTAAGTCCTCACTTCCAATTTTCACAGACTTATTTGAGCATTTTGGGTGTTTGCTCACATCAGCTGGAGCGCATGCACATTTTTTCCCCATCAGTGAAACCCTACATTGTAAATCAGTCTTTCCATCATCTGTTTAAGTAATAGTCCTCTTACTCTGGCTCTCCCTGTCTTCTATTTCCTTCCTCCAAGTACCCGTGACCATATCCATGTGCATCTGCTTAGATAAGGCAATGCCACTATATGCTCACTGACTTTTCATTCTGATATTCTGGGTATACATTTATTGGCAGCAAATCCAGGCTTTGCTGCTTTCCATTGCTGCTGATAAAAGCCCAGATTAAATTCTATGCTGTGAAATGAGGTTAACGTGCTTTTAATTCTTGATTAGGTTTTATTTCCATGTTATCTATGATAATTCAGTTTGAAGGAAACCATATAATCTTAAAACAGAAGCAAGGCAGCTTGCTCCATTTCACTTGCTTATAAGGTTGTCATGCATTGATGAGAACACCATAAGAAGCACACCCGTGAAGAAAGGTGATAATACCAGGCAAAGAAGTGAGTAAAAAAATTGGCCCTCTCTTTGCTGTTTCCAGCCTCTCTTGGAACACTAAGAGATCACACACTTCATCCCTGCTATGAGACTATTACTTCTGTAGAGTGTTAAGGGACTTTATGTACTGAGTTTAAAGGCTATTTAAAGACTCCCAAATGAAGTTTCTTATGTAAAGGCAATCTTTTATGTACATACACATGCATAACTATTATTACCTATATCAATGCAAATCAACTACAAAATATACACATTTTCTCAAGAATAAAATTTTGGCAATTGACAAAAACCATGGAGAAAAAATTTATTAAGGATACAAACAATAAGGAGCAATACAATCTTTTTCTTAGCTCTGCAACATTATTTTAAAATAGCTCCTTTATTACCAACGTAAATTTTACAGCGTCAAAATTGAAATATTGCCATGGAACAAAATCTGAGAAAAGGTTTGAAAAACAGACTCTGAGAACTAAGACTTCTTCCTGCTGGAGATTGCTACTTTGCAGCAATCATTGCTAAATCAAACATGCCAGCGTCTGGTGCACCACAGTTCAGAGTTTAACACAGTAATTTAAACCATGTGCAGTTTCAATTCAACTTATTACCTCAGGCTGTGAACTGTAATTAGAAGAAGCTGGCACACATTTAGTTCCATTGCCCTTGCAGATGAACATCCCTGTGTCTTAAAAACACTCTGAATAACCTAGCAGGACAAGCACGGTCTCTGCACTTTGTCCATCATGTCCTGACAGTAAGGAGGAACTCTCAGAGGGCCCATGTAATCTGCTTTGCTTTTTTAAGTTTTTGCTAATTCTTGCATTATTTCCATTCTTTTTGCCATAATTAATCCCATACATACTTGTTTGGAACTAAGAGACATGCTGCCAGCATATATAATGCCCCTTTCCAATTTAAAAACTTCAGTCACGTTCTTCTGCTTAAATTTATGGCCTCCAGAAAAAATTCCCACTTCTTTGAAGAAATCAGATAAAGTGATTTTTAGCAATCTTTACATTTCACAAATAAACTGAAAAGATAATTATTTGCTGTCATTTAACATTTTGGTGTTAAAACCATCATAAGAGGACTTTCTTTTACCTTTTTCATAGTTTTATTTCTAAAGGGACTTTACTGCTTGAGATAGTTATCTAAAATGTTGATTAAATGTTTTAAAGTGGGAAAGAAGATAGCATAACAATGCAAATACATCAAATTGTTTGATTCCGCTTGTGGAACAGTTAGAAGACTGAATTATTCCTTTATACATGTATATGGCCCAAGTTAATGCATTCCTTCTTCCTCATCTGCAGAGGCAGAATATCAAAGCCATTAAGAGAGGCCTAAAATTTTAACTATTTTCAGAGCTTCACAATACATACATAAACACAGCGCTACCATAATATATGCCGGAATTAAAGTCTATTATAAAAATATTAAAATATTTTAAGTGTTTCGTTTGCTGTGGTATTAATGAACTCTCACTTACAGGATCTGAAGATACTTTATTTATAAATTCCCTATGATCAGTCATACCATGTCAGTATTTAAGGAAGCCGTCCTAAAAACAAGCAGCTTCAGAAAACTCATGTTACATAGTTATAAATGATGACATGTAAGAATTATTACATACAAGGTCAACAGTTTTCAGGGGCAGGGAGTAACGTCCCTTCTCCATTTTTTAAACTGCTTTGAATTCACAACCTCACCACACTCATGCTCTTCTAATGCAGGTGATGAGCTTTGGTTGTACCATACACTTAACACTGCACTCTCCAAAACTGTAGCCCTGTTACCTCCAAAGCAATGAGCTTTCCTTGTATGTATTGCTTAATTCCAGAATCCATTTTTTTGTCTTCCTGCAACCCGCCCATGGCAGCTCTGGCACACTTTGTGCCCCCAGATGTGCTGTAATGGTGGGCACTAGTGGTGGCTAAAGCAAGGCCAGGGAAGATGGCAAAAGATGCAAAACACCAAAATTAAATGGAAGGCTCAAGACCTTCTTACAAGGGAAGTCAACAACATCTGGGAATTGCTATACTGAAAAAGTAGCAAAAAAGAAGCGGCAAAGTCCACAATGCAGATGTGCAACTGCTGGTCAAACCTTTGAATGGACTCATAGGAAAAGAGAACATCTCATTTACAAGAAAAGATGATGAATCAAATTAACAACCAAAATGTCACTATCATTTTCACTATCAAATTCACATGGTAGTTGCAAACCATACTGCGTTTACAACTTGTCATCTTTGGACATAATGGCCACAAACATGCCTTAAAACTAGACTTACATCCAATTAGATTACCATGTTCTCTCCTGTGACTGTGTCCGAAAAAGATGCAACTTTGCATAAAAGTGTCTTTATTTTAAACAAAAAATGCAAATTAAAACAAAACCTTTGATTCAATGAAATATTATCCCCAAAATAAATTTACTCCATTGATCTTTCCCAAATCTACTGTGTGAACTACATTCCAAGTTAATCACCAGTGATCTATCTATAGTATGAATTCTGCACATCAGATATGAATGCATGGAAAAAAACCCTAAAGAAAACAACAAAACTTTCAACATAAATTTGTATTTTTGCTTCAATATATGTATTCAGCTGTGGCTTATTTTTATGTTTCTTTTAGTTGCAGCTATCGCAGAGAAGGTACAAGTGGAGGAGAAGGGAGTCTGATCTACTTACACTTTATCGCAAGTTTTCATAATGCTACAATTAGGACAAGATATGGCACCCTGTGAGACATAAGCTAGCAAGAGTTATTTTGGAAACACAGAATTAGACCAAAATGATCACTTTAAAAGAATAACATCTTTATTCCCCAGGCAGATATTCTCATTACACAAAATTGACTTTTCTGGCTTCAGAAATAAACATTAGAAAATACAGTTATGCTATTTCTCAATCATAAGAACAGGAAAAATAACTTTATTTTCTGCACAATGTTTCTTATAGAATATGCAGAAAATTTGTCAAGCTTTGTAGCAACATTTTTAGATAAAACTAATCAATTCTCAACAATACTTGTTTTAGACAACTGGGGAAAAATAAGTATTGATTATTGAATAAATAGTTTTAACCTAGTTTTTAGATGCTGGATTTACTGAACAACTTGGATTAGCAGTGAGAATGCAATACTTATAAGTAACTGATCCATACTAAAGACCAAAGTAGTTATGTAACAGGTATCTGGTGATTTAAAATACAGTGGTAGCTCCAGCCCAGTTCTTTATAACTCTCTCTCACATTTTAAGTTCACTTGAGATTCACACATTGTGTTTTAACATTCACCTTCTTCAAGAGCCTTGACTGGCTGGTGCACCCAGATTATGTCTGCCTACAACAGCAATACTGAGCTCATTACAAAGCTCTCAGTTCCCAGGACTGTTCATTCCTGATTAAAGAGTGTCTCTATGAAATGCATAGTGCTGGAAGCAACTACCGAAATCACTGTGTCATCTTCTCAACACTGCTGACACAATCCAAGACTTAGTTGCTATATAGTAAACATTTCTGGGAAACAAACAAACAAAAAACAAAAAATCTCTAATTGGCATTAAAAATACAGAGATGATGCTCTAAGAGCATTGGAATAGAATTCAATTAAATGTCTAGGACCAGTATTACGGACCTGGACACCAACATGTGCTGAAACACTGTGTTACTAATATACGAAACAGGTTATGCCAAGCAATAAACTACCTTAAAAAAAGTCCAGATACTATTATCTGTCAAGATGATTTTTATTCTTTTGAGCTAGAACCCATAATAGTATTATGAAGCTCCAGGTCTTACTCAAGTTTCCCTGACACTGCTAAAATTTTACAACATTCACCTGGAAATAGATTCTGGCAACAGGGATCTGTCATACTGTGCCTTGTGACATCAGGAAAAGGAACTTGAAAGAAAGCTTAAGCCTCTGATCTCCTCAGGGCTCCCTCTTTCATAAAGCTGCTGAATTGTGACTGCTATGCTAAAAAGAAAAATCATTTAATGACCCAGACAGCCTCATTCCAACCAAATCACCATGTGTTTGTTTTGCAACTCAGAGTTACTTGGCAGCAGTCAACCAGCATGCTGATACCTGCATATTAGTCAAACCTAAAGGCAGTGCTTCCCTTTTAACCACTTGCCTTCCAACTCCATTAGTCTGTTGCTCATTATTCTGCAAAAGAGATGTAAAGCTACCGGCCAGCCCTTACACACGGAAGCCTAGCACAGCCTATAATCCTGTGATTGACACTTGCACGTGGCAGGTTGAAATAATAGGCTTAAAATTCCTCACGCATCTAACTCTTACTTCACAGGTGAGTGAACTACTGAACTACTACTTAAGCATGAGAACAGAAAATTTCAAACAAAGCTGCTTGTTCCCAGCAACAGAGGAAATAATATGAATTCTTAAGATTCACAACTCATTTTGGCATCAAACTTAGACCTGCAGATGGCATCAAAGTCTACAAGAAAAGCAGCATTTCAGGCATGCCCGTTCCTTCAGTATTTTGCATTCCCTGGAATGCCTCCCCACCCCGTCATAATTACCTTACTGTTCTTGGGTTCATGAAAGCTCTTCTCAAACACACACCTCTATTGATTCACTGTACACCCAGACTTAGCAGTTAACTCCATTTCACAGCTCCTTCCTGAGCCAGGTACAGCAGGGCCACACCTTAGATCACCCTCTGTGGCTCTAGGCTCACGGACACTGTCAGGGTTATGTATGCTATCAGATGCTGCAACTGATCTACTGAGGTGGTCTTGAAAATCTAAGAGCTGCCACACTAATTTAGATCAAACACACACCTAGGCCAGTATTCTATCACTGGGTGCCAGAAAGATATGTTTAGATATGACTACATAAGTGGGTCACTCTGTATTAGGACAAACTTACCTGATAAGGCTTGGAAAATCAAATTGTACTGACAGTAACACATTTCAAAAGTACTAGAGGTTCTAGTGCCCAGTCTTATCCTTCTTAAACCCACCTATAACTTGGCCTCTACGACATATTGCAAAGCCACATTCTGTCATTTGTACTGTCCAAAAAGAAGGGGTTTTTTTTTAACACTGAAGTCACTCTTTGGATACCATTGTTTGTAATGAATAAAGGCAAGTTATTTGTTCTTCCCATTTTATACCTAGAATAATTTTTCAGATATGTCCAAACGCTTCTTTAACCACTTTTACATATCTGAAAAGCACTAGTTATAAATTAAGCTGCTCAATATCCTCCATCACCTTTACTACCTCCTTCTTTGAGCAATTTCTAGTTCTAATAGTTTTTGAAATGGCAATATGTGAACTACGTAACATGATGATAAATAAAAACCACAGTTTATAGAAAAGCACAACTCATTTTATAAATTAGCTTTCAAACATTAAAATAGCCATAAAAAAAAAGTTCATTAATTACATTTTAGTCAAATACTTTACTTAACTAAAGCATCAGCTGCACTTAACTGGCATTCTTTTCATTACTTTCTACTTGAATTTTAATAACTTATGCCTCTTTTTTCCCTAGGATTCAGTATTTTACTGTTTGGTTTCTACAGGACACACTGACCACTGAGCACTCAGACTCCGTCAGGAGAAAGGAATAAAACCAGCTGCCTTAATGCATTTCCACAGTCCTGCATGGCAGGACACAGTGGGCCCTGCCCATGTAACTGCCCACCTCTCAGCAGGATGAAGCCCAGCCAAAGAAAGGATTTTGGAATTGCTTCTTTCCTAGCCAGTCTAGAAGAGGGAGGAGTCACCCTGCTTTCCTGACTGTACCTTTCAAGCAACCAGCCACAGAACAAACAATTCCATTGTACCCATTTCCAGGCTCCATGCAATGACCTAAGAACCCCTTCCATAATGACTTTGTACAAATGTATACTTATTAGTCTGTGGTGAAGGAGTAACATCACATACAGGTGATCAACAACAGGATGGTAGCAAGTAGGAGACAAACACAACTGTTAAACAGAGAAACGCTGGAGTGAGAGGTGAGATTAGAAGAAACAGATCAACTCAAAGGCAAAAAAGATGTCCTGAGAGTTTTCTTTAGAAACACGAATATGAAACCAATGTAATTTTAATACCATTTGAAAAGCAGTAAACAATTGATTTTAATACGAGAGTTTAAGGTACAGATACTGTAGCTGGACAGCTCTGACCTTTATCACTGCAACAAGAACAATAGAGATATTAAGTTTTTTCCTCAGGGATAGGAAAATATAATTGACCTCTAACTATGGAATTCTCCCTTCCATTTTAGAAAACTGCAAACTAAGCATTGACAATAGCTCAAGGCAACTGAAGCCCTTGATTCTTTTAATCTACATTCAAATTATTGACTTTTCATTGACTAGCTTCAGTTGAGGAAAAAACAGTAAGGCACCAATACTGTCAAGAAGCATTATTTCACCAGGGTCTATTCAGCAGATTGCCTTTAACCAACAAGCTCAAGATTAGATTCCTTTAGCATTAACACTCAAAGAGTCTGCCCTAGCAGAACATTACTTCATTATGCAGGACATCAATAGAAAAGTCAAGTCTGCCAGCTGCTTTGCTGGACAAAACCAGAATATGTGGTACTTAGACATACACACTGTTTTAATTACAGGATTTTCAAATGTGCAGCTTAAAATAAATGCAGTACACAGAAAATGCAAAAAAGTCAGTACCTTTACAGAGATTCACTTTGAAATTTAGACCACCTTTTTCAGCCAAAAGGCTTGTTCAGAATGTTCTCCTTTAAATACAAAAACCTTTTCTATGGTCATCTTAGGCTCAGACACAGACTGCTGCAATTATGTTCTGTAAGATGTGCTTTATTATACTATGCTTACTTGTCCAGCCACTTCTCCACATACCTGCTGCACAGTTTTAGAGATCCATCCATACACAAGTTTCCTAAAGCAGAGTTCATCCTAAGAGGCATATTACAGAGTTAGAAAGGTAGACACAGGAGAAAGACTGCTACCAAAGCTTTGCCAGCTTTAAAAAGAACCACCACTCTTACGAGTTGCTATAATTGTTAACGGATTAAAAGTGGAAAATGAGAAAACAAGGATAAGGGTCTTAGAGATGAAAGAAAAAAAAAAGTGTTGCTAGGAAAACCAAGAAGCAAGGGCTATCATTTCAAATACAGGAGACCAACAGTACTTAAAGATGTGAATGTTTGGAAGTGTAATGACAGGTAGAAAAATTTTTTGTTCCTTCAAATATTAATAAAAGACTTTTTTAAAACAGCCTAGTTAAACAGGGGACATTCCCAAAATCCCCATAGGCAATTAGAACAGAATTAGTTATTGATTATTAAAATATAGGCTAGATTACAAAGGCAAGAGTCTGGAAGAATCACAACAGAAGGAACTAGTAATAAAAGGGATCCATTATAAATACAACTTCTATATACTTACATTTACATTTTTAACAGTCCTATCCCTTTCTTCTGTAGAGAACTGATGTCACCTCATTTGCTTTCATTACATATTGTCAAAACTTCGGGTTCTATCCTTATGAACCTTTCCTAATCTTCCTCTTTAAAAGCTTTTAAAAATTAGCTTCTCTGACATTCTTCAGTAAATCACCCCAACAAAAAACACCACACCACCTCACACACATTACAATTTGAGGGGCAAATACAAAAATACAAGACCACCTCAGATTGTGATAGTTTACAATCATTCTCATATAGAAATCACAGAGGTATATCTGTAACCCTTGGTCAGTGAACAAATACATTCAGTCAATAGCCATGGGCACAGGAACTACTTAATAGATGCTGCTTTTAAGAAAAAAAAACTTACTGAAAGAGACTAAAAAATACTGTGGTAGAGAAACACTAACCAACAAAAGCAGAGAATGATTTTCACACATCTAAGATTCCACAGTAATGTCATACATCCATAACCTTGATAGCTGTACAATACTTGTGGGTCCAAGAAGTCAGTCATGTGGAAGTGCACGGCGCAGAAATCTGGCACTTCCTGTGTTACCCAAGACAGATACTTCACTACTACAAAGTACTATCACATGGTCTCTACCACCTGTTCTAAAGTTCTGCTTAAAACCAAAAACATACTCTACAAAAAAATTGAATTCTGAAAAGTCAGTCTTGGTATCTGGATTTATGCACTTCTATTTTAAGTACTCAACACATATAAGCCTCTCTCCATAGGTCCACACACCACAATCTGGATTTTTTTTACATACAAAATGGTTTCTTTTAACTTTTGATAAAAATGTATAGTTA
The DNA here is from genome assembly GCA_035583185.1 of Anabacerthia variegaticeps. Classification (NCBI taxonomy): domain Eukaryota; kingdom Metazoa; phylum Chordata; class Aves; order Passeriformes; family Furnariidae; genus Anabacerthia; species Anabacerthia variegaticeps. The sequence goes on from JAWWEW010000041.1 coordinate 12,622,994, forward strand.
AATATGCTAAAGATGAAAAATCTCTAACTGGATATTCACTTGTTTTTTGTCACATTCATTTAGAAATAAGGTCATGCAATAAAAAAAAAAGCATCCAAGATACAAGTCTGTTCCAGTTGAAGCCAGTACTAGAATGAATATGAAGAAGAGCCTACCATTCTGCTGAATGCAAAAGGTAGGCATACCTGAGGCCACCTGCTAGCACTGAGTAAAGGACAGTAAACAGACTTGTCTATCTGTAAGCAAATTTATCTCTGAACAGACTCAGGCATCTGTCAAAAACAGTATTTCACAGATCTCTCTCAATGCACATCTTCACTTTAAGGAGAAATAATTCCCAGAGGACCCAAATTAACCATTTTGATTAATCTTTTGTCCAACTCAAAAATACGGAAGTAGTTTGCACACACCACATTCAAGTCCATCTATTACAACCAAAATCAAGTGCTGTTATCTTAATATAATGAGATATTAATTATTCTACTTCCAGCCTGGATGTTTCAATTCACAGTGAGGCCATACCAAACAGGGTTTATTATTACATGTAATTATAGATATAGTCTTGATTTAAGACAAAGTGCTTTCTCTTCAGAATGAGACACTTAGCTTCTACTTTCTTATTTTTCCACCCTATTGCACAAAAAATACAGATTCACCTCCACTAGTTCTCATTATTGGCTTAGGGGGTCAACACTGAGCAGTTACAGGACCAGACTCACAGCCTTCTTTAGCAATTAAGGTCATAACAGACAAAAAGCTATTCAGTGTTAAAGAGCACTGTAATTTTTTCTTCTTCTAGTGTCATCATCTTAAGACTCTTCAGACAAAGGCCCGCAAGTAAGCTACAATACGATATAACTCTCCTAGCCAATTCTAGAAGAGGAATCCTGCAGTTCCTTTGAAGCACATTGTTAGCAGCAACAATGGAAGTTGCTCCATAAAGATGTGAGCTGGCAGAGAAGAGTCTTCCTAAGAACCACAGTTTAAAAAAAACCCAGCTCTGGATTCAAAAATAAGTCCCAATTTTCATGTAGGGAACGAGTTCACTGCAGGAAACTTGCGGTATAGAATTTCCACCCCTCAAATCAACATTTTCATTTGCAGTTACTGTGTATTTGATGTGCATCACAGATACCATATGGCTGTAAATCACTGGTGTATGCTGTAGCAGTTGAATTTGAAGCAAAGCTAGGAACAGCACAAAAGACAGGCTTTTGCTGACACTGTCTTCTGAAACAACGTCCAGTGCTGGCTTTACTTTGAGGGCGCCTCAACTATTCAGCCATATGCAAGGAGACTTAAAAACTTGAAAGGTGTTTTGCTTTCATAAAGAAGCATGAAAAAGAGTAGGTTGTCTCCATAGCATAAAAGTGGTTTGAAGAGAAAACATACACAGCAGAAAAGAAATGATGGCTCTTGTCTACTGCAGCAAAACCACTTGTTTCATGAGGCAACTGAATAGATTGGGGCATTGCATCTGGAAATGCCGACTCAGTAAGGCAAATGGCCAGCTACTGACTGTGCACCCTGACTTAACAGTGGCCAATTTCTTCAGCAAACACAAAGAGTACCAGTTCTGTGCTTACTAAGTGTCTGTGAAAGCAAACTTTTAACAAAGTCATTCAGCAAGACATCCCAAAGCAGCCTCGCTAAGAAGTGCATGAAATACTCTTATCACCTAAGCAGAACAGAAGTCTATTAATAACCTCGTGGTTAAGACTTAAGTGAAAGCTGCAAAAATAATTCTGAACCTAGAGTTACAATGAAATTTAACCTGTTTCCATTTTCAAAGCACCAAAACAAATCTATGTAATATTACAAACTGAATTTCCAAAAGGTTTTTGGAAACAAGGGGATCAATGACTACATATATTGCACAAAAAATTTGTTTCCATTGAAGTAACTTCACGTTTAAATAATCAAAAGCATAATGCAGCATTCATACGATGTTGGAGGAAACAGCAGCAGTGAAACAGGATGTGAACAGAAGTTAGCTGTCAAAGTCTGATCACTGCTACACCAGCACCTCACCTATGTTATTTTACCCATCTTAAAAGGGGAAAAGAAAGTGCATTCATCATAACTACAAAAAAATCCCCAAACACTCCACAGTCAGAGATGTATTATTATTTCTTCCAACAGAAGTCATAAAGAAAAAGACCTTGTCCCTTGAATCAGTTGCCATATTTGCCATGGCACATCACAATATCCCCACCCCCCCACATATATATCCATCCATCCATCCCCCCTACCGTGCCTCCCAGTTTTAAGGGCTAGGAGAGGAGAATGAGTGACATCAGGACAGATGTTTCCCTGCCAGACCAAAGCAGGTAGGCTGGATCCCCAAGCAACAAAACTCAAGACAAGTCTATTGGCAACTTAATGAGTCACCAATAAAGTCCCACTGAACAATACACAGCAAAAGTTAGTGACAGAAGCATGTAGTCCTATGAGGAAGAAAAAGAATAAATAATCCAAAGTCACATTATCCTGGGGAAAGGTAAAGTGTGAACGCTACAGAGATGGAAGAATGTTTCTACGTGGTTCAGCGAAACAGGTATCATGAGAATGAGAAGAGATCCACTGGACAGTGACAAGAACACGAAGGGCTAGCAGAAGACGAGGAGGGAAAAACAGACCACAGCTCCTGCCACTGGCAATTAGACAAATCTGCGGAGGGGAAGTAACCTGATGGTACCGAGCAGGGTGAGGGAAGGGCTGCCCACGGACGGGACAACGCCGCCAGAAGGAGACCTCTGCACAGAAAGCACAGGGAAAGGAGAGCACGAGGATGCGAGAGGTGGCGGGAGGAGGGAGCGGCACAGCGGGCAGTGCGGGGGATGCTGAGCCCGGGCTGGGGCGGCAGCGCAGGGCGCGGGGGGCTCGGTCCCGGCGAGCCCCGTACTCACTTTTTGTGGGGCGCCTGGTGCTTGTCCCTCCTGCCGGCCGCCGCGGACTGCTTGGGCCGCCGCCTGCGGGCCTGCAGGGCCAGCACTGCCGGGAGAACACAACAGCGGGAGCGCCGTGAGCCGCGGCGGCCGCGCAGCCCCCCGACCCGCCCCGCTCCGGCCCCGCTCCGCTCCCGCCCGCCGGCACAGCGCGCTACCTTTGCGCGAGTTCATCGCCCCGCGCCGCTCGCTGCTCCCCGCCTCTCCCGATCCCGCTCCCGGCTCTCCCGGTGCTGCTCTCAGTGCCTCTCCCGGCGCCGCTCCCGGCGCCGCTCCCGGCTCGCCCGGCCCCGTCCGGCAGCACCGGCACCGGCACCGGCACCGGCAGCGCCGCCGCTGCGCAGGCGCGGGCGGGCCCGGCGCGGCCGGAAAGGCGCGGGCGGGGCGGGCAGGGCAGGGCAGGGCAAGGCAGGGGGTACCGGCAGCGCCTCAGGGAGGGCAGGGCAGGTGGTACCGCCTCAGGGAGAGCCGGGCAGGGCAGGGCAAGTGAGGTGGTACCGGCAGCGCCTCAGGGCAGGGCAGGGGGTACCGCCTCAGGCAGAGCAGGGCAGGGCATGGGGTACCGGCAGCGCCTCAGGCAGAGCAGGGCAGGGCAGAGCAGGTGGTACCGCATCAGGGAGGGCAGGGCAGGGCAGGGCAGGGCAGGGGATACCGGCAGCGCCTCAGGCAGGGCAGGGCAGGGGGTACCGCCTCAGGGAGGGCAGGGCAGGTGAGGTGGTACCGGCAGCGCCTCAGGGAGGGCAGGTGAGGTGGCACCGGCAGCGCCTCAGGCAGGGCCGGCCCGCGCTGAGGGAACGCAGGGGTGTCCCGGTTCCCGGGTGCGGTGGGAGCAGCGCCCCGGGCCTGTGCGGGCGAGGGCGGGGAGGGCCCGGCCGCGGCTGGGGCGGGATCGGCTCCAGCGTGCCCCGAGGGCCGTGCGGGGTGAGCTGCCAGGAGCAATTAGCCTCGTGGCCAAAGCCAGGGAAACTGGCTTTCCCTTGTTCTGGTTCTCACTAAGTTGTTCGATTATCAAGACAGAGAACTCTTGAAAATTGTGGATTGTTGGGTTTTTTCCTGCCGGCGATGTCGTGTTGTCCATGGTGCTGGCACCGCTCAGATTTAGCCCAGTCACGACCCACTGAACGCTGTCCCTTCTTGTGCTGTGCCCAGTGCTTGGCAGTGTTATGACTGAAATTTTGGGCCACCTACACCTTAATGCCTGGTGCACATTATGATCTGGGTCATTCCCAAAATTCCAGTACGAGTGTGAGGCTTGGCTGGTTTATCCTCTCATGGGACTGGAATTCCAAGGCATAGAACTGAAAGGCAATAGAGTCATTAAATTTTGAGGCAGAAGTGCCTCCCTAAATGGCGACACAAAGAATCCATAAGGGTGAAGATCTGAAAGCAGCTGCAGTCAAGGCTTTATGAGAGTGAAGGGAACTAGCAGTAATCGCTGGTCTTAAGTAATTGGATCACTGAGATTTCAACCAGACAGAAAATTGAATTCCTAGTTCTGGTTAGTTCAGCTCAGCAGTGGGAGAGGAACTGAAAGATAAATCTAGACAACCCAAAGAGGAGGCACCACACTGTATAATACTTTTTTTGTCTGGCTAGAGAGCCTGGTGAACAGAAAACAATAGGACCATGAAGTTTCTAAACTGCAGCTCTCATGAGGCACCCCAGCTGCATTTCTAAATCAAAACATTTTCTGTGTCCCATCCTCCATCATAAAAGAACAGAGGAAAAAAACATTTCAAGTGTAAACTACCAGTAATGTGCAATGTTGGCATGTTACATTTGTCCCTTGTTGTGGTTAGTCTTTTAGTGAGAGTTCAGTGTGATAGGTTAGGCAACAGAATGCTGTACTGAAATCTTGCAGGCTTTCTTCTGAGAAAGATGCATGAAAATTAATAATAGCTGAATGTTAAAAAAAGCAGATTATGTATTTACTCATTGTTTCCAGGCTAATTTTAACTTCAATGGTTAAATTGTGGTGCTGCATGAACACTTGTTCCTGTGTAGAGAATGGCAAAGACAAGCAGCTGATGATGGAGAAGGCAAGGACAGTGCTTTTTTTCTTTGTCAGGGCAGTGCTGGCTTAAAGTTACCTTGTAGCTATGGCTCTAGAGCAGAAACCATATCAGGGTCCCCATCATCTTTTCAGCTACTCGTGCAATTCTATTTACTTCAGCAGGAGGTTTATATGTAGAACTGATTGGACAATTGGGTCTTAGACGTACAGGCAGCTTTGCTTACATCAACAGGATTATAAATTCACCAGATCTGGAGTCAGGGAGGAATTTCCCTCACACACATAATGTCAGCAACATCATCAGGGCAAGGGAACAATCTCCTAGCACACAAAGAAAGAATTATGTTAGGACCAGGTGGGTGTATGCCACACACTCAGTTTCATTCAGTTCTAATGGACACATATTTTGGGTCTGTATTCTTACAGGGTTTTGTTGTTTTCTTCCTCCCCTACCCCACCAAGAGTCACTCAGAACATGCTCATGCAAAAAATCACTGAGAGTTTCTATATTTATATAGAGAGAGGTTTACCATGTGCAATTAACTGACTAGAGAGTAAATTAAGGTCAGTAGAGACTAGATGTATCTCAGGAAAAGAAAAACAAAGAGAAGTCCATGAAAATCCAAGAGAATAACTCCCTGAGAACACGAAGAGTAAGTGAAATTTCAAAAAATTACAGAAATTATTTCAGGTATGTGGTTGTTAAGAATGGATCTACCCTGTTTATTTGAATCTGCTCATTTCACTGAAATTCTCCATCTTTAAATATGTCTTATTGTGTGCAGCTTCTCTTTTTCAAAAAGGAATGATGAGTCGAGAGAAGACAGACTAAATAGCAAAAGGTAGCATTTGTAAAGTCAATGTACAACTGAAAGGTGGACTGAGGGTGAATGTATCTGATTGTGTCTGTCTCTGAACACTACATGGGAAGAGGTGTCCTTTGTTGTGAGGATTTCCACAGAGCTTACTCACTCTGGGAAGGGCACTATGAGATTCAGGTGACATGACCTACACAGAAAGGAGGGACAACAGCAGATTTAGGTGAACCTAGGTGCAAACATCAGGGGAGAAGAAGAATTAAATTTCAAACTATGGAATGGTATTTTTACCTGTTTATAATATAGTTTAGACCAGTCACATGATACCCCACAGATGTTTGGTTTGTTTCCTTTTGACCTAGATTTGAAATATGTCCCTTACTCAAGAAGGCATTAACTTTTCAATTTCTACAGAATAAAAAGCTACCTAGCAGCAATCCTGTAAACATGACACTGTCAATCCTTCTGAGAATAATTCAAAATTCTTCCTTCAGCAGAGGGATGTTAGAAAATTTTACCCTAATTTCTGGACCAGTTCCTTTCAGCACTGCTTTTCCCACTGTGTGGTGACATGGTCTCTGGACTGCACTTCTCAGAAATCAGGATATGAGCCAACTTCATGCTGCTCTTGCACAGAATGGAACAAATGTGAAATAACACATAAGGCAGAGGAAGAAAACAAAAAAAAAAACAAACAACAAAACGATGGGTGGTGGAAAAAGGAAAATGTAGTGAAAGGAAATTCCCAATTAAAGGAGAGCTGTCATTAATATGCAAGTCCAGCCTTCTGATCCTCTCGCCTTTCATGGTTGTCTCTTGTTTCTTGAGTTCCCACCCCCATTCTGCCCTTTTTTTAAGTGTGATACACCCCTGTAGGCATACAAACAGTGAGTCTGTCCTTCACTTGTTCACATAAAGAATTTTCTGTTCACCAGCGTGGGTTTTTTCCTCCTCTAATATGTAAATAAAGCAAAGAGGACAGTTTTCAGCTGGGTTTTGAGCAACACAGACAACAAAGTTACAGATAGGAAGTACTAAGAAACAGTAACTGACAAGCTGGGTTTGCCTGTAAGGTCAAGACTTTTGGCTCATGAGTGCTTGAGTATAACCTGTTAATATTAATAGGAACAATGCACACATTAAACAAGAAAAGTAGACTTGTTATCTTGGTAGTGTAATGAGAAAAAGTAGCAGGATGCATGAGCTGGGATTTCCAAAAAAAACAGGTCAGAAATTCCCAAGTTGAGATTCCTGGCTCATTCATAGATTCATTGTGCTCTTCCTAAAGCAAATTACATGACTCACCTGAGTAATTTTCTTCATCTATAAAATGGTACAGTGCATGCCAGCTGCACAGAGTTGACATTGGTAGAGCACTCTTGTTTATCAAGTTAATTTGGATTACTAATAAAAGAAGAAAGACATAAAGGACAAAGCAGACCAGTTTAACACCAATCTGACATAAAATTAAAGACTCACCTGTGCCCATAAATAGCTCCATCAACCCAGATATGTATTATATGTAGTCTAAAATAGGGCATGAACTGGCATGACTTAGCTCAGATCTGAAATAGGATTAAAACAGACTCTGGCAATATTTTTATGAAAATATTTCTTCTAGTGTTGAAGTACTCAGATTTTCAGAATGACTCATTCTAGCTTTTGACACCCCATTACTTCCAGCAGACTCCTGGACACCCCTTCAATTAAACTTCCTCCAGTTTCCTGGGTCCTTGTCTTGAATTTCTTCATTAGTCCTTCTCTTTACCCAGCTTGCCCTTCTCATCTCGATCTCTATCATCTCCTTTTTCAAACCAATGGCCTTTTTTTCATTCTGTTTAAATTGAATGGTTTCTTCCTTCATGCTGATTAAAGGTCAGCAAGGGAAGAGAGGATGACTGCAAGATTAGCAACTGCTTTCAGTTTCCTGATCAAACTTAACACAAGCAGTTATAAGGAGTTCTTCAGCAGTGATGCAGCAGTGTTTTGGACTCAGTCCTACTATGTCTTTCCGAATGGCAGCTATGCAGTCTGGTCATGCATGTGAGAGATTTATCTGCTAAGTAAGCATGGAATATTTTGAGACTCAGGTATTAAATTCTCACATGTCTCCAACATGTGCAAAATGCTGTTTTACAAAGTCTCATAACTTGGCCAAATTTAAGCAGATTTTCATTGGGATTTCAATGGCACATCTTTGATATTAAGGCCTCTTTCTGTGAAATCTCAGCCTCCTACTCGAAGGTAGGGATTGCCAACCAGTGAGATGAGAATACATTAAAAATCAGATGTAGGGCTTACCCTGTTTCCTTTTCTCTTGACTTGGACTTGCAAACAGCAATCGCAATGAAAACAACAAGGGATGAACTGTAAACTCAAGCTTAATGTAAGAGGAAGAAATGGACTCATTTTCTTTAGAATAAAGCTTCTTTCTTCTCCATAACCTCCCCTCTACTTTTACTTGATACAAGATGTTTTCACAGCCTTCAGAAAAATCAGACACCAGCTGACTAGTAGGATGATGCCATGTTATGTCAGTAGTACCCCAAATGTCCTTTCTTCACACATCCTTCAGTGTGACATCGCTACAACGCCCTCGCCAGCACCTTTCTGTGAAATTAACAGCCATTACCCTACTGCATCTCAGTAAAGACCAGTGTTCCTTTACAAACTTTCAGATTACAATGCATTCTGAAATAAACTGCTGTGAGGGGAACGGCCAGTAAGGAAGCACTGGCCAAACAAGTTTGCCTGAGTATATTTCCAGAGCTTCATCTTGACAGCAGAGTAAGCTTGTCCTGTTTTGTAGGAATCAACTGTTTGGTAAAGGGTGGTTCAGTTACACAGCCAACATGCATTAGCAGCTACAGTTATCAGTACACTATTGTTTGCCATTAGTTGCACAGCACTTTGCCTCTTTTGCTTAATTAGTCTTGACTACATACTGCATCCAAGGAACTACAGTGCTAGAGGGGCATTTCCAAGGAGTGGCTTAGGATTATTTTTGTATTATCAAAACAGCATTCTTTAAAAAGTATGAATTACTTTGTTACTCAGCACAGGATATTTCATCTCATATGATTAAAGTTTTACAAAGTTAACAGTAACTGGATCTTACAAAGTGAAATGCCAGCCAGCTTCAACAGTCATAGGCACTAGCAACCTGGTTCATAACATGTGAACTAGCCATTCAGTTTTCTATGTGGATACAAATATAACACATCTATACCATGTAAAACAGCAACATGAATTTTTCAAAAGCAGAAAATGTTAAAGGTAATTGTTAAAATAAAAGCAGAAATGGCTTGACTTGTTATCCAAGCTGATTAGCCGTCACAAAGGACACTCATAAATGAACCTCCTTACTCTCAAAGAACTGAATAAAGACTGATTATCCACCCCTAGCCACGGGAAATTCCCTGTGCTCCTACTATAAGATACGTAACATCAAATCACAGTAAAAGTAGTACAAACAGTCAGCTATATTCACTCAAAGCACAGAGAATTAATCTATTGCAATTTGGCCTTGTACATTGTTTCTTAGAAATTAATTCCGTGGGCTTGATTTTTTGGGTTTGATTTAATCATGTTTTACGCCCACTTTGTCATTCACTGTAGTAACACAAATGACTGTGGTAGGAAATATTCACATGCTTTTGTCTTTAGAGCTGCAAACTATTATGATAAACATAAAGAATATAGATATTGTCATCAAAGAGTCTTCATTACACTATTTCATTACACTATTTACTCAAACCAGGCCTTTAAAATCACTACACTTTTAAACTGCATTCAGACAATATGTTCATCTATTTACAATAACTTCTAAGCCATCAAGATTTTTACCCATCTTCCAGATCACTCAGTGACTTACTAGCTGGGCTGCCCTGGGACAGAGAGGTGTTAACCATGAAACTAAAGGATTATGGCTATTTCAGTTTCCAGTGAGGTAGAAATCCAGTATAGGACAATCTTTTCTTCTTTGTTCAGGTACCTGACTTTAACGTGTTTTGAAAATAAGGGCTTTTATTCCCTTCAAGCACTAGCTAAAATAGGCACATAAGTCCATTTCCTAAAATCTCCTCCTCTGTCCTAACTTAGGGATTATTCTTTAAGTAAGAACACAATTTTTAGAAAACAGTAAAAAAAGCAGAATGGCAAGAACCAATTGCAAAATGGTGATAGAATGCGCGTCTGATTAGTTGATGGTGGGATGCATCCAAATCTATTTGCTTTTCAATATGCTTGGCACTATTTTGCATTCAATGGAACAATGCACTGGACCATTTATTTGAGGACAGAAGCAAGAAATGGTACTGTGAACTTGATACACGCACAGCATGTTTCTTATAATTGAAAATGCAGGAGAACAGTGTGCCTTTTCTGTCTCTGAATTGTAGTTGAAATCCATGTGGAAATCTGATGATGATGGTTTTGTCCACATACCGATTTATCTAAGACTGTTCTGGTTATAACATCAGTGGTCGGTCTTGATGATCTAAAAAGACTTTTCCAAACTAAACAATACTAGTACTCTATGAACTTTGTCTGCCTTGTTCAAAATTTTGAATAAGGCTCCCTGTCCTTTCTTTCCCCCAAAACAATACATAGTTCAAGATCAAGACTTATGTTGCAAATTAAAGTACTGTCTGAAATAGTACTGAGAATCTACCTGCAAATAAGAAAACTATGCAAAAATGTTATTTGCAGTGAAATTATTCTCAATTTCAGTGGAAGTCTGCATTGCCAGCAGACTATTCTCCTTTTCTCTAGAGGCAGCTTGGTCCTCATGTGAAAGAATTACACCTGTCCAGATAGTCTTCCATTTCAGGCATTAAAATTATTTGCTATTGCCCTTTAAAATCTGGAATTGATTGGATAGCTGAAGAACCTGATTATGTGAAATATATGTCCCCTGTATATCACATACAACCTAGTAAAAATATAGGTGCTGCAACTTATTGGACAAGAGGGGAAAAAGCAACCCAAGAAACAGTGCTTGATTTTGTAATGTTCATTCTAACTTGCCAGTTGTTCTTTAAACTATTGGTGTCCACTTCTTCTCAGCTTGTTTTTCAAAGAATTCCAGAGGCACATTTGGCACTGTGGTGTCCAAGGCTTATGTGCAGCAGGTTATCCTTAAATCTTTGTTGTTTTGGTTTTGTTAGTTTTTTTTAATTGTTGCTGGATCAGAGTCCTTTTCACCAAATGTGTATCTGATTTGGCCCACAGAGAGAAGAAAGAAAAAAAGGGTCACCCTGTAACACTTTGTATCATGCTAAGCCTTAAATTAATATTTTATGCACTTACTGTGCTTTCATTTCATCTCTTTTTTCTGTTCAGAAACAGTTGTATCCCATACTGCCAGTCTACAGAGCCTATAGTATTTCATATTAATGCATTCTTGCACAGAGGTTATGATGGTTAGGGAGGCCCTTGCTGAGGGACTGGGGCTGTCAGATAAAAGGGATATTTACCAGCTATGTTTTCAAACAGCAGTGCCATTAGAATATATTAATCTGTTGGAGGTCCCAGATTGGAAGAAGAAACAACTTTTCCCAGTATCTAGTAGAAGACTATTAAAGCCTGGTGGGCCATTAGCAAGCCTCTGAATGCAGAGAGACAGTCAGCTGTAGAACACATACAGGGAGTTCTCTCCAACACTTTCACTGACCACTGTGATTTTCTCATATTTCACTCCCTTGTAAGACTCATCAAGCAGGAACAGAGAAAATACACAATTGAACATTAAAGGATCCTGAGTTATGATGCTAAGCCTAGCTAAAAATAAATCTGATCCTTACCTTTTTGGCTGGAAAGTATCCTGTGAACTAAAAGTGACAAGACGCCAAACACTGCAAACACAAAGTTATTTCTTTACTTAAAACAAGTAAGTGGACACTCCCTGGAAAAGTGCTTTAATGCTGGTACCTGTGTGACACTCACAGAATTCAGTAGGCATAGATAAAAAAGGCACTTGGTTCTTGCTAAGCATCAGTTTCGAGTAAGTTTAATAGTTACCAGTTAAACCATGCCTAGAGAAAATAGTTATTTGCATAGGTAAAATTTCAACAGTTGGAATTTTTATTGGATTGTATGTGCACATACTCAACAGAATAAGAGTCCCCAGGGGGAAAAGGGGACAGGAGGTGATACAACTCCTGTCCTTGACCAAAGGAACAGTCATGCTATGCCATCTGCTGTTCCCCACACTAATTAATACCTGCACAGGTTATATTGTGGTGATGCTGTAATTCTATCCGTAACAAAGAACAGACCTTTTATGCGGTTGCTCTGTCATCAGTTCTGCTTTTATGTGAGCCTGTCCTTTGGTAAATTCACAGTCTCTGTCCATTTCATTGTTTTTGAGGCCTGCTCCATATCTTGGTTACCATTTCGCTACCTCTGCTGCAGGAATGTCTTACAGTAGGACTCTTTTTGCCCCAGTCTAAAGTCTCAGTCAAACTCTTCTGCCTCAAAAGCTTTCCAACATGAATGGACAAGTAGATGTACTTAATTTTCTTTTTCTGGCATTGACTTACTCCCTGCTTGATTCTTTCATTCTCAAACTTACAGAAAGTGTTTACCTGTAAGAGTTTGCCATCCAGAAATATCTTCTTTTGCTGTGCTCACCCCAAAGGACCACTAGAAGGTTGTGCAAGTCTCCAGCTAGCTCAGAGCATGCTGGAACACAGCTGTCCCAGATGGTCTCTTTTTGCACTGCTTAAATAAAATAGCTGTACAGAAATGGAGAAAGTCACGTGGAAACAGGGACTTAGACTGCTGTATTGTCCCTCATACTCAAGAGATAAATGGCAAATGAGTAAGCAGACAGATGAAAATAGAAGTTGCCTTGAATTGTGCAGGGCCACAGAATAGTTTCACAGTGCACATGCTGTAATTCAGGTTCACACCACGAAATAGGTGCAATGGTTACTGAATTACTTTAATTTATCCACTTCACTATGCAGGGGACTTCAAGAACATTTCCTAATATGACTTTTTCAGGAACAGATTGCAAGGTATAAAAGTATCAGCCATGCTTCCTCTCCTGTCCTATTTTTGGACATAAGTGGCCTTGTGTAACTCTTAACTTTTCCGCTTTCTGAGAAGAAACAGTTCAGAGTTTTATCATAGTTATTTTAGTTTTTTGTTGTCAGGAACAGACATGCCTTCCCGAATTTTTTTAAATGCCCACTTGAGACAAAGATCAAGGTGCAACTTCAGTAAACAGGTCAATGTTAGCTCTAAATGAGCTAGTCTGGATATTATAGCAGCAGCCCATTACTGGGCACCTGTGGCTACTCTGCACTAAATTAGTGAATTAATGAATAAGTAACCTAGAAAATTAGCAAGCTATACTGCTGGGTAAATGCAAACCAACTAGTTAAATTAGCTTAAATTTGTTAATACAATCTGTAGTTACCCAGGATGTGCAGAGCTGAGAACTGCATCTGTGATCTTAGACCCTAATTATACTCTGCCATGTAGCAATACATTACAGTCTCATTGGCCTGTGGATCAATGAGTCGATCTGAAATTCAGGACCCAGGATCCCCAGCTATTTCTCAGGCTTACACTGAAATGAAATCCAGCCAGGCTTGACCTTCTCCACCACCTGGTGTTGATGGATGGAATAAGAACTGGGCATGAGGCCAAAAGCAGCTGTGCTGTGCTCTGGTCTGGCCTCCAATGTGGAGGAGCTAAGGAACCGGGGTATATTTGGGCATACTGTGCAGCACAACACTTTGCAGTTTAGACTGGACTTGAGAAAGTTTAGACTGCTTTAGATTAATAGTGAGTTTGTTGTAAACTGTGCGTATAAAAACCTTTTTTCCCCTCCTGAATTTGATCACTGCTTAATCATGCTTTCCCAGCAGACAGTGCATAAATTAAAAAAAAAAAAAAAAAAGTGCATAAATATTTCAGATTCTTTCCCTGTTTTTCTTAGAGTACTGTATCATTAATTTCCTGTTTCTTAAGAATTACATATGGGGGTGGGTTGGGGGCTTTCTAGGCTTGACCTCTGGATAAAGGAATAATGCACTTGGACTTTAAAACATCTCTAGTTTTACTACACTCATCTTTTAAAGAAAGGTTTAATTTAATTAATGATGTCAGGGTATTCTAACTCTCAACTTCTGTTTGCAACGTCTGAAAACTGCAAAAAAGCTATCTCAAAAATTTCATGTTGTTGTCATGCTACATTTCTGTTTCCTAAACAATAAAATAGAGACATCTATTAATTAAGAGCAGGCAGCCAGTTAACCACAGACACATTTTTAATTCAAGCAGTATTTAATTAAATGAGAAAATCATCCTTTTGTAGGGCCAGAAGTATGTAATCTAAACAGAGATATATGTCAAATTGCTCTCTCCCTGCATAAGTACTACAGCTCGCAACACAGTCATTTTAAAATGCCAAGAAACATTAGCACCAGAACATTTGCAAATGTCAGAAATTTTTAGTTAAGTTCTTAGAGTTTTAACTCTAAATAACTTATTCATATCATAACTCATTTAACCTCTTTCTTAAGTTTTCTTTTTCTGAGGTTGAAAATTATTTATTTGTACTGAGTGCTGAGTTCAAGAAATCTCAGACTAAACTAATTAAAATATCTATGTGAAACATCACTAAAGCTACTTTAATTGCTATTTTACTCCTATTTTAATTTTTAATAGGATTTCTATTAATATTTCCTTCACATATTTTCTAAGAAAACAAGATTTGTAGAGAGGGTTAGTCCCCATCTGATATATTTTTAATTAATTGCCCGATTTCAAATGAAGCTGACAGTAGGTTAGTCTGCCAGTTATTAAGTCTCAAAGTTACTATGAAGATACTTGGGACAGACACTACTAATATGCCCCTTGATAGCAAAGGAAGGAGAACTCAGGAGCCTTCTACTCTATTTGGCAGGAGCTGCTGCATCCTCTTCAGTGAGTCAACCCATTCTCCTACCGTGGTCCATGCAACAAGCTGGAAAAGGGCAAACAGAGGTCAAAGGTGGCACCTAGAATAATGTACAAATGACTGGAATAACATGGTGGCAGAAAGGCATCTGAAATACAGAAGGCAGCTGAGGGTATTGCAAGGAAGTACAGGAAGCAAAGAGAAAGAATATTTTGATGGCACCATGGGCAGAAAAGTAGGGAACACTGAACAGAAATTTATCCAGAAACAACCTATATTGGTTTTATTACTCATGAAATACAGTACTGGTTTCATAGGTCAGCATCTTCTTAGTAGTTTTTAACAGAACTTATCTGCAGATAAATTATTTTCAGCTAGTGAACACATTGTAATTTTTAAGTAAGAGAGGTTTTAAAATGGACATTGAATCTTATGCCTTGATTCTGATTGAGAGATGCAAGAAAAATCTCAAGGTTATTAAGATAATACTTTCTCATTTGCACTGAGTTCAGGTCTTCTAATTTATTCTCTTGTGGACTAACTGAACTGCATTCTTCCCAATGTCTAAAGTCTGTTCACATTTTTACCAGTGTGTCCAAATACATTTGAAATCAAATAAATACAGATCTTTTGTGAGTATTCTTAGCTCAGAAAGTACACCTTTCTCTATGTCACTTATGTGAACCATCTAGTCTTAAAACATCAAATCAGAATTTGGTACCTTGTTCTTTAAAGCAAACCTTTAAAGCTGCTTGTTGAGTGTGTGTTTATATGGCAAGTCTTGCTAAGAAAAACTGAGCATGCCTTTATCAATACACTGTTATTGAGCAGGAGGGTATTCAAGCTACTTGCACTTGTAATTTTTGCCGTTTTGGTAAAAGTTATGAAAAATCTTGAATCTAAATTCTTTGAACCTGAGTACAGCACTGTGAGCTTGTTACCTTGAACTGCCTGGAGCTGATTCAGATTTCCTCAATCCACCTGGAGCAAAACGCTTCTAAAAATCTGCCTGCAGTATGTTGTAGGGCATTTTTTTTTCAGTATCAGATCAATGGCAAAAATGGGTGCTGCTAAAGGATGCAGCTGCTGTTCTCACACTATGTAAATGCATTTTGTGGAAATACACACTTGCTATGGATTTTTTTTAAGGGATCTCTTCTGATTGTACCTAAGTGAATATGTGATTGAGCAGCTGCATAGAGGGATGCTTCAAAATACATTATGAAGCTTTGGTTATTTATTAGACTAAATGGTTGTTGGCCAGGAGGAAAGCATTGGAAATACCATGTATTTATACAAGATTATCCATGTTGTAATTGCCACTCTATCCTCAACTGCATTTCTTTAACAGAAAAGTAACACCAAGAAAATGAATGGAATTTATGGATCGGTGATGACTAACAGTGGCACAAAAACTTAATGGGCCTATGAAAGAAGAGTCTGTCTATAGAGTTGTCCACAGTAAAGTCTCTGTACAGAAATTGTCCACACAGGGCTGCTGTGTGATGCTGCAGTGAGGCACAGTGTTTCTGTGAATGCTGCTCACCTAGCTTGGCTTTCAGGATTTTCAAATGGGACTTTCATACGGCACTGGAGAGGGTTTTTCACACTTTCTTAGTTTGTAAAGAGCAGCTCCAGACCCTATTGTAGGGAGGTGTGTAGAGGCAAAGAGCTGCTGATTAATGCCTTCTGTTTTGTGCCTGGAGAATTTTATGGATTACAGTGAATAAAAGGCTAATTTGTCTCCTAAAGTATATATTGATATAAATGTGATCACTTTTCTGCACTACCTAACTTGGGTTAATGGAGTGTTGCTTCAATGTATTGTGTTTCTGGCATGTTCTGACTGTATCCATAATGTCTTTGTGTGGCCTGAACTTCCTATTCATTACAAATGGGTGAACAGCAGTAAGCACTTCAGCAAACAGATATTTCTTAAGCTGTCAAACTCAAAGCCTGAATAACCTAAAGACCTGCCAACCGTAAACAATAAACACTGTTCTAAAATGCAGAATGACTTACAAATAAAATAAAACCAGAAAGTTAGGTTGACCTGCAACTCAGCTGTAGTTTATGGAAACATTAATACACAAAAGAAGGAAGGCGGCACCAGTGCCTGGTACCAACTACTTGTTTTTCTGCTTTTTTCTCTTTTCTCTTCCTGCTGCTTTCATGCACAGTGCAACACACCACAGGCATACAAAAGGAAAGGGCTGCGGGGTTCCCTGAATTGTGCCAGTCAACTCTCTTCATGTTTGACTGCTAAATCCCATGCATAGAGATTAGAGGGACACTTGAATAAATTCTAATCTTACAAAGAAGCTGAAGCAGCAGCAGAGCAAGAAGTGTTCATTGCTCCATGCAGAGGCCTGAAAACGTACAGCTACTGTCCATGTGAGTTTAGCCCTTCCCTTTCGCTTCTGTCTGTAAGAAATTATTCTGAAAGTCTTTTGAAAAGATATTTTCATTTTCTTAGTGAACTTTTTCTCCAGAATCTCCATTCTTGCCAACTGCTTTGTCTGTTCCAGCAATAGTTCAGAATTCTCTGCTGAAGTTTGGACATAAATTTATGTGCCACACTTTTCCATTTGGTCTTCTGTAGCAGCACGTCCTGAGGATAGGCAGGAAAATACGGAGGCTCTCCAACCTGGAGCCTCAGACTGCAATGTCAGTCTGATCATTTTTTTGTGTGTATGTGGTAGAAACAGAGCACCCCTTCCACCTTCTATTTCTACAAAATAAGGCCATCAAACACAACTGTATCATGATAGAATTTTTACCCTGACCTACACCCACAGGCAGCAGTAACATAATTATTAGTAACAGAAAAGATTCATTATATATTAAGATGTTAATTTAGATATTATTTTAAAGAAAGGTTTTTTCCTAGGAATAAGCAGTCTCATTCATGTCAGTGAAACAGTTGTCAGCAAACAGAAAAGGAGGAGCTGAGTTTATTAGTCAAGGCCGTCTGTCTTTCATAGCAATTGATCAAAAACATGCATGTGTTGGAAGCCCTAGATAGATGAAAGGTGTCTTTTCAGTCTTGGAAGAGGAGACTGTCCTTTGAAGGACACAATGGTGCTTTTCAGAAGAGCAGTGACTGTGCAACGTGTCTGTCAATGGAAGGCTCTGTTCAGAGCAAACCTTGCTCTACAGCTTTAGGTAGCTATTTCTAACATTTCCAGTTGACTAAAACTATTGTTGCATAAAATATCTGTAAATATCAACTCTTTGATATGAGAAAAAAATCAGGCAAAAACACAGAGAATTTCTTAACCAACCACTCCTTGTGGGTCTCTTCCAACTCAGAATATTCTGTGATTCTCTAACTTTTCAAATGGTGTCTGTTTCCTCCTCCCTCACCACAAGTTGAGGAGAGGAGGAAAGAAAACTATCTGGACTTCAGCACTGTGGGCTTGCTCATCTGACTTAGCCCAGCTCAAAGTATGACTGGCCAACGGGACTTCAGCCAAAAACACTTCACCTCTCATTCTCTCCCCCCATTCTTTTTTATTCCACTCCAACACACAGTTTCCACAGAAACAGAGTAGCACAAATAGCACAGGTTTTGGGTGCCTTTCTGTAGAAGTAAATGGAGGGTTTTTTAACAAAAGAGTCTGCATTTAACATCTCATTTTGGTAAAAAGCTTTATTAGATTCAAAGGCTATCTGGATACTAAAAATTATATTTAGAATTCTCTCTCAATACTTTAAACCTTGTGTAGTAACTCCATGGATTGCCTGACAACCTGGCAGCAGAAATATGAATCTAATAGTCTATCTTATTACTGGTTTAAGGCTTTTTCAGATTTCTTTCTCGTCTACTATTCACCAGGAACATTGGCAAGTGTCTGACAGAAGAAAAAGAATCAGACAAAGCACTGTATCAGCCCTATACAGCTTCCACTGTGCCCCACAGCCATGCTTAGACTTAAAGCAGAATCCTCCCTAACGCTGCATTTATTTCACAGTTACAAGATAATTTCGTGCACTAAAAGATACAGTCAAGGTGGTTGCTCTCAGAACATACTCTGTGTTCCCAGCTAACCAGCAAGTAGGTACCCGAGAGGGTTCAGGATTTTGCTCTTCACCCTCACCTACATAGAAGAAACTCATTTCTGTGCTCCCAGTACTGATGCCCCAGCCCAGGGAATGCTCAGCTAAACTGCTGTGAAATGACACACTGTGGTGAAATACATTCCTATTACCCATTTGCTATTTGAAATCATTAATGTTTTCTGTCCTGTTTCTAGACAGTAGCCTGAAGTCTGTTGTGCTCTTTTTGTCAAGCAGCCAGGAGGACCCTGGCATTACTTCTGGCAGTGCTAATCAGTTTGAACAACTCCCTAAATGAATGAAGGATCAGCAGGACGTCCAGGCAGCAGGAAAGAGATGGGTGATAGAAAGATGAAGGATTACCCGTAGTCTGGATTTTATTGTCCATGAATTACATGCAGAATTAGACATGTAAAGAAGGAATACTATGATGTGGCTATTTCCTAGATGTTAACCAAACTCAGATACCAGGATTTTCTGCATGGATGATGGGGAATGAGATTTTAAAATCATTCACAGCTATGAGTAAAAAAATACCCCAGGTATTTCCATAATCCATTTCAGTTTCACATCTGTGACTCTTTCTCGAGTGCTGCAACTCCTTAAGTGTTTTTAGTGGCCAGATGCAGCTGTACTGAGGACAACAGACTTTTTACCAGGAGCTTAATAGAGGACAAAATTTCACACTACTGACAGTGATCAAATGCAGCTAAAATAATTCCTGGAAAACCCAGTGTGACAGCAGGCATAGGCAAGGCAGGCAGGCAGGCATATAAAAGAGCACATTCCACAGGCCAGCACTCGAGCAGCATGAGCCGCCAGGATAGCTTGTTTTCTCCCTTCACCTTTGCAGCTTCCTCTTTTTCTTCTGGGTGTGAGGCAGCAGCTTTGCTGCAGGAGAAGGTCCCACCCAGCACCACTTGCCATCCTGGGCTCTCTTCTGGCCCTCAGGAAGGCAGTGAGAACAGCCAGCCATGCCGGCAGCTCACACTTCAGGCTCTGTCCTTCCCAGCCGTTCTCCTCCTCCCATGCACAAATACACAGAAAGGTCTTTCACCCCTTGGAGGTTAAAGGCCTTCTGAGATAATTCTGAATGGGGGCAGAAATATATAATTATTCCCCCAGCTCAGATTCCTATTTCATGCAACACTTGCTCTTTACTGTCTTTGCACAAATTGAACGCTGCCACTCAGATACTTGATCTGTGGGCGATAACATCCTGTTTTGTCTACACTGCTGCAAAGCTTTACACATCCCTGAATCAAGTGTCTAAAAGTGAAACAAGGGTAAATTATATATATATATATATTTCAGTTACCTCCCAATGCTATGGTTAAGGTTTTACTTAATCTTCTATAGTCATATACATTCTTAATTTTAAATTGCCCTACAGAGCACAGTACCTGATGATTTGTTTCCAACTACCTTTGTATCCTTAGTTTCACAGGGAAACAGACTTGGTCAAAAAAAAACCCCTCTCTGCCTTAAATTCTCCTTATCTGTCTAGATGAGATGCTTTTCTACCATTCTTCTATTGCCAACTAATTAACCCAGGGATTTAGAGATGAATTTGAAAAACAAGCAGCTTTTCATTTGAAAAAAAATGGGTGAAGGGGAAAGGGGAAGTGTCAACTTAGAGGTGATGGCCTATTAAGGTACTATAAACCTGATAATTTGTGTTCTCTGAAAACCCTTTTTTGGTCATTATTTTGGAAATCTGTATGACTTGATTTGGACTGTTTTCAACATTCTTCAAAGAACCTTCTCACTGAAATTACTCACCTTGTATATTAAGTTCAGTATTTTCAAAAAAAGCCCCTTTTTCATAATATTGTATTTTTAAATTTTACATGCTAATGAATTAGCACCTCCACTTTTTGCTTCATGCAAGGCTTCAAAACAAGCATTAGAAATGCAAACAACCTACATATGAAAAATACATTAGGCTTTTTAATAGTTCTTTCATTTCAATTCTCTGTGGTACTGTTAGTGACAGGTAAAAATCAGACTAGTTAAGTGCAGCTGGTGCAAACGGGTGTAAAATTACAACTTATCTGCCTGAATGTCTGTGCCCCTGGGAGGCATAAAACTGAAGAAGTGAGAGTGCAGTTATTGCTGCTCTATTTTATTAGGTTTTTTTCTACGGACTGGGAACAGCTCAACTTTGT
This sequence comes from Anabacerthia variegaticeps, assembly GCA_035583185.1. Classification (NCBI taxonomy): domain Eukaryota; kingdom Metazoa; phylum Chordata; class Aves; order Passeriformes; family Furnariidae; genus Anabacerthia; species Anabacerthia variegaticeps. The sequence continues at coordinate 12,643,915 of JAWWEW010000041.1, forward strand.
ACCTTTGGGTTTTCAACGAGCATCTTTGGAGGAGACTGACTCAAAATGCTTCTCACTTCTGTTCTCTTCCTTGCCAGATTTATGCTCCCATCTGCCAAGACGTGCTATCCTGATTTCCCCTCCTGTGGAGCCTGAGAATAGGAAGATATTATAAACTTACAACAGACCATAACTATGGTCAGTCATTTTTTTTCCCACAAAACAAACTTCCTTCAGGTTACATTAAATAAAGTTTCTATGGGAATATACTGATACTCACATTTTAATTGAGATTGAGAAAAATTTTAAATGATACCACTCAATGGGTACTTTAGACCATTTACAATAGAGGGTTTTTTTTAATTGTTAAACCAACCATAGGAGAAAAAAAATCAAGCTAAAGTTGCAGTCATAATGTTATATTCTTATTACATTTTACATTATAGTTCTGTACATGAGGAGCATTTGACTAATGGAAAGAGAAAGTGGTGATGACTGCATGCCCTTTGCCAGCTCCCACTTGGAAACCATGAAGGGCTAGACTGTAACAGAAGGTGACTGAGAAAACCATATTTTAAGTACTGATGGTCTCTACTTGCCAGAATGGCTCAGTTTTATCTCAGAACCAGAACTAGACATTCTCTCCTTCCAGCCTCTGAAACACAGGAAGGATGGTCTCAAGGATTTTGTATGTAAATTCTCAGATGTAGGCAAACATTTCTTTAATAACTCAGAGGCTGAATATATCAGAAAACTCGGGAAATGCAGAGCAATGATTATATTAGCTATTGACCTTGTGGTAGCACCTGCAGGCCCTTAAAAACACTGGTTCTTCAGTGAATGAGGTACTTCATGCCACTCCAAATTCTATCTGAGCTGATGGTAATGGATGATAGATGAATACAGTCAACAGGGAGAACTAACAGAAGGGTAATTATCATACCAAGCACAGCTGTAACATACAAGCTACTCAATTACTTACAAGGATTTTATAGACAGGGAGGTAGTGAATGTAGGAATTTGGAGGAGGAAAAAATAAGTATTTTAGGGAAGTTCTTCACATAAAGCAGAAGAAGCAAAATATTACATGACAAAAAAGTTGGACTGATGCACAGCAGAAGTCTTGCTGAAGGTTTCCCCTAGCCAGATATTTCCAGCAAGACAGCTTTTCCTGGACAAGTGAAGGTTCTAAATTTTAACATACCAAAACCATAGCAATTGGCCAAATGACAGCAAAGCTCAAGTGACACATCACCCTTTCTGTGTTGCCTCTACCACCCAGACAGCCTGGGAGCTGGGCAATAGTAGTCCTAGCTCTGGCTTCCTCAGTGATGCCACAGTCTGCAGAAGTGCCATGATCAGCCTTGTGGATCACTAATGACTATTGTTGTTTCCAGTCCACTGTTTTTCACAGGAGTGCACTAAACCCATTCCTGATATCTCTACTGGTGTCTAGTAGGTTATTGAAATTCCAAGTATGAAAGGTGGACAGGGTGTAAACTGAAGTTCTGTGACAAAGACAAAGCTTTGATCCCACAGTGCTTTCAAAAATAAATCTCTATGGATCCATCTCAGCTCAGAACTCAAATTTTTGCTCCTTTCTTTTTTCTTTGATGAGGTCTTTTATAAACTACTCATATAGCAATGTACCTGGGATTTTTTTAAATCCAAACCAAAGCACTCCATTGTATTACTTTCTTATTCTATTCCAAGGGGGAAGGTGAGTATAAGGGATGAGAAAATAAGTTATCCATATACTCATAGCAGTTGTAAGTCTCATCACTTAAAAAGAGTGTGAATACAATACGACTAGAGAATGAGAAGTATGAGACACTAAATAGTGGTGTTAATAGCCTGGCAAAGAGGAAGTCTGAGGCAGGCTAGGATTAGAACATGACACAAAGGGTCTTAAAAATAAGGACAAATCTACATGTTGAAGTTAATGAAAATACGTTCTTCGAACCGCTTCTTAAAATAGAAAGGAGGGTAGAAGATGACACTGACTATGTCAGAAAAGACTCACCACAGATGTGGCCTGGTTTTATTTAGTTTTTAAATGGTAGTGTGATTTGCATAGGCACAGTGTAGGTTTTGAAATGGTACTCGAACATGCCCTTGTCCTGGGACTAATGTTCAATTAGTGTAGTGTGTTTCAGATGCCAGGGGAGCTCAGGAAGGCCACCATCTCGCCTACATGACTCCCTGCTTTGGCTACAGCCATATTTTGGAAATTAATTTTTTTTTTTTCCCCGCAGAGTTGCAGTTCTCCTGTAAATTCCCACCTGTCTCCCCCAGGCTCTTCGCAGGAAGCCACACGGGCCGCCGGGGACGGAAGCATGGGGCAGGAGCATCCCGGGGGCACGAGCATCCCGGGGCAGGTACCAACTCCTCCCGGGACACGAGCATCCCCCAGGCAGGTACCACCTCCTCCAGGGGCAGGAGCATCCCGGGGTAGGTACCACCTCCTCGCGGGGCAGGAGCATCCCCCGAGCAGGTACCACCTCTTCCCCCGGGTAAGGTACCACCTCCTACCGGGGCAGGATCATCCCCCAGGCAGGTCCCACCTCCTCCCGGGCAGGTTCCACCCTCTCCCGGGCAGGTTCCACCTCCTCCCAGCGCGGCGGCGGGGCGGGCACAGGCTGGGGCCGCCCTCGCACACGCGGGGCTGGGGCGGGCTCGCCGCTTCCTCCTCCTCCTCCTCCTCCTCCTCCTCCTCCTCCTGCTGCTGCCCGTGCTCCGGAGCCGCCGTGCGGGTGAGTGTGTCCCCCTGCCCTCCCCAGCCCGCTGCCCACGGGGGGCTCCGCCTGGCCCAGCTCTGCCCCCGGCCGGACCCGGGACCGGGGGGGCATCATTTACCCTGTCCCTGTCCCCTGCCCTGCCCTGCCCTGCCCCGGCACTGCTGCTGGGCCCGGCCCGCTTTGCTCCCTGCCCGCTGACCCTCCCGGGCTGGCCTTGGGGCTCTGCTCCTCCTCCTCCTCCTCCTCCTCCCCTGCTGCATCACCGCGCCCTCGCCCCGCTCTCCCCCCGCTCCCCCGTGCCCCGTCCCATGGGGATCCAGCCCGGCCAGGCAGTGCCCCCGGACGGGGAGCCCCGGGGGGATCTCCCGGCCACCCAGCCCTCCACGGGGCGCGGAACATTCAGCCCCGCCCAAACGCCGTGGGGCTGCTGCTCCATGCAGATCCCCGGCTTTAGGAAACACCTGTTTGGTAGGGAAAGGGCCGAGGCAGTGGGAGCAGCTGGCAGGAGGTAACAGGAGGGCTGCACAAGTGTGGGAGAGCCTGCCCTGCTCACTTCCACTCGCTCCTTCCAGTAATCACCCTGCAGGAATTATCCCTTTGGCACAGGACAGGGCTCTGGAGAACGTGAGTCGTCCCTCTGCTGTGAGAATAGTCTGCATGTGACAGCATGTGGGGTGTCTGTGCCCAGCATTGACTTATCCTAGCACTTTGTATAACTCAGTAACTGGATATTGCAGTTTTATTTTAGAAACATTGGATTTCTCTTGTTACCTCGCTTGGCAGATGTCTCAGAGGATTTCCCCGTGCCGAATGATTTCACTGTTTTGTTCGCCGTGTGAAGACACTCACAAGCCATCCAGAAGCCTTTTCCTCTTCAGTGCTTTATAACCCGGGCTCTGTAAATTTCAGTGCATAGGAGAAGAATCTGGGAATGATGGTGAATTGTTTCTCTTGGCTATGATTTTATTTTTTGTTCGTTTTTAAAGAAGGATTTTATGTACTTTTGTTTTTATTTGTGAGTAGATTAAAATTGGTGCTTTCAGCTTGAAGGTACACTGATTTGCCAATTGTTCCGCCTTCTGTGCGTGTCTTGCCACTCTTCAGGACATGCATACACTTATTTTTATAAGTCTCTCCCTTTTGTTCACTTATTTGTATAGCATCCATTTTCAGTTCTTCCTTTGAGCAAAACATTTCAGGTGTTTCTAAAACAGCTGCTGTGCCTCACAAACCCTGAGTTTGTGATCTCTACAATGGAAAGTTCAGGCCATGAAGTCAGCCATGGCTAACAACTGGTTACCAACACAGCATGTGCTGATTATGACGTTAATGTGTGTTCCTTTAAAAACATGCCATTTAAAATTAAATAGAATAAGCTATCTAGTGGCTGGAAAAATAATACAGGATGATGCGTGTAGCTCTAAAATGCTGCTTTGTACCTAGATTAATTTGTCAGAAACAGCTAAATCCTGTTAATTTAGAAACTTGGCTGTTTAGGGCAAAACTGACTTTTGACATGGGGAATTTAATTTATTACAGGTTAACGTAAACTTTTAGTTACTAGTGAGATACAAAGAAAACCACCAGTTAAACACTTGGAGAAAACTTTCCTCCCGTTTTCTCTCTAACCCCTCAGGTTAAGCTCTAACCCTTGCATGAGGCAGTGGTAGTGCCAGAGATTGGGGTTGGTACATGGAGGTTTCTTTCTGCTGCTCATTCCTTCTCATTTCTTTTGCTCCCATGTGGGCCCCTCCACAGGCCCCTCAAGGGTGTCCCTGTCCATCTCCACAGGCATTTGTTCCTTCAGAGGTGTCCTGGCTCCAGTGTGGAGAGCCTCCTTACAGGAGTGCATCTCCAACTGTGACCCCAGTGATTGTCCCCTTTTCCCTGCTTCCCTGTTTTGGTTTTAGCACCTCGTCATATGCCTCCTCCTGCACTTTCTTTTGCATCTTCTGCCACTGGCAATTCCTCCCTTTCTTAAATAAGCTGGAGCAGAGGCATCACGTGCTCATCTGATGAGTTGGAGGATGGCAGGCAGTGGGTTTATGGAGCCAGATGGAACTGGCCATGACCAGCACGGGACAGTTGATGGCCTCCCCTGCTACCAAAACCTGCACTTTATCCCCAGTACAACTGGTGTGCCAGTTGGAAGAAAGGTCCTGTCCTTGCCTAATTATAGAAGCTCCAGCTCCCTTTCATAAATATGGAAAATAACAACCAAGTTCTCTCCTGGAGCTCGCTAAATATCAATAATGTGCTGTCTCACTAGTTGGTAATGCTTCTACAATTGTATTTGTTATTAATATGTCCATCTGAGTAGCTGTGTCTGTTCCTGTGCAACAGCTGATACCTGAGTCAGGAGTGGCTGGCTTCTGTCATGATCACATTCATACATGTTTTCATGGTCTATTTTGCTTTGATTAAAAGTTTTTCTGGTTTTCAGATCTGAAGGTGCTAGTTCTGCTGATAAAAAGGTGGCAGCTCAAGTTGCCAGGGAAGAGTCAGAGCTTTGTTCCAGCAGTGTGAGTAGTCATGTTCTTCTCAGAGATCATTTCACTTGTTTGTCCCACTCATTCAATGATTTTGGTATCTCATGCTTTTTATTTTTTGGGCTGAATTGCTGTCACCTTGACTTCCATGTGGCATTGTGTGTGTGTTGGAAGAACTTGGAAGAGAGGAGATTTCAGATTTGGAGAAATTGAGCCATCCTCTCTCAGTCCTTGCAGAATGGAATCTTGATAGAGAAGGGAATAATTGAGAGTAGTCATGTTTAACAGACAGATTGGGAACAGAAAGTTTCTTGGGCACTAAATTGCTGTTGACAGGAGAGCCTGTGTGTTCACAGGGCTGGATGCAGCTGTAAGGGCTGGCAAGAGTGGTGATGGTGGTAACTGGTCAATGTAGTATTGAATGCTGCTCTGCTGCAGCCCAACAGGCGTGCTGCCTTGGGTGTGTGTTAAGTCCCCATAAAACATCTTCCTTTTCTCTTCCCAAGTACATGTTGTTTCTAGGTCTTCGAAATGTTTACCTGATGTTTAACTTAAAAATGCAGAAAGTTATGTGGTTTTCCTGAACCACTGCAGGGGGCAGAGTCCTTGGAGTGAAGAGACTATGTATTGATCCTGCTCTTAAGCAGACAAGAAATAAACTATTCTTCTTCCTCCTCAGGGTTTTCTATCCTACACTGTGCCTTAAACATGGAAACTGTAGAAATGAATAGCATATCCTTGAAACGTCCTTGCTCTGAGGATGATGTGGCTAATGCAGACGAAATTAAAAGACAGAAGATCTTGGAGAAGTCTAAGACAGGGAATGACTCTGGGCAGAGTATTGAGACAGAACAACCCGAGGACACGAAAAATGAAATAATTTCCAATGAGGAAAGTGAGGAGCAGGAAGAAGAAGAACTAGAGGACAGTGACGAAGATGGAGATCCAGAGAGCTTTGCAGACATGATGAAGCATGGACTGACAGAAAGTGATGTTGGCATAACTAAATTTGTTAGCTCTCATAAAGGGTTTTCTGGGATCTTAAAAGAAAGGTAACTCTTTGTCTTTTATGTATGTTAATTCCTTGTGTAATGCTGCTGTAGTTCTCCATTTTCCTGTTCTGACTTGCAGGATGCCAACTGGATTATGTGTGGCCACTAGAGAGGTTCATCACTTTCTTTTTGTAGTGCTGAGACTGAAAGAAAGATTTAATTTGGGACTTTTCTTGATTGTGGGTCATTTTTGTTTATTTTCCTGTCAAAGGAAGCTCTGAAGGAAGCTGTTTATGAATAGAAATCCATGATTACACTGACCTGTGTACCACTCCTCAGTGCTGATGTGAGAACAGCATCGAAACCATCCCTCTTTGGTTCTTCTTTGCTTTGCCCTGACTTTTTTGGGCTAGTGCCTTTAAATCAAATGGTCTATTAGGCCTTACATTATTGTCTGATCAGTTGTAATGTCATTTGCAAAATGTAAAAGGGATTTCAATAATTCAGGGTGTGGAATTTGTTATATATATGCATTATATATTTAGTAAGATATTTGGGTTTTAGTAGGTTTTTTTAGTGAAGCTTGTAGGCCTTTTAAGTTAAGGGACATCTTTGAATAAAACAGAATGCAAATACAAAAACTGACTGAAGTGGGAATCATTGTTTCCCTGACTTAGCAAAGCTGTGAAGGATGCTTTGTTTACACACTGAAAAGTTCCCATTTCTAAACACTGGCTTAATATATAGATAATTTTACATAATAAAAGGATATGTACATATTATGTGCGTATTTAATCTTTATGTGCAGCATTAAGCAGCTAACATAATCCTTTACTAGGGAACACAGTCTATGCTGAATCTTCTTCTGGGAAATCTGCCAATTTTGATTGGCCAAAGGTAGCCGGATGGTAGGAAATTCGTGGGCTTGTGGTTATTTTTTGATCCTAGTTTATAATGCCTATTATTAAATCAGTCCTGGCATTTTTATGGTACTAGTCACTAGTGTGTCTAGACAGCTACAGATAATAAGAGAGAGGTCACCTAACACTCCTCAGGAAAGAATTCTACCAATATGATGTATGGCTGCAGAGAGGGATGGCAAATGGAGGCTTGGGGGAGGTAGAGTAGAAACATTCCCATGGTGAAATTTTATTCCTCTTTCAACGTTTATAGAAGAAGAATTGTTTTCTTTTTTTTTTTCTTCCCATTGCAAGCAAATGCTACTTAAAAATCATATAGCAATTGCAACATAGACTGTGCTCTGTTAAAGTCAAGATGTTTTTATTACAGGACATTAATGACTCAATCAAAAGTGTCCAGTTCTTTGTTGCTGTCATAGAGTATGCACAGTAACTTTATTTGAACAATGTTCTCTATAACTGAATACATGAACAAAGCTGAATTTGTCCTGCCTTCCTGAGAATGGCTGAAAAGTGGCACTTCGTCCTGCAGGTTGTTTGAAGCAATGGAGTTAATGCATTCATGTTCATACTGTGGCAATGCAGTCAAGTCTTAATTGTCAGTAATGACTGAGATTGAGGATATGCATTACTGATCTCCGCAAGCTAGTGAGAAAATTACTCAGAATAACTACAGCAGGTGCTTGGTGATCTGCAGAGAAGTCTGCTGTGTTTGGATATGTGTTTTTGTGCTATCCTTCTGAGGGGTGGGAATAGGTACTGCTTTCTCGTGGTTTAAGTTTCTTTTCTGTGAATTATGTGAATTCAGAATTCTTCAGTGAATTCTGCTAACAAACAGCTTCTTAGGGAAGGACTTAATGTGATGTGGGATTTTTATTTTTATTACAAATGTAATGCAAGTTTCTTTCTATCAGATACTCGGATTTTGTTGTCCATGAAATAGGCAAAGATGGACGTGTGAGCCATTTAGATGACTTTTCTGTTCCAGTGGATGATGAGGTAAATTCTGAGGTAAAGATTTGGTAATGGCTATGCTTTTTAATGCTTCTTAAGCAAGAACATTAAAATACAGAAAGTTGTTCCCTTGAGGGTTATTGGATGTTTGTTTTTTCCTTTCAAATATGTAATAGGACCCATCGGAAGAAACATTTACAGTTTTGTCAGATGAAGACAAACAGCGTTTAGAGGAGCTCCAGCTTTTTAAGAATAAGGAAGCCAGTGTTGCCATAGAGGTAAAATTAATAAATGATATGAAGTCTGGGGGTGGGGGCAGAGGGTGTGAGTGGAAGGTATGTGCTTTTTAGTGCATGTAAGGTGTAAGAGCAATTTGAACATGATGCAACAGGCAATACCAAACTCGTTCCAGTTTGGGGTTTGATTCTGTAAAGTCTTACAGATGTACTCAAATTCATGCATGGGAGTTTTTATTTTGGTGGGACTGAATACAGGAACTTAAATATGGATTTTAATTCCTGTGGTGTTAAAATTATCTTGCAATATTTTGGTTTTTTGTCTAGTATTGTTTTATAGAATAAGAAGGTTTAAATAAAACATCCATCCTGATGAAACACTATCTTCAAGGTCAAGGTTTAGTTACAGGGTTTAGTGATTTAATAGAAAAGAATATAATTACGGTCTTTTGTAACAAGAAAGATAAAAAGGTACAAAATGAAATAAAACCCCTGGTATTTTTAAACATCCAAATATTCCATGTCTAATAACTGTTGAGCTAAATTTGGGAGACAGAAAAGTAGGATTAGGTCTGGAAGTTTCAAATAAACAGTCACACATTAAATCTTATATAGAAGAATTTGGTTTGCCAGGGTTTTCTTTAGAAGAGGGAATTTTATTAAGTGCAGAAGAGCGGAATAAATCTTGAGAATTTTATTTTGTGAATGTTGAAACTGAAGTTTGGAAGAGTTATTTATTATTTTTCAAACTAAATTTAAGTAGGCCAGACTTTTAAAACTATACCTATCCAGTATTTATTGTTACTTGACAGGTTCTCTTTAAGCACGCAAAATTGACCTCCAGGACAGTCCATCCCCTTCTGCATTAATATCTTTGGTTTCTGCATCTGTCTGTATTAACACAGGTAATTGAAGACACCAAAGAGAAAAGGACAGTCATCCATCAGGCTGTGAAGTCCTTGTTTCCAGGACTGGAGACTAAAACAGAAGATCGAGATGGAAAGAAATACATTATTGCTTATCATGCTGCTGGGAAAAAAGCACTGGCAAGTGAGTTTCTGTATCACAGCACTTGGGTAAAGTAAATGCTGGAATTATCCTGAAAGAATTGTTAGGCAGTACTTCAAGTGGAGCATACCACCTAATGTAGTCTGGCTTCACTTTTTCCTCATGGTAACTGATGCTTTGCATCTAAAATGAATAGGAACACAAAAAATGTTTCAAATTTAAATTTCTACTTGTTTTTCTTTCCAAATAATTAATCCAGTACATGTCAGAAGTGAGAACATCTTCTGCTTTTTCAGTGGGAATAGGCAAAAGAGAGGTTTTATTTTCAGTATTTTTTGAACTTAGCTCTCATGAACTTACCTTGCTGTGTAAGTGTGCAGTGTGGAAGTGATTGGAATGTGACAGTTCATGTAGTCTTGACTGTCTTGAAAACTTGGGGCAGAATTCTCAGTGACTTGAATAGAGACAAGCACCTATTTCTTTTCCCAAAGTTAGTTTTTTATAAGCATAGTAGATTTACCATGATCTCTAAGACTACTTCTGTTTCCAAGGTTAATTGTATTTGAAAAAAATTATCTTTATTCATTATACGTCACAGTTACTCTTTTGGAATGGTCAAAGTAATGAAGGATTTTCAAAATGAAGAGTTATCCACCATCATCTTGCTAAATACTCTTTTGGTGACTTCGAATAAATTAACGGGTTCTACATTTTTTAATGTTATTACAAATTTGTTGCTACTGTAAGTTTTTACTGTAAGTTTAGTGGATTATCTACACGGAGAATGGTGCACATCTAACAAAAGGTATTACAGTTTGGTTTATATTGGTTGCTTTCCTGTGTTAGTTCAACCTACTACAAATGACAGTATGTAAACCTAACCCTTTTATTTTAAAGATGAAGGAGAAGAAGAAAGGATAAGGAGATAGAAAAATTTAAAATTGGAAACAAACTCATCTCCATATTCAATTTAGTTATTTTTTTATGGCTTGTTCTATGCAAATACGGGAATGATGTACTTTTACGGGTCCAATTATAATGTGTTTATGTGTCTTACTTAACCATGTTTAGAAAATGTGTATGTTTGCATGCTTTATGCATGGAGTATGTATACTTACCAGCACAAAATCCTTCTCAGCCAGTTTTGTTCTCTGTTGGTTTGTAACAGTTTTACCTCCACCTTTTCCTTCTGCTGCTTCTATTCTTTAACCATTGTTACAGTCGAGTGTTTGTTAAGCTGACCAGTCTGATTTAAGAGATACTGAATTTAAGTATTTGAAATATTCTGAAAAACATTCAGAGGTGTGTCTCAAGGATTAGAAAATTATCTGGAGCACCATCTTGTGATGCAGAGAAGCATCATCTATTTAAACCTGAATTCCTAAGCTGTGATGCTGCAGGCACCTGTGCATTTTGGTGGAGATGTGTGCAGTTTCAGTGAGTGTGTGTAAATGCTTATGGATGTAAGATTGAAGAGTGCAAGCTCTTTTTAGTCAGGATTATATTTATCTTTCCTGTTTATATGGCAACAAACATGTCTTAGTGCTGAGTGGGCTCCCCAGGCAAGAAATATTTCAGAAGTGTAGAATATTAGGTGAGATACCTGACTGCTTTGGTTGATAAAGTAAAAGGTTCCCAAACATACTTTCTAAAATGTAAAATCAGAAGCTGCTTTGTGTCTGTAGTAAGTTTACACCAAAAATACTTAAAATACTGTCTTGCTAAGTTGTCAGTAAAGTTGTTTCATCATTGTCCACAAATTAAGTTTGTTGCATCCCTGATTGAAGCTTTCCATATGTTCACTGTTTGCCTCTGCACGATTCCATTGCATAACTGTCTAAATTGCTGTCATCGACCACCTAACTGTTGGATGCTCCCTGAAGCATAAACAATCCCATAACCATAAACCTGCATGTTCACCTCTAAAACCCCTTTGACAGTCTAAAAATTAAATGCTACTCTTTTGTGCTCTTTATGCTCTGCATTGGGACAGAGGTCAGAACTGCAACAGGTAAGAGATGTTGACATTTCATGCTAACGAAAATGAAATGCCAACCATTATGACCTCCTAAACAGCAACAGGACTGGCCAAACTAGTAACAATTCCTTAAAAATCCCTACCCATAAGAAATGCTTAAAATACCCTGAAACAGCCAGGAATTGGGCTTGCTCTACCTCTGTTTCCTGGTGCAGTATAGGCAGTAGTCATTTGGTGCAGAGAAAGTCTACCAGTAATAAGTGATGAGAATTACTGGTTTTGACAGTACTATTTGACAACCACAGTAAATTTTTCATAGATTTCAGTAAGCCAAGCCCTTGCCCTTCAGCCTGTATTTCAGACACTACTATCTGTCTTTATACAACTTAAAAGTATTTATCATATATCCTGATACTAAAAAAAGAGCTTCCAGCCCTCAAGTTTCAGCAAAAGGTTTCGAAAAAGGGCTTGGAAATACAATTTTACTCACAAAAATGTAATGTGACTCTGAAGCACAGAAATAAAGACTGCAAACTGTCCCACTGGTCCATCTATCTAGTAGAATGCTTCGACGTACTGGGTGAGGAATGGTTAAATAAACACAGGCTGCAGTCTCTGTTGGACAGGCACGTGGCTGAGATGCCCAAAGCATGAGGAGCCCATTGGTATGCACAGTATCTCTAGAATCCTCTTAGTCTAGACCAGATTAGGGCTCACTTTTTGAAGTGCGTTGAAATGACCGTGCGCAAGGTGGATTAGTTCAATTTAAAGAATGATTCCAACTGGAGAAGGCTTCCCTGGTGAATTGAGCTCTGTCTTCCTCTCTTCCCTTCTAATTGCCAAGATCTTCATGGAGGGCCTTACTCTTCCAGCTGGATGCAGTGTTTCACTGGTGGTGTTTAAGAGCTGTGGTGGCTCAGAAGGGGAGACCAGCAAGAGTGTGAGGTCTCTTAATAGGCTTTGGACCATACTGCTCAGTTTAGGTCCTGGGAAACTCTGTTGGGGGGGTGTGCTTTGCTTGGAAACTGATGGTGCCAGGCAAGTGGTGCAGTAATTCTAAGTGACCAAAAACTCTGCAAATAGTATTTTACATTGTAGCATCCAAAATTCTTTTTGCGGAAGTGTGTGTATGGATGGCAACTTCTCAAAAAAGAAAGAAAGAATTAAACATATTTACTGTCTCTGTGGGATACCTGGGCTAATGTGAACAAAAAGAGCAAAATTTCCCAAGAAGTTTCTTCCTGCATTGGTGGTTATATACTGAAATAGGGCTGGCTTTTTTGGTTAGCTCTTACTGTTATGAAAGATGCTCGCAACTGTTTTGTACAAAACCAGGAATGTCTGCTTTGTGGCTACCAAGAGATAAGGGACTTCGTATTTAAAACAAACCAAATTCTTGCTTTTGTTCTTGTAAAGCAAAGAGTTGGTAAAGCACTTCAAAACTGGTTGCTAAACCTGTGTAGAATCAATCCCCCTTCCCAGTAACGCCATCACCAGTGTGTTATAAAACGAAAGTTTGATCTCTGGAGGCTTTTATGTGCAACAAAAGCTTGACAAATCACTGACAGTTTTCTTCTCCAGAAAACACCAAATAATTGCAGCGAATTGTACATCAGCTGTTAGTCTGTGGGAGCTGAAGTTGTCTCGCCCTCCGGCCTTCTCTGAGCACAACACAGTATCAGCCTTGTTAGTGTCTCTGTTGTGCCAGGTACCTCTCTCCTAAGGGATTAAAAACAAAATCACCTTAAAGTCATTTTTTTGAGTGTGTATTTTTAGGCTTTTGTAGAGATTCAGTTCATACATTTGCATGACACACGGGAAAAATCCTGCAGAAATAAAGAATATGTCCATGCTTTAAATAATAATGGTAGTCTTCCCACAAACAGACCTCCATTGGTCCTCAACTATTAGTTATAGAAACCACTAGATGAATTGTGGAGTGGCTTCTACTGCTGAAAGTCAGTGCAATGGTAATGGTTTTAAGAAATTTAATCAGGTTATATGGCAGTTAAATGACTAGGGTATATTTTTGGATAATTTCATGACAAAGGAAGTGTCACTATTTCATTCAGGATTTTCTAGGTGACAACTGATTAAAGAGAAGTTTACAGCCCACTGGAAGGGGAGGTCTTTTTCATTGTGCTTTACAGCTTTTGCTGTCAGTAATTAACTCTTTGGTTTTTTTTAAGCAGATGGAAATTAGCAGAAATTGACTCTTGTGTATTTATTTTAAATGTAACTGCAGTGGCAAATATATTAATTGAGTTTTTCAAAAAAATGACACTAACCTTTTTGCTTTTAAAGATCCAAGAAAACACTCTTGGCCAAAATCTAGGGGAAGCTACTGCCACTTTGTATTGTACAAGGAGAACAAGGACACTATGGATGCCATTAATGTCCTATCCAAATTTTTAAGGTAAGGCTGATGTTTCTGCCAGCCTGGCAGTCCTTCATGTTTCATGTTACTGTAAATGTTATGCTTCAGAATGACGTAGGAGCAACACAAGTGATTGCTATGGCCTAACTTGTAGACAGCGTTTAAAATAAGAAGTTATTTTAGAATCTCAGATTTGAAACTGAAAGATTTTGTAGGGAGGTGAGAATGGAACAAAGTGAGCCTAAGAAATTTAAAAGACTACTCTGCTGCTTCAACGAAAAAAGCCCACAATTGACGTCGGCTGATCTGAGAGAGGCTTGGCAGCTCCAAGACTCAATATGTGTAACCTGAATTAAAAGCCAGTTTTTTTCCCAGTTTGTGAATATATGCAAGCATGTTATGAACCTGTCAGATATTGTTGTGATAATATGCTGATCAGTTCCTAAGCAGCTACACTTGATAAACTGTTGTTCTGTGTATTAATTTCTCCATGGCAACACAGGCTTAGTTCCTTTCACCCCATCAAGTGCAGAAACAAAAAGATTGGCCAAGGCGTGACATGAACACAGTGAATTGCAGAGGAAGGGCAATTTTAAAATTGGGTCAGTTCAGTGATCTGCTGGTAGGGAAACTTCCTCACTTCTGCCCTCCTTTTCCCTTGGCCCCTTCCTGTCCAAAAATAAGTGTGTGTAATCTAGACTGTAACTTCTATGCTGTTTAGTATTTGTATTTGAGAACAGAATGTCAGGAGCATAGTTAGGTGGAAAACTGTGTAACGGCAATCCTGCTACCCCCTGGTGCCCATACGTGGAATAACTGGAAATACTCCCTGTGTAACACAGGCTGTGAAGTACAAAGTGAAAAGGAAATTTGCCTCTCAAGGAAAGAAACGGATCAAATTTTAAATTAACTTCTCATACTCTCACGTAATGTGCAGGCATGGTATTCAAACAGAGATGTTGTTTGAAGTTGAAGGAAGAAGCGGACATGAATTTTTTTTTAGCGAAGTTGGTGGTGGCTGTGCATATGTATGTGTGAATATATATATAAAGAAGTACTTCAAAGCTCATATTTTGAAAGTATTTTTGTGGTAAAAGTGAATTTGTCTACATATAATTAAAACAGAAGTTTCCTTGTGCTTTATGTACTCATAGATGAGACTAGAAAGTGTCACACATCTGTCAAATTGTAGCGTAGTTCTGGGGAATATGTGTATATTTTTAATATAGATGATTAATAATTCGAGGTAATTATGCTGCAAATTATGTTTGATCTGTTGCTATTTTAATATACATAATATCTGTTACTGTTGCTTTTAAGAGTGAAGCCAAACATATTTTCCTACATGGGAACTAAAGATAAAAGGGCTATAACAGTTCAAGAGATCGCTGTTCTCAGGTAAGTAAAAGTAGACTCTGGAGTTTGTGCACTCCTGCCATGACAGCTTGGATATCTTGCTAAATAAATACCCTAAAGACTCAGTGGCACAAACAGCAGATTCAAGTCCTGATCCTATAAAGCACAGATGTTAATGAAGAGGCCATAATTCTTTCTTGTTCTGTGGTGATTGTTAGTATTTTCAGTCAGTGGTGCTCGGAGTCACAGGCTGGCCACGTGTGTGTTTGGCTGAAGCAGTGGGACAGGCTGCATCCCATGCAGCAGCAGAACAGCAGAATGACATGGTGAAAAGTATGTCCCATTTCCTTCCTGACTTTTGTTTCCCCCTTTCTCCAGCTGGAATCCTATTTTCTTTCTCACTGAACTCTGAACAGCTCCAGAGAAGGCTAAACCACTGCCTTTGCTCATCTGTGAGTAGCCAGAAGGGGCAAAAAATGATGAGGAATTTTTCCTGCCTTAACCTAATCCCCTTAAGTCACCTACTAAGAGAAAACAAAATTTATTTTGTCATATTCCCAGATAATTATGTGGTTTCTGGACACTTTAAATTAGTGTTACATCCATAACTGAGAATGACAGATGTCTTACAGTCATATATCTCAATATTAGTTTAGCTTGCTGGAATATTCTGCCTATGCTTACAACTTGTTGAAAACCACACTCAGGTGAGGAGTTTCATGGTTTGAGAGCCAGAAGCTTGATTAAATCCTTGTTAAAAAGAGGGAATCCACTACTTAATTGTTGATATATTTCCTCCTGGTGTTTTGTACATGCATACATTTGCACATAAGAAAGGAAATACTGATCTGTGAACTGTGAGAAGCCCCCGATTCTTGTTGCTACAGGGTAGGTTTGCAAAGTGATGGCAGTTCACCAGGCCTGTGGTGTGGCCATCTCAGGTGCTGTTCTGTTTACTTTTTAGTGTGACCATGTTTAGTGTCGTGTCCAGGAGCTCTGGTGTGTTGTAGGTGTGGATTGTGGGGAGTGTGTTGATGTGTGGGGTCTGTCCAGTCGTGTCACAGCACCCGACTCCCCTGCACAGCAGAGGGGACAGTACCAGCTCATCAGCCCCCTCTGAGCTGACTGTGCTGGCCACGCTGGTTCATAAATTTCTCTATCCTGGTATAAGTTTTCGCAGAAGTGTCCAAAAGCAGCTCAGTGATGCAAAGAACAGGATACAGTTCCAAAAATACTAGCAACAAAAACAACAGATATCAGCGACAGATTGGATTCCATGTTCCTTCATCTGCATTAAGTGTACACAGTGGCTAATTTTACTTAACTGTGTTGATGACTGTGCTAACTGGAGTGTATTCGTGGAGAAGTTAATCAGAAAAAGCAGAGTTCAGCTTGTGGGGTACACTATACATCAGTATTGCAACATACTTTTTTTGGAGTGCATGTTGTAACATAGATGTGAATAGACAGTGCTAACAGTCTTTGCAATGGTATAAATTTTGTCTTTTATGAGTAGCCTTAAGAATTATCTGCTATTTTCTTTCAGCTCTTTCATTAAAATATTTTTAAAGGGCAGCAGTAGAAAATTGGGGAAATGGGGCTCATTGCTTTTTGTTTTGTAATGCTGGCATTTCTATATTTATCTGCTTTTCTAGGCATAGGTTGGTCACTGCTTTCTGTTCTTTTTTAGAATCACTGCACAAAGACTTGCTCATTTGAATAAATGTTTGATGAACTTCAAATTAGGAAATTTCAGTTACAAGAACCATCCACTGAAATTAGGAGAACTGCAAGGGAACCATTTCACTGTTGTTCTCAGGTAGTATGTTAGTATGTATTAGACAGTTCTGTTAGAATTTTTTTTTCTTTAAATAGGTAAGAGTTATCAGTGCAACTTGGGTTACAAAACAGAAGTGCTGTTGGCATGAGTCTGTTGAATTTGACAGATGCTATATAGTATTGATGTTGAACTTTAGTATTATAAGCATCACAAAATAGCATAAGGCCTTAATAATCTGTAACTTTTTTTTTTAATGCTAGAAACATAACAGGAACTGATGACCAGATAGAGCAAGCAATGCACTCTCTCAGGGAAATTGGATTCATTAATTACTATGGAATGCAAAGATTTGGAACCACAGCTGTTCCTACTTATCAAATTGGCAGGTATGGGTTGCTTTCCTTCTTCTCTTTTTTTTTAAAATTTTATTCTTACCACTATCCCTGTGTAACTTAATGTATTTTTGGGAACATTTTTCTGGCACATTGCGCGTACCAGTTTTAATTTTAGATTCAAGAAAGATCTTGTTTCTGAACTTGCTTCAGCAGTTATCTTGCATAAGAGCACTGCTTTTAATGTTGCATAAGTCTAAACACTAATACTTATTTTTTTGATAAGTTGGCTAAATCCCCTTAAAATACATTTAGTTGGTTCTTAATACACTTTCCTGTTTGAATCTTAGAGCTATTCTACAGAACAATTGGAATGAAGTAATGGATTTGATACTAAAACCACGACCAGGAGGTAAGGACTGAAAAATGATACATCAGATGTTTCTGCTTTTTCTCCTCCAAGACCTTTGTGTTCAGGAAAAACACTTTTAGATTTCGATTCTTTTAATTTGAAAGGACATTCTTGAGGACAGCTTTGCACATACTAAACTTGAACCAGTTTAGCCATGGAGAAACACATCTTCAGACTTTTTCTGCCTGTCTTTCCTTGCTGTGCACTTTCTTGCAGTGGGGGTGAAAAGGGACCTGAATACTTACAGAGTCTGCTCAGACTCCATGTGAAGCCTTCCCACCTGAAGTGTTCTATGATTGTGTTCATTTCTGTAATTACTATGACTGAAACTTTAATTTTTCAATGGTTTTAACAAAAGGTGATACAGATTTTTTTGGTGTATAGTTAAAATATTTTTATTTTATATCCTCCTTCTAGCTGAAAAGGGATACTTAGTAAAATGCAGAGAAGAATGGGCAAAGACTAAAGATCCAGCAGCTGCCCTCAAGAAACTGCCTGTAAAAAGGTGCGTGGAAGGGCAGCTTCTACGTGGACTCTTAAAGTATGGAATGAAGAACATAATCTCTGCATTTGGCATAGTGAGTGTAAAAGTGCTGGGGGGTATTTACTTGAATAAACATTCTTTTGATGATATCATGATAAATAAACTTGAAGCAGACTCATAGATGCTTGATGAATAC
The DNA here is from genome assembly GCA_035583185.1 of Anabacerthia variegaticeps. Classification (NCBI taxonomy): domain Eukaryota; kingdom Metazoa; phylum Chordata; class Aves; order Passeriformes; family Furnariidae; genus Anabacerthia; species Anabacerthia variegaticeps. The sequence continues at coordinate 12,662,146 of JAWWEW010000041.1, forward strand.
AAGGTTAAGTTTAAAACCTTTACATTTATCCTGCCTTTTTGGTTGAGGTACTGCTGTGTAGTAACCAATGGCATCTGTAATTAATGTATGCATAATGAGCTTTCCAATTTACACAACAATGTCCCTGGTATGTTGGAAGCAATACAGTTATACTTAGTAACCTTATACTTAGTAAATATATAATATGGATGTGAGAACTGTGCAAAAGTTCAGTTTCAGTGTTTTTCTGTTGCTTTAAAAGTATAAATCAAACTGACACTGGGCTAATGAATCAGCCTGGTATAGAGGTGATGGATTCACTTGTCATTTTCAAGTGCTGTAATCAAGATCAAGTCTTTGGAGAAAATACCTCATCACCAGCAAACTACTGAGCCCATTGTAGAAGACAAGGAATAATTTCTTCTTTATGAAGAAGATAATTAGAATAACACTGGGCTTTCACAGCTGTAAAGCTCACTTAAGATTTCAGGAGCCTGAGTATGAATTCAGTGTTTTATAATAGCCCCATGTGTTTGATCAGCTGTTGAATTAAAAGAAAAGTGCTGGTTTTTTCCCCCCTAAATTTAAGCACAGTTCTTTTTTGTGCAGATTTCAAATGTATAAAAGTGTTATTTCTTCACATACCCTTTTCCCAAGTAATGAAAAAAAAAATCAAATCTGTACAGTAAGAAATTGTTAGTCTTGTTATGGGATAAGGTAACATTTCAAATATATGCCTTTTTGGTTATGATTGTGAGAAAAAAACTAAAAATACATCTTCCTAGTGTTTCACTTTTTTTTTTCTTTACCTCTAGATACCAAGAAATAATCGTTTAATGTATATTCATAGTTACCAGAGTTATGTGTGGAATAATATGGTGAGCAAGAGAATAGAAGAATACGGGCTTAGAGCTGTACCAGGAGATCTCATACTTAAAGGAGGTAAAATCAGACAAAGCCAGTGACGCTGTGTAGTTCAAATTCCTAGGAAAACAAAGCACATAGCTGTTTGTCTGATACTGCTTACATATACATTGCTTCTCTCTCCCCCATTTTGGCCCAGGGATATCTGAATCCATTGGCCTGTTTTAGTCAAATTTTGCAAGGAAATGGAAGCTAGGCATTGCACTTCCATGAGCTGTTGGTTTGCTTGTTTTTCCAAATAACTGGATAGGGAAGAGAGACTATGGAGGACTGATTCTTCTCAAGGATGATCTCAAACTTAGTTTAGCTATGAAGAACCATGAAAGGATGTTAAGGGTGTTTTAACCATAGAAGCTTTTGATTGCATCTTGTAAAGCAGAAGCTCCACTCAGTTCAAACTTTCTTCACTTGGATTTGCCCTGGCATTTCCCACAGTATTTCTCCTTTGTGTATGCCTGATGCCTGTAAGGGGACTGTTCCTCTAGCAGTCCTTACTTCATTCAGCTTTGAGTCCCTGGAAGCCTGGCTGTGATTCTGCCAGTAACTGTGACAGCCTTGAAGGCTGTTAGTTCTTTTCTTGGAAATGTTTGTCTATTAAGTGGAGATAAAACGTGGCAGTTATCCCTCTCAGAGTAAGTTTATTTCAATCAAAGGGGGTTTTTTTGAAATTTAGCTAATGCTGTCACAGGCATCCATACTGGTAACCTTTCATTTTTCTGTCCTGACTGTAGCCACAGCTGTTCATATTGAAGAAGGAGATGTTGATAACTACACTATCCACGATGTAGTGATGCCATTGCCTGGATTTGATGTTATTTATCCAAAGCATAAAAGTAAGTCTGACTGTTAACTGATGTATTTACTCTGAAAATGTAAGTCTGCTTTAAAATTGTTCTTATAAGGAAGATTAGATCTATGCAGCCTTGGTGACCATTGAAATAATATACTACTTCAGAACTCTGATACATTACTGTGAGCCTTTTGTTGCTGCCAGGCTGCTCTGTTTAATCTTCTTCCCACTGGGAATCCCAGATGACTGTCAGCAGAACTGCTCCCTAGCCTGTGCCACTGCAAGGAGTTTATCAGTCTCAGGTACAGGACTTTATCCTTGCTGAATTTCATTAGGTTCCTCCTGGCCCGTTCCTCTAGCATGCCTAGGTCCCTCTGGGTGGCAGTCCTGTCCTTGCATGTATCAAATGACTGTGTTTAACAGGACACATCCCAGTTCCTTGAGGTCCTCTGCTTCTAGGTAGAGCTCCAGCCACTAGTGACTATCCTTTGACATGATGAGCCAGACAGTTCTTACCCACCCAGCAGTCCACCCACTGTAACAGTCTAACTTCAGATACAAGGATGCTGTGGAATAAGGTTGACAGCCTTGCTAAAGGCAAGGTAGGCAGCAGTCTCTGCTCTTCCCTCATCTACAGGTGTAGTAATTTCATCATAGAAGGCAGTAAGGTTGGTGGGTTTTTTGGTTTTTTCCTCTTCCTTTTTCTCCCTTTGTTAAAACCACACTCATTGTGTACCCAGCAGGGATTAGCTCCATTATTTTTGCCAGGGACGAGAGTGAGTCTGACTGGTCTGTAGTTCCCTAGATCATCCTTCCTGCTCTTTCTGAAGTTGGGTGCAACACTTGGGTTTGGGTAGTTGCCTGGGACCTCCCCAGGTCTCCAGGATCTTTCACAGATGATAGACAAAAGCTTTACCATCACATGAGCCAGGTCTCTAAGCCTGTTTTTTCTTCCGCTACTGATAGTCCCTCTCTTTCTTGAACCTTGCCTCTAGGAAGAGAGGCCTGGGAGACCTTGCTGATCAAGGCTGAGGCAAAAGAACCACTGAGACTATCAGCCTTATGTGTCACTAGACCAGCTTCCCCATTTATAGCAGCAGGCCAATGTTTTCCTTGTATTCTTTCATTCCTTGTATTGCAACTTAACTCTTGTCATTCTTCATGTCTGTTGCTATTTTCAACTCTAGCTGAGCTTTGGCTTTCCTAACACCATCCCTATGTGCCTGGACAATGTTGGTATATTCCTTCTTTATAGCTGGCCCTAGCTTTCAGCTACTGTATATATCCTTTTAGGTTAGCCATGAGTTCCCTGCTTAGCCAAACCAGTCTGCCAATATGTTTTCCTCAATATGGGGTTGAACTGTTCTTCTACTTGGTTGTCAGGTTGTCAACTCTATTCACTCTGCTGCTTCTTCAAACAGAGTAATGGGTAGTCTGGCCCTTTAGTTTTTCTTCTTTTTTTTCTTTGTGAAGTCTAGATATTTGGAAAGCATATATGAGATGGCAATGAAATGTCAAAATATTTTTTAAATTTTGTTTTCAGCTGAAATTTTGATTTGATTAAATGCTTTATTGGTTACTGCCTTTACCAATCAGGATGTAAAAGCAAACTTTATAGTTAATAGGATTTGCAGTAATTTTAAACTTCTGTGTAGCATTTCTCCCATATATACTGAAAACTACTAAATGCAAGGGGAGGAATGATCCATGGAAACAGGCTGTTTCAGTTTGCAACACCATGCTCTGTCCTATTAAATATTTTCATCTCTTGCAGTTGGCGAGGCCTACAAGGAAATGCTCATAGCTGACAATCTTGATATCAACAACATGAGGCATAAGATCAGAGATTACTCACTTTCTGGAGCATACAGAAAGATTATCATTCGACCTCAGAATGTCAATTGGTGAGTAGGAGGATCAAGGAAATCACACTTGAATTGACAGTGTAGAGTTTATGTGAGATGACTAAGTACAGAACACCATGGGACATCCATGTAGTGTGAAGCATGGGTAGGGAGGAATCTCTCTGCATGTCTCTCATATTTTTGATGCAGTTGAACTATACCCTTATTTCTTCCTTGGTCCTCTGGTTCTGTGATGAAGGAGTATCAAGATGTCTGTCTGGTTGTTCACTCCTTGCAAGGGCTTGCCTGAACACTTCAATGATAATTATTTGTATTGAAATTATAATAGATAATATTCCAAATGGTTTTGGGCTTTTTTTGCAGTCTTGCTATGAGAAGGTTTGTCTCCAGTTACCTGTCTCTCAATCAGAAGGATTTGTATCACTTAAACATAATAAATTACTGTTGTTAGAAATACAATGCAGTTGTCACGTGGCAACTGAATAAATACCTTTTAAGCAGGTACAAATGTGCAGAAAGTCTTGATCACTGATGCATAGAAAAAAATTAAAGAGGGTCTAGGAGGGAGGTGAAAAACACAAATGCTTATACACATGAAACATCAGTGCTAATTAAAATAAAGTTTATCTACTTCCCAGTTATTTTTTCAGCCTCATCGTTACATACGGAATATGGACATATGGAAAAATTCCATGCATATGGAATTTTGGTTAAATGAATGGCAGAATGTGTTTAAGCTCTTTCAAAGCGTAGATGACTGTACTGAAAGGCTTCACTCTAGTTCACTAAGTACTCTTAGTGTTGACACTATTCTTCCCTTAATATCCTAAACTATACTTGTATAGCTGGAAATCCTGACAGCCCACAAGGGAAAACAGATGAGTTATGCAACAAAACTTCTCATTAATTTATTATTTTTTAAAATAATCTTCATCAAACAGAGGCGAGTCTTCTCCATAAAGCTTTACTAGTTACTGTGTCACAAATGCCTTATTTTACTAGAAAATCAAAAGCTTTATTGTATTAGAAAATCAATTCCATTTCAGTTGTACCTACCAAACTGGAGTGATAATAAAGAATATTATTATAATAAATACATATTTGTATAAAATAATAATGTGTCATCCTAAAAAAAATAATAATAAATCTTATGCATATTTTAAAGGGAGGTTGTTGCATATGATGATCCCAAAATTCCGTTATTTACTACGGATTTGGATAAACTGGAAGGAAAACCATTGCCAGTTCTTCCTACAGGTAAGTTGATTTTTGCTGGTTTGCAAAACAGTAGTTTGATCTGGCTGTCGCTTTCAACTGCTGCAGTGACAGCTCTTTTAAGGAAGAGCTTTCATTTAACTGGACTGTTAAGCAATGGCATTAATGATCTCCAAAGCCAGGTGTCTAAATAAGGACCCTTATTTCTCTAGGGTGCAGGCCATTCTTCCAGCAGTCTGTATTGACTGTTACATTTTCTCAGAGGCATCTGTAAAATGGAGTAAATGCTTAGTAGTGAATGTCTGCAACTAGCAAAGTGGAATTAAGCCACAAATTTTGTGCTTGAGCTTGTATTATTTGTGCTCAACACAAGAGATTACTGAAATACTTAACTCTGGTCACAAGGTGTTTTGACACTACTTTCCCGAAAAGTGAAGAGAGGTTTGGAATTGAGTTTTGAAAGAACAAATGTTTGCTTTTAAAAGTAGAAAACTCTTATGTTATAAAGTTGTTTTATGAAATGTCAGTGTGGATTGTAAAGAGGAATGTGATGGTGGTGGTTGTGCTTTATGGGTTGGGGGGATTGGTTGTGGATCTGTTAGTCCAGGTTAGGTGGCATCCACAATAAGCATCACACACACCCTTAACAACTTGTTCTTGGTTTGTGTCTTCTCTTGTGATAGATGGTAAATTCAGGGCACTGAAGATGGAGTTCTCCCTTCCCCCATCCACTTACGCTACCATGGCGATTCGGGAAGTTTTGAAAATGGACACGAGCATAAAGAACCAGACACAGCTGAATACCACCTGGCTGCGCTGAATGGACTGCAAAACGGCCTGCTTTTAACATACATAAAGTGATTTCTTATTTACATGTTCTGTACAAATCTTTAAAGATGGACAGTAAGAGATTTGTATTTTTTTAAGTTTTTTTAGTGCTAGCTTTTAACTTCAGTAGTCATTTGCAAGATGGTGGCTGTAATATAATAGATCTTAGTTGAATGGTGCTTTTTGCTGAATGAGTAAGTTGCTTGAGCTGTAACATGGGTGCGTCTTTAGAAATGGGCTTTTAATAGTATCAGACCTGGAAGAATGTTTAGCTTGCTTTCTTTTGGCAAGCACTGAATGTCTTAATGAGTTCGGCACGCCTTGAAGTCTCTTCAAATGCACTGAATTACAGCTGAGGAGGATGAGTTACAGCAAAATTAAGATACTGATGAACATACGTATCAGAGGAATTCTTGCTGGGAGCATTTTCACTGATGCAGCAGAGGATTCTGTTAGCTTTTTGTGTGCTGCAAAAGGCATACAGCTGTTTTAAATAGCGGGGACTTTTAACTGAGAAAATCCTTGTATTTTCCAGCTGATACCTGTACCAAAGAACAGGTACTGGGAATAAATTAACCTGAAACTCTTGAGCGTGTTATCCCCGAGTAGTGCCTCCTTCGCGCCTCTCCCTTGCCTGTTGCTTCGGGATGGGGGCGAGAATACTCTGCAGTTCCACTGAGACACACATTGCGTTCTCAGCCTCCTCCTAAGCCAAATAAAAAGGCTGCGTTGCCGAAATTAAATGAGCAGGCTGCGGTGCCAGCGGCGGCGTGATGGGGAGAGGGAGGAGGAGGGAGGGGAAGAGGGAGGGAGGGGGAGAAGGAGGAGGAGGTTCCTGGGCCAGCGGAGGCTGCGGAGTGCCGGGGGCGGAGCGGGGGAGGCTCCGGGCGGGGCTCCGCAGTCGCCGCTTCCCGCCCGGGCAGGAAACCCGCGGTGTCTCGGGCCCGCTGACGCGGCGGGGGCGGCGCCTCGCGGGGGGACGGCCGGCCCTGCCAGCCCTGAGGGCTCTCCTGCCCCTCCGGCACCGCCGGCCCTGCACACCCTGAGGTACTCCTGGCCCTGCAGTCCCTGAACCTGGCCCTGCAAGCCCTGAGGCACCGCCGGCCGTGCAAACCCTGACCCTGGCCGTGCGAGCCCTCAGGCACCGCGGGCCCTGCAATCCTAGAGGCAACCCCGGCCCTGCAAACCCTGAGGGCCCTGCTGCCCCTCAGGCACCGCCTGCCCCTGCTCACCCCCGGCCCTGCTGCTGCCCCTCAGGCACCCCCGGCCCTGCTGCCCTTCAGGGACGGCCGGCCCTGCAATCCCTGAGGCACCCCCGGCCCTGCTGTCCCTGCGGCCCCGGCCCGGCCCGTCCCCGCCATCGCGCGGAGCCCCCTGTGGATCCCTGGAGGTGGGGGCCGGGCCGGGCGGGCCGCAGGGATGCTCCCAGCGTCGTGTCCCTCTCTCCTGCATCCCCATCCTTTCCTACAGCCACAGAGCGCCGCTTGGTTGGGTGTCCCCTGCGGTGTGTTTTGTCTGCGTCGTTGCAGACAGGCTTTTTGCTGCTCTGTTCTCTTTATTCGCTTCTCCCCCGGCAGCACCCTCGGTCTCCCTGTCTGTCCTTCCCGCTGCTCTCTGTTCCCTCTCCCACTCGGGCTCATCAGCTGCACCGCTTTCTCGCTCCTGTTGTCAGGTTAATGGGGTTTTTTCGCTTAATTAACGCCTGTAGCAGATAAAGCGCAAGTGTACAGGTTTTATATTTAAATACTGTTACGGAAGTGATACTAGAAAGCAGAGTTGTACCAGCCAAACACTCATTGTGTCTTTTTAGAGGATGATCACGTACAGTGGAACAATGTCAGGTTTTCTCTGGATCGTGCCAAACGTGTGGATCAGCAAGTGCCTCTTACACTGCGTGGGGTTTTTTTAATAAATATTTGTTATGCTTTTACTTTCCAAGTCATTGTAAGACCCTCGCGGACTAAGACTTTGCTCAGTCATCACTTAATATCTCTGAAACATCCTAAATGGTGTGAAAAGGTAGAGCAAAATGTTAACTTCCTTTGTATTTTACAAAAATATTTTTTCAGTGTTTTTCATTAAGTTTTCTGTATTATATATATAGGAAGTACATATATGCTGAACTATTTTTAACATATTTTGTGCTTTCGGGGAGAAAAAAACTAACAGGTATAGTTCTCCTCAGTAATTGATGTATAATAAATCACCAATTGCATGTGTAAGCAAGGTGTTATCAGATCTCAGTTAAGACTCAAGCCAGCACTTGCAGCACTTAAATATATTGTTTCAGTTTAAATTGAACTGCCCAGCTTTTCATGGAGTTTTCTGTCCTCAGTAGATCAATATTTGTTTGATAGCTAATTAGAAATTGTATATTCATTGTTACAGAGAAAGAAAACATGGCAAGTGTTGCTGTCAGAACGAAAGAAGCCACTAGAGATCTAGATCATTGTGATATCCCATACTATGTTTCTGAATTTGTGGAAAGAGAAGTTGGAAATGACTATGATTCCCTGAGGAATCTAGACAACCTGATTGATAAGCTATCTGAAAACAAAAAGCAGTTAGAAGAACAGGTAAGCATCTTTTTTTTTTATTTTTTTTCTTCTGAATACTTCTGAATTCTTCTGTATGACTGATTCAACTAAATGAGATGTATTAGTATCTCAAATGGTACTACTCTGCACAGAGCAGTGTTTTTATGTCAGACTTAATACTTTTCTGTGAATATAGGTACTTACAGTTTCATCAGAAGTCCCTAAAAGAATTCAGAACGCCTTAAAGAATGCAGAAGATTCTAAAACGTCTCTGAGTCGGCTTCTAGAGGAAGAAACTCTTCTGTCTGATTTGATCAATACCCACTTACTGAAAGCTCAGCCATGGATGGAGGATCTCGATGTACTGATCAGTCAAGTAGAAGAGATTGAGCGACACCTGGCCTATCTCAAATGGATTTCTCGAATAGAAGAGTTGAGGTAAAGTTTCTGCATACTATATATATGTATGTTCCAAGACTGGTAACCTATTTTATTCTCTCATTAAAATATTACAGATTCAAGAGAGTTAGATTTCTTTCATTTTTCAATATATCAATGATTATTTTCTGCTATCTTTAATGACTATTTGTCCTTGACTGCGCTTGTGTTTGACAGTGATAGCATCCAGCAATACCTGATGACCAACAACGTTGCAGAGGCAGCCAGTACTCTGGCGTTCATGGCAGAGCTGGATATTAAACTCCAGGAGTCATCTTGTTCTCATCTTCTTGCATTTGTGAGATCCACTGTTAAATTCTGGCATAAGATTCTTAAGGACAAACTGACGAGGTAAGAGACACACTGTGACTCCCTGGATCTGCCGTGTGCTGTGAGTTGGTGTTGAAGAGCTTGGTCTGTGTTGCAGTGACTTCGAGGAGGTGCTCGCACAGCTCCGCTGGCCCTTCGTGGGGCCGCCCCAGTCTCAGGCACTGGGCCTTGCTGCTCCAGCCAGTGCTCCCGACGTGTACAGCAACTTGGAGGTGTTGTTCTGTCAGCTTCTGAAATTGCAGACCTCGTATCCTTTTACAGTTGTGGTGTATTTTGGTAAGAATGATAAATGCTGGAGGTGGGCGTTCTCAAGGATAATTATTTAAAATTTTGTTCTTCCTAAAGATAGCATAATTTCAATTTGTGTTACTTTGTATTAACAGTAGAATATTGCGGAGGTGTTTTTTGGCCGTTTAGAAAATGCCAGGTGCCAAAGTTGTCCTTTTTGGCAGTAGCAACATTTTAACTCCAAGTCATCAGAGCTAGTGATCTTATAGTAGGTGATAGTTCAGGTTTCATGAGGATATGGCCTTACACACTTTGGTAAAATCACACACCCACGTTAGTAAAAATAAATGGTGATACATGTTTTATTTTACACAGTTAATGCTTTTCCTTTGTAGCCATATTTTAAATCCGCCTTAATCACAGTCCCACCTCAGATGAAAAAGAGGGAAAACTAAACATCCACGTCTTGATGGGAAACTTTGCAAAAGGGGGAGACTACGTGAGGATTTCCATTGTGCAGCAATAGTACTCTGCCTTTGGGTTTACCCAGAAGGCACTGCTGCTCATTCTGTTTCTGGGGTTTATGAATTAAATAAAGCACGGCTAACCATTTTTTGTGACTGTGGCTGCTTTTTTTTTTTAAAATCATGGAGTGGGAAGCTGCAAGACCACTGTACACAACGCTGAGTTGGTGACAATTTTGGGTCATTTAAATTACTTACATGAAAATGGAAAATCCTGTTTTGCATTTATTAATCCCAGTAGTCTTTATCCTCCTTTAACAAATATGAATAAGTATGTCTCTTGGACAGCCACTGTGTTTGGTTCTGACAATGGTGTTTTGCTGTGTTCTTTTTTTTTTAATTATATGTTTTCTAAATCAAACTCACTTAAGGGACCTGTATTGTCATTGAATAAATAATCCTTAGAGGCCTGAGTTATCCTATACATTATATAAAGTGCAATATTTTGAGTATCTTTTATATTTGAGGAATTGTACTGATTTCATAATACTGCCTTCAGCCAGTGAGGTAGAACTAAGCAGTGTTCTCTTTTATAAGCCCGTTGTATTGAAATGATGATGATGGGAGAATTGCACAATTAAATTCGTCCTTGACTGCCAAACTTAGAGATGAACTGTTAACCAAGCCTAAACAATTGCCAGAAAAGTACTCTTTACCCCCATCACCACCCATTGTCCTTCCGATACAGATCATGCTGAATCCTCTTCAGAAAAGATTCAAGTATCATTTCACTGGAAATAAACAAACCAATGTTCTAAACAAGGTATGGGAGAAAGCAGTTTGATATTTCTAAATTGCTTTTTTAAACAACAGATAGATTGCTGTATTTAAATTGTATAGGTTTCACACTTTTCTTTCTGAAATCAATATTCTACAAAAATTTGCAGTTTGTGTGCCTATGTAAGTGTGGACAGACACAGAGATAGCACTTGGAGACCTTTCAGAGGCCCAGGCATTTTCTCTGGGCTAAGTGATATTTTTCCTTTGACCAGATCCTTTTTGTTGTACCAAGAAATAAAGACCACACAGAAGAACAGGAGGAAGTATGCAAAGCAGAAAAGAGGCTCTCATCAGTGAGAAAGCTGTAGAGAAGGGAAAAATAAAAATGGAGCTTTTGCTTGAGAAGAAAGAGAATATTTGGTACATTTAAGACAATGCAAACCCAGAAATGTTTCTGTGATAATACTTTTATAAAAATCAAAGCTAAGTGAAACAGTGAGAGACTTGTGTGACCTGAGATCAAGAGAAGGTAGGAGAAGAGAGTGCTGATTTTAGAAATTTGTCCTAAGATATTAGTAGCACTTGAATAAATGTTGTTTGGATGCATTTAATAGTTTCTTTTCTTTTTCAAATAAGCCTGAGTGGTATTTAACACAAGTACTTATGTGGATTGGAAATCATGCAAAGTTCCTTGATGACAAAATCCAGCCAATACTGGACAAGGTGGGATCTTCAGTGAATGCTGGGGTAAGCACTTTCATGGTTTCATGTATGTGACTATCCAAGTCAGCTTCTGACAGATACTTGTGTAAGCCCATTTCCACTTGTTTCAGTGTGTGGTGAGACTTTGTCTAGCAGTAGTTTGCTGTGCACATATTTGCACATGGTAGTCCTTCCTGTCGCTGACATTTTATTCTCTTTTCTTTCAAAAGCTTGAATTCTCTCGTGCTCTAGTAATGCTGATTTTGGAGAAGTTGGCTGCTGATATTCCCTGCCTGTTGTATGATGATACACTCTTTTGTCACCTTGTGGATGAGGTACTGCTATTTGAGAGAGAGCTATACAGCATTCATGGTTACCTCAGCAGCTTTCCCAGCTGCATGCATATTCTGTCAGAAGAATCCTGCTTCCAAAGGTGGCTAACAGTGGAAAAAAAATGTAAGCCTTCCCATGGATTATACTGCACAATCAGAAAATATGGGTATACTTACACAACTGGCCTTCTCAAATAGGCTAAGTCACTTGGAAAGGGCTCCTACACAAAACATGCATGTTTTTAGACTCTGGTTATCCTGAATAAAAATTGATTAGGCTCTAATCATGCTTCTGTTGTTTGTAGGACTCTTGCCCCTAAGCTGTATAGAATCAAGTGGGGTTATTTTTAGACATTCGTGTGCAGACAAGGGTGGACTTTTAATTGAAATAAGGGAAAGGTATTGTTTTTGAGAAATGAGTATGAAATATATTGGAAAGGAGCAAGCCAACTCTTAAAAATCCAAAGCAAACCCCCAGTCAACTCTGACATAGCTGTTAACAGCACTGTAAATACAGATACATTGAAACTGGTTTTGTATGAAGCCAGTTGTCAGCAGTTTTTATAACCTGAAAATGCAAGACTTAACTTACTAGATATAAGGCTTTTATGTTTATATGCCTTAGAGGGGCTTTTGTTGGAATTTTTTTTAAACTAAAAACTTAAACAATTTACAAGTTCCATGCATCTCAGTTGCTCTTCAGAAAATGGACTCTATGCTTTCATCAGAGGCTGCATGGATATCACAGTACAAAGATATCACTGATGTAGATGAAATGAAAGTTCCAGACTGCGCTGAAACTTTTATGACTCTCTTGTTAGTTATAACAGGTAATTATACCTATGGGCATTGCTGTTGTTTGTAATGAATAGTAAAAGAACCCTTCAGCTAACAGATTTCTTTACTAAATATTCATTGTCAGCAGTAGTCACCAAATAATGTTGCAAAGTTGTGATGTTTGCAGTTTAATAAAAGCTTCCTGTTAGTTTTGTATTTTGGACATTAATGCATGAATAATCTTGAGATAGTGGCATGTTTACAAAATAATAATTACAAATATACGTACATTTACTTGACAGAATATAATTTGTTGTAATGCAGTAATAAATCATGTTATTCCTTTTGAATCTGAGAATTTAGAAGCTATTAAGTAACATCTGCTTTTCTGGAACGGAACATAAGAGCAAGTATGTTTTCAGGAGACAGTTGTGTATTCAGTGGCATTGTCTTTCTCTGCATGAGGATGCTTTAGGGGCCACAGTGGAGTGTGCAGTATAACCACACATTGCTTCAAGTGTTAGAACACAGACTGCTGGTGGAAGCAGGAGAGGGGAGAATGTTGTTTCTTTGCATGTTTAGCTTTTGCATGAGTAGTTTCCCTGAAACTGTTGAAATGTCAGCTGTTTTAAATACTGTATGATGTTCTCACAGGCATAAGGTGATGCAATAAGATGACTGTAGGGTTTCTTTCACCAGTGTTGGAAAACCTAAAAGCATTTTATTAATGTCTTTCCAGATAGGTATAAGAATCTTCCAACAGCTTCCAGGAAACTACAGTTCCTGGGCCTACAGAAGGAGTTAGTGGATGATTTCAGGATACGATTAACTCAAGTAATGAAGGAAGAGAGCAGAGCTTCCTTAGGATTCCGATACTGTGCCATCCTTAATGCTGTTAACTACATAGCAACGGTGTTGGCAGACTGGGCTGACAATGTAGTAAGTAATTGTTCTAATTTTGAAAAAAAAAAATTAAAAGTAGACTTTGGATGTTTGTTTCATAACAAACACTCTATTTTCAATGCTGTTTAAGTGTATTCAGAATAATTAATTACCAAAAATACAATGAGATGTAAATTCAGATTTAATAGATGTATAAATAAGGACAGGTTATTGTTTGAGATCTAAGCTGCTTTAATTATAAACTTACTAGGGAAATGCAAAGAGAGCCTGGGGACAGGAATAATCTGAACAGAAAAAAAAGTTTCATTTACATGGTTTTTTATTGTAAAAAGCTATTGAGTTGAGTTTGGAGATGTCTGAGCCAGCATTAAGAGTCCTGATGTTGAAGTGCAGGCAGTAGCCTATGCACAGGGCTTGAACTACTCCAGTAGCAGGTGAGTTTAAATAGATTCAGTGTGGGCATCTGTGTTGCAACACAGTTTAGGTGTGGCTTAGAAAGGCCACTTGCTGGTAGCTGAGAATTAGTTATTTTGCTGTACAATAGCCTGGTGGCAGCATGGCCATACTGCATCAGCTTTTCTATGGTTATTGGTGCAAAAGGTCAAAAAACACATAAAGCGTGCAGAATTAGGTATTTTGTCAGATATAGGCAGACTCCAAATTCTTTTTGTCTTCACAGGAAAGTGTGGCTCTAGCAAGGTATAATCTTGACTTGATAGGACAGCAACCTTCATGTTGTATAACTGCATCTACTACTAAATGTCTTGATCTGCTTAAAAGCAAAACCAACGACTTGGTTATGTCACATTAAACTTGATAAACTCAATCAATTTTCTTGCTGTTGTCAGCACAGCAAATTTAGGATTTAATGCTCATTTATAAAAATATTACAATAAAAGTTTACTTTGCAAATGTTAAAAAGGTCAAGTAGGTTTTTTTAAAGCATTCTACTATCAATCTTAAAATATCTTTTTAGTTTTTCTCTAGATATGTTCCCATTACCTATCTGCTGTTTTATCTGAAACTCGTATCAGTTCCATCACTAGAATTAAACCAGTATGTTTTGTTTTTCACTAAATTGGGACCACAGGGAAAGATAAGAAAGTGTTTTTAAAATCTTAAGTTTTTAAGCTTATAATTTTGCCAGGAGAGTGTTTTCTAGAACTGTGCCTGCCAAAGTACCAATGAAAAGTTCAAATGGCAAGATTATTTCCTGTGGTGTTCATACCTGGTTTTGTTCCCTAGTTCTTCCTGCAGCTCCAGCAGGCCGAGCTGGAGGTCCGTGCAGAGAGTGATGCTGTGAGTCAGCTCCAGCTGGGGCAGTTGGCATCCATGGAGAGCTCTGTATTTGACGAGATGATCAACCTCCTGGAGCGCCTCAAGCACGACATGCTGACCCGCCAAGTAGACCATGTCTTCAGGGAGGTCAAAGATGCTGCAAAGCTGTACAAAAAAGAGAGGTGATTGTCTGTTTAATCTCTTCCCATATTACAGCATTATTTCCTGTTAAAAATACTGAGGTAAATAAAGGCAGGAATAGATAATAGGCAGATTTTTTTTTTCCTGAGTAGGAATGCTGCAGGGTAGTAAGTTTTGGAAAATTCTCTCAATACTTAGAACTATTTTCATGCTATGTTTTGTAAAGGAGTTCCCCCATTAGTGGGTGCATTAACTTAAAAACCCTAGGAAGAATTCTGGATCACTCTAGTTTGGACAAGAATTATTTTATACATAGTAGTATTAAAGATTTGATGCAAAATGGCCTGTAATGACTGTTCTGTCTTCACAGTCTCATAGGGCTTCTTGAATATTTCCCCTGAGTAGAACTCTGAAGAAATAGAACTCAGTGATTTCCAGATTAGATGGCGTTTCTTGGAATGACATGTTCGGAGATTTATAACTAAAGCATGAGTTTAATATTAAATGAAATTCAAACATAGCATTAGACTGATAACTTTTAGATTAGAAACGGGAAAGGAGAACTGTCTCTGAACCATTGTAAATGTAAGATTTTTTTTCAAAGGATAATTTTAACCTCAGTTGTTGTAGTATGAGTAATTTCATTATAATGACTCCAGTGCACTCTTTTCTCTCAGGTGGTTGTCTTTACCATCTCAATCAGAGCAAGCAGTGATGTCTTTGTCCAGCACAGCCTGCCCCATGTTGCAGACCCTACGAGACCGTTTGCTACAACTGGAACAGCAGCTCTGTCACTCCCTGTTCAAAATCTTCTGGCAAATGCTTGCAGAGAAAGTGGATCTGTACATCTATCAGGAAGTAGGTGTCAATGTGACCTGTGCAATACCATGTAGTGTCAGTGACCGGCTTAAACAGCAGATGCACCTCTTTGTGTTCGTAGATAATTATGGCAAATCATTTCAATGAAGGAGGAGCAGCACAGCTTCAGTTTGACATGAGTAGAAATTTGTTCCCTTTATTTTCACACTACTGCAAGAGGCCAGAGAACTACTTCAAGCAGTAAGTAGGCAAAGTTCTGAACTACTGGTATGTCAAAAGTGAGTGTCCAGGTGAATACGCATGTTTTATGTGAGACCAAGATTTTTTCAAAGTTAGTTTTGATCTGTGCTTTTAAAATATGTAGATGATTTATGCTTCTGATGTTTCCAACTAGGAAAGTTTTGATTCTGCAGCCTGTACTCAGCAACCGAGTGTGATGTGTTCTGGAGTATTTTGTGCAGTTGGGATGTTTAGGTAGACTAACTTATAGAAGGATTATTAAGCAGCACAGACTATTGAAATCGGGGCCAAAGAAACTAATCAAAGATACAGTTACAAGACAATAAACTTTATTGTTATACAAAAGACTACTTTAAACTATATTCCTGCTCAGCACTGCCTTGTGCAGCAGTCTAGTTGCTGTCATGGATGAGAAGCTACTACTTTATTTGTGGTTAGTCTTTTTCACACAGCCCACAGTCTTCTATAGAGTCCAGCATCAAACTCCTAGGCTAACTGGGGCAGAAATCTTAATATTTTTAAACCAACATGGATCATGGAAGTTTTTTTTGATACACTTCAATTTGTGCACACAGTGATTATGTTATGGGTGCTGCTTACATTAATCCATGTAACTCTTTCCTCCAGCATAAAAGAAGCCTGCATTATCCTGAACCTGAATATTGGCTCTGCCTTGCTTCTGAAGGATGTCCTACAATCAGCTTCAGAAAATGAACCTTTAAAACCAAGCCAGCCCTCTGCAATGGCAGCACTAAATGAACTTGGAGTTTATAAACTGGCTCAGAAGGATGTTGAGATTCTTCTCAATTTAAGAGCTAGTTGGCCAAATACAGGAAAATAAAGACTCCTTCAGCAATGATTAATATCTTAGTCTAGATTATTTATTTCAAACAAAAGCAAATATGTTTTAATATACTTGCGTTATTTTTTTCAATTCTGTATACTGAACAACTGGATTAATCGGATCTTATGCCTTATTCTATACAGTTTTTAAGAAAAATTCAAAGACAGAGGAAATAAGTCACTTCGTTTTCATTCATACTAATTCATTTTTTCTTTTCTGTATGAGAGCCCTAATTTTTTGAAAAGTTTCTCCTTAAAAATTGCATAAATAGCATGTGGTAAATTTGAAAATAGCACTTTACTTGGAAGTGCTCTCGATCTTTCCCTGTAGACATTTATCATAACTTGTTGAAGTTGCTTTTTCCTTAAAAGAAGACCCCAAAAAACCAAAACACAGCACAAGCCCAAAAACCAACTTAAAGTTAACTTTATTAAATGGTAATGAGCTAACAGATAACAATTCCTTACCGTAAGCTACAACCTGAAGGAGAAAACTCCAAAACACTATTTTAGTTGCGTAAGAGATCTCTACTTTTTTTTTTTTTTAACCATCTAAATTTATTAAGAAAAGGAATTCTTAAAGGATATCCCTCCAGTGCCTGGTAGAGATGAATGAGTTCTTGTAATCTGTCCTTTTCAGCTGATTGCTCATCTGGAGGGTGGGGGGATACAAGAAAAAGAGAACTACTTAAAATCAGCTATCCACAGCTGACAAACCAGAAGAAAAACTGAGGAAGATGCCTATTTTTAATATATATAGCAGACCAGTGCTCAAACTAATACACAGCCCAGCTCTCCAGCATCCTTTTCTTCCTAAGACAGAAAAAGAAAACCTCTAGTTAGATAACAACGTGAATAATTAGTTCATTACCTTTCAGTAATTGCAACAGTTACCAAAAATTGCCCCTAGAACCACACCCTTGACTATGAGAAACTATTAAAAGTTGGAGCTCATTTCATCCACAGCTGTAGTACCACCCCTGGCAAAGAAGACAGCAGTGCCTCACTGTTTCACTCTTCTAGATCGGTATTGGAGCCCCTGGGCTGCCTGACGAGAGGGGTAGGTAAGGTGAGAGGTCTCCTGCGAGAGGATCCTGAAACAGGTGGTGGAGGAGAATGGAGTTTGGTTCGATGATTTTAGGCTATTTTGGGATGATTTAGTGTGATTTTGGTGATACTTTGGGATGATTTTAGAGCAAGCCAAGCAAGGTCAGGCAGTAAACTCCCCTTTTAGTCTTGCAATGACGAGTGACAGTGGTAAGCTTAAACCACCCAGCCTTTAATTATGTAGTTTTGTAAATAAAAAATAAATCTCTAAGGTATCTTCTACGTGTCTCCAACCCCAAAACCCCCTCAACTTTCAATTAAACTTACACTCCTTCCTTGAATACATCCAGTGTGACAGTTTCATCATCTCCAACTTCCAGATCCTCGTCGCTCAGTCCCAAAGTTTTAAGAGCTGAATTTAAGGAAAGAGAATTTACCTTTGTGAGTTTTTTGAAAGATGGACTTAACATCTTAAAGGGGCCTGGATCAAAAAAAAGGTAAATGTATGTAACTTCGCAACACATAATTTAACTTCCCGTGTTCCAGGTGGTGTGTTGGCAGGTGTGTGGATAATTCTACAGTACACAGATGGGTGATATAAGGTATCAATAAGGAACTAACACTGAGAGAGTTAATCAAAGTAGGGACTTTTGCTGAAGTCGCAAAGACAGACTGCATGGTTGAGGCCACAAATAGCTACAAATATAGAAACAGGGAATATGTTATGGTTGCTACCAGTACCTGGCCTTGCAGCTTCTAAAATAGAATGGGCACCATATGAAACTAAGATAAATCAGGAAATATGTCAAGAAAATAAGATAATTATAGAAGTTTGCTAATTAGACCGGTTCAAGTTGCCAACAAAACTGGTTTAAGTTACTTTTTGAGCCAAGTCGAAAAGGACACAGCGAGGAAGCCCCACGATCTTCATCCCCGAGACCCCCGAAGACCCTGGCCCAGGAAAAATGGAAACCAATGAGCAAACTCAGATGGGAGGAGCACAGGGTGGAGAGAATGGGAATTACTTCTCGGAATGGATTAGAATAAGCCTGCCTTTTCTAAGAAAATAATGCATATGTATAAAAAAATAATGAATATGCATGTTGTAGCTGTATTTAAACAGGCCTGTGAGCACAGCCAGGTGTGCATGTTTTGGTGGAGCAATTCCCCATGCACCCAGCGCTGAATAAAAACACCTCCTCTACAACTACCTAGCTGTGGGGCCTTTTTCCGCAGGTCACGGGTAACTTTGAGACTGTTTTTTTAGCTCTCTGCTCGGGCGGGACGCACCTTCCCTGTACTGCGCTGCCGTGATGTGGCCCTGGCCCAGCACGTCCAGCAGGCTGAACATCGCCTCCAGGTTGGCCTCGTCCATCAGCTCCGGGAACTCGCCCTCGGCCCGCCGCCCAGCCTTCACCCTCTCCAGCACCTCGATCAGGAACTCGCGTGGCTTTTCTGCAACCGAGCCATGAGAGGGGAGGGCTCAGCGGGGCCCCGCAGGCCCTGCCCCGCTCCCATGGCCGGGGCGGTGGGACAGCAGCAGTGCCCGGGCCCCGCAGGCCCTGC
>JAWWEW010000041.1:12681271-12937877 GCA_035583185.1 Anabacerthia variegaticeps
CTGACCTAAACAGGCCCTGACATAAACCAGGCCCTGACCTAAACCAGGCCCTGACCTAAACCAGGCCCTGACCTAAACAGGCCCTGACCTAAAGCAGCACCAGTTTCCTTCCCCTCACCATGAGGAGAGCTGCTCCCATCAGTGTGGTGTGTCCGTGGCCCTCCTGCCCCAGGGGCCCTGCCCGGGCAGCCAGGTCGGACTGCAGGGTCCCCTTCGAGCCTGGCAATGCGAGACTAAGAGGTTACATTTTAAAATCGTCATAAGGGCCTGCAGCATAGCCCATGCAAACAAGAAACATCAAGGAAGCTTTGGATTGTACCACCCAGTGAGTAGGAGAAAGATAATCAAGTGCCCCACTTAAAAAACAAACAAACAAACCAAAACCCAAGCAAATCCACATTGATATAATTATCCGCCATCAGATAAATAAGTGTATAGTAAAGAACAATGGTATTCCTGCGAAAAGTCTAGCCCTATAAACAACTATTTGCCACAACTAAACCATCACAAAACATTATAGAATTCTCCTTTTTATTTTCTTAGATAAACTGGGAGAAAGGCAGCATCCAAAACTGCAGAGATTGTACAGCCATGCTCTGTATTCTCTGGTATTTAAAACTGGTTATGCTCCCTGCTTCGAGTCTTAATTAGGGCTAAAGGAATTGTAGGTTTCTAATTGTTACCTCCTATGACACTCACCTGGCAGTGATGGAAATGTCCTTTTCGTAAGGAATACATTCCATAGTTACTGAACCCATTCCTGCATTTGTGTTTTCTATGCCTTTCAACAGTTTTCTATGTCTTTCAAAGCATTAGCAAAATTTTTTCCTAAAAAAGAGCAATGGGAGAAAGTGTAGATTGAAATGTGAAGAAGTACCAACTAGAAAAAGAGCTGGTCAGCAGGGGAGAGAGAAAGACATGGAAAATTTTGTCATAAAATGAGAACCTAAGGATAGAAATATTGAAGGGAAAGGAAGCAGCAAATGAAAGACTGGCTGGTAGGTAGGTAGGTTAGGTCAGTGTCTGGGGCAGGGAAAACAGCTTTTGGCAAAGGATGTTTCTTCTTGAGTGGTCAACAAAGATAACCAGTATGCAATACATATGTTGAAAGCTGAAATTTTAAGAATAAACACAGGAATGATAGATTTAAGTGTGTTTCTCTAAGGAATGGTTAAAAAAATCACTAAGCAGAGCAAACTTCTACTTGATTTACAATTAGAAATATGTATTTTTAAGTCCTATTTTGCTGTTAAGGAAACACTATTTCCTTGAAATAATGTTCTGATAATGAATCATGTATTTATTATTTAAGTAATAAATTATTATCCTCAGTTCATATCATGATAGTATCAGTATATGTCTGAATCCTAAAACTGTAATAGTATAGGATAATTTGTGAAAAGCTCACATGGACTATAGGAAGGGAAACAACTTTTGGTGACTAAGAAAAGCAGAATTTGACAAACATCTGAAAGTATTCTGGTTCCATTATAGAGATGCTGCTAAATGAGTTTTAATAAGGAACTAAAGGACCAAATTATTTTCATGTGTTTAAAATGTCCTGGTTATATAATCTGAATTTGTTTGAAAGACTTAATACCTGTTGTGACAGAAGCTGAGCCTTCTACAGAATATCATTAGTAATTTAAGCCTTTTATCTAATTTAATAAGACTAAATAGACTACCTGGGTTGTAATGAAGAGGAATGGGGACTGCAGGGCAGATATGGAGCAGATTGCAGAACAAGCATTTTTCTTGCAGGGGAAAACAGGCAGATGGACATGTTTTTCCAAATGGGAGTGCTAGAAGGCTAAAGCCTAGGGCTGTGGGAAAAGACATGAGCAGGATGGGCTGGGAAAGGTCTGCCATATGCGTCCTGGGCACAGAGCTGCTGGGAGCAGCTCCTTTAGTGCTTCACCTGCCTCTGCTCCTCCTCAGCAGGGACATTAGAAAGGACTCTGTGCTAGCGAGCATAGGATGAGCTGTAGGGATTAGGTCCTGCCACTTCTGTAGCTGCTCTGGAAGAGCTGTACTGCACCTTTCCTCTGTGTGACCTCAAGGACTTCCAAGATATAGGTGAGGTTCTTGACAGGGGATTTTACACTATACATTTATAGAAGAAAGTCCTTAACTGCAGAAATATTGAGTTTCTGGGTATTAATTATCTCATCAGCCAGAACTATGTTTTTCATTGGTTTGACTGCATAGAACAGCAGAATAATTTAGGTTGGAATGGTCATCTGGAGATCATATGGTCAACTCCCTTCCCTCCTCAAACTGGGCTAATGTCAAAGATAGCTATCTCCAGGATGGAGATTCCACATCATCATTTGGTCCCTGTGCCAGTGCTCAACTACATTGCAAACTTTTTGCCTTGCCTCTAATCAGAACTCCCCTTGCTCTACCTTATCTCTATTGCTTCTTGCCATTTGCACCACCAGAAAGTGTCTGGCTCCATCTTTTCCAATCACCCATCTGGTAGCTGAAAACAGCACTCAGGCCCCTCTCCCCTGCTCAATTTTCTAGTTGTCAAACTGAACAAAACTCTTTTTTAGCATATCATTTTACTCGATAAACTCCAGCTACTGATCCTCTTGTCGGCAGTCCTCTTGGACTCACTTCAGTTCCCAAGCTGTGTCTTGTGCAGGCCCAAACTCAGCTCTGCAGATTCAGCCTCACAAGTGCCAAAATCCATTCCCTCTGCTTGCTGCCTACATTCCTAAGACATGCAGATAGCAGTCAGACTGCTGGAGCTCAGGCTGTGTAACATTCAGTTCCCTTACTGACTCAAGCTCAGCTTGTCCACCAGTCTCTTTTTCTGCAGAGTTGCTTTCTTGCCAGTCAGCACCCATCTTTTTCCATGACATGGGGTTATGCCTCTCTCCCAGGTGCAGAGCTCTGCATTTTAGATGAACCCAATGAGGTTCCTGTCAGCCCAATTTTCTAACCTCTTGAGCTGCCTCTGAAGGACAGCCCTGCTCCTGCTGTATTATATTATTATATATTGTTGTTACCCATGAATCTGCAACCCATCACTAACATCCAGGATGGTGATGAAGCCCTTCAACGTTATCTGGCCCAGTGTTAACCCCTCAGGCATGTTACCAATACCAACCAGACTTCAAAGAACCCACTGCAGCCCTCTGAGTCTGGCTATTGAGCTGGTTTTCCACTCACCTCATAGTTCTCACCTTGAATCCAGCTCTCTCCAATTTATTGTAATACAAAAGCAGATGGCGTCAAAAGCCTTGCTAAGATCCAAGTAGACAACATCCTCTGTTCAGTAGCTGAGGGCAGTTGTTTTATCACAGAAAGGAAGCAGGGTGGTTAGACAAAGTGACAGCTTGGTAAATCCAAGTTGTCCGAGCATGGCTTCTAGGAGAGTTTGTTTCATAATCTGCCTGGGCTGAGCAGCCTGTAGTTCCCTGGGTCTTTCCTGAAAATGGACAGTGCTTTTGCCTTTTTCCAGTCCTTAGAACCCCTGTACCCTGTTCATGATCTCTCAGGGATGAGAGAAGCCTTGTAACGGTATCAGCCTGCATCCTTGAATCAGGCCCAGCCTTTCCCATGGGCTGCTAGAGATCCAGGATAAGCAGTGCTTAACTCAGGCTTCCTCTTTTGCAGTTAGTACCTCATTGCCCAGCATCTGCCCAAACCTCTGAGCACAGACCTCCCCAGTTAAAACCTGAAGCAAAGGCAGCAACAAGTACACCTCAGTCATGCCCCTGTCCTCTGTCTCCAGGTTACCCACCCCACGTAGTGGGGCACACATTTTACTTACCCTTCCTTCCATGTTAATGTACTGAAAGTGTCCTTCATATCCCTCATAATTTCAACTCCAGCTGAGCTGTGGCTTTCCTAGCTCCGCTCCAGCATCCCTAGGCAGTGTTATTCCCCTAGGGTAGCCCACCCCGTTTCCAGTCTGTGTACTTGCCTTTTGCATCTGCCTTCAGTGAGGAGCTCCCCATCCACCATGCTGGCCTTCTCCCATGTCTGCTCAACTTCGGCCAGATCAAAACCGACTGTTCCTGTGCTCCAGCTAGCTCTCCTGGGCCCTTCAGGGCACTCTTCTGTGGGATTCTGCCAGCAAAATGCCTGCAGGAAACAAAGTCTGCTCTCCTAAATTCCAGGGTTGCAATTCAACTATTTATCTTCCTCACTTCCCTCAGAACCATAAGCTTTGCTATGTTGTAGTCACTGCTGCCAAGGCTGCCACCAGTGTCACTGTTCCCAGCAGCCCTTCCTTATGTGTGAGCAGCATGTCTAGCATAGCCCCACTCGCCTTGTTGAGCACTTCTGTCAGGAAATTGTCCTTGATGTACTGCAGAAGTAGTTGGATCTCTTGTGCCTCCACCATGTTGCCACCCCAGACCCCTCCACAAGAACAAGAGCCTGCGGTTGTCAGGCCACACTGTGAATGTCGGCTTTATTACTTTTCCAGTCAGCTGCAAAATAAAGAGTAAACCTGTCATCAGAAATCATGCACTGGGAAAAAATAAATATCAGGAATTAGAAAAATACTTCTTGTTTCTGAGTCAAGGAAAAGTAAAAATGTGTAACAAAGAGGCTAGTTTAATATCAGAAGATTCTGCTGTCTTATAGAACTGTCCACTTTCCAGATGGCTGAAAACCCAAGAAACTGATTCCCTAGAACTACAGTGGGACTCCTCCTGAAGGCAAAGGGAAAAAAAGGAGTTATTTTAGCAGGAGGTTGCATTCTTTAAGCATAGTAGATTTATCTGTTTAAGTATGGCTCTGAGCCCATAGCTCTTAAGACCACAGATGCTTTTATTCTAGCAGCACATGTAGAACTTATACCAAAAGGCGTTCACACCTGTGGCATTCTGTAAATGCTCATGTGAGGCAACTTTTCTGAAAAACTACTCCTGTGGTGTCACATCAACCATGTTGGCAACTGCTCCAAGTTAATCAAACCGAGATTCAATTTCGGAGCTAAATCTGCCCGGTTTGGGAAATGTGCAAAGGGCACAGCTGAATGTTGAGCAGCATCTCAGCCCTGAGATGAGCTCAGTTGGTCAGAGCATGCTGCCAATAATATTAAGGTTATGGGTTTGATCCCTGTATGGGCCATTCACTTAAGAGCTGGACTCAGTGATCCTTGTGGGTCCTTTCCAACTCAGAACAGTCTGTGACTCTGTGATTGCAAATACTACTGGTGTCCTTATCCTCAAATCAACTTCTCCTAGATGCCGATTATTATTGCTGGCAAACCTCCCCTAAAGCCTCTCTTCTCCTTTCTGTAGGGAGAGCAGATCACAGACCAGAGCTAAATATTTCTGGGGCAGCCATAAACAAAAAACCCATACACAACAGAATCCAGCCTGTGTCATTTGTGATGCTACAAAATGGGAACACGAGTATGTGTACAGTCTGCCATGGAACCTCCAGCTGAAGGGCAAACAGGGGCCTGCTGCTGAATGGTTGGCTTTAGCTTTCTTCTACTTCAGAAAATATCTTTTAAAAGAGATCTGCATTTGTTTTGAGTAGTTCTCAGAACTACGAGGAGTACTCAAGGAACAAACAGCATAAAATTTGCATGAAATAAACATTCTTGTGTTCTGAAGTCTGAATCTGTTGTATGACTCTACTCCAAATATTTCTGGAATCCGTATTTGGCATTTTTTCCAATTGTGAATCCTGACACATTTGGAAGAATAAAACAGATACTGGTTGCACACAGCAATTACTTTCTTCTGAAATAAATAGTTCTGTGGTAAAAACAGAAGCATAAAAACTAGAGTGCAATGAATAAAAAAGTCACAGTGTGATCTGCCTCCCTGTGAAATTGGTGGCATTTAGAGAATATGAGCAGAAGAGCAGTGCTACCAGCAAAGTACTTGGTGCATAACAAAAAAAAAACAGGGGAGACCCAACTCCAGCAAGAGAACAGTTTATAAATCATTTCAACAAACCTGCAAGAGCTAAAAAACTACTGATTCATATTTGGGAAAAAAAGGCAGTGGTCTTCAACCTTTGCTGGCCATGGGCAATGATGGCAAACGACCAATAACTCATGGCAGCAATATTTGTTTTCTTGGATGTAGCTTTGATTTCTAATGGCTGCTAGAAATAGCAAAGCATCTTAAAACAGTGTCACTCTTCAGCCATACATGGGCCCCACTCGTATCAGATGAACTTCGTCATCTACCATTATTCATGAAGTGCGTTTTTTCTACACTGGAAAAGAAAAAAAAAAAAAAAAAGCTTTCAAAAATATCAGCAGCTCAGACCAAGGCACTAATTGTACAGTAAAGAGGAAATCCAGGATTAGCTTTTGCGACAGGTATCAAAAGGTGCAGGACATTACACAGAAAGCTGTTTACCTAGAAGGTAGAATCACCCCCCTTCGATTCCCATTTCCTGTAATGCAGCCCAGCTTCCTCATCCTCTGCCAGTTCTGAGTGTGTGCACACAAAAATGCACTTTTCAGTCCAAATAGCTTTCTTTTAAAAAAGATCATACCGTAATTGTGAGCATCTTCCCTACAGTATCTCCAAGCCAGTTTCCAGATACTTCATAAAAGGAGCATAAAAATGTACATCTTCCCCAGATTTGCAGAAGAGGGTGGCTGCGAGGGGAAAAACTGCAATCCTCTCTGCAGAGCTGTGGAGCCAATGAACAATTTAAGTCTCATTTGATCTGTAATTGGAACAGGCTTTACACAGAACAAGAATCTTAACGCCTAGATAAGAGCTGCATTTTTAGTATTAACAACGATAAAAAGACTGGTTATAAATTTGTACTGCCCATTGAAGTGAGAATTCCTAAATCCAGCAGCTGTAACGAAGTTAATTCTTATACTGATAAGGAATGAGAAAATGCATTCAGCTAAGCAAAGGAATTTAAAAATGATTTATCAGTGCAAAAAACCTCAGTAGCTGATCGTCGCACGTGTCCTGACACATAAATACAGAAATATTTTAGACACGAATGCCAAAAATAATCCCAGAGCAATTCAGCCCGTACAGAAAGCTGGGCAGATCTTTCGAGGTGCCCAGGGAATTCTCAGTGCTGGGTATCTCCACAGTGTGTTTCAGCCTCTGGGAAGAGAAAGGGCAGCCTTGCAACACATACCATTTTTTGCTTTGCAGTGAGAAATAATGACAAACCCCATCAGTTTCTTACAAACATATAAATTATTTTATTTACAAAGCCATGTTACAAAAAAAAATAATAATAAAGCAAAAAACAAAAAATACAATCGCTCACTAGAGAATATCTCCAGGCCCGGTGTTGAACCATGGCAGTATCAATCAGATACATGTTTGTTCTGGTTTTCCTTTTTTAAACTGTAAGCCATAGAATTTACTATTTACACCTACTTTAGACATTTATTCTGCTTACAATTATCACAAGCATGGAATGAATTCTATTTGATACTGCTAATACATAAAGGTGCAGGACAAAGAATGAAAATACTTAGTGTTACAAAATATGGATTGTAGAAAAGAAATTGGCTGTACAAGTATGGCATTTTTTTTTTCTTAGAATGATTGGACATGCTTTCTTCAAAAGTCTTCTGGAAAAGGTTCTAAAATCTGTAGTAGGAAAGCACAATATAGCAGGTGCAAATTCATTTCTGTGCAACAACAGTTATTTAATATATCCCATGACTGACCAGCTATGCAAAACCCACAGAGTTTTGTTAAAGTGCCATGGGTCAACAGCATAACAAAATATAAGGTGTAAATAGAAAAATTTCTTTTTTTCTTCTTTTTTTTTTAAAACAATAGTTCACTGAGAATCAGCAATAATAGAATATGCTGTATAAACTATTCTCTACAAAGGTCGATCAGCACTATTTACAATTGTTACATCGATACAAAAGAAGGCATACAAGTTATCCAAGTCGCTTTTTATGGCTGACGGGCCTATGCATTGCGTATGTGTAACAACCAAAGCTTCTGAGCCTCTATTGCTGGAAACAAATCACAAGATTTTCAGGCAAATGGGGAAGAAAAAGAACTACCAAGTGAATGCTACGCTAAGAATGCATTATAGGCTGGTCCAGTTTGTATCCATTTTTTTTTTTCCCAAAAGTTTATTCCATTTCACTTTGCAGGCTAAAATTTTCGATACATTTAATTAAATAATGATTCTTTGATGATGAAAGAACACTGCGGGATTTTACTTCGTGCTTAACTTTCCTGAAATGCTGTCAGGTGTAAGCCAGTTGAAAACAAAATTTAAGCAGCATTCAAAGGACAGGCTCCATAATTCAGCTTTCCAATTAAAAGATGCATGGAAAGAGCTAAAGCTTTCTAAAACTACAAAATTGCTCCTTCAGTCACTGATTAGCATTATTTCTCAGAAGCAACCACTGAATCTCACAACCACTGTTTTCCCTCAACAACTAGAAATAGCAGTTCATTGATTACAGAGGATGACTTTGTTACTGAGATTTTTAAAATCCTGCAGTTTTATAACTCAAAATAAATTAAAAAAATCATCATAGTACTGCTCCTAAAACTGAACAAGACAAAAATTGTGCAAAAATAACAAAGATATGTACACATTTTTCAGTCTGAAGAAATGTACAATAAAAACATAATTCAAAGAACATTTTAAAAATATAAACATTGCTTAAACTTTCCTAAGTTTCATACTGTTTCTGAAACTATACCGGTCAGTTAGCTCTGAAGTATAGCAAAACATAAATTATTACAAAATTAACACTATAAAAATTTATTTTAAGAATATTTCTAAACTTTTTTCAAAGGGTCTAGCCTTGTTTATAATTGCTTAAACATTTTTAGTCTTAAAATTTGCCTTAAGCCTTCTTTTTTTAAAAAAGAAAGTAGTAATAATCTCCCTATTTGCAGTCTCTCGCCTTTCCCCAAGATGTAAATAAACCAGCATATAAGTGCACTTTTAACACTGTAGAAATAAAAATTAACTCCTCTGTACTATTGTTCCAGTACCTAGTATTGGCTTCCTGATTATAAAATCTATATTTTATTAAAAAATTATTCAGTAATCCTATAAGAAACACTGTCAGTGCAATTCTATTAATGCAAGCCAATCTGCTCAACTCCTGTTCTTGCAAACCCAAACTGTTCACCCAGCTTATCAAGTGCTGTGTTTTTAAGGGTGTAGAAATCCCACGGGATAGGGGGATTTCACATGTTGAGCCCCTGATAACAGTAATTACAGTTTGGTGCAAAACTCCGCTATGCATTGATTGAAGTAAAGATTCCTTAAGAGCCTGATCCTGGACGAGGCTGAACACTCAGAATTCCCACTGAAATTATTAAATGCTGTAGGTACAGAGCACCAGTCAGGATTAGTCCCTAAAGTTGCAGTGCCCCAGCTGTTTGCAAATTACTAAGAAATGCACTCAATTTTTATCCATAGGACAAGCTTAAATACAGAATTACTGTAATTTTTATTTAATGAAAAAATTTGGAGATCCTTTAAATAAATTCAAATCATGATCTGGATTTTTTTTTTTTGGAATGTCCACTGTTCTGGTAAGGAAACAAAGGGAGCATTGCAACGCTAACAGCTTTAAAAGGCATGAAACATAACCAAGCAGAACGCACAGATCAGTGGCAAATACAAGTGGAAAAACTAAACAAATCACTATTACAGTTTTCTGTAAATTTAATTCTCTTTAAAACCACAAATTCATAAAAGGTTAAATCCATCTGCAGGACATAGAAAAGAAAAACCCTGTGGAGTAGGGCTGCTGAGAGCTAGAGATTATAGGCTGGTTCCTTTTCCTTGTTATGGAAGAGTCCTTATTCTACCAGTCCGGTTTGATGTCTTCTAAAAGAGAAACCAGAGCCAGGTTCAAAATCACACAATGTCTTTTGGTATATAACACTTCAAAAACGTCTGTGTCTGACAGTACTCAAAGCAGGAACTTATTTCAAGTCCCTGAAATAAATTTCCTCCCTGTTTACTGACTACATTAGACCTTTAAGAAAAGGAACTGCTTTGAAAAAACAGCATATTTCCTTTTGGGACTGTATGATTTTAGTAAGCTTTGGTGAATCTCACGTTCATTAACTTGGTGTATCATTACAAATAAAGAGCAGCAATTAGACGACAACTCTGAAGAATCTTTTCCTCTACACAGCATGTTTTCATGCACAAGGAATCCTCATACAGCACACACGTTGTCACCTTCCCTTAATAAAATGATCTAGTTACTCAGTATTTAAAAACCACCGCATACTGAGGTCTTGAAGTGTTAACACTTCCAGGCACCTAAAAGCACTATGAAGACAAAAACACTTGATTAGTGAAAAACCTGGAACAAGGATAAAATCTGGAGAAAACAAACTTTTAATACATAGTTTGTATTAGCAGGCACAAATAATTTGACTGTAAAACAACCACTCCATTAATGTTTGTTAAAAACGAAGTAGTTCTTGTAGGGAAAAGTAGTATTTTTTTTACTAAAGCAACAATAGTTGGAAAAACAGGCATGCTTTTGTGTATACTTGTTCAGGTCTCAAAGAGATGCAGCACCATTCCAATTAAATGCTAATTGAGAACAATCCATCTGATTTAACCTTACTGAGTTTAAGGCAATGGGAGAAAACCGACAGGCCCACAACAGTTATCCTCACGATCCACAGTTCCATGGGAGCACCTGAGTGCACTTCAACACACGAGCAAATGACCGAGAGAAACTACTCATGTGACATCAAAATAAGAACAGGCCGCCTTCGGCTCTCTCCTCAGTGATGAGAAACACCCAGTTATCAGTGGCAGGTGACTCTCCCAGCACTGCCATGTCCTCTCGGCTGCCCTTGGAAGGCGAGTGGGAATCTTTCCCAGCTGGACTGCACGCAGCCGGTCACAGGTGCACACACGGCTGGGTCTACAGCCCAACACAGTTTCCCAGACTCTACATTCTCACCCAGCCACTCGACCCTGTGATGAGTTATGGACCCCTCTCCCTGCTCCTCCCTTTGGCTCCCGCTCTGCACCAGCAGACAGCCCTGGCAGGCTGCCTGGCCAGGGAACACAGCAGAGCCAGCCCAGAGGAACTGCTCGATATGCACATTTAGCTTGTCAGCTGCAACTCTGCTTCCAACTGCATTGTTAGAAGTCTGTTGTTGTGATGTATTCATGAAAACTTGCCTGATTTTTCCAACTATAAACCTTTGTGTAGGGCAGAGACTGTCTCTGCCTACAGACCTTGCTTCCCTTGGACTCCCTGATTATCATGGTTATACCAACACTAACGTTAAAAACAAGGCAGATCAGGTTCCCCAGTAGTATCTTTACTGACACAGCAAAAACTGTAGATCCAGTTATTGTTACCTCATTATTAACACTTTCATAGTGAAATATTATAGCACAGTTTAAGACTGAAATGTTATTTAGAGATTATTTCATTGCAAGGTTGGAGATGAAAGCTGTCAACAAAGCAGCTCGGATTTCAAAGTGACAAGCATTTATTAAATAGGGAATTATTATTCATGGGCCTAAATACTAAAATCTTGTGTTAGTTAAAAAAAAAAAGTTTAATAAAACTTAATATCAATTTGATTTTATTTTCTATTTGTACTGAGCTCCACATTCAACTACCAAACTGACAGAAACGTATTTTTAAAAATAAAGAGTTTGTGAGGCTTAACACAAGGAAAACACTTCTACTTTGATAAATTTATGAAAATAGGCAGCTGGAGAGCTCTGCAATAGCCTCAGTTTACATAAGGCTGCCACAAAATTAATGTTTTGTACTCTTAGGTTTTCCCCATGGGATCTAGGCAACAGAGCCCAGCAAGTTCTGCTCCTCGGGTAGTGTGTATGTTATACTAACACAGGAGCAGGAGGCTAAAGCAACAACAGTTTTATCCCACGTTTGTCACTGGCAGTTGGACAGCAGCGTCTCCCACAGGAAAACCCCAGTCCCTAGAAGTATGAGGGAACTTTCCACTTTTTTCCCTTCAGAGTATTTCTTCCATACATACACTGGTTTGCATTCAGCACTGAGAGGGGAAAAAAAAATTACTGTTTGGCAGTTCATCTCAAGATGTGAGTGATTCAAAGTATTTTGAACTGGGATACAGTGGTGAGTTATCATTACTACAATCATTACCATTCTTCTGCTGTGTCTACACAGCAGACGCTAAGCAGCACAACCATTTGGAATGACTACTCCTGTATAACTTAGCCAAAATATGTAACAAAATTCTAAAACACTGACTAGCTGTATACAAAAATCCTCTGGATTACTTGTGACTACACCTTGCTGAGGTGGGAAACCTTTCCATACTAAGGAACCTGAAAATGAATTCTCGACACAGTACTCAGCTTGGAGAGTCAAACAGTAGGGGCCATATTAAAAGAAATAAACTGGTGTAGCAGTTCTGCAGACAGACTAGGGTTGGAGCATGGGTCAAGGACCTGTTCTCACAAAAAAGCTGAGTTACTGCATTTATCATTACCTGGCTCATAGCCTGTGTGATGCTCAGAATTTCTCATGGTCCTTCTCAGAAGGACTCAGACTACACATGGGTTGATTACGCTTTCAGATTAGTTTCTCTGAATGGTCAAGTGCCCTGTCTTCCCTGTCCTGTTTCTGTCCTCCCTTTGCTGCTTCACTTCTGGCCTGTTTTTAAATGCTGTCCCTCCTATGCCAGCCTGGGGACTCTGCTGAGCCATCTTGCTCAGCAGGAGGATTTGGACAGAAAAACCACATCAGCTCAGCTGAACCCTGCACAGAGAGTTGCTGCTGCTGCTGCTGCTGCTGAGCTTGTATCACCAAAGCAACAGCCAGTGAGCAGCACACGAGCCAACCTGAGGCATGGTACAGGTGGTGAAAAACAAGCAGAAAATTTGTAATTCATAAATCTCGGAGAGGAAAATAGCTGGAAAGAAATTACACGAGAGGAGAAATCTAATATTAGTTCACCAAAAGGCAGCTTCTGTAAAGAACTCTATTCATAAAGAAATTATATTTTAAGGTTTTACAGTATAAAATATTTCAAAACCTCTTACAGACTATTTAAGTACACTGTTTTTAAAGCAACTTACTTGTCTGTTGTGTACTGGGTTTGATGTACTCGAAGGACTGGATTGTGACAAAGCTACACTGCTATTTTTTCCAATCTGAAAGACATTAATTGAGCAGTATTGAGAGGCATATTTGTCAGCTGAATGCAGATGCTGGTGATGGCCTTCCCTTTTCTCTGTAACGTGGCACTAATTGCTCTGCATTTTGAACACCAGTATTTTGCTATTGCAAAAGATACACTTCAGATAGAATCATCATTATCTCTCAAAGCCCATATACTTTAAATAAGTCTTAAAAGGCACAAAAATGCGATTACAGGTCAGGAAACAATACATGAAACAGTTGCTGAGGGAATATAGATGTAAAACCCCATCTCTCCAGAATGAAACTAGTTTCTCTAGTGCCTGGAGTCAGACAGAGCAGCTGGTCAGAGAGCACAGAGTGCTCGAGGTCATGGGCTCCTCCCCAGGGGACCCTCCCCAGTCCTGGGGAGCATAAAGCAAGTGGCCAGGCACTAGAACATGCCCTAAGTTAGTCCATTTTCTTCCATACAGAGTCTTCATTTATCATTGCTCAATTAAGCAAATATTAACCAGAAGAACCAAACTCCAGAGATTCAAATTTGCAATTGTATCCATTTACTGCAGCAGAGAATATCTCTGGGAGTGAGTGCAAACTGCAGTACGTGTACATACATTGAAAAGACAGTTATAATATTGCAATATTCAACTGCATATTTCAATTTTTGAGAGATTACAGTGCTCTGCCAGAGCAGCCTGTCTTAGGTTTTTCTACAACGACCCATAAACATGGCGTGGATATTTCTGTTTCAACACAAAAAGGGAGACAGCTGTTGAGTCAGAGTAGTTCCTCAGGGGTTGGAAGGCTGATAAAAATTAACCATGGACACCTGTCTGCAAATGGCAGATGACTGGAGTGTGAACAGTTATTCACAAG
Source organism: Anabacerthia variegaticeps (assembly GCA_035583185.1). Classification (NCBI taxonomy): domain Eukaryota; kingdom Metazoa; phylum Chordata; class Aves; order Passeriformes; family Furnariidae; genus Anabacerthia; species Anabacerthia variegaticeps. The sequence goes on from JAWWEW010000041.1 coordinate 12,695,226, forward strand.
GTCACTGCAGTTCAAGGAATGCCAACTTAAATCATTTGATGGAGAGGTAGCAAGGACCTGTCTTCTCAACAGAGAGAAGTGCAGTACGCAGTTCCCCACTGACTCGGTGGGGCTGTGGCACGGGCTGGCAGGGCTGTGACAGCAGCACCCCTCTCCTTCCCTTCCACAGCATCACTTGTTACTTTGCCATTCCGCACACGGAGTGAAAGGTAGCCTCTGTCTCCCTCTCCACACCTGCCCTTTCTCACACAGGGACTGTTTAAGTGTTCTCTGTTCACATTCTATCCAGAAGAAATGTCACAGTTTTAATTTACAGCCAGTTCTGAAGGCACGCCTGGCCGGCACGAGGTGAGCCTCTGCCCATCCTGTGGCCTTTCTTTAGCTTGTTTTGCCTGCCACAGCTGTTCTCCAGGGAATAATATTCTTCAATACACGGGTCTTGACTAAAGTTACACAACCTTGTACCTTTCCTAGCCATTCTGAACATCATGACACACACGCAAATCTTTCTTCCCTACATACACCATTACAGCATCCATAAACCTTTTCATAATAAACACATGCCCACCTTTCAAATGGACAAATAGTCACTAGAAAATCAATGTGCTGAGATCGGAGAACCATGAGAGGGAATTTTGTACCTCTTTAGGCTTTCGTTCCCTCCGTGCTGCTTGGACTAACAGCCTGACTCTCTAGGTCAGACCGAGCAGCAGCAGCACGGCTTGGCAGGACCACGTTCAGCCTCAGGCACCATCCCGCCTGTGCTCCGGGACAGGCTGAACAGCTACAGTGCTCCATGAAAACAGAGAGATTCCAAGATGTCTTGAATGATGGCAACACCATTTCAAGAGGATTAGTGTGAGGCCAAAACTCAAATAACTCTTTTTTTCCCTCTCTCTTTTGAAAATAAAGGATATTTCAAAACCCCATAGTTAACACTTCCAGTTACTATCTTCCAGTCCAGAGTTGAATTAAATGAGAAAAAACTCTACCTTAGCCTATCACCTGTCGCTTGAGCTTTTTTTTGTGTTCCTAGTCTCTTTAATTTGCGCTATTACATCAAGCAACAGGAGCAACATTTTAAGCAATACCATTTTTTGGATGGGATTTTTACTGTGACTGCATTTCTAGAACACAGCAAGTCAAACATCACAGTTTAGAAGGGAATTTAAGTATCATATTCTCCAGAACTTTAATACTGACATGTAGAGTACATAATATTATTTGACCCATACGCTTAGGTGGGTACAAATTCCATTTATTTTGTATATATTGTATTGCACACAATATCCTTGTCACAAAGACAATTAGCTGCCAGCCAGACTTCTGCAATACAATGAACTTCATTTTTCCTCCTATTTTTGATTACTACTGTAGCTCCAAAGAGCAACAGTATAAGAGGAAAATGTAACCCAGCTTTTACTTACACACGTACATATATATGCATGTATACATATATATGTGTATGTATGCACCTGTACATATATGTCAAACATTATGTTTAAATCTTGGTATATTGTTACACTCATTACAAGTATTTAACCTTCCATGTAAGGAAAAAATATTATTCAGAATTGCATTTTTACAAATATTTAGTAAAGACGTCTGATTGACTCTTTGTGGTTTATTCACTTCTATTACTGTGCAGCATGATGAAATACATCACAAATTGGAACAGGAATGACCCACAGGAACAGATTTAATCCCTAGGAGAGTCAGAATTTGAACTCAGAACCTCCTGGATGTAGCTGTAAGACTTCCTCAGACTGCCTGAGCTACAGATACAGTCTATATCCTGTGAAAAGATGATACAATCCATTGCCTACTACCTGTGTTTGTAGCAAAATAATAATTTGTACTTACTTTTTCTTCCCCTTTGACACCATATACCTCAAGGCAATTTAATCTTTTTGGGCACACACATATTTCAAAAATCAGATGTGTGACAGAATGAAGAATTTACACTGACTTCAGTTACTTAAAAATGAGTTCTGATTGCAGGACACATTTAAGAGGCTTTTAATAGAAAGGCAATGCCAATACCCAAGTCATCTCTGTTGCATCTGTGCTGCAAGTGGGAAAAAGAAAATATACCTGCTAGGTCATTCCTTGAGACCTTCATTCTGTCTGCTATACCAGCTTTAAGATTCATTTATTCCTTTTTTCCACTTGCATTTCTGCCTGCTATTACTATGGATTGCCTTGCCCTTACTGTCTCCTTTCCCAAATTCTATTTTATGCACAATATCCTTAGGAAATGAGAGTTTCACAAACAAAAAAAAATTCCTAAGCTACCTTCTCTGGATTCTCGGAGGTATTCTATTTTCTATGGCTTTGTCTTCCAGATGCCAGGGCCAGGCGTTGTTTTCTGTGCACTGCACAGCACTGGACATGGTAGCAGAATGAAACGTGAGATTATAATGATCCTATTGGCAGTTTTCCCACCAAATTTTACTTCACATATACTTTTGTCCTTACATGGCACCACTGAAAGAGAGGCCAAAGCTCTGTTACTAGTCACAGTGAAGTAAGCGTGGTAACCTTATCTGTTGCACTGACTTCAATATTCTGAACACATGTACACTAAAAAACATAACTAATGTCCCCTAAGCTCATCTGGTTAAGATCTTAATTTCTTAATTTCTCCAGTTTTGAACAGGAAACAGTATCTGAGGTCAGGTGCCTCAGACTCTTCCCAGGAGAAAGGTAGATGTGTTTCACAGAAGAGAAATAAGGAGACTTGCATAACATTAAGAAATGAATCAGCAACAAGTTTGGGAAAAGAAACAAACAGAAATTCTGACTCTCATCTTCCTGTTTTAATGACACAATTTATTTCAGAGAGATGAGAATTAAGAAAAAGATTATTTTCTAAAAAGTATTCATTCTGGACATTCAATTTTACTTCCAGAGATACAAATGGTTACTTTATTAATTGAATAAAAAATTTCATAAAAATATTTTGAGAAAGTATATATATATATATATATAATTTTTTAAGTCTCAAAACATCTTTCTATGACTGGTACAAAACAAATACAAATACGTTTCTGTATTAACCTGAAAAGTAAGTTGTGTGATGAAAACCAATCTGAAGCAAACAGTATTTTCATTTCAGAATGCATGAAATATTTCAAGGAAGTCAGACATGATCTGCAAAAAAATAACTGGAAGAGTCCCTTACCTGCCGAGAGATGGAGCTGCTTGTAGGATCTGGCACCGCAGAAATAAGGTTGGCAGTGCTCTTTCTATGAACACTATTCATACCAGGCATTTTAGTGATTTTACAGGCTTTGCTACTAGAACTAGAGTTTTTACGTTTTTTTCCTTCTGATTTGTCAAAAGAAAGGGGTAGAGAAGACACTGCATTATGTGCTCCCAGGGAGTGGTCCCCTGAGTGGTGCACGAGAGAAGATACAGAGAGATTAGAAGAGTCAATACTGCTCACTACCATGCTCATGTGTTTCACTGAGTCTGTTGAACTACTGGATAATGAAGTCCGTCCTGAGGGCTCCGATTTGGCACTGAGTGGGCTTGTTCCATTATTGGTATTGTGCACAGACACACTGTTATAGGAGGATGTAGCCTGATAGGAGTTCAACGTTGAACTGGGGTTCAGGACACAGTTCTTTTTGTGGGACCCTGAAAATGAAGATGAGGAAGATGTTTGCAAAGATAATGAGGATGATGACGACGATGACGACGATGACTGCGGCTTTTTCTTTTTGTTACTTGAAGACTCATCACTTCGAGATGACAGGTCTTTCACTTTTGAGGATTTGCTGGTTTTTGTTTTGGATGGCTTGTGGGATGGGGAAGGGATGACTGCTGGCACTGGTGACACAGCTGATGGCGCCTTGAAAGTTGAGTCCATGATACTTAGGCTTGCAGCCACGTGAGGAAAAGCTGTAGTGTGTGACATAATGGAATTCGTCTCTGCCGTTGTCACAAAGGCTGCATTTGATAACATGGCTGATGTCATGATGTAAGAAGAAGTGATTCTTGAACTGATAGGTGTTGAAGGAATATACACCGCACTGGGGTTGCTGAAAGGCTGTAAGACTGATGCTGGAAAAGGAGTGGAGACATGTGCTGCTGGAGAAGGCATGGGACTATCTGCTGCAGGAGGAATTTTCCTAAACAGAAAAGAAAAGGAAGAGATTTAGATACATAAAAAATTCTACCCAAACAATGCAGATAGGAAACAATTTTTGTGAAGGACTAACTTATTCAAAAAGGTAAACTGAGTTCATTCTAATTTTGATTCTTATTCTACCAATTATATATAGCAATTAAGTGCACAGTATTACAATTTAATCACTTTATTACAAATTTAATTTCCTTTTTTCCTCTCCTCTTTTACCAAACAATTAAAAAAAGCAAATGAAATGCCTGATGGTGGCACCTATGAACATCACAGTCACCATATTTCATTCATTGCATATGTTTTGTTTGAAAGTTCGAGTTGTGGATCAGTTTCAATATCAATCCAAACTCATGGGTTAGATTTGAATAAAACAGTAAATGAGCTTGACTGGGGGGTTGTGAAGCACTTAATCACTGAGCTTAAAGAGGAAAGCTGATCCCTTTCCAAATGCAGTGCTATTCCCAACAGCTCATGTGAGAGCTGGTTAGATGCGATTAAATAGGGAAGTTATTGATTAATTTTCACTGATATTGGAAAATTGACAAAATATTAAGCAATGCTTGATAAGATTTGTAAATAGTTGAATACCCTTCTGAGAATAAAACCTACTAATACTACTTGTTAAATGAATAGAATGTATTCAAATTCCTTTCCATTCAGTCATCATCTTTTATCTAGTGCAGTGTTATCAAAGAACCAAACCTTCATAATGTCTCTTGTGAGCTTTTCCCATTATTTTGACTAAAATTTAATTCACAGTTTAATCCTATTTCTCTTTGTTAAGAAGCAATACATCACCATAAGTCTGTCCTTGTTATCCTCACTACTGACACTTTCTCAGTTTCTAAACTCTTGCCCTCACAGAAGCGTGACAAAAGAGCAGCACTGGGCGTGCTGTTTTATCATAACTCAGATCCTAATTACCAGTATTCTCTCCTACTTTTCCTCCTATGGATGCTGTTGGACAGAACCCTGTTTATGGCACAGTTACATAAGGGATTACATACCGTCCATGCCACCAGAAATTAGGAAGTTCTACCGCCTGCCACTTGAGATGCAAACCAAGATGCATATCAGAGCCATTCCTCGGGTTGTTTTTAAAGAAGGGCCAACAATTCCTACTCATCTTTGTGAAGTACTTTGAGAACCAGGGATGAAAGTACTTTAATTACCGTTCTCAAAACACGGCCTTGCATCCCTGTACCTCCAGGCAGAGCTGCACCAGCACCAGCTGTACAACACCAGCCTTACACACACCCCTGCTTGGGGAGCACAGGAAAAGGTCAGCCCAGAGGGATGAGGACATGAGAGGAATACAATGGAGGTTAAGCACTGTCAGCTTCCTGTGTTATACAGACAAGTCAGTACGGCTGGAATTCATTAAAATATTAGAGATTACGCAAACAGCTAGAATTTGGGAAAACGTTTACAACTGGATTTAGTGGGAGCAGGATGAGGCCTGTTTATTTCTTGTATTGAGTAACTACTGTAGAGGTTATTTTTGTTTTCTGTAGTAGTAGTGGTACTAGTGACACATTTTCTCAGATGCCTGAGTATCTTTTCTCCTGACAAAGCCAACAGATAACAAGTTTCAATCTTCCTATTAAGGGAAACAAAAATATTTTCATTTGTGGAACGTGAGAAGAGAGGAACCCCTTTGCAGACTGAGCGTGCTCAGTCTCTAAACAGACAAGAAACTGGTTTCTTTATGGCAAATCCCACCATTTCCAAACTATGTCTCCTAGCATAGTGGCACTGTTACCATCAAGTTACCAGGTTAGTCAGAGAAGCCAAGCTTTAGTGCTTAAAAAACATATTTTAAAAAAATCAAACCTTGTTTATCTAATGGCTGGCATCCAATGAATATAACACAGTCCTGATAATAAACAGTGACATGAAACACTGCACTTTAGTGTCATTACATTAGAAGAAGAATGCATATTCTGCAGCAGAATGCTCTCAAAAAAAAAATCAATCCTATCTGCAGATTCCATGAGTTTTTAATTTTTTTTTTCAAATATCTAACATCTATTTTAGAAGTGCAGTCTGTTTTAATGGATCTGTGTGGTCAAAGCCTACAGTGCTAGAAACCTGCATAAACAATATAGAGGTGCTTCAACAGTGAATAAGAATCAGAATTTTAAGGACCCAAAGGCAGTAAGGACACTATGGACTAAAAAACCATCATATTCCATCTTAAACACAACCAGGGGTATAAAGACAAATGGATATAAAGTTCCTTGCCTTACAGTGTATGAGTCTTTCTGAGCGAAGCCTGAATGGGTGACATGGGAGCACAATAAAGGTGTAAAAATCTAGGTAAAATCCCGATTCAGAGGGACTAAAAAAAGTCTTAAATCTGGCATAAATTTACACCAGGAGGTTGTTCTGTTGAGCTGTGTATTCCTCAACAGAAAAGAGAAGATTTGTACACATACTATTGCGATGCCTTAATACAGAGGTAATTTTACAAAAGCTGCCTATGGAGTGTTTAATTTAAAAGTTCTAAAGAATTTAAACTACCCACCAAGTGTAAAAATCCTACTTACTTCCACATCTGTGAGTTCAAGTGTTTTTCTACCATGGAGTTCAGTGCGAATCGAAAATGGTCCCATCTTCTGTCAAAGACATAGTACCCTCTTCCCATTAAGCGACTGCCATATGAACAGAACTGAAAGAAAAAGTATTTCAGTGTTGCTTACTAAAATGTATCTCTACATTATAAAATATTTATTGACAGATCAAGGAAAACTGTTGTAATTTGTATCATGCATCTAAAACGTCTTAAAAAGGTCGTTTTCACTATCTGCAGTATAAATACTTTTTTCACAAATTATGAAATATGTGCATAATGTTTCAGCTCAGTGTAAAGTATATTTCAAACTTCACTAACGAGTCAGAGTCAGAGAAAATGTAATGCTGAAGTAGTTTTAAGGAGGCAATTCTGGTTAGTAATACTCTTACTGCCTCAGAAAGACAAGTTACATTGTTCTATACATGTTAAATCCCATGACTGAGTAACAGCAATAAAAATAAAACTGAAGAGGAAAAAGGTACAATGGGAACATCTTTAGTATGTATTTAATAAACAAACCACTGACATTTCAGCAAAAAAGTGAATTATCATCTGTGGCATCTGTGCCACAACAGAACACCGGATATACTCTTCACAGTGCATGAAAATCATTTAAAGGAGTAGTAAACATTTTGAGAATTCTGCAGAGCTCAGGAGTAACTTGCACCGCTTCCTCTGGAGAGCTTCCTGTAAAGTCTTACTACACTAAAACGGTACAACCAGGAATCTACCCTTGCTTCAGTTCAGTCTTAGGGATCTACATGATGTAGAGAACTGCTGCAACACCTGTTTGTAGGAGAGAAACCTGTTATAAATCATCCTCAGAAAACAAGACAACTCTCCGTCACAGAAGGGACCAAGTCACACAAATTCTGGCTGAGAGCAGAGGCACTGATGTGGTAGAAAAGCATCCACTTAAAGGACTTTTCAGCCTAATGGACAGCAAGTGGTGACCGCAACTGTTCATCTGGAGTCTGCTCCATGACAAGGTTGAACAGGTTAATTAGGACCACCACCTGTGTTGATAAACAAGCCTCATATCCCAGTGAGCTACCTTTAACATCAGGTACCACTTAGAGGCAATTTAAGAATTCACTGACTTTCTCCCCCAGCCCATCAATTATTACCATCTAGCTGTGAGAGGGACATGGTAAGGAAAACAGCTCTCTTCAATATGAAATTCAGCCATTTTGCATGAACTGTGCTGGAGGTGATTTACACCATCTTTTTGGACTTCACAATGATATGGACTAAGAACAGTTGCACTACTACTAACTGCTTCAGCCGAGAGATGCAAAGATTTGAGAGAACAGATGAGTCAGTGGGTTTGCCTTGAAACAGAACTAGGATGGCTAAACCAAAATGGCTATTGACAGCCAGGCTTCACTGATGAGGCCTGTGCAAGAACTGGCTGTGCTTAGACTACTTCTTAAATTGCGTGGGCACCCATGCAGTGAGCCTTTAGTTTTTAATTCATAGACAAGCAGTCAGCAAAAACAAAATAGAATACAAGAGTGCCCAGGAAACAGGAGCTTCCTGCATATCATAGATATGGACTACAGTAACTCTGATTTTCTCTGCAAGAACCAAATACCAAATTTCCTCTGACAGTCATTTAGTGTCCAGGTCATACTTTTTCCTGGTGTTTCACAGTAACAAGCTCTCCTTTGCTCTAGGGAATATAGACACTGCCAGAGTTATCACAGTGTTTTATTCGGCATATCATATGAAAAACATGTAAGTGTATTACTTGGCTCAATTCTTATGAGATCCAACTCTTTAGGAGTTCAAGAGTTCTTCCATTACATCTTGGTTTGTACAGCGTCCACAAATTCACACTGCAGAGATACTGCCACAAAGCAGCTCACAGTACTTACAATGAAATTTCTCATTAACACAGAAGACAAAACCAGCTGCCAGAGAAACACATACTAAAGCCACCACCAGAGCTTTTCCATTTTAGATGAATGAAGCAATAGGTTCTAAGTCCAGATACACTCACATAAATTAGTTACTGCTTTAAACCAGACTACAAAAATGAACTGAGCACTGTACTAGCCTTCTGCTGCCAACTGCAAGGTACAGTTTTGGAAGAACTATGGCAACAAAGAGATTATCTGTTCATGTCACTTTTAAAACAATGCAACTTTCCTCAGTTTAGCAGAACTACACCCAAATTGTAGTCTACTGAGAGGACAATCTAAAACTAAAATGTTGGATTTTTTGCTGCTCATCTTGTCCTACAACCAATTTGTCATGTGTACTGACCAGCCTTCTCCTACATTATCTCATCCATACAATTTTTCGTTAAATGTATTTGTTCTCTTTAGAACAGTTTTCAGAATGTAAAGTCCTTATTCCTTACCTTTTTACTGAATTAGTGACTTTTCCTCCCCTCTATAATTACATAAGAATAATGACAAGGCATGCCGGAGACAGACACATACCCCAAGAGGTCTGGGATGGTGTCCAGAAAAATGACAGTCTAATTTCTCAGATTCTTCAGCTCCATCCACTTCTCCTTCATCACTGGACAATCTGCTTGTTATATCTCCTCCCATGGAAGGCAGTGGCAGTTCTGGTACGTACCCACTGTGGTTTGAAGAACTGTTGCTATTTATGCTATTTGCAGATGAAGGTCTGGAAGGAGAACATACATTTAAATCATCAGTGTTCAAAGGCTCTGCAAACCTACCTGCTGGCATCAAGCATCCAAGTAAATGATACCAGAAACGATCATGTAAAAAAAGGACAGTAAAAGATATTGAATAGCTGACAATTGGTCTTGGCAGATATATATCACGGGATTATTATCAAATTAACATTAGCAGAAGTGTCTTTGTATTGCCTGAAGTTTTAAATTCACCATGAAGCTGGGTTTCAGATGTTGAGAGAAGAAGAGTATATTTTAAATGCAAATAAAAATCAGATGTGTAAAATATTCTTACACTGCACCATTACTCTGCTACTTGATTAATTCCAAGGGTCCCGTTATGAAATTATATTTCATACTGAAATTTACTGAAATTAATGTACTAAATTTAATAAAAGGGTTTAGCTGATACCCTCTACAGCTAGATTAGTGAGTGAAATAACTGGGAGGACCTGTCAGAGCATGCGGGTTTTCTTCACCTTTGTCTAAAATCCACCAAAACAAAGTAGAAATGCCTCTGCACCACAGGGCGTGATGTTGCCTTGCCTTTCAAAAGTAGTTTGGAAACAAATTAGATGAGAAGTGGGGGTGGAAAAGGGTCTCAATTACAGTCTGTACAACCAAGCACGTATGGAGACCTCTGAGGCTGGAGGAGATGTCCACATTGGGCAAAATCTGCAGATGATCTTCTGCCTCATGAATTCACGGCCTCAGGACACAGCAGTCACTAAGCCTGGGGACAGGTGCCCTCTCCTGACCTGCACAGGGATTGCTCATGGATGGCATCAGCTGGGAATAACTGAGGCAGCTGCAGCTGCAAGGGATGGATTGTTCCAGTGCTCTGCAGCCTTCAGGAGAACTCCAGAGGGTCAAGCCAAGCCATGCTCAGTGAACTCAGCGAGCTGTGCCTCAGCAGAGCAGGGAGCACGCACAGAACCCCTTCCAGCAGCAGAACCACAGGCTGGATGGCTCCCACAGACAGGCAGCAAGGAAAACCAGACAGGATGACCCAAGAGAGGCACCTCAGCAGAAACAGAAGTGTAGGCTGTACAAACACAGCATATGATGCCTAAAGTGCTCCTCCTCGTGTACCACTATCTCTGCAATTTCTTCAGCTGGCTCTCATGGAATTGCATTCCAGTTTTGCTGCTTTGACTGTAACACTTACTAAAATCCGTGTCTGCCTGTGCCTCTCTGTGTAAGGACTGTGTAAGGTCACTCCTTTTACAAGAATTCGGCAGATTCACACCAATTTATCTATGAGTATTCTTTCATTGACCTTTCACTCAAACCCTGTATGGCCCACCTTTGCTGCTGTAGGAATAATTTCATCAGGGCTTGGTGAACACATGGAAAACATGTGAAATGGCTGTCTCTGTAAGACTTGAGAGAGCAAATACAAGAAATATCTCTTTGAAATAGGGACTGTCATAGTACAAAAGCCCCAAAATGAGCATTGAATCCTGAGCAAGGCTTCTGCAAAGAAATTAATGATTAATCAATATAACTATGAACAAAACCAACTAGTTTAGCTCTATGCACTCCAGCCAAATCTAGTACCAAAAAACCTCCACAAATAAACAAAACATAGGGGAAAGTTTTCCAGAGGATAATTCGAATTCAGCAGATCAAATACGTCATACTGTTTTTTGTAAAGGGATGCCTTCAGAAGTTTGCATTGTCTTTCTTAATACTGTTTTTGTCCTTTGTAAAAAAAAAATCTTCAAAACAAGGGAAGATACGCTATGGACAATGTCGTATCAATAGTTTCAAAACAACACTAAATTACACCTTTTTTTACAAGAATTCCATTGATGTAATTGGCGAAGTATTTATAGAGAAAAATTCTACATAAATGTGCAGAATTTCACCTGTACTTCAATAATACCCAACACTGAGTCATGTAAATAGACTTTTATTCCTAAATGTGCCAGCATGACTTGAATATAAACTTCCCTAATTATTACTGACCATTTTAGCCAAAAAAATGCAGTTAGTCTGAGGTTCTGAGCCAAAGATGGACACTACACCTTACCTCATTCCCAATCATACCATAGGCTGCCATGGACAGGTTTAGGTTAATAAAAGCTAGCAGAAATTCTTATATTAGTATGTTGCATTGTGCAGTAGCCTAAAGAAGTATCAAGTGATACTGTCTGTGCTGTATGAAAGACTAAGAAATTTGTTACAGTGCCTTCAGAGTGCAATTCCACACTGGAGCACTGCTTACCTTGGAAGTACAGAATTTGGTGGTCTAGATTTTGCAGGAGATGTTACTTTAGATTCTTGCCCAGAGTTCACTGAGGATCCTGACAGAGAGTCTTGTGCTGGTGTGGGCTGGCTCTGATAGCTTTCCCTTGCAGATGGTGGATGCTCTTTGTCTTTTGCGACTTCTTTTTCCCTGGATCGAGCTTTGTGTTCAGCTAGAAGGATGTCAAACTGTTTTTTACGGCCTGGAACTGCTCGTCGATGATTAAGTGAATGAGTCTAAAAATAGGGTGGTTAAAAAGCATTTGTGTGTGCATGACATTATTTATGAGTCCTCTATACTTCTGATACACCACAACTCTAACAGATAAAATCTACTTCAAACAACTTTAGCCACAGTTATGGAAATAAAGCTGCTATTCCACATTATCTTTGATGATTTATGAAGTCATTCTTAAGAAATGCCAACATCAAGGCTAAAATTACGCTTTGCAACAATTTTCATATAATAGGCCATTGACTTACCTTTTCCAAGACAGAAAATAGAATTCCAGTAATTTTAAGATATTAAGAAGTAACATCATTGTAGCTTTAGGCTTACAATGAAAAACTAGTTTCATTGGATTGAAAAATGTGAATTTTAAAGCGAATTTCACCGATTATCTCTAGTGACAGGCAGCACATACACATACAAATATTCAATATAAATATCTTACATTGCTGCTACTTTTTGACATGAGTGTTACTACTATCACAAGGGCAGCCTCCAAGTAATTCATTATACAAAAATATGTTAATTTTTCTAAACTAAAAACTGACTATACTTCAACATTGTTGCACACATGAACCAAAAAAGAAGCATTTAAAATAATACTTGGGCTTCTACATGAAACGTTAATGCTTTCTGCATAATAAAATGACAGGAAAAAAAAAGATTTTTAGAAATATCAGTGGAATAATGCAGATGCTCTGATTCAAAGAAACAGATTTACTCAAAAGAATTACCTGAAGACAGCGTCTGAATACCATACCCATTGTCTGTAAGACAGGAGCAGGTATGACCTCTCAAACTACTGTGGTAGGATTTAAACTATAACAAAGCATCTGATATTTTATCTTCTAAGAAAAATACCTTGCAGGTGAGCGATCTTGTGCAAGGTTTCTTTGTTTCAGGATCCAGTACTCCACAGTGTTTATTTGGGTCAAATTCTCTTTCTGTTTGATGGGGGAATGAGAAAGGAGAAAAAATAGATTATTACAGAAGTTTTAACCAGAGTAGCTTCTGATTTTTGCCTGATAGAACTTACTTCAATCAGGCTCAACCTGAACCACTGATCCCTAGCCCAGCATCCTATAATAGTGCTGTGTACATCACTCATACAGGTGTGCATTTTTTTGTCCTTGCATGTTTGAAACTATTTAGAGCAGGATTTCAGCCACAGATTTCATGGCAATAAGCCTGCTTACAGAGCTGTACTCAGTGGAGTGGCCCAAACATAGGACCCAGCCCAATCTCTGTGACTTCCATTCCCTCTCTAACCCAGCTGCCTCTGAGGCCCTGAAATACAGCAAATCTTGCTCCTGAATTGGGCTAAGGCACATATGATGTCACAAGTGCTTTGAACAACATTTCTCTGAGAAACTCTGGAAAACAATCCATGGTGTCTCCAAAGTAAATGCATTTTAAAAACAAAATTTATCTAAATCTTTATAAAAATAATATATGTTAGTTTATATTTGCCTAAGTGAAGAGAGTTTAAAGTTTGCAGAGATTATGAAAACAAGGCATTTACATGAGTTCTACTCATGATTAACATTAAAAATGCATTAATATTTAACATGCTGTATTCACATATTTAATTTTCATTCATATTTTAGTATTTATATACCACAGAGATAGCATCACCTCCTTTAGGTTATGTTAATATCATTTTAGGATTTCCACTAAGAGCTGTAACAAAACTATGGGCATACACTTTTTAGTTTATGCCACCAAAACCCCTTATGACTATCTTCACACATCTTGACAAAGTATGGTCAAATTGGCAGACTGGTTTGCTTCTGTTTGATAGGGGAATATAAAATATTTGCCAAATCCTATTTTAACTATACAGTGGTGTTACAGTCAGATATAATAAACATCCTGTACTCAAATACAACATTTAATCAGAGGATCTAAAAATTCTTTATAAACAAACAAATGAGAGCTAAGAGAAAGACAGTGATTCACAGCTGTGTTGCAATGTTATGACAGCATCACAGCAAGTAGAACAGCTGGAAGGAGAAAAGTGAGGCCAAATAGCCTATGGTAGACAGCAACTGTCCTCCAGATAATCACAACTACTAGCAGTTTTATGTATTCTGCTACATGGACTTAAAAATGCTTATGCAAACATTAAATGGTTATTTTATTGACCTATTAGCAGAGACATACCAAAAAGTGAGCTTAGAAAAAACAGTTGGCACAGTTCTTTGGTGAAATCTACAAAGGGACTGAAATATGTCACAAGTAATTGTAGTTTCTGTGGCTTTTACACCACAACAGAAACAGAAAAGTAGCAGAGTATGACTCAATACAATAAACATTTTTTTCCCTACTTAATGGATGAAGACACATGTTCATGAACTAAAGCAATTAATAACTCCTGGGGTTTGAATGTAAGATGTTTCTATCACAGATTCCTGAATCACCCATCTAGAAATTTTCAATGCAAATGAAAAGAACGAACTTAAATAGACTATATGGACGAATAAACATGCCTTCAAATGAAAAATCCTGAGGGCAGTCATAAGGCTATGGGAAATGTTCTGAAAGTCACAGAGTGAGGACTGGTTTGGACCAACAGGGAAACATATTTCAAAAATCAAAAGCTCTCCAGATTGCTACTTGTCAATAAGTGTCCCAGCAAAGTAAGACTTGCAGGACTGATTATAGGAATGACAGTTATTAGGAAAACATATGCAGATAAAGTCAGCATAAGGAATTATAGTCAGAAAGAGTGGAAACCTCCACCATTGACTGAACAACAAAATAACATGCTCTTCCCCGAGAATCAGAAAATACTGAACAAACAGGGAACCACTTCTCCTCCCTGAAGCATGTGTGGCTGTTCCAGAGAAACCATGAACACCAAATTGCCAGCTACAGATGTGCCTGGTTTGGGCAATACACTAAATGAGGCTCCTCACCTTCTTATCAATAACAAAATGCAGCTTCTGACTACTTCTGTATTAGGAAACGTGTAGTGTGACAACACTCAGACTCCCATGCACAGACGTAGCTTGAGAAAGCTGTTTCTTTGGAATGGATGCCACTTCTTCATGTTGAGTGGACAACATAAAGAGCACTTGTTATAATCTCACCAAAGAAAGAGGATGGGCCAAAACTGAACTGTCACAAACTCCTGTTTGCAACACAACCGTTACTCTTGGTGTAAGTTCAGCATCTGACTTCACCACACGGAGAACAAGAACTAAGGAAGATTTAGGAAAAAAATATTTTTTTTTTGTAGTTTGCTAAGAGGAAACACTGATCCACTTATGCTGGGCAGCTACAGACTGTCTTTTGTGGTTCCACAAGCTGTTTCCTCTCCCACCAAGGACTGTGCTCCTGAAAAGAGGGCAGGTTCATTCATCACCCAAACACCAGCTCTCAGCAAAGAAAAAAACAAACTTCAATCACAACTGGGGAAATGGTGACAGAGAGTAGAGGTTGCTAAAAAGGGAAGGAAACAGATGTAAGCTGGCCAAACTTATTAAGGAGCTTCAAAAATTAACATCTGTACAGCTCCAGAGCAGTGGACTGAGGGAAACTTGAATCCCCAGCCACTACTTCATTCTTTTAACGTGAAATGAATGAAATTATGGAATATCTAAAATAATCATCTCATTGACCTTCCAAGATCTTATTCTCAGCGTTTGTATAATCCTGTATAATAATGGAGAGGAATCCATCATAGTGACACCCAATCTACAGGCAATTCATCTCCAGTGCTCTCAGGACTTCTACTATTTGCATCACTGCTAAATTATTGCATTGCTGCATCAATACTCGAGGCAGTGGAAATAAGACTGAACAGATTGTAAATCTGATAATGACAGAGGAGCTGTAAAAAATCTCAGTTCTGTGGATTCGTTAACTACATAAAAGTAAACACATGCCTTTCGGGGGGCTCAATCAGTCCTGTGCAGAAATTTCCACCAGTGAGCTATTCCCTAGCCTATAAGATACTGCAAGTGAGAGCTTAGACACAGAACAGCACAGGAGTCACCTCCACAGAAAAAGCCAGCAAGCTGAAGGAAGGCCCTACAGAATTCTCCTTTACAAATCCGTTTCAGCAAGCACTTGTACAAAAAAGTACAAGTATTACCTACAGCCCTGCAGTGGTACGTGGTGACATGAGAAAAACCACTCTCAGTTTCAATTGCCCAAGAAGGAATTCAGGATTGATTAACTAAAATAAGCATCTAAACCATTAAAGGAAATAATAGGTTAAAAGAAAGCAGTATTTTAAATTAATTGTAAAATAGAGAGAGTTTTTATTAGAATAACAGAATTGGAACATAGAAAGTGAAACATAAGGGTTAAAGCTTAATCTTAAGCTCCTTTCTCATAATATTTTTTAATTCTGTGAAACACTATAAATGAACAACAGTTCTGTCTTCTTATACACCACCTTTAACTAGTTAAGAAAGCAATCAGTGTACTGAATCCTTTGAGGCAATGGCATTGTTCCATGCCCCACACAGCCCTAGCAAACACCTCACACTGGACTGGAATCCAGCCAAGGTAGCAGTACCATAGGCTAACTGCCAAATTTGAGAAAATGAAAAAAATAAACCTGATATTCAGGCAAAAAATAGGGCATACTCATTAACTGGAAATGAAACCATTTCTCTTGTACAACTTATACTTGGTTCATAACTAGTGCACATTTAGAAATCATGTGAACTAACTTTGTGCCAAAGTGACGACCTAATGCGGATCATGCTGTCATTAGCAAAATTAGCCTTTCAGTACACACAAGAAGTTCCTGCCCGAGTCACAAAGTACTGCCAGCTGGTGAATAGACCCTGCACAGCTTCTCGAGCTGCAAACTTGAGTCAGTTACTTTTGCTTTAAAAAAAAATAAAAATAAAATCCCTCAAAACACTTTGTTTCTTTTCATTCAGAGCAAAAATTTCTTTTCAGCTTTAGGGGATAAATTCTCTACTTGCTGCCCAACAGCTGGCATGGGTCACCTACAGAAAACTCCATGGAAAATAATTCTTCCTCCCAATGGATGAGAACCTTTCCAAGGGAGCCTCTGCCCTCCCACATCTGTGCTTTGGTGGCTGGTTTGGACGGGGACCACACTTCCTCAAAACTACCCTGCCGAAGGCCATCCAGGGCATTTTCTATTTAATGTTGCTGCCTCAACTTCACTGTTCTGTCTTCCTAAGAAAGATAAAGATCCCCATGCTAGAAATGTCCCCACTCATGTGTGAATTGCAGGGGGGTAAGGGTGGAGGGGAATTATGACTTTTAAGACTTCCCCAGCATTTCCCATATCTTCTTAAGAGTTTTCTAGTATCAAAAATCAAGAAAAAAGATTCTTTAAGAAAACATGACCTGGAGGATAATACGAAGTCTTAGACCTATTCAACTGTTCAACTTCATCATGACTGAATTGAAGTCACCCAACCAGGGCACATTTTCTTTTGTTGCAAACAAATCCAAATCCCATAATGGCTTGAAGAAGTCCTCTGCCTTTCCATTTTAACGAATTTACTTACTTAAAAATTTATATTTGGCCTGTTGACCAGTAATTTCAAACGAAACAGAATGTGTACTTTGCAAATACTTTACACATCCTAAGACTGTGAAAGCTTTTTTTTCATATATGCAAACTGGCATTTTACAGTAAAAAAATCAAACCAAAAAGAGGCTACAGCATTTTATTAACTACATTATGAGCTACAGAAATGTTAACAAAGAAAGACAGACTAGCTCAACAGATGAACTATAACATCACTCACCTGAAAGTCTTTTGTAAGGCTTGTTGCTGCTTTTAGTGCCATTTTGGTGTTTCTTGTCTATTGATGGAGCTACAATTCCTTTCCCATTCAGAATCTTTTCTGGTGACGGCGGCACTGACTTGGATGTCAAACCAGATTTAACCAAAGTTGGAGCAGGTATGGTGGATGAAGAGGCTGAGGAGGAGGTGATGGTGGTAGTGGTTGCAGAATTCATTTTAACATTGGCACCATCTGCCTTCACTAGGTTAGGAATTTTCTCTAGACTGACTACTGGAACAGGAACGCTGCAAAACCAAGGAAGAATCTTCAAGTGGTATTTTCTGTACCAAAGATTTATAGTTACTTAATCCCCTTCCACAGATATAAAAAGTTTGATGCAAGCAACACAGTACTTTAAGACCAGATACCAGTACCTTAAAATCAGATGCCTGGTACCATTATTGACTAGTTTTGTTCAATCAAACATTTACAAAACCAGGCACCCGTAAAGCCTGGCAATATAGAGAATTAGGAAAAAGAACCTTTGCAATTTTTTAAAGATCCAATCCCCTATTATTCATGAGCAAAATCAGTATTTGGTACTAAGCAAAACATACTGCTTATATATATGGTCTCATGTCTTTTACACAAGCACATACCAGATATGTGTATGCTGTACTAAACTCAGCATGATTACAAAGGAGTTTGCTAATAATATTTTTAAACAAACACAAAAATAATGAATTTCCTCAGATGTGTCTGAATGACATACACGTTCTGGAAATAAGGAGAGACATTTTAAGCAGTCCCTTTGGAAGTATTAAAATCCTTGATGACTTGAGCACTAGTACAATGTGTGTTTAATAAAATCTTAGGAACTTTAAAATAAAAATTCCTAATAAAATTCTTAGCTTAGTTGTCCTTTTTCAGAATAAAGTTTGCAAGAACTACCTTACTCTAAGGTAACTACCACCACCACATATTTGTGACATTAACAAATCTTACCTTCTCAATTTGGCTGCAAAAAAGATTGAGCCTTGATTTTTAGTTCCAACAGTATTTTAACATTTCTGGGTTCTATCTGCATGAGGAAACATCCAACAACAATAGCTGATTTTTGCCTACTCAACAACTCAAAATTGGATGTCTTGTGACTACCAATTAATACATAAATTATATAGCCCTTCTTACTGAAAGAAACTCAAGTAAAAAACATCACATAACTATGGTTAGTGAGTTCCCCACATTCACAGCTCACAAACAATTTCAGTCTTTTGTGTCTGAAAAATGGCACCTTCAGCACACCTTCCTACAGAAGGAATGGTTCATAGGTGTGGAGTTTCTACAAGCAGAAAAAGATGACTTTGAGATGGCATTCTCCATGGGACACCCTTTGGAAACATCGAAGCAGGGCTCAAAATAAGTTAAGTCTTGACCTCCCTGGGCTCCTACAAACCTCTGTTTCTCTGTAGCTGCTGAAGACCATAAACAGAAAGTGTGGCGTGTGGCTGAAGCAGACTCTCCCACACCCTCCAATCTTTCTTCTAAGCATATTTTAACATAGGAAAATGTACAAACTTTGATATAAACTCTAAGTATACACAACTACTAAGAGGATTTAGACACCAAGACATAATCTGGAACGGGAATTAAATTATATGAAACTTCCACATCCTGTGGTACCATACACGGAGCAGTCAGTTCGTCAGAATACAGATCCGACTGCAGAGAAATGTAGGTCACTGGCCAGTAACCAAGCAAAAAAATGTACCTCACTCACGAAATCAGAACTGCATTAAGTGTTTCAATGAATGCAAACACGTCGCTATGAAAGGGAGGATTTGATCCTCTACTTTTTTAAACTGCCCTGAATTTATTATTTGTAAGGCAGGCAAAAATTATAACATCTCAGTGTAGGAATTATTTTTTTTTTTTTTGCCTTTAAACAGATGGCAATTACATTTTCTGAAAATAGGAGAATTTTACTCTACATCAAGTAGTTTTACTATATATAAACTCTGTAAAAACATATGAACAAATCTTCATGCCCAGTTTCTAAGATCTACCTCAATTCTAAGTACTGATACACAGTGAAAAGGTCAAATGTATTATCTGGTCCAGCAGTAAAATATGGTTAATAAAAACGAAAAAGGTTTTTTCTCTGTTTTGCAGTGTTCAGAATCTCAAATCCTAGGGCACATATGGATGGATCACTGTGATAATGAAAAACGCCCAGGGGAGGGAACATTTTCGCTTCGTTTTGTTACAGATCAACAAGTCAACCTTCATTATGCATTTTGTTGCAGTGTAAAAGAAAAATACTCCAGTATCTGAGGAAACACAAATTCTACACCACTCCTGGCACTCTATAGTAAATTATCTGAGATTTCAGAAGCTACAGATAATTTCTCTCTCTTTTTTAAATATATATATATAAAAAGGTACTACATTCCACAGTGAGGAACTCTAGTTTAATCTTAGCATAACACACAAAGATGAATTGATAACCAAATGGCAAACTGGAAGCTGCACAGGATCAGTGACCACAGGCAACTATTAAGGTCTAAAAAAGTAAATAAATCACAAATGCTTATATTTATATTTGATTGTTAAAAAGAGTTTTTTCCCCCAAAAAGAGTCTTTTGAGTGAAAATTTGGGATTTATTTAAAAAATTTGATAGAAAAATACAAATCAGGTTTTTAATTTTATTTACTAAATTTTAAATGGAATTTTTGAATTAAGAGCTTGTTTAGATTTTTTTAAAGACAACTGTTGAAAGGGACAATTAGAAAAACAATATGCAACATACATAAAAATTGAGGGGAAAAAAAATCTGTATTCAGTAAAGACAAATTTTTCCTGACAAAAGAAATTCCAATAAGAATAGCCGTATGTACCTAAAAGGCAATAAAATAGTTACTAGCAATGCAAACATGTCAGAAACATTCATTTTTTCTTCTGTACTAAGAAGGAAATATGATAACTCTCTACAATCAGATAAAAATGCTTTTTGATTTCCTCAGTAAGTGTAAAGTGCCAGCTGAAAAATAATGATTGGTTGGGTTTTTTTTTTACATAAGGAAATCTGCGTAATGTGGCCATGAGTTCCAAAAGAGATGGAGAGATACTGGGTTTCAGCATATTAATTTCTAATTGAATCTTGGAATATTTGGCAACTGAGAGAGGTTAGCTGACTGCTGCTCTTGCATCCACACTGAAAACCCAAACCAAAGTGTCTTGGAAGAAATAATGGAAAAGCTAATAAGAATAAACTGATAAACTATTAGTCCACATAGTTCTGCTGAAAATCAAATCTTGGCAAAAAATTTGCTTTCACTTTTTGATGAGGTTACCAGTTAAGCTGACAAAGATAACTGTGATAATGTTCCAGTTTATGAAAGGCATTATAAAACACAAATACGAACAGCTTCAAAGCAAATGTTCAACAAGATGAAATTCAAAACTGTTTTTTCAGATATTATGATTCATTAAGGATGCTTGCTATGGTGGCCTTTTAGCCATCATTACCAAGCCTGACATGACTGAAAACTTGGGTGGATTTGAGAAGTAAATATAGGATTACTGGCGATAACATTTTCTGATGGAATCAGGATCGAAGAAAACTAAACAATGAACAAAGACAGTTATAAGAAGAAGAATGGAGTATTTGGTAAAGCTCATGAACTCAGAAACACATTTTAATACAAGTGAATGTAAAGTTACACATGAAGTAACAAGCTGCTCAGTCTGCAGCAAAATACAGGGAAACATACTGGAAAACAGTGACAAAAATATTTAGTGGTCACAGTGGATAAGCAACATGAGCTTTTATTGTCTTACTGTGCTTATATCAAAATAGGGATAGGGCATATAAGATCAGGGAGCAAAAACAGTTCTCATATGTCCCTGGTTATACTGGTACTGGAACAGTACTGGTCAGTGCTGCTGACCAGTGACACAATGCCAATGATGGAAAGTTAGAAGTGAATGAGAAAAAGGTTACAAAAACGTCTGAGAGCTACACAAAGTGCTTGAACATGACAGGCTTTAAAGCTCATTCTCTTTTTCAGATAAGATAACACTTCCTTCTGTTTTCTCATGTTTTGTCAGGCAGTTGGACTAGATGATAGTTGTAGGTCCCCTCCAGCAAGCAAGAAAAGTAATTGTAGTATGTCACAACACTTCTCATACCTGGAGCTCCTTATTACTTGTTTTTCTTTCTTCAGGTTTTTAAAAATTATTACTCCTTGCTGTTATGTATAAAGACTTGGAGATGATTAAAATATACTTTGAAAAGTGACATCATAAATTTTAAATGCTCATCCACAAGTACAACTTTGTGATCCTATTTCTCTTTACAGAAAGAGTGTTAGTTTTCTTTGTATTGATGAAACCCACATAATCTTCATCTCATTTTCAGAACTCCTGGCAGGCAGTGGCTAAGCTCTGTGGAGGGACATCAAGGAAACCCACTTCCTCTGGTATCTCAGGGCTAGCTTACTTTAACATTTTACCCCAAATTCATACTGCCTTAGGATCATGGATGGGTAAAAATTAACACCCTGTACCATCACAGCACCTAAATCCTCCATGGCAGCACCCAGAAGCTGTCCTGTGGCACAGCAAGCAAAGCAGCATCCTTTGGGCAGGTCAGCAGTGAGGGAGAGAGCTCCTGGATGCAGGAATGCCTTTTATACAGGGTAAGCATCTGGGCTATGCTTATTAATTACAATCACTTGTTCATTATTATTGTTATTACTACCAATCATCTTATTCTTTGCCTTTTTCTCTCTATTTCCTACCCTTCTGCTGAACCTCTTACCATCTCGACTGCAAGCTGCAGAAAATGATGGGTTGCATTTATCTCGTGCACAGTGCAGTGGTGCTCCAGCTCTTCTCCAGTCTCTAAGCACTGCTATATTAATAGCAACGATGTTAGAGAGATACAGGGGGAAAAAAATCAGAGCTGACAGATATTTCTGGATGATGTATTCACAATAACACTTTATATTCCAACTACAGGAAGGGAAGTATTAAAACAGCAGCTAAAAAATGAAACAGCTCCAGATCTCTCATCTGATCATTCTGATCATGCCTTTTAAAGCAGTAGCCATGAAGCAACCTGGACCTCTGCTGCACAACTTAGAACAAAAGTGAAGAACAAAGAGATGAAGAAGAGAAAGAGCCACTCAGTCAATAGGCAAGACAATGCCTCAACCAAAACTATAATGAATTAAACAATGAAAGAGTTGGGTCTACATGAAGGCAGGCATGGCAAAAGAGAGATCTACTGGGCCGTTCCTGATACACTAATCGTAACATCTAAAATTTAAAGGAGATGCTGTACAAAAGAATCAGACAACACCAACAAAGGTTATTCCAGGTCTGGAAAGCAATCATTAAAGTGATACAATTCCTGAATTAAGCTAATTTGACAACTGTCTGGAAGAACTTATGTCAAGTAAATGGTATGAGACTACAACGTAACAGGCAAAAGCTCCAAACAACTGGAAAATTCTGAGGGTCATAAACCACAACACATTTGGATCACAATGAATCCTATTTGCATTTTTGAGACAAATGTTTTTGCGTAAATTGAGTATTTCTTTCTAAAAGACAAGCTAAGAAATTTTATGGGGCTTGTACAAGACAGAATCTTAAAAAATAATAAATTTTATGCATTATTTTATGAATTATTCTTTCTCCTGAAAAAAATCAGATCTGCTGAATATTTTCTGGAATTTTAAATAAATATTATAGTCCTCTAATGGAATAGGGACAAACACTTTCTTCTGTAACAGCTGTCAGCTCTCTATAATCTGTGATGGTTATCAGACAGATTTTATTCTTTAACAAGTCCTATAATCTAAGGCACTTAATACTAAATTTGACAATTTCATTGATCTTCACTTCAGAGTCTTTGTGATTTGTTATGTGGTAATTACAATACCTTTAACTACTGTGTGCCTCGTTTTTCCCCACTGATAAACAAAACCACGGTATCATCTCCCAGCAGAGCTGCAGGAATTGGGTAATTCTCAGGTGCAACTACTGTCATATTCATTGCCAAACAATTAACAGAGCAGTACAACAGTTTTAAATGGCTAAATCTACGCTGTTAATCATCAGTAAATATTTGGGATGTTCCCAATAAAGGGAAAAGGGATTGGTGGAAATGCTCAGTTATTTTGTTCCCTTCCAGCTTTTACTGACTGCCAGAATGCCATCTGTTGCCAGAACGGAAGATATTGTTTATAGATTCAGTTAGTCTGCTGAAATGTGGATATGTAAGTTGCTGTCTGTAACAGTAGGATGAGGAACAGGTTTTAGTCATAGCGTTAATACTCTGAAGTCCTTTCTGATTTTCTTTTAATTAGACTTTAGAAACAAAATCCTCTCTTGTATAAAATGCCTCTCCAACATTCAGAGAAAAAAGTCACTATTTAGTCAATAATATTTGGTTTTTAGTAGTAAATGAACTTACACGCAGCTGAGATAGAGACTACTCTAGTTAATGTGTGTGTGTGTGTAATCTAAACATTCAGATTTTCTATTTTCAGGATTGTATACCATTATTGGTCACAATGCTCATCACACTTAAAGAAATGCTGGATTCAGATCTACAGGAAGAATAGATTTTGATCAAGTTTGTTCTAGTGCAAGGTAAATTCTACAGCTAGGCAGAAGCTGCTGTCTTTGAAACCATACCAACCCATGCATGTTTCAGAAAGCATGAGCTATTCCTTTAACATAATTTGAGTTTATGCTTTGTTTCATGAGTGAATGGTTTGCATTAATGATTTACTGCTTTTAGGCAGATGTGTCCAGAAACCCTGCCTTAAATCATAACCTTCTTATGCTAGATATTATATATAAAAGGTAAGAATCTCTATAAAGTAATTAGATAAACCTTAAGAAAGTCTATCTCAAATTTACAGACAGAACCAAAGCTGAAGAGACTAAGGTATAGCAGAACCAGGAAGTGAACACGGATCTCAAGTCAGTCTCAAGTCACCAACCTAGAGACCTAATCACAAAGCATTTTTCCTATAGATAATTAAGGACAAAACAGTTTCTTAGGCGATAAAATAGTGACCCAGTTCTGCTCTCATTTACATTTTTGCAACTCTGCTGCTGCCATCACAGTCACGGGAGGATGGACATGGCAGTCTCAAAGCCTGCCTGTGTATATATATCACAGTACATGATGTAAGACGCCCCCAAAATAGTGATTTTTGCAGCCAGAATTTTCTTCTGCCATCTTATAAGGCATCAAACATTATCGAAATACAGAATGAACTTCAACAGCAGCTGCTGCTGAAGATAAATGACTATAACCAGTAAGTTTTCACGAACATCAGTTAAGCCAATATTAAGGACTCTGCGAAAATTATCCTACTGTTTAAAAGCATCAGTTTTAAGGGCTGATACTGTAAGGGAAGATGGGCCTTAAAGATAGCAAACTGGGTCAATATCTAACTTGCTGTATGCATCTTAGAAAAGCAGACATTTGATGGAACATCAGAAAAGTAATACAGTCCTTTTTCCTCTTCCTGTATATAATTTTTTCTTCATTTAGAAATACCCCAGTTTCTTCCTTTAGAAATGTAGAGACTTAAACCGTCAACTCAGGTAAGATGAGAATACAGATTTTTTTGACGATTTTAATATATACATGGAGACATGCTGAACATCAACATCTTTGGTAGCTGTTATTTCGGTACTTACCATGGTTTATCCCGGGACACTTTTGAAGGAAAGACCGTGTGCTGTTTGCTACTGGAGGTAAGTAGATTGTCTTTGGGCGTTTTGAATGGCTTTGAGTTGCTGCTGACAGGGTTATGGCCGCTGATACAGGATTTCGGTTTCATCTGTACTAGGGATGTCCTGGAATTACAGGCTGGAGAAGCTGGAGAAGGGGAAGGTTTACACATTGAACCGTGTCTTCGTTCTGTAATGGAAAAGGAATAAATTTGACAACATTTCATAGGCTAAAAGAAAACATGGAAATTGGGAAGAGGAAATTGTTCCCCTCTATGCTAGTTACAATTTTATCACTCCAAAGAACACCAGTTCATTACTATCTTGAATGTAATCAAGCCAAATGATAAACAAAATCAACTCTGGGAAGCACTCTGAGGAAATGTAAAAAACAGTAAAACTAATGGTAATAACCTACCAGAAAATTTCACCAAGAAATCTCAAATCATTTCTTAAGCAATAAGCAATGACTGGCATCTGTGTGAGGCGCACTTGGTGCCCCAACTCTTTCATATCAAGAAGAAAGAGCAGAATGTGTAACAACAGCTCAGATGACAGTAAAATGATCTGTAACAAACATGAGATTGTTCCTATGATGGTTTATGAAGAATTCATGTGACCTGGTTATTGGACAGTTTACTTTATAACTATCTCATTTCAAGCTTAATGGGAAACCATAAGGAAAAAGCAGGAAGACTTGAAAAGCAGCAAAAAGTTTACCGCTCCCGGCCCTTCCAGAGGCAGGCTCTGCCTGGTTTGTATCTTGGAGGTTCTCTCCAAGCACCATTCATTGTAAAAATGTATTGTTTTCCACACAGAGCAAATGGCAAGTGCAAAAAACCAGGAATTTTATGTCTCAATTACAAACATGGCATCTGGAGGCGAGCACTGCGAGCACTGCACCAGAGGCCTCTCGAGCACTACAAAAAGCAAGGCCTGGCTGTTCCCACAGCACAGACCTCAGGACAGACAGGCTTCGGTGGAATTGTTTGGTTTTGGTTGTTATTTTTTAGTATTTATAGTATTTTTTAAAATCTAAATGTCCTATCCCTGATATTGCTAAGTATAAAGATTGTTTTCTATGGAGGTATTTGGCCATTCTCTAGAGATCATATATTTCTTTACAAATCATGTATTTCTCCTGCCTGGTGCCTGGCCAGATCAATGTGCTGCAAACAGTAGCTTGTGCTGCGAACTTAAGCACAACTACACAACACTGCAGAGGACAGGAGCTGGTTTTTGCTGAGAGGAGCTATAAATCCCTGTCAGTCCTGTCCCCCACCTGTGGGAACAGTGTTTCCCCAGCCCCCGACCCCGCAGCCAGCCGGCTCCCGTGCTCCCCAGCCAGAGGCAGCAGCGGCAGGGACGGGCTGTGGGAAGAGGAATTTTCCAGTCAGCAGGGCTGTGCTCAGTGGCAGCTGACTCCAGCGTGCAGGTGCCCAAACTCCAAGAGCCCCCAAGGCAGGCATCAGCCAGGTACCCCCCTAGTGACACAGGAATGAAATGCAGCAAGTGGAATGTAATCACAGGCCAAGAACTTCAGAAAAGCAGCAGCTTCTCCTTCAACATGCAGCAATTCTTCCTTGCCTAAAGCCTTCAGCACTTGTAGAATCCAAGTGGGTGCTACTCTTTGAGCCTGACCAGCATCGCCCAGTCAGCCAAGAGCAGGTAAGGGAAGCAAGTGACCTGCTGCTGCAAGGGAAGGTTTGGTATTTGCATCATCAACCCTGTGCTCTCTAGTTTGATATTTCAAGGGTAACTATGAAAAATTTTCCCACAGATAATCAAAACATGACAATTTGTCTGGCATCCTCACAAGTAAAAACTTGCCAGTAGCACAAGGATTCATCCATGATTAATTTGCAATAGGCAAATACCTCAAGAACAAAGAGAAATGCTTAAAAAAAAAAAGAATATTCCAAACTGTTTCTCTTAGATCTCCAATGACTAAATAAAGGCATTTTCTATTTAAGATCAAGCACTTCCATATCTTCACATTCACAGCTTTAATTACCAATGTTGAAATTCCATCCAGAGTCTTCAGCAACTGAAGAACAAAGCAGTCTTAATTTTTTTCAGATACTAAAGTATCTCTCCTCACTCCCCAAAATGCCAACTGTCATTTGCCAGTTCTCACCACAGACCTCAGTGTGCCTTTAAAAGTGGTTTGCAGGATGCAGTGAATTTACATTCATTTTACCTCACATTTGTGGCAACAACCGTGTAAGCTACACATCTGCCTCTGAAATGCAGAGTTCCATTCACGGAGCATTTATTTTGTTCAATAATAGTTATTATTTCAAGATTTACAAACCTTCTCAGCAACTCTTTAATCAAATTAAATTAGCTTAATCAAAATTTGCAACTTTCCCATTAATTACTTGAGGACTGATGAAAAGGAACTTCTATGTAGTCAACAAAACCAAGCTGTATATAAAGTAAAACCCAGGAAAAAACATTATTTCCATACACAAATTACATAAATTCAGGATTAATTACTCAAAATTTTGCTACAGCTACTGGTTTTCTCAAGCCTGACTGCCTTCTAGTAAACTGTGTCCTCAATATCACCCCATGGATATGTTTAGAAATGAAATATATTGCTTTGTTATTAAAATTAATCTCCTGGAAAGATGAACATTCAAGATACTATTTTATATATTTATATTTTAAAGTCATCTAAGTATCACATGCCATAGCAAGTTCTTTTCTAACAGTCTCTTTGTATTGGATTTTTAGTTAAGCTATATGTTTGGTGTTTTTCCCTAGACAAGTTTCTCAATTTATTAATTCCCAAGAGCAGACCAGTACAGTAACCTTGGATTTTTTATGCTAGCACAGAAAATGGTGGAAGAGGCACTGTTGTGATATGACAATATAATGAAGTGCATCCCATTATTTAAGGTGGCCGTTTACTTAAAAGATAGGGAAGGGAAAGATTACACAATTACTTATTTTAGCTGAGTGTGTCAGATTGGTGGTCATTCTTGTGATCAGAACCAGCAGCTCTATTTGGCATTTCCTTTTACCTGCTCAAACTCCTCTTTTCCCCGAGAACATGGCTACAGAAAGTCTTCCACCTGTTAGACAGACTCTAATACATATTTGAGATTCATCAGCGTTACCAAGCTACTCTTAAAATTTCCTAGAAGTGAAATGGAAACTCTGACCACTGTCAAGTCATACACAAGAAAGAACGTAAATAGCCAGTGCCTCACAACCTTTGGTGTTCTCAGACACTGCTCAGACAAGTAAAATCCACACATTTACTCAGAAAAGTGAGTGTCACTTTAGTGTCAGCAGGAGAAGACGGCAGCAACACCTTGCAGGTATGGCACAGTGGAAAGCTGAAAGAGTAACTCCCTACAAAGAGGCAGAAAATCCATGTTTGAACAAGGGGAAGCATATCCACAGGAGCCTGGATTTGCCAAAGGTGTCAATTCTCAGACAGATGTCGATGGTGGGGGCATAAATTGTAACTAAATATTGATATATTCCTTCTCAAAGGCTATCAAGTTGCCTGTTGCTTCCTGCTTCCTTACTGTGTGTGTGGTAGTGAATCAGCCTTAGACATTGGTAACAAGTTTCAGAGAAATAATGCTAATATATGACAAAACAAGAAGGCCATCAGCTGTCAAAATCAATGGCTTAAAGCAGGGTGGTGGTGGCTTCTCTATCAGATTGACTTCCCTGGTCACATCTGGTTTTTTTTAAATTTTGTACTAATTTGACTGTTTCTATTTTACATATATACAAGGAATTACACACAATATACAAATCTGCTATTATACAGACTAATTAATAAACTAATATGTGGATAAAAGACATTGGCACATCAAATAGTTGCTATAAAATTAAATATTCACATACTAATATATTCGGAAGATGATCAACTATCTGTGTTACAATTTCTATGCCCACTTGCAGTTCCTCTGTAGACAGATTAGATCCAGCAGTGCAGGTGAACTTGTACTCACACAGCTGTCCCCATGGCTGCCCCTGTTCACATACAGCAGTGGCACAGTCAGTGGACAAAAGTGAACGTAAAGTAAAATGAAAGTTTTTGCCCCTAAAGATAAAAAATCCTGCAAGGCAACCAGAAAACTAGTGATGAACACTCGTAACATGCTAATGTAGATTCTCTACACACTTTTCAGTTACTGCAGAAGTCTGCAATGCTGTCTACAAATGCGCATTCAAGTTTCAAAGAGAACTTTTCTGATTAGTTTAAATAGCTGCAAATGGATGTTTACATTCCACAAAAATAACAACGCATATTCTGTTTTGTTTCTAAATACCAGTTGCTGTCAAATCCAAGAGCACAGGAGCACAATCAAAGTTACAATCCTCTTTACCACATTAATCCTTCTGCAACCTCTCAGCTGTCCCACTGCAGCTACTGCAGCAAGTGACAAGCAACATGTGACTCCTGCTGTCAAACAGTTAACGTATTAATGACATTAATCTTGGAGGAAAGTTTAACACTCTCTCACTGAATTAACTGCACTTTCTAAAGAATCAACTTCAGATCAGTATCTGTTAGATATTCTAGATTTCTAGTTAGAACCAAGAGTCTAAAAGCCCAGTGCTACATATTGTTCTAATGCACACTGCAAACACTGCATCGGTAGCATTGCAAATGATCTTAAACTATTCCAGGAGATTCTCCATGTCCTATGGAAACATGGATATAGTCCAACTTTCTCAGCCAAATCTGAATTGTTTGTAGACATGAAGTCCTTATGTTGTTAGAGACCTAACAGTCCCTGAATCTCCAGAGCTTCTCTCCTATGCCCTTGTACTCCATTTCTAATCCTCCTTCCTTCATCCTGCACAATGCAACTCCCTACCTTTCCCCAAACCTCTGCTGCAGCTGCCAAAGTCCTCTAGGTTTGTCTTTAAATCTGTAATTCCATTGGATCCTCTCTGACAGGTCACCAGGGAATACTAGCAGCTGTTTTGCAGGAAGCGCCACATCTCCTTCTAATCATAAGCAAAAAAAGCAAAGCAATAGAGGGGCAGCATGAGCTTCAGAGCCACAAACACAGCGTGTGGGAAAATGAGGCAAACCACATTCTGACTAGAAAGTCTCTTCTCGAATTTTTGCCTTGACTCTTTCACACAAGATCAAGCACTCACTTAGCTCACAGCAAACCTTACAGATGCAAATATGTTGCCAGAAAAACATGCCAGACATAGTAGTTTTCTATCCAAACAGATCTTTATGTGATCCTGAAACTGCAGATATCTCTAATTTGGACTACAAACAAAAAACATCTCTTAGTACATCCCACCTACATCCCTTCTTACCCAATATGCGCTACTCAGAATTGATCAAATCGGGTGAGCACTTATTGCCTGCAGTTAAATGTCTTCTCCATCAATACAACACAGAAGATCATGAAGGAAAAAAGTCATGATACAATTTGAGCATAGAAAAAGACATGCCTTTGGCCTTTCAGCGGGGTTTTTTTTTCAGGTAATTGAAACAAAGCAAAAAATTCCCTCTTAAAGTTGTCAGAAGACAGACACTAGAACTTTGTCAGCACCAGTCATTTTGAAACATTACTCCTGTTTAGCACGATTCAACTTCCTGCGTGCAAGAGGCCTAAAGCAAAAATCAATTTAGGTTGACCCACAAATAACTCAGGGACCCAGTGTTATAGATCATAACTTGGTATTACACTTGGTAAAAACAAGAAAAATATAATTGCTAAAACTCAGAAAGGTAAGAGAAAGTTAATAGTAAACATTTACAGAATAATAAAACTCTTTTTAAGCTTGTTTTCATCACAACGTGTGAGTTCACAGCCCTTTTACTTAAAATAGCACAAAGCAACTGATCTGACTGCCCTTAACACAATATGAATACTGTTTGTTATTTCCCATTTATAATATTTTAGCAGATGGTAATGAAATTTAGTATCTCATCCACAATGTAATTCTGTAGCAGTAACATATCACAGACTTGTTGATAAAGATGTTACTTATGGTAAGTCATACACGACCTATGCATGAATTAGTTTTTCTATTTAGAGTATATGCTGAAGTGTTTTGTTGCACAGCCCTTCACTATGCAAAGTTGAGCAATGTATACTTACAATTTCAGTAAACAGTAAATGAAACCTACCACCTTGTACTGATCCCAGTTTAGAGTTTGCAAATGTACTTGGCACTAATCCTAATAAAACCAAAACAGAAAAAACCCCACACATGCCCGAAAAGCAACAGCCAGCAACCAGAAAACTGAACAACTAGACTCTTGCAGAAATGTGTCATCCTGCAGTAACTGGCAGCTGGTTCATAACAAGAATTCATAAACACCTTGTAAGCACTTTCATTTTGCAGCCACAGTCTGAAAAAAAAAAAAACCTAGCAAAACCCAGTACGTGAGGTTAAACAAAAATAGAATTGGATTTGATGTTAGCAAACTACAGCATAACATTGCAAGATCGAAGGATAACTTTACCAGCTTTTTTGACAAAACACTATTCCAAGTCCAGCTGAAAAAGTTTGGAAATAATATCCGCAAACCGTTCCACCCTTCTTGCACTGCGCACTGGAAAGGAAACAGCACAGTCGGTTTCATTTTGATACTTCTTGTAAACTGACAAAGGAAATAAAGTGCCAGCTCCAACCCCCAGACTGATCCGCTGCATAAAATGCTGCTCAACAATCGCAAGCTTCATTCCAGGTCAAATGACATAATTGGGAAATTATCAAGTGCTAAAATAACCACCGTTCTGCTGGTGTTTATTTACAACAAACACAAGCTTCGCTTTCTGACAGAAACCCACTAAAACGACTCTCCATTTCACAAAGTCTACAAGTGAGTAGGATCAGCAAAATTATGCAAAACATCCTGCTAGAAGAAGAAATGTAAACTGAGCCACTTACAGAGAGGAGCAGGCTGCCAACTTAATCTGATTCTACGACGACTGTAAACATGTACTTTTGGAACGTGAAACGATTCACATTGCCACAGATGCCATCAGAGAAACACAGCAACGTGATTAGGTATTCTGCACACGGGAAAAAATCAGGCAGATGACCTGCCGCAGCAAATACCAGATCAGCGCTTGCACACACCAACTGTTTTGACTACAGGCACTTGTTAAGCACCAAGTTTCGGTCCTACCAGTTGGACACCAGAACTGAACCTGTGCCAAGAACAACATGAGCTGAAAACGGCTGCAGGGTTGTTTTCTTTTCTTTTCTTTTTTTTTTTTAATAATTGTTGATACAACTCAAGTAACTGCAGAAATGAACCAAAGTGCAAAATTAAAAGCAGCAAAAACCACTGTGTATATTTAGAGGAAGACATTGCATTTTTACTTCCTTGATTCAGGAAAGAAGGAGGGTGCTTGTGTGTAACACAGAAGGATGAACCTGCTGTTTCCCTGGAAAAATTTTTATTTATGGGATAACTTGGCATTTATCGGGGTAATTATAAGAGACAGAAGAAATAATCGCTTGAATATCACTAAATTACACTTAAGTGGCCAAATATCTTTAAAATGGCCAAATTCCATAAAAAGCCACATCCTCAGCATTTCCTGGAACATTTCCATTCCTCTTCAGTAAAAAGCATGTAAAGAAAAAAGAGGGGGGGTCAAATAAAACTCCCGCACATTAAAAAAAAAAAAAAAAAAAAAAAAGCCTTAAATAGTGGAATAATTATCCTAAATGTAAAATGAAGCTTCTTTCTTTACAAGGACTTTGAGATCTGAATATGAAGCTCCAAGGTATGATTGAAGCATCAGAAAGACAGGAAAACAATGGAAGTGTGAATACCCTGCCCTGGTGACGACGTCACTCTTCACACCATTGAGTTGGAATTCCTAGATTTAACTGTAGTACCAAGGCCTGTTTCTGCAGCTATAAAAGGGGATATTAATGATTTAAGGTATTAACTTGATTAAGAAAGGAGCTGAAGATTTAAGCAGGAATTCGTCACTTCTGTAACAACACAATTCCACACGTGTAATCAGCATTTGCCACCTGACACATTACTGCTGCAGAAAAAATGACAGTTTTCAACTCTAAGTCGTACATATTTCTCAGTTCAGCAAGGCCAAAAATCCCCAGGCAAAAAAGAAATAATGGAGCAAGCAAATCCTGGCTACACACTTTCTGAGTGACAGTCTACCAAAAAAAAGCAAGGAAAGCTCATGCACAGAAATTTCCCGTTCTGCTGGAGGAGATGCTCTGGTAGTCCAACATGAAACTATTGAGACATCCTGATGTGTCTGGGAGAGTTTGAGCTAAATACCATCTCACACGTCGTGCCCAGAGCTTACACCACAAGGACAGCCCCCACCACCCTTTTGCACCAGTATCTTATTACCTGCTGACCAGTGGGGATGACATTCCCACCATTTTTTGTACTCAGAGAACGGAAATGCATTATCAGCCCTAAACTTAGGACAGACACATCACATGAAATGCTAACATATTTCTAGAAATCAAGCCAGGGTACTTTCAAAGGTAAGCACTACTGACAAATCAGAATTTTGTGGGTGATTTTATATGTGAAATCTTTTGCTTGGCTATTTATTGGATGAAAGAAAAAAGTATCTTTACATTTAAGAGTGAAATATAACAAGAGGAACAGTTTACTAAATGTACAAATTTACAAAGAACTCACCTGTTCATTCCTTTAAACACCAAACTTAAATAATTTCACTCCAGATTGTTGCAAATAGAGGAAAATTTAGTATTGCCATCCTCTCATACTCCATGCCATGTAACAGACCTGTTTCCTCAGACAGATCTTTCACATTCAAGATCATCTGATGATGCATATTTTTATTTATTTACTTATACTTCTCAGGTAAAATATCTCACTGTAGCTCTAGTTCCATCTTCATTACATTTACAAAACAATAAAAAGGCAACTTATGTACATTATTAATTGGGTATTTCCCCTCATCTATCCTAAATCAGAAAAGTGATACTTCTTTAATGCTTTACTTAATCCAAGGAGATAAAATGGCATTTCTTGTCAGAGATAAGAAAAGATAAGCCATCGAAGAGTATGATGGGACTAATGAGGTGACTTGGCAAAAAACAATGATGCACTATGACTCTGAGAATACAGGCTATTGTTTTAAAAATACTTATGTTCTTGATCTGGTTTTGCGCAAAACAGGACTTCAGATTTTATTCAACACCAGGATAACATGTCAGTAGCTCATTTTATCATTCCTGAGAAAAAAACTGATATAGAAACAGTAACTTCACTGAAATTAGACCAGAATAATGGCTTTGCAGGACTTGCATATAATCTATTGTTTAAACCTTCTGGCTTTTCCTGTTGCTTGGGATCCAAACCCAGCATTTGGTGAATCAATATAATTCTTAACAAGCTCGTTTCTAAAGAGAGAAATAATGGAAATTTTTTTTTTTTTTTAAATACGTGGGTTTGAACCCTAAATTTCTTCCTCTCTGTTACCCTGAGCTTCTTTTCCTCCCAACACCCTCACCATTTCATCCCGTATCCACAGTCGTTTGCTGCTCTCCCCAAAGACACAGGATAAGCTCTGTTTGGTCTGCAGGTACAAGCTACAGGGGTGCCACTGCCACATGAAATACTGCTCTCTGGGGCACTTTAAGGTGCCTCTTCACAGTTGCTGATTTTCACAAGACTAATGAAACTTTGTATTGTTAGACCAAATCAGCAAATAGTTAAAGATTCTTAGACAAAATAGGTATAATCACACAAGGTTTATTGCTATTATTGTTGTTATTACTAACATCATTATTACAATAATTATAATCTTTCAGGAAATTCAAGTTAAGACCTGTATGTGATTTTTTTTACTTGCCTTTCTGTTTTTTCCATTCCTCATGGGTATTCCCAGGCAGCAAATTAATTCCTTTGGAATATTTAGACATCTGTCAAAATCCAGGTAACTAAACTAAGCTCAACTAAGGACACTGTTTTGTTTTAAAAATTGAATGAATTTACATTTAAGTTTCAATTTGCTTTATCAAAACCTGCTACAAAAACAGCATAACTGTCAGTTCAGAATATTTCCTCATTCCAGACCTTTTATATAAATCAGCTCACTCATCTTTCAGGCACACTTACCTTGCCAGACGTAAGAAACTCTATTATTTAGAGTGCTGTATGAATATCTACAAGTGATAACCCCCTAATACACAGCCTCCAAAGTGAATGTGCAAAGTAACTCCCAAAGAGGTCACTTATTCATGTTTTCCTCACTACATACAATAGCTCTTACAACAAGAAACCAAACTTCTAACCTTCTACAGAACAAAACAAACACTGAAAGACATACCCAAATACAAAAGTGGGTTTATAGGGTATTTTTAATCTGTTCCTCTCCCTTAAAAGTCTCTTTAGTTCTATATTTACATACAGCTTTAGAACTAAAAAGTTGGTTTCTACTTTAACTTGCATCATTCATGACTTCTAAGTGTGCAAACTAAAGAAACTCAGACCTAAAAGTACATGAATGAAACAGATGCAAATCAACCTCCGAGAATCCAAGTGACAACTACGTCATATTATCTCTGCATGCACCTCTTGACGACTCATCACTGCAATGAACTTTATGTACTAGAAATTAATTCTTTTGAATAAACTATTTATCCATTCATAACGTTAACAGCTTTCCCATCACTGCCCTGAATGAGAGCATTTTATGTCTACAATTTTAAATGTCTATATATATAAAGATTTTTTTTCAGATTGGCCTTGACCCAGTTTTTTCAAGCTATCAGATAACCAATAACAAATTGAGACTTAAAAAATTTGCTGGAGTGTGGTCAGTTGTTTCAGACTCCATATGAAGAAAGGTCACACAGCCATTAGAGTGCAGATCTGAATTTAGAGTATTCCAAGTTTACTCACCCACTGATGTTACCACTGTTATGGATTACTGTGGTAGGAATGGCACAGTGGAAAGACAGGTGATTTCTAGTACAACTACCTACCACGGTGCATGAACTGCTCAAGGAGACTCAGCTGTGACAGCACAGCTGCACAATTCAGTTTTCCACTCCTACTGCTTCCAGTGCCTTGAACAACCTGTCATCCAGTGCAGGTGGTTCCAACTTTCTATGCATCTTCTCAGACGCACACCCTCCCCTATTTTAGAAGAACTTTTAGGTAAAAAGAAATTTGTAGATGCTCACCAGCTGAAGACACAGGATATTTTTCCTATGAGGCATTCTAATTACTTTCTACAATTACTTATATAAGCTTATTGGGGGAAAAAATTTCTTCTCATTAAATCAAGGCATAACTCAGAACAATTCTTGTGAGTTTTAACACAGACAGTAAACAACAAAGCAAGATCATGAAGACTGGATTTACTTGCAAGCAAGTCCATATGAAGGAATCATTTTTACCTGAAGATATTTAACTGTGATATATTCAAGAGGATGTCTCTGAAAAGAAGTATGCAAGAAACACCTTTACAAGACAGCAAATGTTTGATGTGTATCAGTCATTTTTTGTTTAAACCATGAGTCAATTGGAGCACAGGTAGAACATTAGGATGATTATTTCCTATCAGGACTTAGCTGGCTTTTTATAGTGCTAGAACCTGTTTTCATCCATGCTTGGTGTAACATTTCACTTCAGGTGGGAAGAATGAATAGTACATCTGTTTGTCAAGAGAAGAGAGTAGCCTTTGGTCAGCCAAGAAATGATTACAGAGGGAGTAAGCTTGGAAGCCAACAGGAAGAAGAGAAAACAATTTTAAGACAAGGATTTCAAAGTGGGTTATTTATAGAGTCAACACTCAATTATCCATGGTCAGATTATCTGTACCAGAGATGCAGAAACAAATCAGCTCCAGCTGGGCTCATTAGCCTAGGTGCAGCTTGGTGCAAATGTTCCTACACTTCTAGGGACAACGCAGGTTCAGAAATTATGCAACATCTTTTTTTCAGCGTAAGACTTAAGTCATTTTTTCAATCTAAATTGAGTCACTTTGTTTCCATATAGCATTTCCAAAGGCAAGAGCACTGGGGAAAATGGCAAAGACTTCAGACGAGGCCACTGCCTGGCAGTGTTACCCCTGTGCTCTGGGTCCCAAGAAACATTACTAACTCAGGCACAGTGTCAAGCCCGAGCTGGGTGCGCACATTCCTGCATCCTGCGTCAGGGCTGCAGCGTCGCTGGGACGCCGGGGAGCTGTGTGCAGACAAGCACAAGATGCTTGTGACAAGGCAGGAGCCAGGCACAGGCCAGCATGGCAAACAGCAGTCACCTCAAGCACAGCTGGGGTGGCCTCCGCGCAGAGGGACTGAGCTGCAAAATCACTCAAGATTACAATTTAAAGTTAAGTCTTTTAAACCAGATATTCTAAATAAGGGAAAACTTAAAACACAAGCGCTTTCCTAACTGTAAGAAAAACACAGCCACAGTAATATCAGCCCAGCTTGAAGCTGTTTTCCTGGCCACAATGCCAAAAGCGTAATTGACAGTGAAATACAAAGGTGGATGGGGAAGGAAATGGAAAAAATCCAACATTATGTTTCCTACCTACCAATTGCTTCCTCTGAATCAGACTGTGTTCCTGCTCAAGGACTGGAACCTTTATCCATCTGTTAGGAGACAGCAAACTCCAGAAGATACTTTATACTCTACACTCCTCTGGAAGTTGTCCCTTCTCATCAAATTGATGCTGCTATAGTTGAAAGAAATCCTAATAACAATCCTGATAACAAGAGATACTTCTAAATTAGAGGAGTTTGAGATTCAGTTTATTTTTTTTTTCAGCAATGGAAGTCACTTGACCAAGGAGCCAGAGAAAGGACAACAAGAAGCATACTGACATGAAAAATCTCAGCTATAATCAACTGACTCCAGCTTGATTACAGAGGAGGAACTAAACTCTGTATTTGGCAAATGGATCACAGAGCAAGTCTTTTCTAAAGCTTTTTGCTGAGTCTGCCAATTGGTAGCTAGACAGTACAGCAGATTTAACCAGCAATGGCTAACAAGTGAACCAAAACTAACCAGGCCGGAGCTATCACCCCTGGGATTTGTCTACTATATCTAAATACTGAGACAAAAAGGTCTGTTTACACTGAACAACTCAAGTAGTTTCAAACAACAGTTAGAAACAGAGGTTAATGGAGTGCATGTTGAGGTAGCGGGTTACCTATCCCACCAGAACATCATTGTAACACTTGAGGAAAACTGCATGTCCTAAATCTACAACCTTATTACCCCTCCTTTCCTGCTCTCTAGTCCCAAATGTCTTAACTTTCCAGGCTGCTTAAGGCCTGAAAAAAAAAGTAATTCAAGAAAAAAAATAGTTCAAAGGCAAAATTTACTATGATAGATATTACTTACCAGAGAATGCTGGCAGTTTTAGTTGTTCTTATTTCTCCTTACATTTCAGATCCCTAAATGCCTACTGCCTAAAAGGTGATACCAGTAGAAGTTACAGAAAGTCTGCTGTCTTTGCTGTTTTACCT
Organism: Anabacerthia variegaticeps; assembly: GCA_035583185.1. Lineage (NCBI taxonomy): Eukaryota > Metazoa > Chordata > Aves > Passeriformes > Furnariidae > Anabacerthia > Anabacerthia variegaticeps. The sequence goes on from JAWWEW010000041.1 coordinate 12,734,029, forward strand.
AAAGACATAAAGTTTATTCTTAGTATTAGGGACTAATGTATTTTGGAAGGTGTAACTTTTAGCTAATAGAACCAAAGGACAGATCTGCTGCTGCACAGTACTTGCAAGTCTCAGGTAGGATTTTTCTCTTGGAATACATACTAATGAGAACAGCAGCACAAGCACCAGAAGGGAGAGGACTCAATTATTGTAAACAACTGGGAGCAAAAAGACTGCTAAACATTCAACAATTCACATCAACAGAAGGTTTAAAAGTCTTTACCTCTTTTTACTGTAACAAGATTATGTCAACACTTTCCTCCTCTGCCTAGTAAACTAGGAAAGACTGTAAATGCAAACCACTGCACTAACTCACTGCCCTGCTCAAAGTACCAACTACTGTAAGGTCTGAGGAAAGACATCCAAAGAATGGGGGCTACTGCCACAGTAAATTTCAGCCTGTAACTCTCAGGTAACTGGTTGCATGTCTGTCGAGCACATAGATGCGAACTGCACTTACGTAAACTTTCTGCTCTGTTACTGCTCCCTCACTCCAAGATATCAATTCTAGCCAGAAACTTGATTAGCAACAGACTAGGAAACAGTTTCAGAGAACTTCGGGGAAGGCACTTACAAAAGGGCAGTGAACTTTTATGGCCTGAAGGCCTCAGCGTGGCAGCTGGCATCAAGCATCGCATGTTACAACTGCAGTCGTACAGCGAATCAAACAGAGAGGCAATTTCTTTTTCTGCTCTTCTTCCCTTTCAAAACATTCCTGGCACACCTTTGGCTTTAACCTGGTATTAATCCGTGGCTGAATTACATTGTACAGATAGAGACTGGACACATTGTATAACATAACCTTGAGTCTTTCAGCAAATACTTCCCAGAATAGGCTGCTCTCACCCTGCAAGTACATCTGTGCCCAGATGCAGCCTCATAGATTCAATAGACTGAAATAGGCTTGCTGAGCCCTCTTTCCCAAGCAATCTTGCTCCATCCTCTGTCAGGGACCTCTCTTGTTAGTAATTTTATGCCAATTTACAAGTTACAAATGTTACATGCAATCCCCTTCTCCCCCTCTTCCCCTGTTAACTGTAAAATTATTAAATACTGTAGTTACATGGGCTACTTTTGTATGAATTCTGTCTTCCCCTTCATAATTACCTGTCAAAATCTGGCACAATGTGAGTTTTAAACAAATTATCCTATGCTGGTTTTGTATTTTAATTAAATATAAAGCAACACTAGTTAGATACCTCGGGACATTTCTTGCTTTACAGAAATGAGAGCTCATTTAACAGCCATAATACTTCACAGACTTACACAGACATCACCTCTATGCAGTAACACTGGTTTTGGATAAACAAGTAGGTTTCCTTTATTCTCCTGAAAGCTCTAATATTAGTGTCACTTAGATTTATAACCATTTAAAAAATGTAAAGGAGATATGGAACTTTAAGTTTTTCTCCTTTTAAGTTCATTAGAACAAATAGAGGGAGGCTGTAATTCATGCACACAGCAAGTAATTTAGCTGTAATTCATACCACAGAATAGCAGAGGTAAAGCGGCAATGCTGACATTAAACCTGATACTGTTTAGGTCTTAAAACTTGCAGGTAATCCCTCTCCTTCCAAGAACTTCACACTGAGAGAAATCAGATATATTTAAAGAATAATTCAGTATAATGAAAGTGCTCACTTCTTTTTAAATTAAACTTACACATCTAGAACCATATCAAAGCTTCCAAAAAGCAAACACTGAGCAATTGCCTTGTTCTTTATTTAAAAAGCTCTATGGAATACATATAAAAGAGTCCATAAAAAAGTTGACAGCTGCCAATTCAAGAGTCAGCAGTTTCCCCACTATAGTGGCACATTGTGTTTAAACTGCTTTGGTACCACTGTCATGTGGTACCCAATCAAATTTTAAAGAACACTATGAAATACATATTTCTAAAATACTACTTACCTATTACCAATGTAACCAGATATAGTTTACACCGTGTTTTTAACCACGTTGTCACATATGAAATATATGTAGCAAAACAAAACAGAGAACATACAAGTACACACTATGCATAAGGGACAATCACAGTAACTTCTTTGCATATATGGGTCTTGTTAAGTTTCTATTTACCTGCCTCTATTTTTCTTCAACCTTTCAGGCACTGCTGCAAATGGAGCTCAGTGTCTGCTCTTAAGCTAAAAATCCTTGCAGCAATTTGTGTAGATTTTTGCAGATAAAAACAAAAATTAGATTAGATTCCAAGACTGTGAGCAACATGAGCTATTGTATTTGCACAACAGCATGCTGATACAGTCGGGGAAAAAAAGTAAAAATAATCACAGCACAGATAACCAAGGGTCAAAGTTCTGGTTATGCCTGAAGTTTCAGTATGGGCACTTCCTGTTCTGAGTCTAAATACTCTTAATTAGATTTATTTTGTCCTTCAGTTCTGAAGTAATGAACAACTATTCTCTCCCCACCCTCAAATACCTACACCTGATTTCGCTCACAGTACTGTAAACTATTAGGCCAGTTTTAAAAGGTCTTCTGTCCACAAGAGGCACTGCCACACTTGGTCACGCAGGCCAGGGCTGTGCTGAGCCCCCGAGAGCCCTGCGGGAGGGGGCGGGAGCAGGAAGGCATCCCTGGGCCCTGGCTCGCTCGGACACGGCCGGTGCTCCTGGCAGCGCTCAGACACGCGTCACCTCCCTCCTAGCCTCTGTAACCCTGGGGATGCTGCTCTCCAGGGAAGGCTGTGTCCTACAGCCTCACGCCGCTCGACCTCGGGGGCAACAAAGGAAGGCAGGGTCTGTACGGACCCGGACTCACATTGACCCCGCCGTGCCACCCCCCAGCAGCCCCTTCCGCCGGTGTGCTGGCAGCTCCGCCCGGGGGGCTCCGGGCCCTCCTGCTCCGGGGGATGCCGGGCCGCAGGCGCCGTGGGCGGCTGGGAGGCTGCCGGGAGAAGGGCCGGGAGAAGGAGAGCAGAGCGGAGCGGAGCAGCGAGCCCGCAGCTCCCCCTCCCGGGCCGCCCGCTCCGACAGCCCGCTCTGTCCCTGCCGTCCCTGTGCAGCGCCACGGGCAGGGAAAGCCCCAGCAGCGAAACGCTCAGGATCGCATAGTTAAAACGCAGAACTTTTAACCACGAAGACGCTGTATCATTTTTCACTCGATTCCTCTCCTGAAAAGTTGTCAGACTTCTGATTCAGTTTCGGAAGGCTTAGGAAAGCCAGTCCTTCGAGCAGCCTATGTGCCAGCAGTGCCACAGCTTCAGCCACCACCACCAAGGATACGTGCTCCATCCACCTCTCCTGGCCTCTAGCATTTACTAAACTCCACACAATAATGTACAGTATATATGGTAGTTAAAAATTAAGCTTCTGAGGATCTGATTATCTTTGACTTTTACACAGTGGAGTACAAGTGGACTCAGGATTAAGATCCTGCTATAGTCAGCTGCTGGATAAACACAAAGTTCTTTATCCCCGATTTTTCTTCTTACAAGTACTCCATACTCACAAGCGTGCAGATGTCAGAGCTATGGTGTCACCACCTGAAATAAAAAGCTCCACCACCAAGCCGAGCTTTGCTGTGGCACAGCTCTGTGTGTTACAGCACCCCTGTGCCAAACGCTCAGCCAGCTGGCTGCTGCTGGAAATGGCGGGTTCCCCATTAACCGGAAATACCTCCTTTGGCATAAATCTCCAGATTTGGAATAGCAGTAGGTTTAATGTTTACCTGATGCCATTACAAGTAATTTGTTTCAACCAGACTAAAAAGAGCAGCCCCTCACCTCTTCCCACATGCACGCAACAGCTCTTGCAGCCAAGTAGTTGTTGGTTTGTCCACTAAACCCATCCAGACCCACCCATTTGCAGCAGATCACCATGGGATTCCAGGTTAAATGCAAATTTATTCTCACAGCTATGTCCAACATGAAACACACTGATAAATGCAAGCTCACATCACAAGGTATTTTAAAATGTTTTAGGATTAAATTCCATATATTTGCACGGATGGATGGAGCAGTGTTCCCCAGGAAACTTAAGCTGGAAGATGTGCTCTGAAGTGCTGCATTCCCTTTGTGTGCTGTGCACCCTCTCCGACTATGCAGAGATCCCAGTGGGGAAGAACAGGAATAGCCCCAACTTATTAAAATTTCTTAATCACAGAATCCTCTTTCTGAGGCCTTGGAAGGAGACAGGGAATGTGAAAACAGAGAACCAAAACTCTCAAAGATTAGGTATGGTAAGTAAGCTCTTCAGAGGGCACTGCAGGTCCTTCTGACATTTCTGGATTTCTGGGGGTAGAAGACATAACTGTATTCAAGATATCCTGACCCACTGGATCCAAAAATGGAGCCCAGAAATTCGGCCAACACATCTTTGAAGGTGCATAACCAGTTGGTTTGTGGCTTTGTTTGTTTGCTTTGTTTTTAATTTAATTTGAACATGGGGCTTGAAGTAAAAAATAAAACAGATTATATATTTGAGGCATAAGCCTACCTAAGCAAAATAGTCCTGAATGCTTCTGGGATTTCTGTGCAGGAAATCATTCGCTGCAGGTATATATGCCTCACAGAAGAGGCAATCACTGAAGCCAAAGAATAATGAAACAAAATAAAATATGGAAGGATAAATAAGCAGAAGAGAAACAATAATAGGTATAGAAATAATAAGCAAGTAATATCAACAGGTAAATAAATAATAAGACAAATAGTTAGGTAAAAAGTTTAAAACTGACTGGAAAAAAAAACCCAGCAAAAATATATGCTCATAAAAAGCTCCAGCAAAGCTGAGAAATTGAAGGCTGAAAGAAACTAGGGGCTGTGTTGTAAACTTCCATCATTTTATGGTCAGGACGTTAGACACTGCTAATACCTATTTGTATGTCTCAGATTCATGCCCATGGAGCAGCTGTCAAAGCATGCTGTAACACATAATCCTGGGGATCCACGGGCTGCAAGGCTGCTGCAAAGCCAGGGGTGATTGCTGCCTCACGTAAACATGTGATAAAGGTCATATCACAGGTCTTGAATGGCCAGGAAGACATTTGATGGTTGTGAATGTTTAAAATATAACAGAGGGTCATGTTAAGGAGGGATTCACTTCCACACACAAGCAAAACAAAGCACCAGAATTTGAAGGGGAGTTGGGAATATGCACACACAGTAACCACGCAAAGAATCTAGCAGAAGTAAATTCAAAGTGATGCTTTCACTATCTGAAAATAAAAATCCATCTTCTGAAAACCAAGACTGATACTAGCTTTTGTTTAAGATATGATCAGGATGTTGACAGTTTTCTGTCTCTTAATACTGGGCATCTCAAGTGATCCATTAACAGGTCACCTAAACCAAATGTTTCAGGAAGTGATAACCAAGACTTTCATTTTCAATCTAAAAAGGGGAATTTATGAACAATATCAAGACATTTAAAGAGGAAAGGACTTCTACACTTGAGCTGAAGACCACAGACATTTACCTCATAGACTCACTTCTTGTAAACAGTTTTCTATATACAATGTGATACTAACAGACACAGTTTGTGCTGACTGCAAATTCTCCACTCAATCATATTCAGGAATCATTGCACATTAAATAAGTATTTTCTAACTGTAGAATCTTAATAAAGAAGTTTTAGCATGGAACCCAAAATCTGCAGTAAGGCTGAGGATAAAACAAGCCAATACTTACAAGAAAAATTCATTGTAGGTAATATGGGAGTGGCAAGGATTTTTTTTTTTTAAAGGACCATTCTCTGCTCATTTTGCAGGCTTTAATTAAGTGGCTATGAAATACAGAGTAGCTAAGAGTGATTCCTTTGTAATCTGATTTTTTCAGGCTATAAATGTGTTTCTGATTATAGTAATACTACATAAAAACCATTAAGGACCCTGCCTACTTACCAAGGCCTAGATACAGACATTAACTTCCCTGATGTCAGCATCAGGTTAGGATATCAGGGTGTTTTAAAGACTATCTTGAAAAGAAAACATCTAATCTCTGTAGCTACTTTTGGACTGACAAAGTTGACTTTGTCCCTATTGAAGAAAAAAAGTGGTATGCCAGCAGTCCTTTATAGCAATTCTTTTATGCTGTGCATCAGAAGAATATTCCCACAGAATTTTCAACAGGAGGCCCCAAATTTAAATACTAAGTGCTTTCCTGATGGACAGTGGCACTATCAGACAACTTGCACATTTAAGCTACTTGGACCTGGGAACGTTTCTTAGTACCCACTACGTGGAGACTGCCTAGTCTGGAACACGTTCTGGGACTAAAACTTCAAAATGCAGGAACAAGAGTCCAATCTGTTGGGAGTACACATGTTTCTTGCTAAAGCTGTGCAGGCCTAAAATAGTACCAAAATTAATTTTGTTTCCTCATACTGCTAGGTAGGTCAACAGGCAGGGTTTTTTTCCCACTTAGAAACAAGGCTACAGCTTCAGGAATTCAGCACTAGGAAAAATAACAGAACAGACTTCAGGCAAAAACTTTAACCTGATAGAGAAACAAAACACTAGCATGTGTATTTGAGTGGCAGCTGTATGAAGTGTTTTGTTTTTTTCTATGGCTGTATATTACTCTCACTCTGAGCCTCAAATCAGGTTTCTTATGTTTCAGTGCCACAGATATTTCAGCACCAAAGGACAGAAGAAGGGTGTTAGAGAAATGCAAGGCATAGTGCTTGAGAAACACAAAGTTGTATAAATTTTGCCTGCGGAGACCATTTCAGAAGAATCTCTAAAACTCTAGCTGATCATTTCTGCAGACAGCTTTTAGAAACTACCAATGGGTATCTTATCTAAACCACATTTAGCAGAAATGAAGAGAGGGGACCCAGATTTCTATGAATTCCAAATATCCTGACTCAACTCCTCCAACAGGTCAAGCATCTGATCCATTTTCAGAAATACACTCCACAAAGCTGTGTTCATGGCCTATAAAACACCCCTGTTACTCTTAAAGCATTATAGACCTGCATAAACAAATCAAACTCTTGTTGTACTGAGGAAAACTATGAAGTCCCTACTAACAAGTGGTACTTAATAGACACTCAGTTATGCTTACATTACCCTACAGATCAGACTGATGCCTCAACAATCCCGAATTTTTGCAGCAGCTCCTCCAGAAATGCCATGGGATTCTGGCTTCTTGCTTAAATGCTTGGAAATGAAAAGTGAGGAATACTGCTTTAGTTGAGGAGTACCTTAGTCCTGCATAATTCCCTCTTAAATCCATAAATTAGACTATTATTTTTGGGAAATCACAGACAGACTGAGATATATCCATACCTGGAGATACTCCCTTTTTTTATTGCTTGTCCCCTCCGTTTATCTGAAGTTTGTCCATATTTGAGGCAAAGAACAGCTACTCCACTCCCTTTCACTTGATTTCAGTCAGTCCTTGCATGACATTTGCTCCATCCTTCCCATACAGAGATTTATGACAAACATAGTTCTCTCCTTTTCATTCTTCATTCAGGCCAAGAAGATGTTGCCCATTTAGATGTCAATATGTATACAAATCACATTTTAAAAACAGCTTCTAACAGCGTAAGAAAAGACAACCTACCATCTGCTTTCTTAGGAAAACATCATCTTTTCAGAAAGTGTTTATTTAATGTCTAGCACAGGATTTCTGTTTCTCAGTCAGGCTCCCTAGGGGTTCCTAGAGATCAGTTTCTCTTATTAAAAACAAACTATTGTAACAGCAAAATTAAGAATGAAATTGCTTCCATTTTGAGTTGAACACAACTTTCTTGCTGTATATCTTCTAATCCAAACTACCTAGGCAAGTTGAAGTACCAAGAAACAATCACACCGTCTCTCCAAAATAGCTAGTTAGTATTTTACAACCAGTCCTTGTTCTCAATTGCTTGTAAGTTATGATTTCAAACACTTGGGGACCTGACCAGTGCCATGGAGTTCAGCAGGACCACTATAGGTGCAGCATTGTGCTTATGTGCTTCTATGATAACTGATGGAACTAACTCAACAAGGAATGAATGTTCCTCCTCCAACACTTAGACCTGCAATTCTCCAAGCGAGTTCATGGAGACAACTGATCCTCCAGTACTTCTCTCACACAACTTTTTCCACTGCTCTATGGCTCTGAAAGTTTTTGAGTATCCTTAAATAATGCTTACATGTTAAATGACACATAAAAAGCTACTGAATTCTCAAGTAAAATATACAAAAATAGTATTTCTTATAGGAGCAATGCTGCTCTACGTTTATTACTTTTTTCCTCATAGACATATTGCTTCCTTAAGGTGTTACATGGAAAGGCCTCAAACGTATCCTTTAAATACTTCAAGCAATCAAGAACAAATCCGTTGCTTGATGTGTGCAATGCTGCATATATCCTCACAAGCACCCTAACGTCACATACATTTCTTAGTTGTGAAATTATTTCACAATCCCAGATACTAGCTGGTATCTCTTGCTGACTTAATTCAACTGATAATAAAAGGTTTATTTCAATTAGTCTCACATTAGAATCACTGATTTAGATTTAAATTAAATTCACATAATTTTCATGTCCTGTGGGTATGCATGTTTTGACAGTACTGCAAAAATGTGCTGCAAGTTGCATAGAAGTTGATTGAAACCATCAAACCAGTATTTAATTGCTTGCTGACATGACTCAAAAATAGTCCAGAGTGGATTTATCTGAACATACAAAAGTACATGCAGAAAACACATTTTAAAGTCATCTGCATACATTGAAGAAATACAGGTTTGATTACATTGTTAATTCCTGAATCTTACACACCACAGCTTTTGTCCACCATTTGCTCTGTGACTACCTGTACCACCTCAGACTTCAAGAATTCTTTTTTCCATGTCATGGACAATTTAAAATACTACTTTTAAAATTAAAAAAACATTTTAAGAAATGTTCTAAACATAAGAATGTCCTTACTTCTTTTGGCTGATCCTCAGCCTTTGAAAAACTGCAACACCTGTGCAGTCTCATTAAATACATTTGTTCAGATAATGCAAAACAAAAGCAATCCATAAATAAAATTCACAAAGTTTTTGCAGAAACTTGTATTCGACCTGTTATCTCCTCCCTCCCAAATTCAGCGCTGCAGAAGGCAATACTATGGATATGCAGTCCAGCAGTCCTCATCACTTTTTCACCACTTAAATCTCATTTTCTATAAATTAAATTTTTTACTTTGATCCTAGTCAGTCAGAATATGTGGAGTTTTAGAGTTGTCTTCTAGACTTTCTATGTCTTTTGATAATACAGCTTACCCCACACATTAAAACCTACTCCTCATCACATCCCTCTTTAGGGCTGCGAATTCCTGTTGAGAGGAATTTTGTTGGGAAAAAAAAAAAATAGCCTGTTGCCACCAATTCTTGAATCACAGAATCACAGAACGGTTTGGGTTGGAAGGGACCTTCAAGATCATCTTGTTCCAACCCCCCTCCCGTGGGCAGGGACACCTCCCACTAGACCAGGTTGCACAAAGCCCCATCCAACCTGGCCTTAAACGCTCCCAGGGGTGGGGCATCCACAACTCCTCTAGGCAGCCTGTTCCAGTGTCTCACCACCCTCACAGTAAAGAATTTCTTCATAATATCTAATCTAGACCTACCCTCTTTCAGTTTGAAGCCATTCCCCCTTGTCCTATTGCTCCATGCCCTTGTAAAAAGTCCTTCTCCAGCTTTCCTGTAGCTCCCCATGGTACTGGAAGTTCTCTAAGGTCATCAGAGCCTTCTCTGCTCCAGGCTGAACAACCTGAGCTCTCTCAGCTTGTCCTCAAAGCAGAGGTGTGCTCCAGTCCTCTGATAATTACTTGTGGCTCTCCTCTAGATTAGCCCCAACAAGTCCATGTCCTTCTTATGTTGGGGGCCCCAGAGCTGGACGCAGTGCTCCGGGTGGGGTCTCATGAGAGCAGAGCAAAGGGGCAGAATCACCTCCCTTGACCTGCTGCCCCACACTGCTTTTGATGCAGCCCAGGATACAGTTGGCAATATATCAATGTATTTATGTCAACAATCTGTAGCTACCAACCACAAAATAAGGATTCGAATCTGGACAGGCACAGCACAAAAAAAGACCACTTTAAGATAAATTCAAACAGTAAATCTTTCATCTTCAAGGTCAGGTGTCCTTTTCAAAAGATATGCTTTTGAGATTGTAGTTTAGAGAAGACAGGCAGAGCTGAATTAATAATTAATTGCTGCTGCTGTTCCCTGTGTAAGTGCTACTCTGAACCATGCACTCACCCTTGCTGTCACCTTGCACCACCTCTGGCATTCACCTGCTGCCCCGATGGGTGAGCTTAGCTTGCTAAAGCAGCAGAAATCTAACTAGAGAAAGGAGGAAAAGGCGCTAAGCCACAAATAATTCAAAGTGAATAGCCTTCTATTATTCAATAACAATGTGAATAGTGTCACTACAGGGTGAGATAAGCAGCAGGTAAAGAAGAGGATGCCAGGACTGGGTAGGAAGGGCAAGGTTCCCTCTGCAGCTTCAGATCCATTCAGGTGCCCATGAGATACTCAATGAATGACACTATACCAGAGTGACACTCAAGAGAGCTGTATATAGGGTGCTGATGTCACCAACAGAGAAAACATCCCGGCAGGATGATAACATTTTAAGTTGCTCAAGGTTTTGCTGCTGTTGAAACAGGTTCTTGCTTATTTCACATAGACGATGGTCACCACTTGGTGATCAGTCCTCTTTGGAAAAGAGCAGCACTGCACCTCATGTGCTCTCACAGCTGAGTCTCCAACCTGGATCGTCTTCCAATCTTTACCCATCAAGGTTCAACAGTTTATTCCCAGGAAACATCACTGACTGCTGCCCTATTTCAAGCAATGTTATTTTGGAAAACAATGGCAAGTGTGACAGTCTGGCATCAATCGCCTGATACTTGTACCATGCTGGCTGGTCTTAGTTAACCTACCTGCCTTCAGTTATGGCACGAGAGAGGGCATGACAAATATAGTAAAAACAAGTAACTAACTCTAATATTTTGAGAAATGTGTTCAGGAGTTTGTAAAGAACTGGATACAGAACAAGAGAAACTCTTCATTCACTATCACTGTGCATCACCAAGAAAAACTGCACTTCATTTTCAAGGGAAAATACTAGAAAAAATTAGAGCTACTGGACTGCAGACCTACTTCATCAGTGACTTCTGCATATCTAAGGTCAGACTATTAGACAAATAAAAGAGAGGATAGGGAATTTTTGACAAAGCCTCTCCATGACTTGGGATTCAACACTATTATACTATTAGTACCCTCCTTCTGAAACTAATACAGTTTGTTAAAAAAAACCCTAATCCTGACACTGAAAATTCTCTATATCCTAAACTTTAAAATGAAAACATTTTGCATTTTTAATTTGCCCCAGAGTTTTCAAATAACATATGAACTGGAAATACAACAGTTGTGCTATTTATTTTTTTAGTTAATTAAAAAAACCCATTCTTTTAGTTAAATTGAGAATTTTAAAAAAAAAAAAAAGTTCTACATTCCAAAAAAATTTCACTATACCAAAACTGGTAAGTCAGCATGGAATAAATAAAACACAGGTTGCCCATTGAAAAAAAAAACACAAAACACGAGAGAGAGTAACACTGCTGGTAATGAAGATATAAATGTTCATTTGCACCACAAGCAAAGTGGTTATTGCATTTCTTACAACATTATATGAATATTCCACACATTAAGGAAAGAAAGATCACTAAAGCAACAGACAGGAGGAAGCCTTTTGATAATGTAAGGATGGATTACAATAAATGTAAAAAAAAGCTAACTGCTACAAGTCTGTAAATGGCTAATCCACATTAATAAAACCACTACTAAAGACCACTGCAGATAATAATTTACTTTAGATTAATATCAACTAAGTCAAAACATATTTTAATCTAACAGTGCGGGTTACATTTCAAAATTGTTTAGTCATTTTGCCATCAGCACAATCTAATGTTTCTAGGAATGCAAGTAATTTTTATTAGGCAGTCTGCTGCAGACATTGCTGGAACTACATAAAGTTCCAGAAAAACTGGGAAAATTACCATCCATATGCTTTCAAAAGCTTCCTGAACACATGAATGAAAGCTGTGTTGAGTGGCAAAAGTCAAACAATTCAGAAACTAGATTAAAGAAAATAAATAGTGATTTATTTGCAGTGTATCTTTTTATTCCCCATAAAAATGCCTGTGCAATGGACCAACATTTGGTCCATTCTTACAAGAAGGTAGTACTGCAAGGATGTATTATGAAATAATCTTTAAAAAAACGAACTATGAGCAACTACTTTAAAGAATTACTTTCATGCACACAGCACCAGGGAAGGCAGTGATGACTAATGGGGAGAGGCGCTGCTCGGCCAGCCAATCCCACAGTGTGGGGGAGGCACTGCATTCCAAGGAACACTTGCAGGGAACGTAAGGCAGATACTTTTATATCACAAGGAAAATATAGGGCAGTAAAACAAATAAAGTTGCTCAGCCTTTCCTCCTGTAGTATTTTCTTCAATACAATTGAAACAAATTGCTAAATGTCAGTGCAATTTTACAAAAATTGCCTTTACTACCCTTATGTAAAGCTAATACTGAATGGGCAGCATTTTCCATATAGATGTCTATACTGCCTTCACCTAAAGACAGGCAAGCCCAGGTCTTCATGCCTGTTCCACATGAGAATATGTGCAAAGCCCACATGATAAAATCTTGTATTTTGTAATAATATTGATTCTCAAACTTTCACCATTCTTCCTTTCTATATGTAAATCCAACATTTTAAGACACAATGCAGCTTCCTATGCAATAGTTACCATAGCTGTCATTTTTCAATTTAAGCAAGTTATTAATTACTACAGCATTACCCAGCAACACTTTTGATGCATAGTTCTAGATGATCTAAAGAAACTTCTTGGTCTAAGTTAAAAAAGCAGAATTTAAGTTCTCGCAAAGAGGTACACTTTCTTTTTAAAAACAATAAAAATAGACAACATTTCAAAATTTCCAACAGTATCTTCAGGTGATCTGAATCAGACACTTAATACATCCAGCTGCAGTCTCTAATGGCATAAAGAGTAGAATTAGGTAACATTATGTTGACCACCCTGTATCCTCTCAGTGGGAAAGGAATGGCATTAGTTCAGCACTGTGGCCACTCAGCTTTAAAAAATCCTGAAAAACTTATATGGAACTTCTTGGCAGAAACTTTGCAGACTTGGAGCCCCCAAGCCACTTCTTGCAAAGAAGACCAGTATACATCCTGCTAACCAAGGGGATCTCAAAGAAGTCAATTATACCTTGCATGATGTAACACACTTTGCTATATCTTCCTTCAACTTGGAGGGTTGAATTATTTAAGAACATACCAATCTTTCCTAAAACTAATAATTTAATGGAACATTTTAAAAGACTGTTGGGACTGATCCGTGTTGTTCAGCTGAAGCTGAGCTTCAAAGTGAAGCATATCAGAAAAATGAGAAAGGCAAAGCGTAACAGGTAAAACCAGCTTAGGTCAATAATGATGCTGTCACATCCAGTGTAGATGTCTTATGTGAATTGCACTAAAAAAAAAGAATCCTAGTTGAAAGGGAAAGAAAAAAATAAAAAAGGAGGGTTAGAGAGGGTGAAATAGAGCCTTTAAAAGCCTGGAAAGATTTGCAATACAAACACTGAGGAACAAGCAGCTTCCTCTTTGAATGAAGCAAGGGTCTGACCTCTTCCTGTGTCACAACTCCCCACACTTACTTAATATGATTTCTACTGGCACTAAAACAAACATCAGTTCTGTCACCTTCACAGACATGTGTATACCAAAAAAGACACCATATTCTATTACATCCAGTTTTAGAGAAGATAGAAGATGTATTTGAATGAGCATCTTCAGATCTTTGATCTCTGAACTGCTCAATAACATTACACATGATGAAATAGCTTCATATATTAACATTAACTTCATTGTTACAGCCACATGTGCAGCCACCTAAAACCACAAAATGACTGCTACAAAATTTACAAGAAAAACACAAGATCATGAAGAAAATAGTATCTTGGCATCTCACGCAACTCCAAAGGTACACCTTACATAGCTGAGTTAAGCTGTGCTCTATGCATTAATTTTCTTCACAGACACGGCCAGGTTAGATCTGCAGTTTGCTGACTCTCACACAGACACACGCACACAAGTTTCCTATGATTATGTTAATTCAAACTATAAAGTCTGTAATACTTTTTCAAAAAATGAAAGTAGTAGTGGACCCTTCAAGATCCTTCGGGTGGAGCACAGTTTGTATTTGCCAAAGCTAAAGGAGAGAAGGCTGCAAAGGGAAGGTGTGACATGCTGCTGAGGCAGAGGGAACAGTTTTGTTAGATCATAAACACGTAAAAGCACCACCTGTTTTACTTGTTTAACAATTGATATTATACAGCTCCTACTGCAGTCAGCTGGCATTTGTATATTCTTTCCCCATTAATCAGAACATTCCAACAGGTAATTCTGACTTTCTTTAAGTGTTAAAGAAATTAATTACACTGTATTTTCTTTTTTTGTGTTGTACGTATGTTTTTTGGGGTAAAAAAAAAGTCAATCTAACCCTACATTAAACATCAAAGTTTAAAACAATAAAATCAAGATATTAGGCAATTCTACTAAAACAACACTAAACTAAGTTTAAAAATTGAAAATATTTCTGTTTTATAAAATTAAACTATGGAGCAAAACCTCAATTAATACCTAATGGTAAAAGCAAGATCTTGCACTAAACTAGCTGAAATTTTAGTGTTCAATGGGATGCATTTGTATCCACAGCTCTCTTTTGAACGGTGATACTTGAAGCTCCAGGTATCATTTATTTGAACTTTTTCATCTCAGTAATACTATGTAGCTAGAATTGCCACATTCAAACGTGTCAGTTAAAAACAAAAATTAAACGCAAATTGTCTTCTCAAGGAGTGCTTCTGCTCCAAATGCCAGCAACAACTTTGCAATGCCTTCATAAAACTGCATCACGTCATAAGCAATGGGAAGTAAAGCTGTCCTAGCATAGGGAATATTGAGTAATTTGAATCCCTCTGAGGATGAAAGCAAAGCAGAAGAGGCTGAAGTAAATTTTGCCAGGTTTCACTGACATAGATCTGAAAATGCAAAAAGAGGAAAGGCAATTCACCCTTTCCTGCCTGCATTTCCAAAATCTGTCTCTGTATTTTGACTTTTCAGCACATAAAGCACTAACAGGCCACTCACAGGTTCAAGATGACTGGGCATCCTCAAATTAGGGCAGAAGCAACAACTCAGCTTTGTTCCCTTATGCCTCCCTACAACAGTTTGCTCAGGTGCTGTGAGAATCACCATAGGAAGGCAGGAAAGCACATGGATAATACTGATACCAAGTGTCAGAGAAACAACCTCAGAGAGTACACAGGCAGAGTCTTCACTTGATCCATGCTAAGTGTAAGATAAAATCTTTTCAACTGTCTAAGAACTCCTAAACTGGAGGATGAATGAATAAGGAACACAGTGATGTCCAAACTACGAATGTCTCTGAGACACAGTAGTCCAGCCTTTGTAGTTCCATTTCTCTAGTTTATGAAAATAGAGTGAAAGCTGTGAACATAACGTGGACTGGATATGCAAATATCCTGACCTGCCTCTCTTCCCAGTTCCCTTAAAAAAAACCCTGAACCCTGCTAAGTGTGTCTGTTACCTCAGCACTGCCATTGACCTTTCATTCCTATCCCTTTTCAGATGCAAAGACAGGCTAATTGTTATCTAATTTATTCCCAGTCTGCCAGATAAGGCTTATGGAGAAGTAGGGATCTGGGACATGGAAGAGAAGGACGCCCAAAATATTCCAGTTTTTCCCAAGTCTGTTAGACAGACACTAGAGGAAGTTTTCCCGAGTCCCAGGATTTCAGCTAGGACATGTGAACTGTGGCACTGGGGTTGTGTGTGATGACCTTGTGCATGCCTTTCCTCTGCTCTCGGGAGGCAATAGAAAGGGTTGATTTTTTGGTTTTTTGTTGTGGTTTGGTTTCTCCTCCCCCAACCCACCCCCCCCTCTATGCAAGAAAAAGACTCTGACCTCAAAAGGGCAAATATTACAGGACACCTGGAGTATTATCATGCCGTGTGTCAGGGAATATTTAACTCTGTGTACGTATAGCCCACAGCTCTCTATAGCCACCACACCAACTGGACATGAACTATGTCATGGAATCATAAGGGAACGCTCAGGCTTATCAACCAACACACTGCTGGCAACTGCTGCCTGAGTATTCCGACCACCCTCAAAATTACTTTATATTCACAACACATCAGTAGTTATCACTGGCCCAGCAAACACAGCAGTTGATATTATTATGGCTTCCCCCCCCCCCAATATCAATTTACGATTCTGTGACAATTCTGTAACTCGCTTTATTTCTCCCTTAAAATCAGTGACTATGGCTTGGTTCAGTGAGTGGATTTGTATTTAAAATTCTGATAGATAGAATAATAAGTATTTCTAAATATATTTCTTTATTAAAAGGTCATTAAGTGTTAGGTCTCTAAATAAGAGAAAGGAGGTAAAAGGGAGATGACTACTTCCCTGATTAAAGCACTCACCTTTTGGTAATCAATCTGAACCCAAATCTTCCCCTCTTCATAAAAGGGCTCTGCCAAGAGGATAAAGCCTTGTGAAGGGTGTTGAGGGGGTGTTCTCACTCTCTCCTGCTCAAATTATTTCAACCTTTTATAAACACATTTCCTGAACCACAGACTGGATACCAAGTATCTTACTTGTCAAAGTTAGGGATGAACTCCCCCTCTTACTCTGTTCAACAGCTGTTTGATTATTTTATGCAAAATAAAAACATCAACAATAAAGAAAAAATCAGTGTGAACTGGAACTTGTGTTTTCCAGCAGTAGAAGCACCCAGTCTCTCAAACTGCAGGTTTGAACCTCTCTCAATCCTTCCCATTCCTTGTCCACATAAAATATCCAACTGGAGAAGCAGGCAAGGCCCTGCAAGTAGAGCTCTTCCACCACTCCCTGGCAGATGAGATATCCTAATTCTCATTAGCATTTCTTTATGGAAAGGAGAACAAACACCCATCAGCACTGAGTAGCCTGCTTAAGGTGCTTTTGATTCAACTTCCCTCAGAGTAGGGAAGAAAAAGGTAAAGAGGATGTCCCACATTGCACATTAACTGTTCTCATCACCACACCAGTGGCTAAAGAATCAAAAATAATTCTGCAGGCTTTGAATTTAATGTCCTCTGGTTTTTGGGTTTTTTTTCAATCTTCTAAAAGAGATTTTACCTCAGGCCAAGTGCAACACTTCACCTCTACAGGCATGGAAATTACTTTGGTAAAAAAATGAGAGAAAAATTAGTTATACTCAAGCCATTTTTTTAATGTGAAAACCCTCTGTGTTTTCTTCTTCAGCAAGCTATAGGAAAAAAAATCCCATTTTTTCCAATTGCATCTACCCAAGAAGTTGCAATAAATCACTCCCTAGTAGTTATTCCAGAATTAAGGCTACAAATGTATTCAGGATAAAGCAAACAGATCAGCCAATACATATATATGAATACATACAGAAATGCATACACAAACACAGCCACATATGTACTAATAAAAGTAATAATATGCTTTGTTTATAGTCCTGGCAAAAATGACCTTCATGGTCCAGTAGTGTCAAAGGACTTGGAAATCCCATCTCCAATGGAACCAGTGGCTTGGACAAGGGAAATCCAATTGACACAGTCTATTTAAACTTCCAAGTGAAACGAGGCCATATATACACATTTCTTAAAGGAAAGATGCCTGCTGTTGAGACAGAATGACAGGTTGCAACCCTCACCCAAAGGCTAAGTAACTACTGACAGAGCAAGCAAAAGAGGGTAAAAATGGTCCTCAAAGAATGAATTTAGCAATGGCATTCAGCAAGAGCCTGCATTAGGGCATATCCAGAACTGATTCAAAAAAGGTGGCAGTTAGTGAGAGAACAAGATCTTTGGTATATAATTACTCAAGAGTACTAAAGATGAAAATCAACAGATTGCAGAAAGACCTAATACTGACCAGTGTAATAAAGCAGGAAATTAAATTCAATGTAGAGAAATGTCAAGACACAGACATGGAAGAAGAAAACAATCTTCACTTTATATACAAAATTATGGTCTCTGATTATTACACAGTAATGAAACACTGGTCTTGTAACTGTTCTATGAAATCTCAATGATCTGTGGTGATAACAAAGGCAAACCAAGTATTAGGCAAGGAATACAGCGCATCATGCCACAGCTTCCCCATCTTCAAAAATGTTTAGAAGAGTTAGGCAAGATATAAAAACACATAGCAAAGACATTTGGAGTTTCCTCAAGAGTGACAATTAGACAGATTTGGACTTGTCAAACTGGATGAGTGATGACAGGGTTACAATGCACATTTATTATGAAGGTGGACAGGAAATGATCATTGCTGGTTCAAAAACAAACCAAAAAATGACGTATTTCTTCACGCAGTGTATAGCTAAGTTTTGAGAAACCTTTCCATGGGACCCCATAGCTCTCAAGTTTCCATTAAGTTCAAAAAACCCACTGGGTCACCATAACTGATTAGCAGCACAGTGGCAGACACCAGACTTTTCTTTTCAAGGTTCCAGTTTTTGCTGCACCGTTTCTATACTCATCTTACTAAACATGCAGTTCTGCACACTGCTCTTCCTCACAATCTTATCTGCCTGGTCCTGACTGTGCCTTTCCTGCCCATGAAAAAATGCTGAAAACTTTTACTGCTCATTTCAGCATTCTCACTACATTCATCTGGCATTAGACAGCGACAAGAAAATTATTTAAACTGCAAACTAATCCTTTGTTGTTCTAGTCAAATTCAAAAGCATTATTTCACTCATATATTACAGTTTTCATCTATCTGAGTCACAGAATGACAAACACTTGTCTTCAGACTCATTTAGGCATGCACAATATTACTGCAAGCAGTGCACGAGGATGCACTGACCTCCACAGTTCATGCAGTCCTGTCACCAGCACACACACACTAAAGTCCTCTGAAACACCTGTAACCAATGCAGACCTTTACAGTATCGTTGGCCAATTACTGGTCCATGTTTCAGCTTGCACAGATGTACTCCTGCTTCAAAATTTTGAGGTGAAAGTGGCACTGAAGTGAGACTCCTCCCTGCCAATTCTAACCAACTGAATTAAAAAAATGAAACGATTTTTCAATCACCAATCTGAAACCTAAAACTACATTAAAAAAAAAGAACAACCCAAAACTCAAATTCGCTAGTTACACAATTAGAAAAGCACAACATTGATGACACATCCATGTACAGAATATGTTATACAACACAGGGAATGAACAGAAAACAAATGTATCAAATAATGATACATTAATGCTTGCCCTAAACACATTTTATATAAGTAGGTATTACTTTTACTTCACTAGTTGCAGAGCAGATCCTAGGCATGATGAAAGAGTATTTCACAGAAACAAGAAGTCTGTCCAAAAAAGGAGGTGGGGGGAAATATGTTATTTCCCAGAACACTAGTCAAAGAAAACGTTCCTGGTCACCAGCATCACTAGTATCCCAAACAACTAGCTAATGAGGTGAGTTTTCTAAATTTTATTTAGGCACCTTAGCAATAGGTAGGTTTTGGTGCTGGAAGCTAAATCAAGTATTTGACAATTAATCACAATGAAACTATGCATACAGTAAGATGAAGCTTGAGCCCATCATCATTTGGTTAACAAATTTTAAACAGTTCTTTCATTATATCTCAAAGAATATAATTTCATTAATCTATCTAAATTAATGCAAAATAAATTATTTTGAAAACAGAAGTCTACAGTATGTTTAACCTACCTGTAATAATAAAATATGTTTTAAAAGAAGGTCTAATTCAATATTTTATGTTTTAATGTGACAATTATTACATTAATATCACCAGTTGAAGAGAATAGCAATAAACCATTAAGGTAATTATATGAATCACTACAGGGCTACGAAATGGGAAACACAAGGAGCTTCAGCTGTATTTGAAATGATAAGACCTTTTAAGTACAGTATTCTATGTCTGCTGTACTTTCAAGCACAGTATTCTATTATTCTATAATAATTTTTATATTATTAAAAAATAAAATGTTTTGAATAGTTTTGGCACTAGTCAGGTACCAAGATGTTATGTACTACTACTACACTGAAATAAACAGAACTCAATAGATTTTGAACATGAAACTGTGACAAACATGTTTGCATACCAGATGAAAAAAATCATATCAGTAAACAAAAATTAATACTTAAAAGATTAAAAAAGTATAAAAAATCTAGGATAAATATTACTACTGAAAACTGTGGGAAAAGTAGATTTGCAAGCCTTGTACTAGCTAGATTATCACAGGTGAGATTTCCCTCTACTAAAAAACAGCAAATCAAAAAATTATTTCTTCATAAAGGACATTTAATGTAACTATTTCCAACTTGAAAAAAATAAAGCACTTGAGCTACAGCCCAATATTTCATTTAATTGCACATCTACAAAAAAAGGACTTAGGACTACCCTGTCATCTGCCTGCATGCCAATGGATTTTTGTATTCCCCACTGAACCCCAAGTGGCCTGTGGATGTCAGAAAAGGCAATGGAAACATTGTCAGAAAGAAGTATTTCGGCCTCTCAGAAGTAGCACTTCTGGAATCTAACAAACTGCTGTTCCAGTTTGCTTTCCACTCACCGTGTACACCACCAGGCAGCTGCGAGGGCCAGAGCAATATTCTGGGGTCACCCAACCTCCTCCCAGACCCGGTTCTCCAGCTCTGAAGGAAGCCCTGGATGCCCAAGATGAGCTGCACCTCCAGCCCCACCTGCCACCTCACTTGCAGGCTCAGCAACCACAATTCATAGCACAAGAGATGTTTAGCTGCCAAAGAAGACACTACCCAAAAAAAGGTGCTGCTGTTTCCGTGCAGAAAAGCCAATAGTCAACAGACAAGAATCAACTTTATGAGCCAACTTATAGTAAAAGTTTTAATACAAGGACAGTGACTTCCTCAGCTTGTGATATGCTTTGCAAGAAAACGCTAAGGGACTACCCACTAGAAATTGCAATAGTCAGAAAACTAATTAAACCCAAAATACTTAAATTACTACTAAAAGGTCAGTGGGTGGGGCTATAGGCAGACATGACTTCTACAGATTTGAAATGGAACTTAAAATATTTGGTAGTGGCTAATTCAAATGTTAATACCTTCTATAACATACGCAAAATGAGACATTATTACAAAAAAAACACCTCATGCTCAAAAACCCCGTCACATCTTCCTTGTGTAATCACATGCGGGAAGTACAAAGAGATAACACAGAGAGGAGACTTGCTCTTAATACTTCTATACTTTTGAATATACTGAAGAAACAACAACTCGGGTCTTTGGGAAATTCAGATTCCACTTCAAATTTCTTTTCTTTAGAGTGCATCACAATTTGATATAAGAAGGGATTTGGTTTTGCTTATCTTTTACTCACCAAAACACTTCCAAAGAGTGACTTCAAAAAGCTCTTAATTGTCTTTTGGACTTTATTTCAGAATAGGACCATGAAGTCTTTAAAATTATTTTAAAAAACATTCCTTCTCTAAGATGAAAGGCATCCACCTTTCTAAGACTAAGTAAGACATGCTATGGAAGCCTTCAGGCCAAATACTTTTAATTTTGTCAGGTTTTTAAAGATTCTGATAGAAAATTTTCACTACACTTTTCTCCTCTTTCCCACTATCACAACCCCCATTCCTCCACCAGTGAAGCAGCTGGAAGACTGATGCATTAAACACAGCCCTGTAAATTATAGTATGTAGGAGATTAAACTTAAGCCTAATGCTACAGTCAACCTTCAACAGCTGAGTTCTATTAATGGACACTCCTTAAAAGAAATCCTTATTGGTTACTATTTAAAACTACAACTCTATTAAAATCTTGACTGAAAGAAATTGCATGTGATATGTATCGCCCATCACTGCCATGACAACACCACCCAGTTCAAGCATGTACTGCATCATTTACCACAATTTATATGAAGTAAAAAAAATACAAAAGGGTTCAGTAACCAAATACTATCAATGAATACATGATATGAAAGAGATAAGCTAAGTTATAATGATATGAATTATGTGTAAACTAGAACAATAAGACTTCCAGTGCACTGAAAAGCCCAGTGCCATCACTGCTCTTTCAATTGCCTTCCTATGTGGATTTATTTAAGATCAGCATTGCAAAATTACAGCAGAGTCAAAGCACTGTAAAGGACTTAATAGAAAACATCAGGGAAAAGACAATTAATTGATGTTTCACTTCCAGACTTCAATTTCATATGCAGGACCAGAAATAGGGGGAGGGTGTGTATGCTGAATAGCAACTGCACACACGCGTGGCATTCTGTTCACTGCTGAACGTCTTCTCCTATTGAATACTCACTCCTCTCAAAGGCACAATCCTTTGAGATCCAACTTTCCCAAGTGTTCTTGCTTTCTCATTCAAAGAATCTTTTGAATGAAGAAATTTTCAATTACTGACAGATGAAACTAGGGCCAAGTTATCTACGGGAAGCTGCCAGCTTCCTACTTACACTACTTGTTGACCTTGTAACGCTCTATATATCATATCTATTTCTACATCTGCTTCCCTGTTTTAGGCTCTGTCACTGATGATGAATTAGTAACAACAAAGAAGAAGGCCATTTAAGCAATGGGATGATAGTAGAAAATATATAAAAAAGCCAACCCTATCAAATACTGTGCTACTTGCTTCTAAGAAAGCAAGTCAGCAGGTCTGAGCACAGCTCCATTATTAATTCACGTGCTAGACTAGGAAAAAACAGCACAACAAACTCCTTCCAGCCTTGAGAAGGTCTCAACAACCTGCAGTGTGAAGACACAAGATGTGGCTTTGAACATCAGAAGCACATTTTTCAGTCCCATCACGGTTCATCCCTTGGATCTGGGTGTTACTATCTACATTCAGGTTCACTTTGTCTGGCACAACTCTGATGCAAAAAGCATGTGCTGTCTTGCTTTAGTCTGGGTTATGGTGTGCCTGGCACTTAGGGCATGTTCCTCTCTTAGGAGGTGAAAGGTGAGAGCATAGCTCCTAGGTGGTAAGGCTACCAAATCCAAATGCCTTGCTTCCTGGACAAGTAAGTACAGACAAGGTAAGACTTTGTTGTAGTTGTTTTTCTTGAATGAACACGGCCTTGTCAAGCTATCTCACTGAAATTAGGAAAAGGCCCAGGACTGTTTACAGTCCTGGATGGATGAGCACAGCAGACAAGACTGAGGTGACCAACACTCTCACGCACACAAGCAGCTATGAAGGATTTTTCTTTATTGCCTCATTTGATTGAAGTGCTAAAATGTCAATTGATTATCTTTTATTTATCTAAGTGCTTTTCTGAATCTTTCCAGACTCTATCAGCAGTTAGGATATAAACAAAGTAACATTTTGTAAGAGAGTACACAAAATCAGCATTTTTGTACCTGCTCAGTCTCTCAAGAATTGCTGACAGTCTTAAAACTATGTCAGTCCAAGAATCTGTAGGGCAAAAGATAAATTCAAAGGAGTGCTGGATGGTCCATGCAGTGATGCACTATTTAACTTCTATGGGAATGATGCAAAAGATGGCTTGTGACCTCAGTTTCACAGCACCTGCCATTATGCTGGGCTTGGAAATCTTGCAGTGACATGGACATGGCAGACCCACATGTACCACTGCAGCAACTACAGCTCAGGTTTTCATCACTGAGAGGAGACAGAGGTTTGCCACTGGCTGTGCTTTTGTCTTGAGAATAAGATCCCTGGTAGAAAGACTGTAAAGCTACTGAAAATTTTTTTGGAAACCAGGGGTTTCCTATTTAAAGCAATGGGAATGAAAGTTGCAGACAAAATCAGTGTATCCTAGGCAGTCACATAAATAAAAACGTACATATAAGGTACACAAAACATTCAATTCCTTCTGTCCCCACCACTACCAATAGAAAGAAAACTGAGAGTCTTGTCAGTCTAGCTGTTACTGTTTCTGTTTTGAACAAAAAGCCAGAGGGATGAGAACATTTTTTATTATTTTAATTCTTTTATGCAGTGAAACCTAACCATGTGACAAGCAGAAAGTTATTTAATCAATAATTATATCATATAACAAGTTTTGATGAGGCTATGAAAAGAGAAAATCACAGTAACAGAAGGAGAATCACTCAAAATGTCATTGTCCTTGAAGGGCACAAGAGTGCTCCCCCTGACAAAAGGTCAAATGCAGTGGGTAAAATATTAACAATTACAAAATCCCAAACAGCTGTATTTAATAAAAAAACAAGGCATTGAATAATTGAAAATATAAATACTGAGAATAATCTGTCAAATGATGTGACAGTGATACCTGTATCAAAATCCTTATGCAAAAAAAGATGCCAACTAGTGATGTTCCAGCTAGTTTTAAAAAATCAAATAATTTTTATTCACACTAAACTCAGCCTCCTTGTCTTTAATCACGGTTCATTAAATTGTAACACATAGCTAGCACAGTGTAAAATAGCTAGTCTGAGTAATTCAAAATATATAACCGCTTTTAGGAAAATAATTATGATATGGAAGGGAAAATAATTTATTTATATTCTTCAGTACTTCATTACTTTGTAGTTTGTTTTTCTTTTAAATTACACTTATACAGCCAAACAGAAGGATAGAAAGGAAATATCCTTGTGCAACTTTCATGAGGACATGAAGATGTCAACTCAAGGATTTGTAACTCAGAAATAATGAAAATCAAATGCAGGGTTCTTTAATTTTTTTAAGGAATAAAAATATCCCAATTATAACCCTGTTAAGAGAACCTTAGAGACTGGCAGGATAAATATCAGTGAGCCTTCAATAAAGAAATTACCAAAAGAAAAGGTCTTCATGGTCATTTCTCCTTGACGAAGCAAAACTGGATTCCTCTCTATGCTACGACTCCATCAAATGGGGATCTTAACTATTCAGTTCACTAAGATATCCACAGTTTTGGAAATTGTTCCAGAGGATGTTTGGAAACTTTCTTTGATGGTTATACTGCCATTATTGTTTAACCAAGCTACATTATTTAGGTTGGCTAATTCAACTCTTTCCCCCAACTTTGTTCTTTAACACTTTACAATCATTATTTCTTCACATTAGAAGTAAAAGTCAAGATATTTTGACAAGCTCTCTATATGTAGAGTGTGCCAGAACTACCTTTTATGAGAGGCTTTCCTTCTAACAGAGAAAGGCCAAAGTTAATTTCTTACTGTAAAAAGTTAGTTTCTTACTGTAGAAAACATTAAATAAATATAACCAGAACTGTACCTGATGCTCTTTAGTCTAGTAAAGAACAATGCAGTAGAAGAATAAGAAGCATTACTCTTTCTGGGGCCAAAGGAAAATGGAAATGTCTGCTGGGCAATAGTACAGGTGCCACCTTAACAAGTATTCAACAACGACACAGAACTGGAGTTAATAGAAGTCACAGGGACAGAGCTCAGTATAGGCTGGCAACCAAAAAATCTCACAGGAAACATACGTATTGGAGAAAAAGCCCTAAACAAGCAGGACGTACATTATTGTACTTCAGTATTGTACTATGGTACTATATTTTTGTGCCCCAAGAAGTGGTCTGTATCTTCACTGAGGATGGCATTTGAGAACAAATTAAAATTTGTTAAAAATCAAAACTAAAATTCTTCATATACTAAGTACACTTAAAAATGCTACAAGCTGCATAACCAGACTGACTTTTCATTTCAACTTTGTGGACAAATAAATACAACTACATCTTCGCACATTAGAAAAAAAATAAAATTATACTGAATCACTGCAAGAAGTTACTAAAAGGAAATGGTTTCAGAAGCAAACAGGAATATTTCAGTGCTATTGTGGATGACATTGTTATACTGTTCTCTAAGTGCACAATAATACTGAATGACCTCAAAAAATTATTTGATTTACATGATTTATCCAGCAGCCTAGAACAGCAAGACTATTTCAAGTGGCTTATGTCATATGTACATGAATGGTTTAATCCTTACTAACGGATATAAATGTTTATCCCACAGATACAAGAATGTGAAACTGCTCTTCAAAATAATTCAGTATTTCTCTGACTTAGGGGCTTGAACAGATCTACCACCTTGGAACACTGAGCTTTACATTGCATTCACTACATATATTTTCAAGTCCAGCAAGCCAGGCTTCTAATTAGCCAGATCTCTTCTTTTACCTTCCTGATTTCTGCTGTCTAAGGTTGTATGATGCATTGCTGCCCATTAGAAATATTCTGAACTGCAACCAGATTTTTCTCATTTTCTGCTTGATATTCAAGGAATCAAACCCTTAAAAGTTAAATAACATCTGCCTCTAAAATCTTCTCAACTTCCCAGAGCCAAGGATGGCTGCCACATGTCTTAAATCGGAGGCAAATGAAACAGTGGGTCTTCTTACACTCCAGAGAAAGGCAAATGCCAGCAAGGACTCAAAAGAAGTGTTACAAAAACGTTTGCTAAACTAAGCATTCCAGTGCCGCTCTAAAGCCAAGACCTTCGAGTTACAAAGCAGGGAAACTAAAAACATAAAGCATGTGTCTGGCATGGACCTAATTCCTTACTGAGAATATGGACAGGATCTTACCAGGGATATTAGCAACAAACCACACTTTGTGGGAGATTCTGGAATAGATCTCTACAAGACCTTGTCAGTAGCAATAAAGACTCCCCATGACATAGCCTACAAGAGCCAAAAAAGCAGTAGTGGCTTCTAATACTTTCTCATTCCATTGCCTGTGTTACAACTTTGAAGCTGCAATTCAAGACATTTAAAATAATGCATTTTATGGTAAACATGACACTCTAAACAACTCATGCTCATGAGGTGACACACATGCTCAGCATCCCTGAATTTATAGATATACTACTGCATGCTCTAACTAGTCAAAGAAAATCTGATCCACCAAACTGGTGGTGTCCAAAGGTGATAACACTCTAAATAAAATGGAAAATTAAATATTCCTGCTTCACAGAAGAGCCCTATGCAGCCAGAATCAATGTCTCAAATGAAGCCTTCTCTAGACCTTTCTCAATGGACTACTGATATCATAACATATCCAGTGAGAGACTGTTCAGCCACAAGCAGTCATGGTTGATATGTTTTCTAATGGGAGATTTTTATCACTTTCTAACCAGACAATGCAACTACAGATCAATTATTAACATCTATGTGTAGCTCTCCTTTAAATCCCACTCATTTCCTGTGAAAACAACTATATGTTACTGGATGCATTTCACATATACAGCATGAAGTATTTTTAACAGATCAATTTTAAAAAAATAAATTATGAGTTCTGTTACAGTAATTCCCCAAACCCCCAAGAAACCTTCTATCTTCTAAAACTACTTTTATATGGTTTTAGTACATAGCCTTTATTGTTTCTTCTTTAAAACAAAATAATTTATCTATATATTTAAAGCCCTTTCACAGGCCTTTCAGCAATATTCCTGGATATCTTTCCTGAAACAAGTCTGACTAGAGTAACTACAATCTTCAAGGGGTAACACCTTTGGTCAACTATTTTCAGTATTTATTTTTTTTAATACAGTCTTTTTTCTTTTTTTCCAAGTCTTTATTGACTTTAGGCTCTTAAAACAAGCAATTCAGAACTTAACATTCAATCATTCAGTGTAAGAGGACTGCTATAATGAAGACAAGTAAAAGGAGTTGTACAAATAATGCAGTAATGAAGAAAAGAGAAAAAGAAAAAAGGACAATAACTTACAGGATCTCTGCAGTTTACAGGCAATACACTAACACTCATTGACAACTCCTTACTTACAAAGAGCTCAGAAAGTCCTTTCTAACATGGAGTCATTTACTGTCCTCTAGAAGTAACATCATTCTATCTGCCTACTACATGAAACCAGGACCAACTTTCATACTACTCCCCAAACCAGGACACGTCCAGGAAAAAGCACAACTACGGAAGGTGACAACAAGGTATTACACAGGTTCTGTTCTGCAGCAGATCTTTTACTGATGCACAGTTCAATGCTTATGGTGCCCACTGTACCTATGACAACATGCAGAGAAGCTTTTCTGTCACTGAAAGAATCATAAGATACCTGAAGCTGGGCAGAAAAGAACCGTAAGACTAAGCGCAAGGAAAAAGCTTAAAAAACCCCAAAATAGCAGGATGGCTTGTTAAAACACTAAAATCAACACCTGCCCCCACCATTAAATTAATAAGCCCTTCTCACCCTGTAATTATACTTCCAGATCTTTTCTTATTCACTGGATATTTCACTATGACAAATTTTCCGCAATTATTTCCATCTAGGTCAAAGCCGGTGGCGAGTCATACAACTGCCTCACAACATGAATGCAGCTGCTCCTGCTTGGTTGTTAGTACTGAGTCCATACAAATGCAAGGCAGTATTTTGATAATATGTCTTTAAAAGTAAATAAACTTATTTTCTGTCCATACCACTTACATTTTCCCCTCACTGAGTAGCTTTGCTGTCAAGAAGACTGAGAGAAGGATAGAATTTGTGAAGTTTACC
Source organism: Anabacerthia variegaticeps (assembly GCA_035583185.1). Lineage (NCBI taxonomy): Eukaryota > Metazoa > Chordata > Aves > Passeriformes > Furnariidae > Anabacerthia > Anabacerthia variegaticeps. The sequence continues at coordinate 12,762,623 of JAWWEW010000041.1, forward strand.
TTTTGCATTTAGGCAAGGAAAATCTCACCGGGCCTTTTTTTTTTCCTTAATGTATTTAATTGATTCCATCCTCAGTACCAGCTGCCTTTCATTATTATGCAATCACCTTCAAATTATTTTGATTACACTAAATCTGATTAAACCTCATGCAAAGATAGCTATTCCAGTCACATTTTGCAATCCTTTAAAAAAAAAAGGAGAAAGCAACAACAAAAAAAATCACCACAGAAACAAATCACTGGACAAATAACAAATAAACCACTGGATAAGTAATAAACAAACCAGACTTTAAGACGAAGTTTTTCAGAAACTGAAAGTAGTTTAAAATCAATACCAAAAATTTCTAACGAGCAATTTTGCTTACAAATAGTCAACATAAAAATTGCCATCTCACTGTTGTCATACTAGTGGAGAAATAAATATCTGCATATTTCTGCTGCTTCTCAAGATTCTCTTGAAAAATGTTAATTTAAGAAATGTGACTCAAAATGCCAATTACATAAAAAACTAAACCCTATGATAAATATAAAAATAAACCCTAAGTATAACTATGCATAAATCCCATCAGAAAACAATCCATAACATCCAACCTCTAGTTAATGCAGATCAGTATCACAGACCTCACTTTGCAGCTTTGATAAAACACAATCCAACGTTAGGTCATAATAGTTTTAGCCTAGCTAGTATCTAACTAACAGGATTTATTTGTTGTAATAGGTTAATTTAGTATAACAAGTTCAACGTGAAAAGCTCAGCTTCTAGAACAACTAATTTAACTTCCTCTACAGGAAATATGCTTACTTGAAAGCATTGCTGGCATTTTCTGTGGAAAGAACACAAGATAACCAGAAAAGTCTATCTGCAATGCCTCTGTCATGATCGTATGCAATGATTCTTAAGAGAACCATACGCCAGTTTGGCACTGTAATTCAGGAAAGAAAACATTCACTTACCGCAGTGTGACTGGAAAACCTGTGGCTTGACTACCTGATTGCAGATATTGCACACTACAAGATAGAAATCATCATGAGCTGGATAATGGCCAAATAAGTGCATATCTGTGGGAAAGTTAAAAATATATACAAGAATTAGAAATTATGCTTTAAAAATATATTAAGAAAAAAAATGAAAATACTGTAGGGCCACTACTGTTATATTAATTTATACAAAGCAAATTTATACATTGCTCCATAAGAGCATCTTACTAAAGAATCTTAAAGAGACTTTTTTTCCCCTCTTTTGGGTCTCAAGGTCCTGTACTAATGCTGCAGTCTCATCCCTCAGTCTGAGTCAGAACACAGGCTGCAACACCTTTGTCTTAACACTCACTGCCAAGAAGCGGAATAAGCATTTCTGTATTGGTCAATTGTTGAAACAGTAAAGGAATACGTTTATAAAAATCTCTGCCTAAGGATCCTTCTAGAAAACAAGTTGAGGGGGTTATGCTTCATGTTACAGTATTCCAAGTTTGACTATAAATTGCTAAAGAAAGGCTCCTACTTAAAAGCTAGTTACGGTAACCAAGGTCAAGGATCCTACAGCTTAAAATACAGTCAGGAAGTTCACGACATGACATGAAATTTCTGATTCTATGCAAATGCCCTTCCCTAGGTCCAATGCCCTGTTGTTTGCTCCCAACAAATACTCTGGGATGAGAAAAAGTCAGTTAATGAGGTATTTCTCAGGTGATGGTATGAGGAATTTAATGAAATCCAAAGATGGGTACAGTCAGACAATGACAGGCACTTGTCCCTCTCAGCTGAAACACATAATGCACTACATGCATTCTTAAGCCATTACAAACAGACTAAAATGGGCCTAAATTACTAATTGAAGGCCACAGAGCTCTAGCATTACAAGTGAGGTAACCTGTTCCACTTTGCATTGCTATGGCTTAAGAACAAGCACACATACTCATCTACCACAACTCGGCTTAGAAGGCAGAAACTCCTGTCACTTTTATGCACTCCAGTGGGGTCATGTCACCATGCCCAGTGTTGTTAAGGACGGTGTTGCTGCATTAGTAACCCCATGACAAGTATCGGCCCCACAGATCACCCTACCTCTCAGAATAGGGCAGTGACATCTTTATTTAAGGATGTTGTAAAATTGCATTCCAGTGTTATTCAGCAGCATCTGAAATCTACTACAGAACTTGCAAATGCAGCTTCTGATTCAGACTGAAATATCAACCTGGCACTTTTTAAACATGAGGAAAAATTAGAAGACCCTCAGTGAAGACAAACATGTACAACAGCAGCTGTGATTGATGAATATGAACAACTAAATCGTACTTCTCCAGTAAGTCACGTGTTTCTCAAAAACAGTGACTTCTTTCAAAAACTGACTCCAACAGGTACCTTATTTCATTAGTTCTTAACCAAAGCAATAATTTTGGCCCTAGAGCTATTTTTATAAGTAATTCTGCCCTGGCCTGTCCCACTGTAGGCAACACCACTACTCATGACGGCAGCTGTCAGCAGGATGAAGTGCCAAATGTCTTCAGTCACTGGAAGCCCCAGAGGAACGAGACACCCCTCTCACACTCAGGCAGCACCACAAGTAGATTCAAAGAGGCCTGTTTAAGCATTATTGGGCACAAACCAGCCCCACCAATCTGCAGGTATTTTACAGTATGATATGATTTGAATCATTCCTTTATCCCCTGAAAACCAAAAGCTTCTCATTATTACTGCTTGCAGAAGGCTATGAAATCCAGTTGAAAGGTTAACCAGTCATGACCCCTCTACAGTGCTGGTCTTGCACTAACCAAGCCTTTAAATACAGTATAGGCAGATGAATGCAATCAGCAATTTCAGCTTAAATTTAGAAGAACACCAGTGGCGAGGTGCAACTTCCTTTGGTGTGAAGCCAAAACTGCAGTCAAATTAAATCAAATCCTCCTTACTGATAAAACAAATAAACAAAACCATGCAGGCACTACAAAACCGGCCTGTTTACTTTATTTCTTGTTCTAATGTGATAAGTCCATGATCTGAAAGACCACTTTACATCAGAAATTCTTAACTGGATAGTTTTGATTGGAACGTACAGGTTTCCACTAAAGCACTGTAAACTCCACGGAAAGGAGAATTTCTTCCGGATATGATTTGACACAGAGTGTCAGCTCAAAAACATGCATTTAATTACAGTTATGAAATATTTCAAAAATGGTTAAAACATCTCAACAACTTAAAATACTCTTTTTTTTCAATTGTCCAGTAGCAATCTTCTTATGAAAACATACAGACTTTGCCCTTTGCAAACACAAAAATCACAATTTTTTCCCAGTTTGAATTCCTTAAGTTCATTTAACCTTCACAGCTCTGTATCCCAGTCTTTACAATATGCCCAGCTCAGAGGCGTCTCAAGTCTGGCTGAGTCTGAGTTTTTATGAAGTCTGGCTGCAAGGAGTAACTTATAAAAAACATAAGGTATTAATACTGGAGAAATCTATTCAAGGACATAGGTGGAATAAGGAATCAGGTGAGTTTATAGGCTCACACAACCATCTAGATTTTCACCTGGCACTCTCAAGGAGATAGAGCAGTGAAGGAAAAGTCCTGGTACCTGTGAGCTCACTCTGCAACCCTGGCAAAAACCACTGCACCCAACAGGTAAAGAGCACTGGATAAAATCTGAGTTTATTATACTGCGCTGGCAGAGGTTGACATGCACAGATGTGTAGGAGAACACATCAAAATGCTGCTGTCAGAAACACAGCATCAAAAGGATGAAGACATAGAGTAAGTGACATCCTCAAACAGCACTTTGGAAGTTTTCTCATTTTGCAGATGCCTAGAAATAGCCCAATGGAGGTACAAGTGTCTATTGTAAACGAAGTTATTAGCCCCCATCTCAAAAGCCCACTTAAAATAATCCCACAATCTCAAGGACACAAGACCATGGGTCAGAAATAAGACACACAAATATACTGTTATTATTGGATCAGAACAGATAAAAGACTTATATGTTATCTTTCAGACTTTTAAGATTTCTTAAAAATCTCACCATGCAGGAGTTTTTAAGAGAGGAAAATTCATCAAGTCCAAACAGGTTCAACTACCTCTCTTAGTTCATTGATGTTAACAAGATTGGCACAAATCTGTTATCATGATTAAACTCATGATTTGTAAGCAAACACACAGTATATGTATATAAATTACTCCTTAATTGAAATTGCACAAAGTATTAATATTGGCTCACTACAAATTCCAACTGGGGACACACTTTATTAGATGTAATAATATTACAAATGCAATCCAGATCAGAGAATTTACAATGAATAAAGGAACATTTGAAATTAAAAAGAAAGTAGAAAATATAAACAACTATGTATGTTTTTATACATGTTTTTCTGTTTTTAGTAAGTATAGTTCAGTGTGACCATGTCCTACTCAAAATGACCAGAACTGAAGAGTTATTCTGGACACTGGTATCATCTTTTAATCAGATTACAGCCAGTTGACAATTTAGACCTTCTGCATGCAGCAAAGAAGACAAAGGCCTCCCCAAAGAAAAAATTATCTTCTAAAGGCAACAATCACACCTCCCTGCCTGCTTAGTCAGAAGCAATAGTGATAAGCTTTTCAGGAAAGATCAACTTTGGGGAAGAAAATATGTGTCTCTAAAGGCAGCTCTGGAAACACCTCATGGAAAAAGTCAAGACCACTGAAGAAGACAAGCTATTATCAAATATCACTGAAATAATTATCAAAGTACAAAAGGAACAGGGAGGGACAGAAAAGGAAAGGCAAAGAGTATTTATTTTCTACCAAAAACTGCATCCCTCCTAAAAGTGAAACAAAGTGACGAAGGACGGCATGACTCACCCCCACACTGGCATGGCCAGCCCTACCTGAGCCTGTGACCTGCCGGTTCCCTATGTGTAAAGACAGACACAAGTCTGAGACAGAAAGGGCTGCCCAGCCCTTCTGCCAGGTGAAAGTCCACAGTTCACAGCCCCCCTCACAGTTACCTCATTTTACTGGAAGATACTTCCACCAGATTCAAAGTAGGCTCCTGATGGCAAGAAAGAACTGATAAATTATTTTTCAGTACCTGCACACTTTTCAGAAGTGCTGTCTACACACAGTACTGAATTGTCATCCCCTCGAAATGAAATCCTTTGCCCAGCCATGTCAGTTGATACTATACGACAAAAGCCTTGCTTGAAGATGAGCTATTGAACTAATAAGATGCCAAACTGGCTCACATCATGTGAAAAATACACAAGATAGGTGGAAATCTGAGACAGTGAATGCTGACTGTTGGAAATGTTACCTTCCTGGATTAAAATCCTAAAGAAAATATTACTTTGTGTATACTTTGCTATGGCTCTTGAAAAAATAAATACAACTTCTTGCTTGTAGTTTTTTTATTCCTAACATTTGCAAAAAAAAAAAAGGCAGCTGTAGCCACATGACATAGTTTTGTAGGACAGCAGCTTGGTGAAATGTTCATCAAAAACACCAGTACCACAGAAACACTAGAAATTGTTTCTTCTGCAAATTGTGGCACAAACACAAAAATGCAGGTGTCAGATATGACTTGTTATCTTCTCCAACAACACACATAAAGGAATTATTTTTAGTAACAATCAAAGGCAGATGACTTATATGAAGTTTCTTCTCTATTATTACATAATTCATAATCATTTACATCCCACTGTATAATAAAACACAAGTTAGAAATAACCTAAAACATTCTTTCACCGAACAATTAAGGTTGTCAAACAGTAAGACCTCACAATATCGTGAGGGAAATCAAGTTTTTAATTATGATCTTTTGCTATAAATTATACACAATTTAAACACTCGCTTATATATCTGTTGCTCCATTAAATATGCATACAAAGCCTGCTTGGAAAAATATTAGTGATGTTTAAATGTCAAGAAAGAGAAGGGAAAGGAGGAGCAGGGAGAGAAAGACTATTCAAGACACACTGATTAAAAACTAACAAACTGAAGCTAAAAGATAAAAAAAAGGCAATGGCAAAACCAGCAATGGACAAAACCAAATCTATGTGGTTCCTCCAGCTCCTGGAGCTACAGATTTTTAAAGTCTATGTCTAGAAATGTACCAAATATTTCTCTCTTGTTCCACAGAAGTGAACAAATCTGTACATCATTCAAAAACTGGAGGAATGCACAAAATCTTACAGTACATTAGGTTACTTCTACATTGGAGATTACTTAAAAAACTAAGTAATTTGAATGGTGAATTGAAACTTGAAACTGAAACAATAAAAAGACATCTTCAGGGTATTACTCAGACAGCAGTTAAACACACTTGCATAGACAGGTTAGTCTTATCACAGAAATAAATGTCACACTCTTTCCATTTAACATCAGCTTATTGTCCCCAGAGTGCAGTTTTCCTTTAGTTTTCCTTTTTTACTCAGAAACCAGTAAGTTGCTTCAGTAATTAGTTAGCCAATATAAATTGCATTTTACTCCTGAAAATGTCAGTCACAGTTGCAATTAATCACAGAATAACTTAAGCTGAAAGAGATCACAGGATGTCATTTACTCCAAGACCCTGCTCAAATTGTGGAAAACTTCAGGGTCAGAAGCACAAAGTAATGCTCAAACTCATTTCTTTTTGATGGAAAAATCCAGGTCATGGCTAAAGTAACCATGAAATTGAGGAAAAAATAAAAACTAAAATATGCATGACACAACTAACCTAGGACCAAACACACCTGCTCTAAGTACTAACTGATGTTCTTTGGGCATTTATACAAGGAGCTGAAGATTGTGCATGCTAAAAAGTCAAGTGAGAAGAAAAATCAATGAGAAGAAAACAAATACTGGCCTTTTCAGCAACAGCAATAATAAATGAAACATGACAGTGACAAATTAAAAAAAAAAAAACCCACAGAAAAAGTAACAAACTGACTTAAGTGCCAGTGTGGTAAAGAGTCAAGGTCATGATACCTTTAAACCAGCGCAGTATGGTTGAATGGTATGCTGCCTCCCAGGTTAGAGCAATCAAAAGGATACTGGCAATCCTACAGAATGCTGGGAATAGTCCATTAATTATAGTTTATACAATAAATACTACCCTGAACGACACAGAAAGACTTTGTACTACACTGGCTTATCTAGGCATTGTGAAACCATTCCGAAGATATAAGTGGTGCTTTCCATTCCCAAAGACCCATAAAAAAAAGAAAAAAAACAAAAGTTCATAATTGCAAACTAGTGATCTAAACAAATATTTTGGATTAACCACATCTGCGTATCTTTTGTAACAACCTGTGTTTGGAAGGTATTATAAAGTAAGCTACACAACACTGACATTACTATTTTGCATAAGACACTACATATTGATAAAAAAGAAAAAAGCAGTACGTACGTAAAAATGTGGCAAAGCTTTTCTTCTACAGTTCTGAAGAGTCTCATGTAATTTATGTAGGCTATTTGCTATCCCAGTCTAAAATAATTTGACAATATAGGACCAGAATTACCTGGACTATCAGATTAATGTATCACAAGAATACTGGAAGAGAACACACAAAACTCACCGGTCAAAAAGTATTCTGCATACTTATGACACCAATAAATCTCAGTTTTTCACACATTTAAGGTATCTAGAGGATAAGACAGTAGCTAATGTAAGTTTTTCCTCCTTAAAAAACCTTCTTAAAACTTCCTATATGTAGGCACAAGGCCCCTTAGCTCCTGGAGGCAGAAGAGACTTCATCTGCTTATGGAGTCTTCATTTCACTTTCTGTACACAATTTAATATTTAAACTGATCAAAGTTATGCACCGGTAAAGTCCTTTTGGACTCCAAGCTTCATATTCCTGCCCCTCCCTTGTGCTACCAATTAAGTGATTACACAAGGAGTCAAATTCAGACAACTCTGAATCAGGAGCAAAGTAATACCAAGAAGGAAAGAACAAAACAGGAAAAGGTTTTCCCAGAACTGGGCAACAGGAGGACTAACAGGACCAAGACCAGTTAAAAGCACTGTGGAGCAGCTGTGCATCTCTGGCTTATGCTGAAATTTGTCACACAGGCATCTGTGCAATATTAAAGGAAGGCACTTGGGTCAAAGAGAAGTTTTGTAAAACTAAGGGTACTTGCCTCTCATTTAAAGATAGCAATAAACACGTTTATTAATTTGTGATATATAAAAACATTCAGAAGCACTGTAGTGCATTTGTGTGGCAGGGTTTTGGTAGTGGGGGAGGGTAGGGCTACAGAGGTGGCTTCTCTGAGAAGCTGCCAGAAGCTTCCCCATGTCTGACAGAGCCAAAGCCAGCTGGCTCCAGGACCTGCCACTGGCCAAGGCTGAGTCCATCAGTGATGGAAGTAATGCCTCTGTAACAACATATTTAAGAAGAAAAACCAAAAACTTACTGTGCAGAAGTAACTGTGGCCAGAGAGCAGACGTGAGAGAATATGTGAGAGAAACAACCCTGCAGGCACCAAGTTCAGTGAACAAGAAGGGGGAGGAAGTGCTCCAGGCACTGGAGATGAGATTCCCCTGCAGCACATGTTAAAGATCATCAGCTGCAGGGGGACAGCCTGCATCACCATGAAGGTTCACAGCAGTGCAGAGATCCACCTGCACCTGTGGAGGACCCCACGCTGGGGCAGGTGGATGCCCAAAAGAAGGCTGTGACCCTGTGGGAAGCCCATGCTGGAGCAGGCTCCTGGCAGCACCTGTGTACCCATGGAAAGAGGAGCCCATGCCAGAGCAGGTTTGCTGGCAGGACTTGTGACCCCATGGGGTAGCCACACTAGAGCATCCTGTGTTTGAAGGACTGTATCCTATGGAAAGGGACCCACACTGGAACAGTTTGTACGGGACTCACATTGGAGAAGTTTGTGGAGGACTGTCTCCTGTGGGAGGGACTCCATACTGGAGCAGGGGAAGAACTCCTCTCTCTGAGGAACAGGCAGAAGCAGAAACAGCATATGATGAACTGACTGTAACATCCATTCCCTGTCTCCCTCCGCTGCTGGGCAGGGAGAAGGTAGAGAACTGAGAATAAAGTCAAGCCTTGGAAGTAGGGAAGGTATTTTTAGGATTTGCTTTACTTCTCACTATTCTGCTCTAATTTTGACTGGTAATAAATTCAACTAATTTTCCTAAGTCAAGTCTGTTTTCACTGTGACAGTAACTGGTGACTGATCTCTCCCTGTCCTTATCTCAACTCATGAAACTTTCACTATATTTTCTCTCCCTTGTCCAGCTGAGGAGTGATAGAACAGCTTTAGTAGGTACTTGCTTCCAGCTACGGTCCAACCACCACAAGCATATCATCCCCTTTCATATCATTTTTTATGTTACTAGCAGTTCAGATTACTGAACTAATCTCTAAAATCAGATTCCAGTTGTGTTATTTAGCTTTCCAATTATTTTGTGAAATGTGATCAGACAGGGTAATTTTTACCTTTTCAGTTCCTGAACACACTGGCTTTCCTGCCTGTCCTTCAGTTCAAGAGCCTCCTCATTTCGGACATGAGGGGTACAGGTACTAAGAAACCAACGCACATTTAAGAAAGGAGGTTATAGACAGTGAGGTCTGTTTGGATGGTTATGAGAAATTTGGTTAACACTGTCTTCCTTTTTCACCATCAGTTTAAATTAAGGGCCAATACAAACATTAAATTTGCTAAAATATATTAACAACTTTCAATGAACATATGCACTTGGACACTGCAGCCCAGGGCTGGAGTGACAGGAGATAGCCCTGGAAAGGACCACCTAGAGCAAAGACAGGTCATTCACCAACTTGGCAATGCTGTACACCGACCCTTCTCTTGCAAGTCCACATGGAAGAATTTGGAGAATGGAACAAGGTTGCAAAGCAAGCCAAAATACAGTTTAGCAGGTTGACAGGCAATAAACCCTGTGTTTGTAATTGAAGAGGGCATCATTCGATTACACAGTATTTAGTTTTCAGTAGGTAAGTGTAATTGTAACATGAACACGAGGCAGTTGTAACAACTTCTGTAACATCAAACTATTGTCTACAAAGCAGTTAACCACTCTTACATTTTTCTTTGATGACCATATTGTATCAAGTAGCTTCCTTGACATGAATTTGGATTTTGAGTTGGCTCCCATTTTACATCTAACAACATATTCCAGGAACTAGAGTAACGGCTGACAAACTCTACTACTGCAAAACTGTACAAAGTCAATACCCAGAAAAAACATGCTGTTATGTTGTAAAATAGACGCCAGTTAAACATATTAAAGGGTCCAAAGACAGCAACAAAAGCAAAAAAAAACACCCAAAAAAATCTTCCACAAATCAGTTACCGAACATGCCTCAAAAATCTAGGTGAGCAAAATACAAGGAAGAAATAGACTTCTCTTGTGTTCAAAAGCAAGCTAGAAGAGTCAAGTAAATGTACACAGCATCTTCAAGTAGACCAACAGGTTAAGAGTTAGATCTAGCTTTTGGGCTTTAAGTAGATGTGTGCCCCCAAATGTCTCTATTTTCCCTACCAGCTACAGTCAGTCTAATTAAAGATATCACCTCCAGCTACAAATTTCATCTTGCTTATGTCTGGAAATCTTGAAGAAAGTAATAGTATTCTTAAATGACAGCAAAAATTAAATTACTCAGGGCAAGTAAAAAATACACATTATTTATACGGATCCAGATTATGCACCCCATAACCAGATGCAGAGGTGACATCCCCTGTGTAGAACATACAGCATGACTGTCCCCAGACTTCTGAATATGGAGAGCAAAAACCTGATGAGGAAACTTTCTAACGTTGCAGAAACAGTGGATTTCCCTTAGATCTCACACATATCACTATCTTAAACCTTGGAGAGTGAGAATGACTGCATACAAAGGATAGAGAGTGCACAGGAAGATTATCAGTCTCTGCATTAGACTTCTGATTTCTCAACTTCCCACAGGCAGACATAAGGGAATGAATGGCTGCAAATCATCTTCATTTTCCTCATAATTCAAAGCCAATGTCATGCAGCTTGACTAGAGTCTTCACGAACCACCATATACCAACAGAACAATCCTTTCATCCTCAAATATGTATCAAGAGAAGTCTTGCTGCAAATGAGATTTGTCAGCACAAGTAGTACCCTTCATGGATGATGGCACTAAATTTCAGCTCAGATTGATGTATGGCTCTCTGGAATTAGACATTTGACCTTTAGCAACAGTTAGAGGGTTATACCACATCCACATTTTCTGCAGCAGGTAGACTCCGACAGCTTCTCTGCTAGGAAAACACACCTTGACAAAGGAAGAGATGTCATCTGTGAGTTAACTACAGTAACTCACAGAAATATACAGTGTTTCAGCTTTTGGCTTTTCTGCCAGAAGATGGTTAAGTTTTCTGATACATATCCAAGTAAACTAAAGAAAGAAGGAAACACCATGAACATACTGGTCCTGCAGAAGCAGTAAGGGGAAGATCGGAGTCGGAGCCAGAAATGGGTTTCAGAAAAGCATACTGGACTTCTGCAAGTCATCAGTGTCCTGAAAATTTCATTATATTAGTCCATCTAGAGCCAAATGTGAAAACACAGTATCAGAGACAACTAGGGAATCTTTTGCTGGAAAGACAGGCCATTCAAATAGTCCTACCACAGATCTAAATTTCTGATAGCTTGGCAGCAAGAGTTTGGCCAAGAATGCTAAAGGGACAGAAGACTTCTTTCCTCTTATCTGTGATGAAGGCCATCTACATCATACCTCTACAGCTGTACTATCCACCCAAATATAGGAGATTTCAAAGACTGCCAAGACTGACACCAATCAAGACAGCAAAGCAAACAAGGAATTGGGGAAAAGGCTTTTCAGATCCTTCAAAGAAAAACCTGCAGAATTTGAAGGAGACAGCTTTACTTGACAGATGGGAAAACACACCTACTGTATGGTAACAGAGAACAACTATTTTTTTCAGTAAGTTGCCATTATACAAGATACTGTGTCTTACTACAGAGCCTGTATTACTGAAGGTTATTGACTGGTACCAGCAGACCTGGATCTGCCTGAGTCTTGCTCTCTGAAGGCAGATTTAGTTGGAAGAACACTGCTAACACTTGCAATCTGCATAGCAATCTGCTGCTTCTCTTCACATCTGGGCTGTAAAAAGCTTCCCTGTCCCTCTTGTTATGAATGAGACTGATCTTTCTGAGCTTCTTGATCACCGTTTGGTTTGATCCTGTTTAGTGCTACACTTAACATGAGCAGCAAAGCTTAGTTTGCTAACTAAAAAAGGTGGAGAATATTTAAAAAGGTTGACACATGGTTAACTTCAGCTTAGTGGTAACATAACGTATTCACCAAGTACAATCTTGCTGGCATGACATGAAACTAGGGGAGAGCTAAAACTGTCATCAGCCCCTCCTGACTTTGTATACAGAAGATTTTGAAAACTCGTTTTCCAAGCCTGCTAGAACCTGACAAAGTTAAAAATACTTGGCCTCACATATGAGACGAAGCATGGACTACTGCAGTGGGACCATTAGCAACATCTATTCCAAGAACCTGTTTCATGTACACAAGACATTTCCTCCTTACAGGACACCAATTAAGGTTTTGAAAAAGAAATAAAAATGCAATAATTTTCCTTCTGGAGAAAACGGAGATCTTCCTCTACTCAAAACCATATCTTGCAAATACCTTTTAATGTTCAAATTTAGTTGACAAAACTGTTGGCTGACTACCTCAAAGAACAAAATGAGCTTTTATGAGGTTATTAGAATAGCCAAGGAACAGCCAGAGTGACCTGAGAAATTTACTTGGTTCTTGCACGCCTTCTGATTACGACTGCTTGAAGAGAAGAGAGCATAAATTAATGCCAATTTTCCTTCTGTATCACAGCACAGTAATCCCAAGCACCCACTATAATCAATAAGTATTTACTAGTGATGTAGGTACACTATTACTTGATTTCAAAACAGCAGGGTTTCGACATGGACTTAGTGCAAAGACTTGAAGCTTTCCATTGTGCAAGTCAATATAAATACTTAGAATCGAAATAAATTAATAGCCCATCCGTAAACTACACATCAGTACCTCTCTACTACACATCATTTTTATAGTGGGTCAAGATGAGTGCTCAAGTGGTTTTTCCTTACTTTACCCCATTTGCTAAAACCATAGTTTCAGTGATCTCATATTAAGTGATCTGAAAAACAAAGTTTGAAAGGAAAATAACTTCTCTGATATTTATTGACATTTTATCTTTCCTTTTTTTATTTAAGGAAACATTGAATATATCATGGATTACTAATAGTCATATTAGGGGCTACTGAATGTGCCTCAAAAAGACCAAAATCTTTTAAATACAGTGAATTTGCAATATTCTAATAATTTCATCATTTGCAGCGCTAGTAATGAAGGATTGCAGGTTTTCTTCTCTCATTTTCTTGTCAATGCACATTAACAAAAAGATGTTATCTATGCAGTAAAACAGTTCTCAGGAGAAAAATCCCATGGCCGAAAAAACTCTTCACTCCTATTTCTTCTGTGCAGACTGCCATGAAACAAGACTTTAATCCTACAACTGGTGTTTCCTTCATAAACACTCAGCAAGACACAACTGGCACTCACACGATAGCCTGCAAAGCTGTATTATCTTCTGCAGAAGAGCAACTCTGGTTTAAGGCAGTACAACTGGACTGAAGGAGAGAGCTGGCTTAATTCCTGGCTCCCAAACAACATTCTTGCATGACCCTGATTAGATTTTTCTGTGCCTCAGTATCCCATCTCTAAAATCAGGATAATATCCTCTTTGTCTGCCCTGCCTGTTTAGATTGCAGCCTTTCAGTATTCTCTTACTATTTGTCCATACACTGTGGCCACAATGGGGCCCTTCATTTTGGCTGGGACCTCACTATGACAATAGAAAGAGCAAGGAATACGATAACTTCCAGTGTGTTTTAGAAGTAGTGTGTGACACTTGACAATTAAGATATATTAAAGTGTTTAAAAGAGCATTTTCATATCCAGGTGGCATATATAACTGCAGCAAATATTCTTCGTTGACATTTTCAAATAAAAATTCTGCTGTGCATTCTTTACAGAAATCCTACTTTTTTGAGCAAGAAGATAAGTTGCTAAGGGATAAAAAGTCTTATAAAAATGAAATGTTCACCACTTTCTAGCCCAGCTGTTTAATAACAAGATTATTATTCTTATTATAAGAAAAGTTTAACAATAAAGACAGTATCATCAGGAAAATATTTCTCAGACAATGACTGATTTTCATAGCAGGGAAAATGATGAGTAAATGAGCAAAAAAGCAGTGAGAAAAGTACAATCTCTAATCTCACTTATGTCATTTTACAAAATGCTAAGTATCTCATTGACTGTTACTTCACTTCTCCCTACAACCAAAGCCAACGGCAAGAGTATCTTTTAATTTACCTCTCTTCTCACCCAAAATGGAAGGTGTCTGCTCTTTCTTAATCAACAGCTGGATAGTAAATGGAAATGTATTGTCTAAATGTACTGTCTAAAAGGACACAAATATACACTTACACCAACTTGCTGAGCTTTTACTGTATTGCCTCCTACACCTAGAACAGCACCTCTCTCCAGGAATAATGCCTCCCATGTAACTCAACTCTCTGCAAAGTTACTTTCAGATAGGCTTTCAGTAATATCATCTTTTTCCTTCACACAGTTCCAAGCAAAATGGATTTTGCTCTCTTTCTTGTTGGAGTGCAGATCAAGGTACTGCCTAAAGTGTTCAACTGCGGGGTTTTTTCAGTTAGAGGACTTTATGCCAAAGACAAATATATGAGAAAAATTATTAATGGATAACAGGGTATGGAAAGATGAATAAGAAGCTTTCTAACCAAAGTCCAAACATAAAAAACCTCTATCCTAAGGCCACTTAGACAAAACAGTTAAAAAAGTTCCTACAGATCGAAGCAGCCTTTAGTTCCACTAACACACAACTCCAGAAAATAGCTCTCGTTTTAAGAATTCTGCTCTCAAGGGAATAATTATCCTTGCAAGTGCAATCAGTCAAATACTTGTACCGTCTGAAGAAGCATACATACATCATCAGCTCTTACACTGAGATTTATACAGTACACTTACATGCACACCACAAACATTTCCCAGGACAGGAATATGCTCCTACTGGTTCAACACGTTACATACAAGCTAGTCTGGCAACACAGCACTGTGTGCTGGTACAGCAGTCTCTTTCCTGTTCCAGGACACAGAAAGCACAGTTCTGCTAGACTAACAAAGAGTCCATGACAAGAGCCTGCTGCACACCTCAGGGAGCATTCCAACCTCCAACAGGCACAATCCTTAGAGAAGAACATGGTCATGAAGGGTTCAGGTCAATACAAATGTGCATGTTGATAAAGTGTCCATCAAATCTTCAATACGAACATCCTAAAGCATACATACACACTGCATTCAGAGGTATCCCTTTGCTTCCTGCTCCCTCCTTCTTCCAGGAGTGATACTAACAGTTTTGTCAAAGGAATAGGATCAACCACAACTTAAAGCTGCCATTCAAGTGATCACCCTGTAAAGGAGCAAACTCAACTAGCAAGACACGCTCATGAGATTTGCTGCCACTAGGTCACAGAAAAAGGGAGGGTTTTTTTTGTTGCTACATCAAGCAAAAAAAAGACCTTAAGGAGCTTTTATGAACTAAAGAATGAACAGAAGAAACTCTGAGTATTTGCCTTCTGAAATATCAGGGTATTTCAGTTGTGAAGACTTTCAAAAAGTTTACAGAGAGACAGTCTAAAGAAACCTGCCCATCTAGTAGTACTGGAATAGCAAAAGAAAAAAATGAAAAGCAATGAAAGACACACGTGCTGCTTGTATATCTCAAAAAAACCCTGCACTTGTTATGCTGCAGAGTACCTACTCATAAGACAAATCATTGGTTTAATAGTCACTCAAAGGCATACACGCTAATATAATAAAAGCTATTAATGGGGCTCTTTCCTTTTAATGAAAGAAAGAAGCAGTTTATTAGTTCAATCATGTTATTGTTCTGTTTCAATTTCTGCCACACTGAATACTGCACAAATCATATTCCAACCTGCATATGTGTAATTCTCACTATCAAACAAACAAAAAAATCAGCAACAATTTCATTTTCATGTTCTCAAACAGAGACTTGGAAAAGCTTCAAAGCTTCAGACATCTCTTGAGCTGGTTTGTTTGCTTCCTGTACAGGAGAAAAAGGTGGCTGTT
Organism: Anabacerthia variegaticeps; assembly: GCA_035583185.1. Taxonomy (NCBI): domain Eukaryota; kingdom Metazoa; phylum Chordata; class Aves; order Passeriformes; family Furnariidae; genus Anabacerthia; species Anabacerthia variegaticeps. The sequence continues at coordinate 12,778,806 of JAWWEW010000041.1, forward strand.
GTGAAACAAACTACTCAAAATATGGGAAGATAAGTTTTTCCTAATTTTAATCTTAAGTACATGACTACTACAAGGACCTTACCAGCTCACTGTTCTTCACAATAGCAGATCATTTTCCACTATTTGGCAGAAGCAATGACTTACCTAGTACTTGGTTGGTACTTCAGAGGGGTAAGCCAAATACCACAAAGTAGCATTTCTGAGACTTGCGAAGTCTTTCTCTTTAAAGAAAAAACACTGCTTGTAATTAAGAATTAGCTGTCTCAATTGAGATGTGCTACACTGACCAAAAAAGTAAGAATGTTTCAGAGCCATTTGACCACAAAGGTAGCAAGCCTGCTTCTCAATGCAGCCCTGAGTGCTAGCTCCTTGCAGCAGGTACACTGCAGCTTCACCGCTGTTGACACCTGACTGAAATTAGGATATGAAGGGCTCAGACGTTTTTACTGGGGTGCTAAGAACATCCTAAGAACACACCCAAAGAAAACTTCACTGAGATTAAAGCAAGCTGCTAAAAATGGGTCTGCTCAGTGACTGTCTCAGGTTCTTGGCACGAATGTGCAAAAGGCCAGCAACAACATTTGCTGACACGACCTGGTCCTAGCAGCGGTGCTTTCACCAGCACCCAGCTTCCCAGATTAATCTCATCCACTCAACAGCTCTCTGACATGAGCAGACCACTTAACACTTCTTACGCTGCAGTCTGATGCCTGTCAACTTTGCTTAGAAGAAATCTCCCTTCCAGCATTAAACTATTCTGAGGATTTGGGTGTAGCAAAGCAATTGTTCATTTATTTCTGAGGATTGGGGTGTAGGGAAGCAGTTACTAATTTATTTCATTAAGTATTACAGTGTTATGCTAGCTCTTCAACAGTAAAAAAATATCAACAAACCAGTGCCGTTTGAAGACTGCTTCTTCATGTGTTTAGAATCCAAGTTTTTCTTCAAGTCTGCTGTGCCCTCTAGTACTTCATGACTTATCTAATTGTAGAGTCATTGGAACAAGAGGTTTCCTAGACAGAGTTCAAGACACAGCTTTTCAGAGACACTCTCAGTTCTATGGCATGTATCTGGCTTCAGCACTGATAGTGCCTTGAACAGACAGACGAAAAAGGAGATAGAGAAGCAAAAATACACTGCCTTGTCTCGTGCATTTAAGGTACACTCCAGCATCATAAAGTAATAAAAGGTCATCAAGATTCATGGACAGACACCACTTAGGAAACTTTTTCACCTATCCCATTAAATATCTTCCCCATTATTACAAGGAACAAACGTTACCCCCATTTACTGGCAGTAACAGTATGGATCCTTGAAGGGCTGTTACTAATTACTGTGCAATCCAACAGACAGGACAGTGGACAAAGGAAGAGTCAAACTCTACATTCCTTCATCCCCTACCGGGAAAACTTCTAGCCAAATTTCTTGAAGTTTTAGTGTCTTTCCCTGTACGTCAAGAAGACTCATGTAAGTTGTAACTCCTAATTAAACACTTGAAATTTACTAATGAAAAGCATCACAGAAGAATAGAAGTAATCCATTATTATGCATATCTGAATAAATGTTAACAAGTCATCTGCAAGCTTATGCGATAATTACAATGACATAAGTGACAGCTAACTCCTATCACAGCATTTCATCTGGAAAAAACCCACTGGTGTTACTTCTTTTCCAAAAGGCCAAATTCAACAAAATTCAGCTTCTGGAAAAAGAAACCCAACCAGAAAACAGTCTGAATATGGTCGGGCAGCCATGCGAGTGAACATCTGTGCATTGAAAATTGTTCTCCAAGTTGTGGATCTGAGGCACACTCTCGAGCTGCTTGTGTGAGTGCGAAGAGGCACAGACGCATTTTTGAGGGACGCAACACACCTCAACATGGGACTGCACTGTGCAGCTGTTGCTGTGGAAGGTACCTGCCTCAGGGATCTTGCCAGCAGTTGGGTGAGAGATCAACATGGTGAATGAATTTAATGAAGGGCAAATGAATGTAACACCAAACAGAACCGTTATTCTAACCAAAAGAGTCTGAAATTCTTTGCAGAATAAATAACTAAGTACAGAAAAAATGCAGAATGCACTAACACCCTACTCAGCACAGTACAAGGAATGACCATACACATCTGTAAAGTGTATATTTGGAGCATCACTCACAAAGCCTCCAAGTTAATCATGTGCACTTTTCTTCCTATTTGACAGACGTGAGTTCTGTTGAACTCTGTACCTGAATGGCAGACACACCACTTAGTAATGCTAATGAAGCTTCTGTAAATGATTTATCCAACTATTCTGCAAATACCATCCTCTTTTCGAGACTGTAAATACTTTTTCCAACAACTTTCCAACCAGAAGGATATTCTGTAGTTGTCAGAGCAGAAAGTCTGAACAGTCCTTCTTTTTTTTTTTTTCCCCCAAGCATTCATCATAGAAAGCCTCAGCCTAAGAAAAACTCATAAGTCCAGAAAACACTTTCTTTCAAAGTGTTAAAATATAAAGCATCTTCAAAGTTTCTGTCATAGACAGACAATTCCTAAAACATATTTCATTTGTTCTTTTTAGTCTCCAAGTTCAAGTGCAGTATTGAATTTGATACTAAAATGTGGTCATTTGACTCTGTTTAAACTTGTCTCTAATTGCAAGCACTAAAGAGTCAAGAATCTTTGCAGTTTATAAAACAAAAGTCTTTTTATTTTGATTATAACAACATGTTTCTGCAATGTAAAAAGTCTCCAAGAGCTATAAAAAAGAAAGCACTAACTATGGGAAGCACATATTCTGAGCAAATTACTATGATGCACAGTTACTGCATAATGATACAAGAGAGTTAAGGCAGTCTGGATACCTTACCTACAAAATTTTTTACTTGATGAGTTCCTTTAATGTCTGAAAGATTATTTAATAACTTTATCACTCTACTTATATTCGCAATACTTGAAGGATACTTGCAGCAGCATTTTAGCTACTAAAAAATCTTGTCATATTACCACATTTTTTCAACATAGTTTGGTATTAGTGAAAAAAGAGTGGTTTTTTTTCTTCCTGACTGTATCATGCTACTTGCTAATTACTACTTGCTATTTCTTTATCACTTGCATGGAAACACTTTCTGTTTCATGCACCAGTTGAATTTTACGGCTAACATTCTCACAGTCATTGGCTGTTAAATTCAACAGCAATACACTAACATTTTCAATAGAAAACACTGGCATAACTAAGATCCAACCCTGGATTCAAAGTTTTTGTCTATACCTCCACATATATAAAGTAAGAATATTGAGTTTCATCTCAAGAGTTATAATTTACAGCAAGGAGACTATTACAACTATCTACCACCTGCAGTTCAGAAGTTGGCCACTTGGCCATTCACAATTCATTTATTTTGGTTTACAATCAACAGGGTAGCTACCAGATATTAACAGATGACAACTCCCCTTGTGAAAGAAAGGGGACAAAAAAAAGAAAAAAGAGAGCAATCATGAAAGGGAAATTATAATACCATAAAAATCACTAGTAATCATTCATGCCCAGTTAATTACCAAAATATTCCCCAATTCTTATTAAAATAACATATTCACAGCTAGCTCACAATCACTGTTTACATTGCAAGTGCTTTAAAACGGCATGTTTCAATAACCTTACAAGGACTTATTCCTCTGAGGAAACAGAGCATTACAAAATGTCAAACTTGTTGCAAAACCTCTGATGAAAGCGTGAATAAAATCATCTCTGCTGAAATTCCACCAAAAGGACATGCTATACCAAAAAACCCAAAGAATTTCAGCATTCCTCCCAAGTGAATATTTCTTAATATTTATTTCAATTTTAAAAGATTATTCAAATAATGACATAAAATATTTAAAATATGTAAATAACACAGGACTATTTTTCTGGTTCTATTGTCAACTGTTATTTCACCCACTGGAATTGCATTTAACTTTATTAAAAGTTACAGAACAAACATTTTAATGACTGGTTTACTATATTATCACCATGACATCTGCATACAAGGATATAGGGATCTCCTTAAATGACGTGCACGGATTTGACTGCATGGCTCTCAGTTACATTCAGAAGACTTCTAGATTTTACAACCTCCAGACATAAAGGAAAAAGAAATGTTCTCATTTTCAAAACAGTCAGTATTCTGAACTTTTAAAAAACGATTTTTGGACATGTGAGGTGAGCAAATCATTCATAATGGAAGCTATGCTGCTGTTAATGAAAACTTTGCCCTATATTTTGCCAGGCAGACGTGCTGAACACACAAACCAAAGGACCTGTAAGCCATCAACAGCCCAGACATCAAAACTTGGGACACTCTAAGCAAATGAAAACTTAATCATTTACTACACTTCTTGACTCCTTCAAACAGATTCCAATGATTTGCAAGCTCCCATCGTATTCACATAAGGCATATCTGAAGCACTTACACATAAAGCAAATTAGGCAAGAGGGCACAGTACTAGCCAGGACACATCCCCCGAAACTCCAGATGATACATTCACAGAGCCTGATCACAGTGTGAATTCCCCCCTGCGACTCCTCCCTATCCTTCTCCACGGTAATTTCCTCTAACCTCTAGCCCCCTGCGTCCTTTCATTTGCCCAAACCTCTCTAATTAAAAAACAAACCTATGGCCAAAACAGAGCCAGGAGCAATTCAAAACCATGTAAAAGGAGATGTGATATACAACACAAGTTCCTTGCTGCAAAGTGTCACTCTGAATGAACTAACCCCATAGGAGAGTCGATTTGCTCTCACAAAAAGAAAATAATGAACTGATACCTGCTGAAATGAAGGAGAGCCTCCTTCAAGCTATAGAACATGCACAGCAGCATTAAATTGCTACTCTGCCAGCTGCTTCGATCTAAACACAAATTCTGAGGAAAAACAATGCCACAATTCAAAGCTATCGGAGGTTTCAGTACATAGGTCAGTAGAGTGTGGTGCACAGATACTTCTGTATACATTGTACACTCCAAGGCAAGCACTTTGTCAGTGCTGCCTAACAGAGACACGGATTTTACTAAGTAAAATCTGGTTGATTGGAAGTACAGCAAATTTTAAACATGATGGAAGAAAACAACAAGAAATACAGTACAACTATTCTGATGACAAAATCTCTTCCATAAGACACCATTCAGACAGGCACTTCATGGAGAAACAGACACAGTTTTTGTCTCCTCAAGCAAAGGAAGAATTAAAACTTAACTTGACAGCAGTAGTGTAAAGTTTGTCTGTCTGGTCAGTCCCTAAGATCCCACATATGTACTTGGCACTTCATTATCCTTCATAAAAATATCAATGGTCAGGGAGATGTAGCCTCTGTACAGATGCAACTAGCTACACTGTACAAACAAGATACATGTCTTAGGTGAATGTTGTTGAAAACATGTCATGTGCTGCAATTATATGCGGCAATTTATTTATTTTTATTCACCTCAGCCTCATATAATTTCCAAATCGGGTGTATTTAACCAAAGCACTACAGCAACACAACTAGAGATTTATCTTATATGTCTGGAGCTAGTCACTTGGCCTCTCCATGTTTCTCTGTTTCTCCATCTGTGATGCTTCACAGAAAGCTTGAGAGGCTTAATTTATTAAGCAGCCTGCCAAGTGCTTTAGAGAAGTGTGTTACTAAAGCATTAAAACTGCATTCATTGGTTCTGAAAGGGTAAATCATTAGCCAAACCAAAATATCCTTGAAAGGTGGCTACACTCTTTAAATGCACAAGTATCATGTTTACCTTATTTGCCTTTACAGAAAAAAAGCCTCTAAACTTCAGGTATTTTAATCACATTAGGACATCAAGAGAACTGATTTTCTTCTGAACCCCCTTTATGTTCATTCACTGTTACACTCTCAAAGGAGGTGATAAGCACAGAGAAACAAACCAGTAATGTCAAATCGAAGTGGCACGTGCCTAGCCAGACTCACCGTCCCCAGGCCACAGGGGAAGACCTCTACTAAAGCATCAACAATGTTTAACTCACAGCAGATGTCAACTACAGGTCGCCTGATCAGAGCAGGAAACAGTTTGGGTGTTAATACAGACAAGGGCAAACTGTTCCCAACAGCTGCAAGACAACATATTAAATACTGGCAGTGAACTTACTTAAGCCCTAGAAATCTTTCAAAGCACTATTTAAGTGGAAGTTTTCTATCTATACAAACCCAAGGCACAGGCTTTTGCTCTGTTTTAAGCATTGTTTTTGCTGTAGTATCACTGAAAGAATTCTCAGGAAGCCATTCCTGGCAAGAGAAACAGTCCACCTAAAATACTGGCAATGGACAAGGATCATCTAAAAATACCAGCTATATAAAATACAGACACATATTGACCAAATCCCAAACTCTAGTTCCAGTTAAGACTACATAATGTATACTTTTTATAGCTAAAACCAACTGCTATAGAAGAGGCAGCTGTAGCAAAATAAGAAACTCAGAGAGACCAATAAATAACAGTACTGATTTCTTGCAATTTTTTGAATTATCAAAATATGAACAGCCAAGTAAGACAAATAGTCACCAATGTACCACAGATTATAAACAGCTTTCATTTAGGCAAAAAGACTCCCAGCACACTGTATAAAATCTGTAACATCAGATGAGGGAACCTAATTGATGCCTTGAAAGGGGGTCATTTTGAATCACCAGATACTTAAAAAGAATCTTGAAACCCAAAAGCAAACATGAGTACAGAAAATTTTCTAAATATATGAATATATGTGTACACATATGCATGTATTTTTAGGATATCTGCCTGTAGATTTTCAGCATATAAATACAGCAACACTGTGGTGCCATCCCTCATCTTGTTCTTGCTAACCTCGTTGAGTGCTTTGTTTCTCTTTCAGACAGCAAATGTATATTTGTACTGTACTTTGCTGCTAGTTTATCCAGCACACAATTTAAAAGATGGCCTGATGCAACTGTCAGGATTGCGCACTACCTCTCGGCATCCTTAAGCTCCCCCATCAGCACAAAGTATTTCAATCCCACACTTACACATCCACACTGCAGAACCTAACCTGCCTATAGCATCCTGAAGAGTCACTATGGTGAAAACAGTATTTTTAACTCCTGACAGGTCAGTGTGGCTCTCTCTCAGTAGGTGACTGGCAATAAGAAAGTAGAGTTTCTGTTTCATCAGATGCAAGGAGGTGGACATATTTCTCTCCTGGAACCAGCACCTGACCTATGTGCCATATCAAGAATATATTCTTTAGCAAGCTACCAGGCTTCTGCACTTTTCAAGACACAAACTTTTCTGGTGTGACTGCTGTCATTTGTCTCCTGCAAAAGCACACAGATATTTTGGCAAGAGGAGTAGGGAAGAGAGGGAGGGCTTTGTTGTAGTCAATAGACGGCAGAGGGAAACACAAGGTTCAAGATGCCCTGCCTTTTGGTAGGCAGGACACTGACACAAAAAGGCAAGGAAATACCTAGAATGATTTGGTGCCATCATATGAGGTTCTGAAGCTTTGCATCTTGTTTCTTCTGAAGCAAGCACAACATTTGTAAGATGACAGTAGTGATCCATTTAAACTTTGAGACTGTGGCACGACAATCTAGAGCATGACTTTTTTCAACATGTACCTTATTCCTGTAGAAAGCAAATGAGAAATAAGAACTTTGATGCTCTTAACCTCCAGCTTGAGTAATAGCCATGAAGAACAGGAAGGTGAAGACTTGAGCTTTCTACAGTACCACGGAGTTCCCATGTTTTAGAGATCTTTATCTGACCATAATAGTGACATCGCTCTGCCTAACACAGACCATCAAGCCACTGCCTTGGCTGGACAAAACCTGTTGGTAGAGCAACTTTATCTGACTATTTCCTCCAATTTTTAATGAATCTCTCCCTCCTGCAGAGTATCAGTCTGAACTACTGCTTTCAGATTAGGAATTACCCTTTCTAGTGCCTTACGTCAAAGCAAATACCATCTTTTGTTGCTGTATTTGCCAGAGACTCAAATATAATTTACCTGAATGCAAGTATGGATTAAATGATGCTGGGAAAGTTAAGTAAACCAATCATCTGATTGATTTTAGCATGGCTGTTAGTATTCTGTAGATAATATTGGCCTAACAGCAGACCCTGACCCAGTCCAGCATTTGTGAAATTGTGGAAAGAAGCATATATATAGTGAGAGGACCATGACAAGGACAATCAGTCCTAACATTCAGTCCAGCTCACTATACAAGTAACACTAAAGGCAACTCCAAGTGTAAACTTCTAAATATTTCGTAATTACTCAGCCAAGTACTGATGGATCACATATCTGTCAAGCTGTGCCACATTTTCACAGGCAACAACAAGGAACTGAGGAAGATTTAAATTCCCTGCACCTTTAAAATCTCCTCATGGTACCACAGAATATGTGTGATCCTGTACATTTCCAAACAGAAAAAGCTCAGGCTCACACAGAGTTCACATGGCTCTAGAACAGAACACACACGTTTGGAGCAAACCTCAGCATCCAATTGAGTTTGTTTTAGCCTTTCCAACTGCAGCAAAACCAACAACAACAAAACCCATTCTGCAGTACTGAAATACTCTACCCTAATATTTCATAAGAAGAAATTCAATATTGCCTATTTTTTTAAAAAACCTCAATTCACACTGCCTTCTTTTAGGGGATGAGGATGAAGAGTTTATAAACTTGAGATGCAGCACATTTGCTTTCCTCTTATTTTATATACAGTGCTTACGATAGTTAAGAGTTCCACTGATGCTGGAAAAACCTCTAAAATGAGGTCAGGTGCTTCCTTTAACCCAATACACAACATTTCCCATCTAAGTTGAATGGTACCTTAAATCAGCACTGATTGGCCTTGCTGTGGGCATTTTCACTCAGACTGGTGATGATTTTACAAGAAAGAGGCAAACTGAATGATGTCAGTGCTAATGTCCTTCAAACAACTCCTCCTATCTCTTTCACAAAACTAGGACAAAATGAGTTCTCACACACTTCACTAGAAATTACAGAGCCTTTTACTCTATCACAAAGGTTTTCCTGTTATGTCCTCATAAATCCATGGCTAAGAAGGCAGCATCAGGGAAAACATGCTGATAAAGGTTCCTTTGCTTTGCAAAAAGAGTCAAGTCAAAGAAAGCATTTGGGTCCAACTGTCAGTTACACGATCTTAGAGTGAGAAAGCAAAAGTTGCCTGCAATGCTTTGAGAAGGCCAATTACATTGGTAAATGTTTGTGATGCTTAGAATTAACGACTGGGGGATATCAGTGTTTCTGATTACCAGAAAAATACAAAGCGAGACTGGAAACTGTTAATTCTTCTTTTGTCTGCTACTAAAGGATGGTCCCTTCTCCTCCACCATGCTAGAAAGCTGGCTTTTTGCTTTGATCACCTTCATCTTGTATACGAACTTTTTTTAACAAAAGAAGCAATTACAATTTATGAAATTTTAGGGAGGAGAAGAGTTAGAACAGAAACCTTCCTTATGATCTCTACTGAATTTCTATGTTAAAACAGGCCACAGAATTTCATCATATCATTCTAGCTTCAAACCCAAGCTTTCTGGGCCTGGCTAAAGCACCATGTGCTTCCTGGGAAAGCACCAGGGCCTTATGTGAGGATTTTGTGCAACAGAGAGTCTACTACATCCCTTGATAAGCCGTTCCTATTTAATTGTATCATTAGAAAACTGCATCTTATTTCTAGCCTGAACTGATCTAGCTTCAGCTTTCAGTCACGAGAATCCCCTTAATCTACCTGACAAAGAACCATCTAACTGTCAGATACCTTCGTCCCATCTAAGTACTTATAGACTTATCAGGTAGCCTCTACTGTCTGTTGATAAACTAAATAGATTGAGCTTCTTAAATCTTCCATTCTAAAGCTGATTATCCAGGCCTCAAATTAATGTAGATTTTTCTGAAGTCCTTCCAGTTTTTCCAACGCCAGATGTGGACATGAGAACTGGGATACAGCATTTCAGTAAAGCTGTATAAAAAGTAGTAGTATTCACCTCTTTCCTACTCTCCCAGCCACGCACTTTCAGCCTCCTTCAAGACTGCTTTGCACAGGGAGTAACAAATTAAGTTCATCAACCCTCAAAAGTAATTCTTCCATTCTTACTTATATTTTAGACAGAAGTTCTTCCTAACACAACAAATTCAGAATTGACCATGACCAAACTTACTTCCATTTGTTATAAAGAAAAGGGTATGTATTTTTAACCATGACTGCATCAACTCCAAGTATGACAGAATGTATAAATTCAGTGGCTGTATTTTACAAGAGAAAAACTGCAGAGAAAAAGATTACATTGCAATCATGTAGTAGTTACCCAATTTAAACCTACCTCTTTAAACTATTTCATTCAATGAACTTACCATTCCCAGCCTATTTTGCACTACGGTGTTCTGATGCTCACTTGTATATTCACCTCTTGAGGTGCTGGATGGTCACAGCAGGATTTATTCTCAGCAAATCCAATGGGCACAATGAAAGATTGCTTCAGGCTAGAGCCACTGTTCTTCTAGACAAAAGGCAGAGCTGCAGGCTAGTCATGGAGGATTTGCTAATGTTATAAATCTACCCATGTAGTGAAAATTAATTGCCAGTTATAATCTTTAATTATTACTCTATCACCAGCTAGTTTCCCTTCCTATCCAGGATGAAAAGAGAACCCAACTAAAATCATGAAGTATCTAGGATGACCATTTCCACACACAGAAGAAAAACTAAACTGCCAAAACCAAAAATCCAATTAGAGATTATAAGATCACATCCTACTATATCTGGTAAAGTAAACATGGTCCTCACTGGTAGAGCAGCTGCAGAAAAGAAGACAATGCTCACAATGTTTGCAGAGGAAAGGAGCAAGCAATCTAGCTTTTGGTGCAGTAAGATCAAATTCAGCTTTTAAGTAATTTAGAAATGATTGAAAAGCACCATACTAGTATATGCGGTGACTTGCTAAAATATAGTGAAGTACTGTGGGTTTTTGCTATAAAAAGAACTGGCCTATTCTCATAAGCATGGTTTGGGTAACTGTTCATTGAGAGAAAGATAAACCCCAGCAATGTATTTTTAAATATGGCAGTCTTTAATGAGTAAAATTTGGTGCCAATGGCAGCATTAACATTTGAAAAACAGTAAACAGAGTGCCAGTCAGTAAAACCTGCTGCTTTACCCTACCTCAAAAGGAAAGGTAATGTGTCTGGTATTTTACCCTCTTTTTTTCTGTTTGTTTAGTTTTTTCCCCTGTAAACAAATACATTCTATGTACCTGTATTAACTTTGCAATCTAGAAATAAGGTATTGCTCCTTTCCTTTCCAAATCATTATACAATAACATATTTCAGTGAGGACCGGATTACACCCTGTCAGCACACAGGAGGCTTTCAGCATTTTTTCATTTAATTCCAGTGCAGGTAGGACTGGGCTTTCAGTAGCACTCAGGTTTGCCTATCCTTTTCCAGTAACAAATGGATTAATTTCTACTCATAGCTGGTAGGACACTTTGGGCCTCTTTCCAAAGAAAGGTGATGTATAAACATCATCAGTAGTCAATTTGTTTATTCTCGTGACTCCTTCCCATTCTCTCACTCCCTCTACTTCTCCTCACACTGATATGAGACCCACTTCATACCCTTCCTCTGCATATACACACATTGTCCTGATTATTACTCAAAGAAGCTTCAATATCATTTTGAACACAGAGAAATCTCTCTCACAGCCTTACAGTACCAAAATGAGCAAGCTTTTAAAAGCACTTGTTCCAGGTATTGTTTTCATCACACACTACGCTTGCACATGCTATGTCAGAAATCTGCCATGAAAAGGGGTTCTCCCAAAAAAATTTCAAACTAAAGAGGAATTCGAACACAATAGACTCACTCTAAGGTTGAAAGTCCAGAACAAGAGTAAAAGCTGCTTAGAATTTTGCACGTCACTTATCTTCCAATCCTGTAATATGCAAATAAACAAATGGGCATAAAAGAACTAATACAGAAGAAATGTTGTTACATACACCATGTGTTAGCTTCTCTTCACTTTTTGCCTAGTAGCAAAACTAGGGCACTATTCAGGAGAACAGATGAGGCTGAAGCCTAATAAAAAAGGGAATGTTTAAGTATTTGGAGAACAGAGGGCATGTTTAGGGAACAGAGTTAAGAAAGATTAAGATTTATATTTCAATATTTATGTTACTTTTGCAGTCTGGCAATTACAATTAGTTTTGCTTTCCAGCTCCCAGACAGTAAGACAATATTAACAAAACAGGGAGAGTTTATTTTTACAAATAAACTGCTCGCACTAGGAATCTGTTCTGTACACTACTTTCCTGTGTGCTATACTATCAGCTTTGATGCCTCCTTCCTCCACATCAACTAATTATTCTTTACCTCCCTCAAATTCTTCCTTAAAATAGCTTTCTGCAAGAAATTTTCCAACACTCATAGACTGATTTCTGTCTTCACAACACACACTACTTACGGCTTTGTCTGAAATGGATTATAAACTCTCTGAAATACAGACCATATCTTGCTGATTTTTAAAGCTAACACTTTTATGTGCATTACATCATTTGAACACATATGTTACACATCTCTCCAGAACTTTTCCAAATCTATACTTAATAACAAGGAACTAAAAAAACTCCAAACAACCCAAAACCCTACCAAAACTCCCATACAGAATAAACTCTTACCTTCCAGGAAAGCAATAAAGGTTTACAATACCTTTGATTTGCCAAGGAGCTTGGAAAACAAACAAGCAGAATAGTGACACATATCTTGAAAAGCTGGAAACAATAATAAATGCCACAAAATAAAACTTGCAGCATTTCATCCTTTAGCAATGCAGTCAAGAATAATTTTCCTGATGAGCAAGAAACCCAAAAATATGTAAAGCCGCATTACCTCTGTCAAAATTTAAATACCTACAAGGCTTGGTAACGTTCACACCCAGTGTGTTGTGAGTTATGAGAGTAGCTGAAGAAGACTTACACCAAGCACAGAATGTACGAAGACTCTATTAAAAGCACTATACACACAGCTCACCATAATTTCAAGAGCTGAAACATTTTTCCTCCCATTTCTCATGTTTTTCCATTGCCATGCATTCAGTTTCTTAGTATATTTGCCCAAGGTTCTCCAAGTCTTCTAGAAATCCAAAAATACAGCAAAAGCTTGAATACAGATCAGAACCACAAAACTTCAGAACAGCGCACAAAAAACCCCTGAGAGACTCTGAAGAGAAAATCTGAAGACTTTTCTTCTGTTCCTTTTTTCTCAGTACCTCTGCATGGCAACATGAATAAGCTGCTGGGATGACGGAACATTGATAACATACAGGGACATGCAGAAAGTTGCTTGGGAAAGGCAGGCAAAGTAATGGATAAAGCCTTCCAAGTCAAAGGATCAGTTCAATGCTCTGTGCGTGAGCGAACAACTCTTTCTCACAGCATTCTCCTCTTCCTTAAACAGATGTTTGGATCTACTAAAGAGATGTGAAAACCAGAGATAAACTTCTTAAACACAGAGGAGCCTGCATCATGAATGACAGCCATTCCATGTAACACCTCTAAAATCATTAAGTCCTCCTTTCTCAGAGGGAAAAAAAAAAGTGCTGTATCATAAAGCATGCCTGCCTGTAGCATGTAGACAGGAACAAGCTTGCTTTGCCCTGCAAGACAAGCAAAAGCCATACAACCATGATTACTGCAGCACTGTGCCCAAGCTCTCATGATACACCCTGAGCAGTACGACATTACCCGGTGCCCAGTCCACGACAATGCAATCCTGTGGCCTTGTGTCGGCTCTGGAAGCAGGAAGCACAAGTCAGTATCAGTATGTGACAGATCACACAGACATATTATCTACTTATGATGCACTGCAAGGAACAGAACTACTACTTTCACGTCCATCACGCGATGTGATAGATACGACCAGACACACACTTCTCTCTCCTTGAAGGGCTTTTTTTTTCTGTAATGTTTTTTGCTTCTGCTTGCCAATACTAGATCCACCAAGCCTGAACTCATGCTCATCTTAAACATCGATTTTCTTTGCTGTATTCTTGCCTGTCCTAGAATTTGCAGTGGAAAAGAGAACCAGTCTGAAAATGAGGTTATTGCACATTTTCTCTCTCTCCTGCTGCTTACTAATCTGTGCCATTCCTCCATTTGAGCTGAACCCACACCTGCAATTTCAGCCTTTTTTCTTCCTACTTTTGACTCACTCCTCAAACCTTTTCTTTTGTATCCATTTCTTTCTCCACAATAGAATGCAAATATTTATTCCAAGAGAAAGTGAGAAAACATAATAACCATTTCATGTTCTCCCTTCCCACTCTCTCTCTCTTCATTATAGCTCTCCCTTCTTCTTTGTACAATAGATACAAACCACATCTGTCCCACTCTCCACTTGCCTCACCCACATCACCCCATACCTCACAACTCCTTTCTCCTCCTGCTCTGACAGAGCAGCAGGACAGCAAATCAGTCTTTTCTGTTTTGAAATCTACTTCTGACCCCTTGCTCCTCTACACTACTCTTTCTGTCCTTTCACCTCTAAGCTCATTATGACCTGTTTGATAACAAATTACACCTTTAATTTGTCTCTAACTTCAGCCTGAGTTTCCTACAGCTGTCCCTTGCACTACACTGAAACTATTCTTAATAAAATGTCTAAAAACCTTTTACTATTGCAACATCACAACAAGTTAATCACTTCCATCAGCCATAACCCTTGTGCATTCTTCATAAAAACTAAATGCCTTTCTGCTTTTGAAGCATTATTCTGTTTCTGACTTCCATGACTCTGCGCTCTTCTGCTGCCCTTCCACCCTGTACCAAACCCTTCACAGGTCACTGGCAGGCTCCTTATTCCTCTTTTGTCTACTAGCAGGGCTCCATTGAGCTGTATCTTTTGTCCCTTCTCTTATGTCTGAGGATTTTACCAATACATTCAGTTCCTGAGGCAATAGGTCTCAAATACACTACACTTAAGCCTAAACAAAAAATCTCAGTCTCTCTTTCTGACACCTCTTGCCACTGAGTAGCTGTCAGCTTCAGCTTGATACAGCTAGAACAGAACTTAGATCTCGTCACTCCCACCCTCTTTTCTCCACCACCTCTCTTGATCACCCTGGACAGCATAATCATCTTTCCCATCATTCAGATATAAGATACGATGATAAAACACCATGTCATCTTTGCAAATGACTTCTCTCTTGATTCATTCATTCAGGTTACATCTGTGTCTAAGTGACTCTTCCTGTCTTGCATCCCTAGGACAAAGTCCTCTCTAAAGGTTTTCAGAGCTTAAGGTTTGTCCAGGCCTTCACCTCACATTACTTACTTATATTTTCTTCTTTTTCGTATTGACAAACATTATTCTGCTTGTTCACACTGCTCCAGAAGTTCTTTCTTCTATATTATCATACCACTTTACCATTATTCTCTCTGCATCCTTCTATGCACAATCCTCCATTCCAAATTCAGATATTGGGAACGACTCATTTTTGTTTTCCAGGCTGCCCTCTCTTAAATACCCTATACAGTCCACATTTCACTTGCTAACACACCATTTGCTCACATTTCAAGTCCGTTCATGATGTCAGTATCCATTCATTAAGCTTTTAATGACCAGCCTGTATTTTCATTCAGGCCAGCTTCCATGCTAGAGTAAGAATACCTTCCCAGCTCTTGCAAAACTACTTCACTGCTCTCTAAACATCACCTTTAAAGCTTTGCTTCCACTATTCTAAGAAAGCCACTATCATGTTGAGCAACTAAGTGCTTTTGTTTGTCAATATTAAAACTCCTACTTTGTCATATATTAAAAAATTAGTTCTCTGCAGCACAACAATTTCACAACACACACAAGTACACACCCTTCTCCTCCTTGTGCTGGTACTCAGCACAGTAGTGTCTAGTGTCTGATGGGGCTGCAAGGCATCGGGATCATGCAAGTAATAATACTGCCTTCCTAATCACAGCAGTAACAGATCAATTAAATTCATCCAGTTCACTGTCCTATGACTATCTCCATTATCAGCCCCAAACAAACAAGGTTTTGGCTCTGTCAGTCGTTGTTGTGGTGGCATGGGTTCAACAAACTTTTCAGATTTAAATGATCATAGCATCCTGTCTCAAAAGACATAACTAAGAGCACCTTAAAAAACAACTGGATATGCTAACAACCACCTGATAATCTAACTAATCTAAACAATCAAAAGCAGCCAGCCTAAAGGCCACCTAAAGATAGAATACCTATCGGAGACTTAAAAATGAGCACACATAATGACTTACACATCTTTAAATCTCAGCTTCCGTTCTGACCATTTCATCTCAAAATGATGACAAGCTCAAATCACTTTGTCACTGGACAAGTCCAGTCCCATCCTGTTTTGTATTGCTAGAGAAGACACTTTTGACTCGATTCAGCAAACCTCTCACCAACTACCACTTATACAACATTAGCAGTGTTCAATCCAAATACAGCTTCAAATTCCCAGGCTCTGACCTCCCCCCATTCCTACCTCCTTGCAGTAGGAAAAGGAAGAGAAAGAATGATTGGACAGAAGACATAAAACACTATAAAACAGAAAAAACCCCCAAACGAACAAACCAACAAACAACACAAAGAACCTAAAAGATCACACAAAATAAAAACCCATGAACTCTTGTCCTTTGCCAATCATTCTTATATCTTATGTTACTTCACCAGTTACACTTCTGTCTCTTCTGCTGAACACCTGCTCCGAGGGAACGGAAAGGGAAGCAAGCTTGAACCCCTGTGTACTGTGCACAGCTCTGTCACAACACAACTGCTTCCGTTTTACAGATAATTCAGGAGGAGCCTGGGGACAAAGTGAAAATGCACTAGACATGGATTGGAACCAGCAGTTATGCAGAACCTAGAACTTTCGTTGTCAAGTTCTTTGCTGCTTCTGGCTGATGCCCTTTCTGATCTGAGAAAACTCACTTCTTTTTTGCCAAACAGCCCACATTTTCTAAATACATGAACACAGAAACCAAAAAGCTGGAAACCCAAATAATTCTAAATTCTAATTACTGTCAAGAAAACAGATAAATAGGAATATGTGTTGGGCTTAAGCACTGTATTATTCATACAACTTAGTAAAATATGAAAGGAAATTACTGAATAGTAAACACAACACTTCAGAAATAAGGAAGACGTTTCTATTGAGTACAATACCAAGAGCAATCAGAAAATTCCCTTCTCCAGCAACATCAGTGGCTTTCAGGCATAACTTTTAGTAAGCCATACAAAACATTATGATAAAACCAGTCCCTCAAAATCAACACAGAGGGGGACACAGAAAAGAAAAAGAGAGAAATTATGCATGCAATAGTTGATTTTCCTCTGTCCCACAAAGGTCGTAAGTAACTGGATGTTAAGTAAGTGCTGGATTCCTCCTTCAATCTGAGTCAGCTTAGTCAGCTGCACAGCACTAAGATAAAAAAAACCAGACCATTTTTACCCTCATTGCATCCATCCTTCTCATCCAGCACGAGAACTATCAGAGATTTCTTGCTATAGTCTTGCCAAGATACCTCTGTCAAACACCCTTACTGCGTCACAACAGCATTCACCACAGGTTTTTCGGCATATTAATTACCTAAAAACACCAGCTTCACCTGGCATCCCGCACCTTTAACTCCTGAATCAGCTTTTTCAAGGACACACTGAAGAACTGCACCAAGCTGAACTAGGAAGACAGAAAGATCCAGTAACTTAATCCATGCCCATATAAACTGAAAATCTTTCTTGCTAGTTATTCCAAAATTACTCTTAATAATGAGTAGTCATGGCACTCATATAACCTTATAGTGGAGTTAACTCTTTAAGAAACACTCTTAGCAATATACTATTTTTACTGAATGTGATCTTTCTTAGTAATGCACGCAGTGACTAATAGAAACTCCACAAGTTAAAACAAAACGTAATTTGAAATGTTTTCTGTAGCATTTTCCACTGCTTCCACCTCATTCATACACCTCAGCTTTGGTTAAATGGCTAATATTTTTTGCCCCAAAGGTAAAACAGAATCTGATAATGTCTTAATTTTTATTTAAATAGAACAAAAGGCCCATTTCAAAGAAATTACTCCATTTCACTGCAGGAATGGTTCAGCTCTAGTGTAGTCTGTTTTTTTATGCATAGAAACCTATATTTCATCTGTAAAGTATTAACCACATACAGAGGCAGACAAACAAGAGAACACACATGTTTTTACGTCTCAATCAAAATCGGATACAAGAAGTCATTTCACTTTCTGTGGTGACAGCAGGGCTTGGGGTACACTCTAGTAAACATAAATTTCCCTCTTTCTCAAGTCTGGTTATAAATTACAAGCAGAAGCAATGTCAGAGACAGATCCTTAGTGACAGAGCTGTCAGTTGACAGGGAATCACACACGGTTTCCTCAGATGCAATCAAAAGAGGTACCTTAAACTATGGGAGATTTAATCTCTTCAGAACAACTGTTGCACAACTTCATCAAGCTATGTGCCATCTAACAAAACCCAAATTTTTAAAGAAGTCATTTACAGAACAACAGTTTTAGATACATATTCAAAAACATCAAAATCTTGATTCAAAACACAGAATGTCTGATCAGAGAGCCTTACCATTACTCTACTCCTTTTATCCAGTGTGTGGGTTGAAGAACTAAAGGACAGGTTTCAGAAAATAACTATGTAACTATGAGAATAAACTACAATTCTGACTAAATTTTCTGGGCACTATCATACATAATGTTTCATTCTTCCTCTGTCACCATTCGTTAAAACACATTAAATGAGGTGACAGCCAAAACCAGGAGCCACGCCACCCCCCTGCAGAAGCTGTCCATGTGAAAAAAAATAAAAATATCAGAGTCAGATATCATATGCAAAACTGATCAGGCACTTACACACCAGAATGCACACTAGAATTCAATTCCACTATCATTTCTCATCCTAAAGACAATCCCCATGGGAACCTTTGCTCACTCTTCTTATTGCTACCATAAAGATAAGAATGGTAAGAAAAAGTTTCTCTTGAAAACAGCCGCAGCTTTTTGCCCTGACAATTCTCAGTTCTCTCACTCATCAAGCTCCACCAGAATATTACATGATTCAGAATCAGTATCTCCAAAAGACCTTATGAGCTTACAGGGAAGAGACAGAAAATTACAGAATATTCAACCCTCTCTTTTGCCCACTGCAAAACCAAAACCAAAACCAACCCCAAATCGCCAACTATGGTGGTCTAAACTCAATAACTTCACCTCTTTCTTTTGGGGCATGTGTTTAAAACCTTGTTAGAATTTTCTTTCCCTCTCAGCCCTTTCCAACCACCCTACCACCACAAAAAGGTGAAAGATGAAGGTGTCTAATAAGAACAAGAACACCTTTATTTTTTTGTTTTAGTTTAGTATGTTTTTAAAGGAGATAAACAGCACCACTGGCAAACCACTAGTAAACAAAAAAAAAAAGGTGATAATCAAATAAAAATCAACTCCAATCCCTATGCTTACATTAACCAGCTGGTTTTGTCTTACATCTTCTCTTCTTTCACAATCTGCCCATAAATAATTTTTGATCTCGTTCTCTTGCTTTTCATAAAGTAGAACATTGCATGTCATATCCTTTTTCTCCTACAGAAGTGTTCCCTACCACCACCTAATCTCAACTTCTTATTTTTTGAAGGATGATAAAATCATCAAGATAATTTTCTCAAGAGTTAAAAAGATACTGAAAGCAAAACTAACCAGTATGCCTTTAATGTTGTTCCGATGTTGCCAGAGGATTTTTTGAAAAGCTTCCATCCGACATTTGTGTACCAAGTCAAAATAGGAAAAATATAGTATAAACAACTATCCAGTAGATTTAAAACTCCAGTTTGCATGTGTAATTCTGGAGTAAGGTGGTGCAATAATTGAAAACCTCTACTTTTGCCACAAAATCAGAAAAACCATTAGAATTTTTTACATAACATCCTTAATGTCAAACAATAATGAATCAGTATGGTCAGTGAAAAGATAATCTAAGACAAAACACACAGATTATCAGATTGAAACCTCAATAATATAAACCCACTGAACTGGGAAACTCAAGTTGACTATGACACCAAGTACCCAGATACAGACCTAAGTCCCACTGGTCATATTTAACTCTGCTGTAGTTCACAAAGATACACAGGATATCTTTTACTCCTTTACAGCCTATGCCTACCTAGAAACACTCACAGCAGTCAATCCTTTCACATTTACTAAACTGATTAATACAAGTTCCAAATGCAAACCCAAAAAAACCCATTCTTCTGTTATTTTCTTAAATGTTGTATAACACACGCCTCCAAAATTAATCTACAATCAGTTACAGGTTAAGACTGATAATAACAGAACACTGTATCTACCTCAGGCATAGTTACTGTGGTGTTTTACAGGACACAAATTCTCAAATAAATACAGACTTCTTTTTCTATGCATGCTATCTACAAGAAAATCTTTAATTGTTCAACTATGTCATGCAACTTTTTAAAATTCAACTTAAATTCTAAATGCTGCTCCAATTCTGATAACCCCTCTTTTAGCTAAGCCGGTTGCTTGGTAGTGATTTGTCAGATAAGTTACACAATACTGTTTCTGTTTCCTGATTAGATAAGCAGATAAGTTTTTTTTTTCTGGCACAAACATTTATGCATAAAATTTCTCATTTTCTGTGAACACTTACAACTTTGTAATCCCCTCTCCACAAATCTACATGCCAGTGAAAGTCAACCATGGACAGACTGCATTTGCTGAAGGAAAACTTAGAGTAAGTATTAGCATGCAAAAAGCAATCCTGTCTACAAAACTGAACAAACGTTCAGGTAATTTCTCTCCCTCCATGCTGCCTACATATACACTGCAGAATAAAGGAAAGCAGTGAGTAGCAATTGTGTCTTCACTTTTACCCTTAAGATGGGGCATGTGGCTTTAGTGCATCTCTTGCGTTACAGAAATGAACGGCACAGTCAGCCTGTGACTCCTTTGCTCAGGGATGTGCTCAGAAGTATCAGCCCCTTGAGCAGGCGGAGACTTGGCAGTGGGTGTTTCTACCCACCACCTCCAGGGAATGTTGCTTCCCAGGTCCCCACCTGGGCCAAAGGGAGGAGGAAGAGCAGCCCACCACACATACAGCACACAACCAGAGAGGAGGCAGTGAAGCAGGGCTGAAGCTAACTGGAAGCACTTTTTGCCACCTAACACCATATTTTTCTACAAAACCAAAGTGAAACACCTTGTGGAGGTCTGGAGGAGACCACTGCCTTCCCACCCATCATGCTCTGCACAAGTTGCATTAGTCTAAAAAGACTCCTTGCTTAACTGCTTAGAAAGGAATGGCCGCAAAAATCTGGTCATATCAATGAAAGATGACAAAATGCAGACAAATATGACAAGAAGTAAGTGCAGAGAGATAAGATTTTACACTATCTTTATCAAACAGGACAGTCATTTTTGATACTTAAAATCCTGTCTGTCTGTCGTCCTCAGTTACTTGATACAAGTAACATTTGATTTTTCTCAGACACAGCTTACAATCTCCTGGCACCACAGATGCCATAAAAAGGTCTACTCGAATAGATAAGAAAAAGGAGTTGGGTTTGGTGTTCAGACCTATCATGACCACAACCCTTGTTTATGAACAAAGCAGGCAAAAAAACTCAACGTGTCACAAGACAGTTGTGTGCAAGATCAGAGTAGAAGCACAAGCATTTCTGCAAATACAGGAGCAATGATTCCTGCAGACCAATCTAACTCTTCACATTTTTCCCTGCCTTTATTAATAAGGATGGTGAGGCCCAAGAAGATTTACAGTGGGTGTTCAGACACACAGATGGGTGTGGTAACAACACCTGTATTAACAGACTGCTTAAATAATAGAGTAGAAATATTTCAACACATACTAATTTATTCAAACTTCATGGAAGTTCTTTCTAAGTGATCTAACATAAGTTACTACTTGGAAGCAATAAAATTTCTAAGGCTTTTTATTTTCTAAATATAACAGTCAGGTTTGTTTTTTTTAAACATTCATATTACAACATAAGTACTATAAAAGCTAGTAAGTGCTTCACACCTGTCACCATCATAATGTCAGCAATGGCATTAGACTTTGTTTAGAAAAAATTTTTCCGGATAGTGAGTTTAAATAGAGCTCCTCTGCTGGAGGCTCTAATCTCCCCCAAAACCAAACAAGACTAGAACCAGTAGTCTAAACTGAATCGTTCTAGGAAACAATTTGCATATTATTTATGATTAAGGAGTAGGGACACGCTTCAATCTTTATGTCTCGAGTAAGATGGTAACAAGAATTTGTGTTCAAGGACTTCTAAACACAGAAGACTATATCTCAACGAATTACGCTCCTTATGAAGGCCAAGCTGAAGTAGGCAAGATTTTTGTTCGATTATTTTTGAATGAACGTTACTGACAGATGCACAAATTGTGCCTTGAACCTTTTACCTATAAATATACTACATGAGAATCCCAGTTCTGCTGCTAACTTATTTTTGGGCTGGCAAAATAGGGAGGTTCAGGCATGTAAGAATCAAGACAGAAATACAATCAAGCTTGGCATCTCTATAAAAGTCTTTCAAAAGTGAAGTTTTATGGTATTTTAAATAATTTTAACGTGTACTCCATGCAATTTTATAGTTTATGACACAAATCTACATTACTGATTAATTCATTCTTCTTTCAAGAGGTTGTTTAGAAAACATAAGATTCCTTTGAGCTGCCAAGATGCTCAGAATTGAATGCACGTGTAATGACAACTATAATATAATGAGAAACTTAACATCATTTCAGAATATATATTATGACATTACAGGTAATAGCGGGATTTCTCTCAGCATGAGTAACTCACACTGAAGTTTCACTATGATGGGATCGTTCATTATGAACTGACTTCACAAGAAGTATTTCTCATGACAGAGTTTGTATGCGTAAACTGCTTTTTTAACACAACAGAAACAAACAGAAAGCTACATGAAAAAGCGTCCCAAAGCATTTCACTAGTTGCATTGTGTGTTATCCCAGCGTAATGTTAAGGGCACACATCACAAATAAAATGTGTAAATTTGATTTGTTTATGCTCACCACTAAAGTTTCTTCTCACAACTGTCTCACAACTTCTCATGGAACTGTCTCAGGCATGGCATATTGGCCATATTACCACTAGCCTGGAATTTGCCTGTTCACACTGATGGTACCAGAAAACCTTATGGCCCAAATGACTGATTATATTTGTTTTTGCATAATATGCATGGCTTAGTCTAATGTAAGATAATATTGGACGTTGGCTGCTCTGCTGTCTGTAAGTCACACTCAGTGGTGAGAATAAAAAACCAAAATGTGACTTGAGCTAAAGTGAATGAACTCAAAAATTGCAACAGACCCTTTCTCTCCACAAGTGAAAATGTCTCCACTACAGTTTCTAATGATAATGTAACATCTAAAGTTGATGCAGAGGTTTATACGTTTATCTTCACACAGGAGCAACTGAAATGTTGCGTGAAGGGATAGGGTCCACAAAAAAAAAAATCCAATATGGCCACTGATGTGTAGGTTGTCTTTTGACTCAAAATTGTCTTATCTTTTACCATGTCTGTCAGTTGCACGCATACACCTGTTATACCCATACTTCAAAAGAAGTTGACACAGTGACAGTCATCTGCGTGTATCCAATCCTGAAACATTCTTCACGGCAGAGATCCATATGCTTTGAGACTACCCTGTCAAGGCCAAACCACAGTCACCCACAACCACCAAGAGACAAGACAGGTAGAGAGGGGTGCCAGCACTATCCACTTACCTTCTTTATTAAGCCTCATAACCTCCCTGCTTTTTCCACCCTCCTTTCCAGTCTCTTCTAGATCTACACCTGCAGAAGAGAAGCAGAGTCAGGAAGCGCCGAGGGCCCTGAGGTGTGCATTTATTGTTTGGCGAGGAGGAGGAGGAGGAGGAGAGGTGAGGAGGTGAGCAGTGTTTCTATTTGCAACAGCCCCAGCACAATGGTCGGAGCATCTGCCAGGGCGCGGGGCGGCGGGGCCCCCCGCGGCAGCACCCTCCGCCCGCCGCTCCCGCCCCTCCGCGGCACCCCGCGGCCCCTGCGCGCATCCTCCCGCTCCCCCTTCCCCCACCGCGCCGGCCCAGCGCCGCGGGGCAGCGGCTCTGCAGGCGCGGCGTGCGCCTCCCTCCCGCACACATGGCACGGGGGCTCGGCCGCCCGTCAGCTGAGCGCCCGGGGGGGCGGCACCTCCCGGACCCGCCGCCGGCACCCGCGGACGGAGGGAGGGAGGGAGGGAGGGAAGGGGGGCCCGGCCGGCCCCCGGCCCCGCTCCGGGCGATGGGGTGGGATGGGGAGGGGGGGCGAGCGGCGTGCCCGGCCGGACCGCGGCCGGTCCCTGCCCTTACTGTGCGGGGGGGCGGCGCCGTGCGCGTGCGGGGGGGCGGCCTCCCGCACCCAGGCGGCCCAGGGCTGGCCCAGGAACGCCTCGGGACTGGGCACGGGCCGCTCCAGGGCCGCCATGGCGCCGCGCCTGCTCCTGCCTCCTTGTTGCTTTTCCCGTTTCCTTCGGCGGCGGCGGCGGCGAGCGAGCGAGCGAGACACGGGATTCGAGAACGCCGCACGTCATCCTCGGGACGTTCCGCCGCCCACACGGGGGTAGTGTCAGCCCCTGCTCCCTATCAGATCGGGCTCCCCGCCGCTCACCGCGCATGCCCGCGCCCCCCGCGCCTGCGCCCCGCGCCGCCGGCACCGGGCCCGCGCCCGCCCCGAGGGGCGCCCCGCACCGCGGGCCCCGCGATGACCCTCCGGCCCCGCTCCGGCCACAGCGCTGCCCCCTCACTGCCCCTCAGCGCTGCCCGTCCGGCCCCCGCACTGCCCCTCAGTGCTGCTCCTCTGGCCTCAGCGCTGCCTCCTCAGTGCTGCTCCTCTGGCCTCAGCGCTGTCCCCTCACTGCCCCTCCGGCCACAGTGCTGCCCCTCTGTGCTGCCCCTCCGGCCCCACTCCGGCCTCAGCGCTGCCTCCTCAGTGCTGCCCCTCCGGTCCGGCCCCGGCCCCGGAGCCCCCCGTGTCCCCGCCGTGAGTGAGTGCCTGGGACGGGCTCTCGGTAAGCGCGGCTCGGCCCCGCAGAGTGGGGCTCCCCCGCTGTGGATCACCTATCGCCACAGCCATTTTGTTGTCCGAGTGCTGCCCGGTGTGCGGGGGCATTCGGCCGGGGGCTCTGGTGGTGGTGGTTCAGGGTACGGCACAGCGGCCTTCGGCTCGCGGGTCCTGCTCCTCTCACACAGTACCGAGGTCTTCGTCTCGCTCCGCATAACCTATGGGACGTTCTTGCTTTTAGTTTAGGAGCGTGTCACTTTTGGTTATTTCTCCACTGAGGTAAGAGTAGAAAGTAACCGTGAAAAATTATTATACTCAAATATGATTTGGGTAAGGAGTTACACCACAAGCCTATTGCTCCAGCTCACACCTCTTAAGCCAAACATAAACACCACTGCTGTAAAACTTGGGTTTCATTTAATTAGCCTCAGTGATTCCACACGCAGCACCTTCCATACGTATCTAC
Source organism: Anabacerthia variegaticeps (assembly GCA_035583185.1). Lineage (NCBI taxonomy): Eukaryota > Metazoa > Chordata > Aves > Passeriformes > Furnariidae > Anabacerthia > Anabacerthia variegaticeps. The sequence continues at coordinate 12,804,417 of JAWWEW010000041.1, forward strand.
AGCCCCAGCAGAATCGCTGATGGCTGGAGTTTATTGCTCAACAGACACTTCCTGGAGTGGTGATGTGAGCCTTGAGTGGTCCTATCCCTGCCCTACGTCCTTTGCCAGCCACTCATTTAAAACCCTTTGTCACCATTCACTTTTTGCTGGTTCAAACAGCTGTGACAGTGCTGAAGTAGACCATTATTTGCATATGATTAATTAATCTAAAATCAAGAAGGAAGAATAACATTTTAGGGCCTGCTCAGGATTTGGACTTGTGGCCAGAGGGGCAGGAGAGGAGTTGCTGAAGTCGCCACTGCTGCCTCTCTAAAGGTATATGGTGCTACAGTCTGGAACGGATTTAAGTAAAGTTCTCACAGGCTTCATTAAGACTAGGCCCTTTACAGGGCTACAGTGGATAAAAGTTTTGGACAAAGGACAGACACCTTTTGCCTTATGTACACTGAAAGCCTTCGTAATGTGTGGCCTGGCCAGAGTGCCTCCAGTCAAGTAATATTAGCTACAAGAAACTTTAGGAACATAATCAAGGAAGTAGAAGGCTCACCAAAATACATCTCAAGTGAGAACCGGTCAGTTGCAGCAGGTTTGTTGGCAACCAAGGTGAAGCAGACATAAGATGCATGACCTTTGATTTATGTGAAATTTCCAGAAGCAGGAAGGGTGTTTGTGGTACAGTTCTATCCACCAGTTTAAATTAATCTGCCTGCAAAAAGGTGTGGAAAGGGTTACTGGGAAGATCAGAGGAATTAAGATTCTATCATAGGAGAAGAGTTTAACTTAGTCTAGCAAAATTCAGCTGGTAGTGGATATGTTTGATGTTTTTAATTATAAGGAGACAATCATCAGTGAGGAAGAAACAATAAAAAATGGGCATAAGCTGCTAATGTTGAGGTTGAAAACCCCACCCACTGTACTGAAAAACACTTTGGTCAGGAATAGCAAGATGGAATTCCTTAGAAGGAATGATAAAGGACTTGAAGTTAATAGTCAACCATGTTCGGCACTTGTGTTCAAATTCACAGCGGCCAAATAGTCTCATAATTAGAGAAGTTACATTGCACAGCTTATACCATAACACTGGTGTGATTATCCAAGATGTGTGTCTGGAGACAAGATAGAAAGGCACGTGAGCACCCAGGAAATCCCCACCGATGAAAACCAAGGTTAGATTTCAGGGAAGTACAGATGGCCAAATGCCTAACTAATATTAAACACTGCCACAGGATGCACAGGCAGTAAAGCAATTCCTAACCACACAACTGAGAAAAAAGGGGAGAGGGAAAGTATGTAATACAAGCTCCCTCAAACCAAGCAAGAAAAGTGAAGAAACCCTCCAACTTTAACACATGGCACTAGTCTCCATGCTGCTTACCATGACCACACTGCAGAATTATAGTCTAGGCTTTTAACAGAAACAGACCATATGAAGGAAAATTAGCATAAAATCAAAGGTGCAAGATGTACCAATTCCTTCCTAAAAAGAAACAATCCAGTGACTTACAGTTTGAGAGAAAGGTTTCCAAAGCCCTCCCGAAGGAATTCTTCCTTCTCCCTACCATATGTATTCAAGAACAATATTATCATTAAACAAATGGTTCCACAACCAGAATCACAGAATCATTTAGGTTGGAAAAGACCTTTAAGATCACGTCCAACCATTAACCTTGGACTGCCAAGTACACCACTAAATCATGTCTCTAAGTGCCACATCTACACAGAAGACTGACTTTCCAATGATCAGCATCTTCTGTTCAAAAAGTGTGAGTTCTGCTTTGATTGCCTCTATGCTGCCTCTATCATCTGCACCAAGGAATGAACTCAATCACTGAGCAAACCAGCCACCAGTTTGTCTCCACTGACTTGTAGTGTGCAAGCTCTGAAAGCCCTGAAGCAGCAGAAAATTAGCCTCTGTTCTGCACTTCTGTTCTTGGGCTCCTTCCCAAGAACACTACTTATTTCATTTTGCATTGGGGCCAAATCAAACCAGTGTATGTTGCATGGACAGCTGTGTGTTATGCTCTAAAGCTTTGTAGCAAAATAGGAAGAGGGATGATATGACATTACAGAAGTTTTCCCATGGTTGGGAATATATGTAGTTCTGTCTTCTGTGAATATGAACCTGAGCTGCAGCTTTACCATAGCAAGAACATTCAGATGGTGTCTTCTTCCCTTCTCCTGGCATCTGCTTTCACAAAATTCATAGAAAAAAAAAATCCTGTGTAAGAGTTTTACTCCTTTTTCAAGTTCATTTTTATTAATTAGTAGAGCCAAAATTGTGGGTGGAGACAAAAAAAGGGAACGAAGGGCGCAAACAGGATCACAGAAGACTTGTTACATAGAAAATTAGTTAAAAAAAACCTGCACATGAAAGTGCAGATTAAAAATCCCCTGTTTCTTTTCCACCTGCCCACCAATACAGAAATTTACTTCTTCTATGACCATGAACACAAAAATAATTAAGTCAGTCAGGAATGGTACTTCTTTCCCTTCCTCATCCCTAAGGATCTCTTTCATTTCAACTGCCAGTCTGGGGCTTCCTTTTACTATGTGGTTTTTCAGAATTCAAGATAATGCAGCCTTGATTTTCATTGCACCTTCTGAATACCACAGTAATCCAATCACAACATGGTATTAAAAAAGTAAAACAAATTATAGCCTTTAATTAATAAACAGCAAAATACCTCAAATAATTCAAATAATTTTAATCCATATATCACTGTCTTTTAATAAGATGATCTCCAAATGTAAGCTTTTTGTTAAGAAATCAGGAAATAAAAATTGTATGTTCCTATATCTACTTACTAGAATTAAAGACTTGGGCTTTATAAAAGCACGGGAAAATTTGCAACGTTTAAAAGAAATCCAAAGCTGCATATCAGTCTTTGGCTTATTAGAAGATCATTCTAACATTTATATAATTTTCAGGATCTGAATGTGAAGAGATAAACTAAAACAGAAATTCTCATATGTGGCTATCAGGAACATCATATGTAGTCACTGTGTACAAATAAATAATGACATGATTCCATTTCAACTCCACTGACATATACTGAGAAAATACCATGAGTTTGCTGAGGGTGCAGGTATAGTCACAACAACAACATTATGTGTACCTGGCAATACGTGCACCAGATGGCTTTAAACTGGCTGCAAAAGTGTTGCAAAAAACAGCTGTATAAGGCTTCAGTATCATAACAAGATTATAAACATATGATGCTTGTGACAAAGTAATTATGATTTAAGCAGTTTGGCAAGAAATTCATTAATACTTCTCAGGATCCTGTTTTGCAATGGGTTTACCACAGTAGTGATTTTATCTTATATAGCAGAAATTATTACAGAGTAGACAGTTTTATGAAGCCAGGTATCTACTTTGGTAGGAATTGAACAGTAAATAAATTGCAAGACTGTCTTAAAGATAGTCAGTGATGGAGTTTGCCTAAGAAAAGCACCAGCAAACTAGCTGGCTGTCAGTCACAGAAGCAGAGAAATTTCAATCCTTCTCCAGGACTTTGAGAAGTGTAAAACTAATTTGTATGTTGACTTGTATGCAAATGATTTTTATAGTGGATTTTTACACTTTTGCTAACTTTCACATGTAGGTTATCTATCTGTAGTTTCTCCTTCCACAGTGGATAAATGAAATTTCTATTTAATATTACAGCAGCGCCTCAGGGTACCAGAGGAGTTTGTATCGAGAAGGTGCAAAATGCACCAGATAGATAGTCCTGCATTTCTCTGGCAAAACTGATTCGGAAACTTTTTTTCTTTTTAATACAGTGTAACATTTTGGTATGCTATGTGATGAATTAGAGTAGATGAATTCATTAAATAAAACATAATTTAAAAAAAAGTCCAGTATCTAGATTTCTGCAAGAAGATGCATACAGGATGGCCATTAAAACAATTCAGCACTTAGCAGGCCAAATGCAGAAGCCACCATGAGCCAGTCTCCCTAGAGCCACTCTGGCCAAAAGTGCAGTCCCTGTACTATTTCTGATCTCTTTGTAATTTCAGAAGGTGTCTCAAAACACTATGTAAGTGCAATCATAGAAGACTTGAGCTAGAAAACTGTATTAAATAGACTCTTATAGCAGAGTAATCTATTTTTAATGCTCTCTGAAATAACACAAGGAAAAAAAAAAGTCTGAATTATGCTTTCAGTTCCATTTTAGCCAAAGAAGCCAGCACTTAAAAAAGAAATAGTCAGAAAAAATGGAGAACTGAAAAAGAAATTCTAAGTGAAATACTCTTGTATCCCAACAAAAACATATTTCTCAAACACGGGTTGCAAATTGCTTCACACAAAACAAAGCAATGCTTGAAACACTACAGCAGCACTAATCAGATGAAATGGGAAATCTAAACACAGGTGTACTGCACAGATTTATTAACTGACAATGCACAATAAGGTAACTTCTTACAGGGAACTCTGGGAAGTTTAAACAAAAAATACTACCAAAAAAAGGGCTATGAACTAGAGATGAGAATCAATAGTTACTGTACATTTCAAACCCAAGAGAGTTATGCAAGCATTGTGAAAAAAATTGCACATCCTTTGGTTCCAGTGTTTAAAAGTTTGTTCTAAACAATTTTGCTCATGTATTCGCTGTAGTCTAAGTGCATTAACATAGTACTGTACTGTCTTTTCAAGAGGATAAGTTATATTATCTACTTTATTGCCTGGAGTACTTCTGATACCAAAGCTGGTAATGGTAACTATCAGTGTACCACAGGACTTCTTTGTGAAGTGCAGACACGCATCCTCACTGGACACAAGAACTTACCAATTGCTTCTAGGAAGCAAAAAAGTTTCTTTTTTTTTTTCCCCACCTCTTTTTATCTCTGCAACAGTGTTTTTGGTTTTTTTTGTTGTTGTTGGTTTTTTTTTTTACTCTGCAACAGTTTCAGGGTTTACCCAGGAGTCTCTCTGAGGGTTCAGTTGAGACCGTCTCATTTCCAGTGTTTGGTTTCCCTGGAGAACATTCCCCATGTCCTGACCTCCACCTGAACATCCAGTCTCAGTGCTACGGTATAATCTGTATGAAACATGGATCTCAAACTCTCTTCTTAAAATACACTACCGAAGGACCTTGCCTAATACTTCATTGGCTGGACTTGTGGCAAGAAACTGAAGATTAGACAGGTCAGAGAAGTGCATTCACTGCAGAAGACTGAGGGGTAGATTGTATATCTATTTTGGAAATTGGGAGACATGAATGACAGGTCAAAGAGTACTCAGCCAGCTAAAATTCAGTTTCCTTCTATTGACAGGTACTCAGGAAAGATCACAGAGAAATTGCTTTAAAACACAGTCAGTGCATGTTTCTTACTGCTTTTTAAAATTGTTAAGTGTTTCTAGCAGTAGTGCAGAAAATCACTTATATTTTACTTACTGAATATTTATCTGTGTTCTTCTAATTTTAAATATTTTTTTTAGTAAATAACAACAACAATAATATTTTGGAAGACTGTGTCTAGATTGCTTTTATCCATGCAGTTGGGACAGAAAAGAAACTTGGGGAGTTCCCTGCATTTTTTAAAGACATGGCAAAGTTCTTTATGTTTTGAGATATAAAATGACTTGGGGATGGAGAAAGTTACCTCGCCTCAGTGTGAAGTGTGCATTCAAACACTGTGTGACTTTCCTGTGCTTTGCCTGTGTGAATAACCAAAATCACAAAACATGGGTCCCCAAAGATCTTCACACATTTCTCGTGAGATAGGCATAGAAATATTCTTTCATTAAAAATTAAGTTTGACCTGATGAATAATGTATATTATAACTTTCCATTCGCCAGCCACATTTGCGTGTTGGCAGTGCACAACAGCTCCTCTCCCTCACTCATCGTAACCAATTTTCTTCAGTTCTTTCTCAATGTAGATGCCATATTTCTCCTGTTTGTTTCCCTCTTTCTCTCAAATGCTTTCCTTTTCTGAGTTTTGTTCCCTCTTTTCTGTGACTTTACTGTAGTGCTGTAGGGTGGGTTTTCATCTTCCTCCAGGTTACTCCGCTGAAGCACCAGATTGGGGCCTATGTTTTTGCTCCCAGCCGTTCTCTCAACCATCCTCCTGTTTGGACCCAGCTGTCTCACCAGAGGCTGCTGTGTCTTTTACTATGCCCTTCCTTGTTTTTTATTCCCTACTTTGCAAATTAGGAGCATTTCCTCTCCTCTATCAGTGGAAAACACATCTCTCCCATACGTCTCTCCCAGTCCTCTCTCCCCCTCCCACTGCAGAACTGCCTCTCCTATTATAAAGCTGTTTGGAGTTGCCTTCTTCTCCTCTCTGAATGCTTCCTCACCTCTTGGGGGAAGTCTTCTTCCCATCTCCCCTCCTCTCAGCAGCCAGCTCTCCTCTACCTGTCCCAGGGATGCCAGCATTACTTCTCAGCCTTGACCTGGCCCTGACTGGAGCCTCTTGCCCTCAGTGCAGGGACCTGCCTCCTCTCCCACCATTTTCCATAAGTGCTGGTGCCCTGACTATTCCCCTCTCCCAGAGCTTGCTGTTCCTCACCCTAAGCAGAGACTTATCCCCAGCAGGGCCAGGCGCCATGCATGAGTGAGTTGAGGGGAGGCACCCAATGGCTGCCAGAAGATTTCAGCCTGGCTGGGCTGTCTATCCATGTTTCAGAGACACTCGAGCTCCCTTCAGCCTGGCTGTGAAAGTTTGGGGCCACCCAGACAAGAAATTTGAATGAGGGTCAAACTGTGATGCCTTTGGTGAGATCACATTTGGTTGCTACATTAGTGAGTAGCAGAGAGGGCCCAGCCTGTGCGCATGGCTCCCCAAACCCTTGCTGCCTCCAGAAGCTGGCTCCAATCACACCTTGCTCGAGGTTCTGAAATGTTTTGACAATTGTCATGGTATGTCCTATTTCCAGCTCATACAGGAAGCAGACATGTTGAAATCACAGATGAATTCAAGCCTGTTCGTCTTGTATTTCTGGCTGAGGCTGGAGGTAGAGTGCCAGAAATCAATTGTGTCTCATCTATTGTACAGGGAATTCTCTTACAGCTCCTCGCACTCCTGGTGCTAACTTTGCAAGGAGCTTTGTCCTAATAAGATTCCCATTGCAACCTGGAAGAGTCAAAGATGGTATCTTCTAATAAGCACTGCAAATTCTGTACTCAGTCCAAATGGATCTCAAAGGCAGGAATTGGGCCATAGTGAGCAATGTCCCTGACAACTGAAGGCACCTGAAGTAAAAAATAATGTCTGATATTTAAGCATTGGCTTACATGCCTAAACCCATCATGGGCCATCCTGCACTTCTGTCATCAAACCCTTCACTAGACCTTTTACAAAGGCAATATGTCAAAGGCAATATGGGGTCAGAGACTAGATCTGGATGGACCTCAGTTATGATCTCACAAGTCTAATGAGTTTTTTTATTAAATCCTCCTCTTAATGATATAAATACAGCATCCTTTGCTAGTATATTTATTGGAAACCTATGGTTAGACAAGTGTCAGAGCTAAGATTGCAAATTTGCAGGCTCAGATTAAGAGACTCTCTGTATGTCTATGGCCATCAAACATTTCAACTGGTTAATAACACCCAGTGACGCAGCTCTGTGCATTGAATCCAGTCTTGTTTTGTAGATACTCAGCATGTGATATCTGCTATATGCAAGAGTTACAAGACTGATGAAAAGTGAACAATAGTGGTTTAGGGAAAAAGAATTAACTAAAAATCATACAAAATTAGCATTTGAGAATCTTGTAATTCAACTTCAGATACTCATTTGATGCAAGATTATAGCCAGAACTGGCTGTTGTTTCCCAAATCTTTCAACTGACAGATAGAAAAGGGCTTTTCCTTAAGAGACAGCGGGTATCTGTGGATTCCCACTGTCTGTGTTTAATTCTGCTGAATAATATATAACAACAATAATAGACGAATAGAAAATATTCATATTCAAACTATTAACTATACTCAAACTTCTTCTTGTGAGGAATTTGAGTTTTCCTCTTTGTGTGGAAATGGAATCTTATTCTGATACTAAATCTGAGCTCCTACATTTTCACTTGCATTCAGATTTGCATTCAAGAACTATAATAACCTGATAACACAATGCCTGCTTTTCCTTCTGCACTAAGAGCAGTGTTGGCATTGCAGCTACTAGTGACTTCAAGAGACTATTACAACTGTGGCCTGGGATATAGGAATGCTAGCAAAATCAGGATGCGTTATGTATAGTGGGATAAAAAATTTCATGTAAAATAATCTGTCTAAGCATATATTGACTGTCGGTTCCCTATGGCAAGAGGTGTCTACTCTTCTGCTTACAAGAATAGTGGAGTCCTTTTTTCTGTGCCCTCACACACCGTCATAATTAGCACAAGTAATACAACTCAGTCAAATCTACTAGTAGCATAATCAGTGGCATTTTATTGAATTATATGTTCATGTCACAGTAGAACTGGGCCCTTCAAATTATTTCTAAAGTTTTTTGTAACTGATGGAACAAAAGTTACATCATGCTGTTATAAACAAATAGAAATATAAGGTTAGAGGCTGTATGGAAACAGAGTGAGTTATGGTGGACCTAACAGTCCCTTGATAAACACAAGATTTAATAGTGGCACAATATGAATTTCTTGAAATAAAAATAGGAATCTACATTCAAGGGAGTAGAAATGGTCTTGTTTGAAGAACCTATGGGTGCACAGAGTCATAAATATGTATCATCTGGATTTGCAGAGGGAAAACTTGAAGGGCATCTCTATGTCCTGAAAGTGCTCATATGTGAGTGAATTCTTCCATGTTTTCAAGGTTTATTATTTTTGCCTATGGAAATTTTTACATCAGCTGACAAAACCCCCTCAGTCTGTCTTTGTCAATCTGAATCTTAATGTAGCCAACTGTTCTGTTGAATTCTCACACTACATTTGTGGTGTAAGAGTCTAAGAGCATGCTGTGTCAGCCATGGGATTATTGGTCCTAGATTTTTCAAGATTTCCCATACGCATTTTTGAAACAACAGCAGATAATTATGAGAGTTGGCAGATACCATAGACATAATTGTTTTCAGCAGTTACAATAGATGTTTTAAAAACATTTCCATATTCAAACCTTTAGTTAATTCAGGGCTAGTGAAATACAATCCTTCCTATTTTCTCCTGCCCTTGGGGTATCCTCTGGGGATAGCAACCATCAGGGCCTCCCTCTTTCTTGCTCCTCATTGCTTTTCACCTCCCTGTATCACCTTTTAGGTGACTGCTTCAGTTAGTTTGCTGGACCTTTTTATTTCAAAAATAACATGCATAAGAAGTTCGATTAGTATCAAAATATTAGTATTTAAGGAATGATGATGATGTCATTGTTACTTTACTTTCCTTTTCTCCTGTCCTTCTCTCAAACTTGACCTGACCTGGGATTAAACAACCAGCAATGTTGTCACCCTAAGATTCTTCCTCATGCTAAAAGAGCACAACTAAGCTTACCTCAGCACACAACAGAAGTGGTTGGGATGGCAAAAGGAAAGCAAGGGTACACATGGGATCTTGACCAATGCATTTATACACCTGCCCTTCCCATAGCACAAGTGGCCACATGTCAGTGAGATGATAGAAGTTTTCATTTCTTTTCTCTTCTTTCTTTTCTCTACTCTGTTTACCTAAGCACCAGGAGTCATTCTAACAGTTTTTAATGAGAAAAGATACAGAATGTAATACGTCTTCTTGTCCCTCAGGAAAGACGTTTGGTAAAGCTGGAAGGAATATCTAATTCTCTTCAGGATACTCTGAATGTAAATTTGGAAAGAGGAAATTCTTCAAATAATTATAGTTTAAAAGCCGAATTCCAAATATATTTATTTTCTTCGCTTTTTTTGTTGGTGCATATTGCATACATGCTGGAAGAGATTTCTTTTTTGTGGTTGCTATGGTAAAAAGCAGTTCCCAGTTCTTTTACTTAAAACCCATGAACTGCAATTAACTGTTTAATGTTGTAACATGCAACAGCTCTAGTAACACCTTAACAGCTTTGAGCATGATACTCCCATCATCTCAGCAGATGGTGATTTTTGGCATTCTGTGTTTTCAGTTTGTTCTTCTCCTTCTCCTTTATAATCCTTGCCATTATATCTTTTAACAAATGCTTCTGGACTAACTTGATTGCAATTTGATTGTACTGTGACATTCCTTGGATCTTTTTGTATTTCTTTTAAAGATGACTAATTTATGAAAAAAAAAAGTTTGTATGTGTATCCCTGTCAACAATTATAAAACCAGATTTTAAAGTAAGAATGTGTTTCTTCTCATCTGTAACCATAAAAAATACAGTCTTGGAATATGCTTAGTATACCATAGGAGCCCTACACCTGAACAAAAGAGACATGAATGATTCTTTTGTGAAGAAAGAGTAACCCTGAATGTTTGTCAAGAGTCTGAATTAAATAAGAGTTCCCAATTTCAACTTGTTATAACATAGGGAGACAATCTGAATTAAATAAGAGTTCCCAATTTCAACTTGTTATAACAAAGGGAGTTGCCCTTTATTATTATTTCTATAGAACTGGAGACTGAATTTCTCATGAGTTTTGCTCATTGTTTTAAAGATTTATGACTAATATAAATCCTTTTTAACAGGGAGTTGCAATCACATTTAGGAAAATGTTAACTTTATCCAGAGATTATCAAAAGCAAGATTGTCTGCTGAAACTGTTTTTCAGCTATTCTCTCTCTTTCTCCCATGTAATACATTTGTATTCAATTTCTTTTTTTTTTTCAGTTAAAAATGAATTATTGGGATTTAAAATCTGTTCTTCATATTGCTCTTTGAAGGTATTTTATGTATTTAGCAGGCAGGACACTTCAGATGTTTAATTCTGTAATACAGGCCCAAATAAACTTTTTTTAGTACCTTCAGCAGCAGTATTAGCATTTCTTCTTCTTTAGGAAAAGAAAACAAGAGGGAAAAGCAAAAAGAATAGTTTTCCCAGAATCACTACAAGATAAAATTGCAATTTTAGGTTTTAAAATATGAATGTCTCATTCATAGCTATTTCCTGGCTGACTGCAGGTTTCTATGATTATTATTTATTCAGTGCTGATAGTGCTTGACATTGTGCAAATATAGAAGGAGATATTCATGTGGACTATCTGCCAGGATTTCCTAGTTGTTAGTGGCAGTGTTAGCCTCTTCAAGCAAAAGCTTGAGGCTGTCTTTAAAATGGAGATGCTTATCCATCCTGCCAACATGCAGCTTCATACTTATGACCGTGGGAAACACTGCTCAAATGCACCCAGCAAGGCTTTGGAAGGATGGACCCAGTGGAGTTTAGTTTAATTAGTACAGCAGCAGCGTGTGGTAGCTCTGACTAATCAAACCTTTAAGACCAATCATGGTAAATTCAAAAGGTGGAAATCTTCTAGGGAAAGGTGTCTGGGAGTGATCAATCCTTCTGATCTGACACAAAGCAAAGAAAGACTATTTGCCTGAGTGCTACGTGGTTTAAAATCCTGTGTCTTCTGTGAAGTCCATGAACTCTTTTGTGACTTAGTAGAACCCAGTGATGGCCCATGTGCTTAATTCACCTGGACAGTGATGTTGGTGTTCCTCAAGTTGTTGCTGTCATTGGCAGACTGTCCATTGCAGACTGACATGACTGACATCTGCCACTGGCTTTGTCAGAAACAGTGTATTCCAAATGGAACCAAAGGGTTTTGTCAAGGATTGATTTCTCAGGTTAGTAACATTTTACCAGAGGGGGGAAAAAAAAGAAAAAAGAGAAAAAGAAAAAGGTAAAAAATCTTAGTCTAAATGGGAGGAATATTTGTCTTTTTATTAGAAAAGAGTTACTGTCTAGATTTCCTTTCCAATCATTCTAAGGATCTTAAATGACACTTTCTTGACTTTATACAGGAAAAAACGGAAGGTTTGTGGTTTGCTGTCTGGTGTTTCATAAATGAAGAATATTTTCCTCCTTATCACTTATAAAAATAATACAACTCCCCAAATCCTGCCAAAAAAACCCAACTTGCAGTGAAGGAAAGGTGGAATGCAAATACTTGTGCTTGTTTTCTCCCTGGCAAGGATAAGCATTTCATTATCTGGTTCTTTCAGTTACCCCAGCAGAATGAATGGTGACAGTAAGCTTATCTCTTTGTCTGAGATGGTGATGCCACCCATCCAAGCTAACACTGCCTTCCTTGAAGCAACACAGATCATATATAGGAGTCAGTATCAAAAAGCTGCACGTCCACAACTGAGCACATCTGCCACGTATTGTACAGAAGCAGCCAAACCCAAAAGAGTCATAGAAAAATAAGTGAACCTCTGAGGGATTTGAATGTTGAAGTCAAACATCTTGAGGTTAGTTCAGAACTCTGAAGAAAATTAAAAAGGGGTATATCAAATCTAATATATAGATTACAGTCCCTGTATTAGTCATAGTTGTTATATCCCAAATTTTGTTTGGAAAAGGAAAGGCAGTGCTCAAGTTTCCTTGCCTCTCCACCATTCACCCCTCTGAAAACTTCCCTTTAGCTTGCAAGGAATTTTTTTACACTGGGTGAAATGTCTGGCTTACACTCACACGAAAAGTTTTAATTAATTCTCATTTTACAAATCCTCCACAATATTTGTTTGAAAGATTGGCAAATTCCAGGAAGTTCACCCATCCCTGAAAAAATAAGTTTTGTAAACAAATCTGGCAACAAATTTATTTTAACAGCAGCAACCCTGCTAATCTGTCAAGATGTAATGTGTTTCTGACACTTGATTAAATTCTTTTTTCTTAAGAATAGAAAATAATTTGCTACAAACAAACCATTTAGCTGGGATGTGGTGACTCCCTCTGCTACTTCACAGAGCATTTAATTCAACAGAAAAAAAAGCTAATAGCATAATGTTTAACACTTCTTTTAAAAAACAGAAGCAAGGCTAAATTTCTGTAGTCAAAAACCAGCAACAACATTAAAGGTTTCAGGGTCTTTAAAACCCATTTTTGGTGTATCCCACAACCTGGACCAACATTACTCCACACCCTGTGAACACAGAAAAAGGGAGTGTTTCAAGTTGTAGTTCCACAGGCACTTTCTTGCCCAGACCCCTATTTCCTGGCCATTTGTTCCTGGACGTGTCATCCACCCATTCAGATCTCATCCAGGCTCAATTCATGGATCCAGTCCCCTGTGTGGCAGCACCAGCAGTTGTGTGGGTGCATTAGCCTGGGATAGCCCAGGCTGGTGTGAAATAACTGGGTGGACCCTGCAGAGTAGTCTCGATTTCATCAAGAAAAATGCCTGTGTCCAGAAAAATGTTTGATGCAAAGAAACAGTCTCAGAGGTTTGCAAATATCAGTAAATCAAAATAGGCATACCCCACTGCCTGCCATTAGTGTTGACTGAAACAAAAGATAAACAGGTGCTGATATTAAACACATGGATATCACCCTGCTTTGCATCAAGATTGCCCATCCAACTGGATTGCTGTGTGTGTGGATATTTTGGAGTGTTCACCCCTTGAGTCTTAAAGAGATTTGGCATGTCATCCTACTGCTGCCCCTTAGCATAGGAAAACAACTTGTGAATGTATTTTATGTCACAGCTTCGTAAACCTGCATGTCCTGGTGTACTGGCCCAGCTGATGCAAATGTCAGTATAGTCATGGCAGTTTGTACCAGCAGGTAAAACATCTGTCCCTCCTGCCACTTCCCCAGCTCCTTCAAGCTTTAAAGACTGAGCCAGATCCCAGTGAAATCAGTGAGAGCTTTCTCACTGCGCTGGATCCAGCTGTAGGCAGCCTCTTAAGGACAGCAATTAAGATATTGAGCTAATGTTAATAATCCTTTCCTGCCTCCCTAGAACACCAAAACTGCCTGAGCCAGGCTTCGTTTCAGGCAAAAGCCTGAGGAAATCAGTTGAGTTTAAGTTGTGTCTGAAAGGTCAGTCTCTGTCCCCATGGACTAAGAGGTATGGGGGAATTCCAGATTTTGCTGCCAGCTCTTTGCTATTTATTTCTGGAAGCTGTAAGCTTAGAAATTTTTAAACTAAACTTAGTTATGGGGAACTGAGATGATAAGAGTGAAGGCTTTAGAAAGTCTCATTTCTAGGTGCTTTAAAATGTGTTTATAAATCTACAATCCTTGTTTTTCAGGTTCCTTTTTAGATGGAATTTTATTTCACATTACGGACACTAAGGACAGTGCAAGTATTCTATTTCTTTTCTAATACCATATGTTAAGACTTTGCCAAGTGAACCTCTCTCTCTAAAGCTAAGAAAATACCTCTGAAAATCCTGGCAGATTTTGACATCAGTTACTTTATACACTACTATTATTGTGAGACATTTTATTACCTAAATAATTTCTCATTTAGAGGAACTTCAGATACACATTTTTTGCAGCATATTTAAAATCAGTGTAGAAAAGGAAAGAATTTATATTTGATGATGTCAAATAATGAATTTTTAAAATACAAGCAAATTAATTTAGCAGCTTCTTGGTTAATTGGCATTCATGCTAATTAAAAGGAGTGGCGGGTGTCTAAACCCTTCTCAGGCTGGAAAATAATATTCTTTTACATTATTGACTCTGATTCTCTTTGTGATTTAATCCTTTTCTTTACATGGTTACTGAGTAGAAATAATGGGAAAGTCACAATCACAAGCAATAACACGACAATTAACACAGAGGTACTGGAGGGACATTTAAATTATTTTAAGTCAACGTATATAAACATGACATTCCTGGCTTGAAATTCTGGACATTGTTTGCAATTGGAAGATTTGATTACTTAATTGATTTTGATTTTCAAATTGCTTTTGAAAATCAACCACTGGTTTGAATCTGCTCCAGATGGGCATTGACTCAAAATTGTTATAATCTGTCACGTATTTGGTAGCACAGATAAGTGAGTTGATGGCCTCATTAAAAGTATCTCAGACATATGCACTGATTAAAGAAACCCTCATCTTGGGCTCAGCAGGGTCTTGGCTGAAGGGAACTGAACTGTCCTGTCACCCCTAAGGGCTCTTTCTGGCATGACAAAGGGAGGAACTTGATAATGCTGCTGCACAGAGATGAATATGAAATGTGTCATGGTCCAGAGTGCCAGCCTGTCAGCAAAGGCAGTGTGGTACAGGCCAGCACTTGTTTCCATTGTGATCAGCAGGAACTCCTGTGTGAGCGTGTGTGTCCCCCAACCTGAATGAGAATCACACAACTGAGATCATGGAGTTTAGGAGTCTGAAAGTAGTATTTATTTTTTCACTGACAGATCATCAAAAGTGTTGCCTATCTGGTTAAAACATGGTACACAGAGACAGGCAGTAGGGGTTGAAGGGCTCTGAACATCAGCGTTAGCCATCCCAAACCCTCTTTATCGTCACTGCAGAGCAACAGATGTTTCGAAAGTACAGCACTTCCCATCCTAAAGGCAACAGCTAAAGCTGGTCTCACTAGTTGTGCCCTAGTAGTTTTTTGTTTCCAAAAGAAGTGTAGGGTGGCCATATAACATTAACATACACAGCTTTGTGTTTTAGTAATTTGAAGGCAGGCAAGGCAAATCCCATCCTCAGCAGCATCCTATCATTCTCACTGTTGCTCGCTAAACCACTCTGGGAATACTTAGCACTTTTTTCACAGTCTCTGAAGGACTGAACAAGGTCTCTCCTCCAAAGCATTATGGTGCAGTTACCACAATACAGTAATTTTTTAAAGGAGAAAATGTACCATTTTTAATAACAAGCTTGGCAAAGACACTGACCAAAATGATGCCCCTGGCACATAATGTCCCTCTTTTTTTAGGATGCTTTGTAAGCACTGCCTACATGAAGTAAATGGCTTTTTTCTGTTTAGACAGCTGGATTTCTGTGTGGCACTAGATGGCAATATTCCCTTAGCTCCAGCAATGGTCAATGGGAGCCATGCACAGCAAAGGGACGTATCCTGACCTTCTTTTCTTGTTATCACCCCCATAGCTCGCATTATAACAGCCAAGTTTTATGTGACTAAGCCGAATCTGGGCTGCAAGACTTTTTTTAATCTCTGTGCATTCATCCACCTACCTTTACAGCTTCACAGTTCTCTGTCAAAACATTTATTGGACACTGGGTTTACTGTATGAGATCTTCTCTTTCATTAAGAAAGCTCTGATGGTCTCAGGCTGTTCCATTATGTTGATGCTCAAATCCACAGGCAAGTATCTACATCCAGAATATTACAGCGGTTTCCTGCTGCCTTTTGTGTATTAATGTGGTGGCAGACTCAAGTCATTACTCAGATATAATGTTGCTTCATGTCAATTGTAAGTAAATTATTTTTCCACTCATGTTTGCTCTCATATGAAATAAGCATAATGTAAACTCAGCAACTGTAAAAAAGTGATTCTGTGAGTGTTCCCAGGTGAATTTGGCCCTATCCCTGTGTGATATTTCCAAAGGTTTGCTCTAGTCACAGAGCTTACAGACAGCAAGGAACAGGCCCACTGATGAATATTGCATGTCTCCTTTGTGTTATTAGGACTTTGTTTGCCTTTGGACCATTTTATTCAGGTTCAGATGTATTGAAATTGCTCTTTTAAAAATCAGGCTTGACATTGATCTTTCTGAGATCAAGATCATTATTTTCAAATAGTCTAGATGAAACAGTAGTCCTACCCAAATGTAGAAAAATTCCAAGGATGGCTTTGGACAACATGTGTCCCAGTCAAATCCTCAGGCAAGTATCTATTGAGGTAAAAATTGAAATTTCTCTGGAAAAGCTATTTCTTTGCTGTTCCCCTACTGTCTTAGGACCACCTAAGCCTCCTCTTCAAGCTGATGGCTGCCACTTTCCATGCACCCCATCATACAACCTTTTTTACAACTTACAAACCTATGTCTGTGCTGCCACAGTTGTTCTGCACATGCTTCTCATTGCAAAGATCTCAAAACCACATCCATTGCCTTCCTCATCCTCTTATTATGTATCTCCATGTCCTCAGATTGGGACCCCAGCTTCATACACCCCACCTTTCTTCCACTCCTCAACTTTCTCAGCAGAGATCCAACATTTTCTCCATCATGTCTCTTCACTGTCTCATACTTCACAGCCCCAGCTTTAGTCCTCTGCCTTGCAAGTGTCTGTCCTCATGTGGCTGAGTAAATCATAGTGCTACTGCATTGCGTTTTGCTAAGCATGAAAATGGAGCAGAAACAAAAACAATACACCAAATCCACAGGTGGTATCAAGCTACTGCATGCCATCTGATCCATGGTGATGGTGGGACTGAGACTCTATGCATGCTGTGGTTATGATCAGTCAACAAACGGGTAGTCATTTGATGGGGTCAGAAGCTCACAGGAACACCACAAAGACAAAGCCCTGAGCAGTCACCTTGCAGTTATTTAAGATCCCACGTAAGAGAGTGATGTCCTCTCTAATATACTTCAGTCCAACAGCCAGACTGAGCTTATACTGTGAAAAAACGAGGGAGAGTGAAACACTCCTCCTTAAACACCAGGCCACCTCAGGGTCCTGGAGCAGGTCAGTCCCCATCACAGTCTTGGCAGTCCAAGCAAAACTGGAGCACATCCAGAGCTACATGCCCTTCCCTCCTCACACACCCCTCCTCTGGTCCCTTGGAGAGACACAGAGCCCAGCTAAAGATCTCAAAATTCTTGAAACCATAAACAACAAAAAATTCACACTGTTAGGAAGTAGTGAATTATTCTCACTCCTCTTCAAAGGATGGAGTAACTTCTGTATAAAACCCCGTCCCCTTCTGCGTGAAACTCCATCTCCTGAGCCCTCACTCTGTGCCCAGCCGTGTTCTCTTCTGTGAGTTGCACATTCCTCTGTGCGTTGTTTTTACAAAGTCAACAGAAAATATTTTATTTGTGCTAAAATGCAAGGTTGCTTTTGCAAAAACAATGAAATCCCTTTTGCTGATAAAACAGAGAAGGTATAGTGTGTTTTGTGATGCAAAGGCCTGTTTAAATAATTCTTAATGATATAATGATTCTTGACTAAGTGAAGTGCATCAAGTTCTGTACATAGAAACCTCAGTTCGTGTACCCATATTTGCCCAGGGCATTCTTGTTGCATTTGCATCTTTTGGTACTTCACATCCTTGTTTGTATATTTACCAAACAGCTGAGGTGGCCAAGCAATTGCAGTAACAAATGTGTAGTATGCAGTCAATGCTTTATTATGAGATGCAAAGTATTGCTGCATGGGTTGAGGCCCTGATTCAATAACCAGTGAACACAGAAAGAAGACTTCATTGGCCTCAACACATTTTTCACTGAATCTTTACTGGCATTAGAGCTTGTTTTGGAAGATAAATCACATGATTAAAATTCAGGTGCTATAAATGTCTGGTGAGGACAAGTGACATAAATTTCTCGTAGGCACTGAATGTCCTACACCACCACACATTTCTGATCTTGAACCACAAAACACAGAGTAATTTCTGATAACATCTGCTTTTGTTCAGGTGAATGAATATTGAAGCTTGTTATCACTGACTTCCATGTTTTGTTAAGGCAGAAATAAAAAATGTAATATTTTTTAGCAGCACAACAACTTCTCAAAGAGAAAAACATTTGGCAACAATGTGCTTTTTACAGCCATAACATCTTACAGTCATCATGACTGAGATTGGGAGTGAGACCATGAACTTTGGCTTTTCTGAACTTTCTGTGTGGCCATGTTAAAGTCAATTGACCTTTTCATAGGGAGGATTCAAGTACATCTGGAGCTTTCTTGAATTCATGTCCTTGCAATCATTCATCTGCCTCAGTCCACATTTGTCAAGATGAAGCAGGGGGAATGAGGAGGATCAGCACAATCTCTGCTAACTTAATGCCTTACACACTCCCAGTGATCCTAAAATGAGTGCTCAGAGTCTTAGTCGTAAAAGAGAGACTCTCAGGATTCCTTCTTCTCTGGCAAATGCTTTCATCCCTCATGTATAGAACTACTGGAGTCATGAGAGGACTTGTTTTCAACACTGACAACAGCATCATTTTCAGCCTTCTGTGTGTACTCACGCAGATTTTAGACTGTTCTTTACTTAAACCTGGATCCCCAAAAAAACCACTTGGTATGATGGAACCTCTTCTTGTTAACAAACACCTTGGGTTAATTATCAGGGGAGTGACTGGTGCAGTTATATGTTTACAAATCAATGCTAGAAAGGTATCTGCGTGGGAATTTTTTTTGTAATTGTATGGGTTACTGACCTTGCTAATCTGGGATCACTTTAAGAGAGATTAAGGTAGCATGGGTAGTACTCAATGACTTTTAGTTTGTTCTTGTCACTCAGAAATGGTACAGAGCAAGCTTTTAGCTGAAAAATCAAAGGAAATGGTGCATAAGTTTTTGGTGTAGGATGCTAAGGTACTGTTTTAATATTTTAGGAAAGGTTACCGAGGCAGTGGATAGAGAAGTTATACTGTTTAAAGAGAAAGGAGATGAAAAAAACCCTGAAGGTCTCAGTAATTTAATTAACAAAATAATAATAATAATAAATACTCATAAACTGAGGTTGGATCAGGTGTATGAAAATTCTCTTGAGGCTGCTCAATTTTTGGTAATTACCACAGTAAGAGCAAAATGTCTCCTTTCCCATGAGTTGGCTAAAACAAGAGAGCCATTGCTCTGGCTGAAATAGCCATTAATGGGAAAATTATGTCCTGAACCTCAGATGTGTTTGAAAAGTGAGAGAACATTTCCTTCATGTTGGCAGACTGGAAATCAATGGAGAATTAAATGCATGGAAGACATACAAATGTTGTTATCATGCACATTTTGTTATACAAGTAGACTACTTCCCAGAAGCTGGCCTCTGTTGGCATCCCTCACTTTCCTGAGGACAGGCAAGTGGAAGCTTGCATATCAAGTTCTGTCCTTTCCCACCTGATATCTTCCTCACTTCCTGTGTTCTTTCTCTTGGCATCCCAGCCTAAGACCAGTGCAGTCTCTCATTACTCCTGTCCTGGTCTTTCCCTTGGAAACAGGTTGCTTTGATTTCTTGAGAGATGTAGCATCTTCCTCATATTCTCCATTTTTCTGATAATCCAGAAGATATTCTTTCAGAAGTGCATTTTTTCTGCACTGCTCTAAACCACCCAGATATCAAATCATCTTGAAAACCAAAAAATTACTAAAACTCCATTTTTTCCTTGACCTTTTCATTTGCTCTAATTAATTTTTCTTCCGTCTGTTTTGCCTGGAAACTCCCTAGTGGTATTCTTGCATTGACCTCTCTTCATTAGGTGCTTTATATTCCCAGGAATCTCAATCCTGACATTCATACAGCATAAGAGCTGCCATTGGCAGCCTTGCCAGGGAACTTGTGCATTGCTCACCTTTTCTTAATTCATCTATTCCTAACCAGCTTGCATACTTATTTCTACTTGATTTTCAACCTGTTCTGGACTCCCTTTTAATTCTGACTGCTCCTTCCCTTCATGCCTCATAACCTGGCAGCTTGAATCAGAAAACCACAGAAATCCACTCAGAGGAATATGAAAAAAGAGGGATCTAAGGGAGGTACTGAGAGATACTGGCAGTGTCTCAAGGAAGAAGAACGAACCAGAGCCCTTTCTGCTCGCACTTATTCCACACTCTTATTCCTTGTTCCTGTGTGCTATGCTTGGCTCTCCCCTCATCTCGCTGGTCACTTCTATAGTCTCTTCTCACAACGCGCTTGAACCATGCGGTTTAGCAGGAACAACTTGAAAGCCCTGGAGACAAATTTAGAGAGAAAGCAGAAATTAACTACTCCATGGGTATTCACTTAGCACCTGAAACAATGACTTATTGCACTTCCAGGTGAGCCTGGGGAAAAGCCAGCATTTCAAGCACAGGTGTATTCCAGATGCTTTTCCCATCCGTGTCTCCCATATCCCTCTATGGTGTCTATAACATGAAATGTGAGGAGGAAAGTCTGATTTAACACTGAACCCTTGCTGAAAGAAGTTGGAAAATGTATTTATAAGGGAAAAAAAAACAACACCTCAAGCTACATAAAAAACAACTCCCTCCCCCCCCACCCCCCCCCCCAACTCCCAATCTAAGAAGCATGAGAAAGAAAATAAAGGATGAAAATTGTGACCTCTGAGTTCTGGAGTTGGGTTGGCTATTCAGAGAATAGGATGGAATCAGTCCTGTCACTCAGAGTAGAAACTAAACAAATTTAGACATGTAACTGAAAGACTTCAAAGCTTATCCCAGATGTTTCCATAGTTTTTTCAAGACTTAAAGATACACCTTTATAATGTGATAGATTATGCATTGCAACTGAGAGGAGGGAATGAAGCTAACAGCAGTTTTACAGTGTTCTGGTAACTAGCAAAAGATCACTGTACAAGACTAACACTGTACAAGCCTGGTTCATGCATGTGCACACAGACCTCACCTTTGTGAGATGTCCAGTCAGAGCAAAAGCTTCTTTGTGAACCCAGGAAACACATAAGAAAGGATGGGCAAAGATCTGTCAGGTAAAGGGACAGGTTAAACTTTCTGCCCATATAAATACATTTACATTATTATCAGCATAACTAAGTCACTTGAGGGTGAGGTTTTCCATATACTTCTTTACTAACATGAAGTCTAGGCACACATTTCCTGGGGCAATGGCAGATTAGCTTCCTCAGTACTACAGGTTAATGTTTCGTGTGTTCCCATATGAGACGGTGTGGCCACATTCGCTTTAAACCCACATTGTATCACAAGGCCCAACATGCCCTTTAAAATAGATGCAGATTAGCTATCAAATTAATATTTCTCATGATTCCCCAAATCAGTATCAGATATGTAGATATGGCTCAGTTCCAATCAGTAGGTAGTACTGATGCATCTTTTCCAGTTTCATTTTATCAGCAGAATTCCCCAGGGCACATATGTGTGTTAAACCATAGTTTATGCAACAAGCATAGGCAATGCCTACGCCAGCATTAACTAGCTGCTCATGTTCAGCATGTTCTATTAACATGCTCATGCTACATCAAACACAGGAGCACAGGACAGAGCTTTCAGTGGAACAGTCACTGACAGAGGGTCATGCAGAACCATCTAGCAATGCTAACTTAGCTCACAAATCAGTCAGGCAATGGGGCTGACACAGCTGTGTTAAACCCGAATCTCAAAATTCTACCTCTTACCAGAGCTGTTAAGTTTCTGTGGAGGTGTTTGAGAATTAACTGGATGAATCCCTGAGCAACCTGATCTAATTAAGCCTGCTTTGAGCAGGGTCTTTGACTAGATGACCTCCAGAGGTCCCTTCCAGCCTAAATTATTCTATGAGTAGATTCTAATGCACCTATATTGCATCCTGTTCCAGTATTAGTGTCACCTCTATACTACACTCTATGAAAAAATGCTAGAACTGCCCTTAGTTAAATTAAAAAAAAAAAACGTTGCATGGTTGTATTGTGGGCTAGCAAGCTAATTGCCTTATCTAAGGGGACCAGTGCACTTTGCATAAGGGTCCATGCTGTTCCTGAGACAGCTACATCAAAGCTGCCTCTTGTACAAACTTCATCATATAAAAAAGCATGAGGATTTGATTCTGGTGTGTGAAGAGAGCAGCTCATTGCCAGAGTGGTGAAAACAGCATGGTATTTCCAGATTTAGAACACACCAGATTCTTTTCATAATGCTTCATTGAATAAGATGATTGCAGTGAAAGGACAATTAATGATTGCTTTCTCAAGTGCAGACCAGGTCTGTGGCTGAAGTGTCAGCAAAGGAGCAGTTCCCTGACAGGCAAACAAGCTGATTGTGTTTGGAAACTCCCTTAGAGACACGGGTCCTTTGTTTCAGTTCTCACTGCACAACACGACAAAGGAAGAATTTAGGTGGAGCTGATGTAAACTAGGGAAAACATACCATGATCTTTCAGTTTGCATCCTGGGAACATGAAGGACAGGGCTGTAAAGACAATGAAGAGCATTCTCCTTTTCCTCATTTTGCTGGGAGTAGTATCTGGTAAGAACATGATTTCATTATGCTGCTAAAATTAGAACACTGTTGGCTGTTATACTTTCTCTTGGGAGCTTTATAATACATATTTAGGGATCAGACATGGATGGGAAAAATCATGTAACAATTATTTTCCTATTGAAATAGACTGAGCTCTGTGGTCACATCAGGATAATGAAGAGAATACGACTCTTTGCTAAAACACTGTTGGATGAGGCACTTCATGTGTAATAACCACGTTTCTGCGTGACAGCATTGGAGTGGGAAAGGAGGTCAACTTTCCAAGAAAAAATAAGTAATGTTAATATTCCGGTATCCTCCTTTCAAATATTGATAACATTTCTCTTTGCTAAAGTAAAACAAGCAACAAAACAGGACCAAACAGGAAAAAACTTGTGGACAATATTAGTAAGATAATATTACTCTCCTTGTTTAGTGTAAATACATGGGAGATTTGCCAATATCAATATCTGCAAGGTAGAAACTTAAAGTAGATAATCAATCTACAATCTGTGTGGCTTATGGAGCACTGATGTTGCTTGTGGTCAGCTCCTGCTCAGGTAGGGTCACTTTGCTCTTGAGGAACTGAAAGAATTCTGCCATTCCTCAGGAACTTGTCAGCATTTGGTGGTTTTCCTGATGTCCCCAAAACAGATGAGGATGCTGCACGCGAATCTCAGCTTTCCATTTTCTAATCTCCATGGCTGTGGAGAGAGGTTTGACTCAAGCACACTGTAAACACTAACAAAACACAGATAAATATGACTTATATATTCATGAACTTCTCAAATCTAATCTCCTTATTGCTTTGTCTTGGACTCAGCATTTGTTGATGTTTGGCATTGGTAATTCTGATAAATAATGTATTAAATTTCTTTAGGCATATTTTGTTCTGCAAAGTAAAGATGTAAGCAAGGACTTGTGAATATAGAAGGAGGAATTTTGTAAAATCAATTGAAAAAAGAAGAAGCCATTTAGATGCAGTACCAAAAATTTCAGTTAAAGAAAAGGATCAAGAAGTAAGAACTTGTGATTCAGAAAGACAAATCTGGAATAAACAGCCAACAAAATCTTTACAGATAATATAAAAATAGCAACTCCTTTCTACATTTCTAAATGTTGCAAATTATTTTGTTGTTTTTATAAATGTTTTCCATTCATGAACTATGGCTTGATGAGGGGACTGGATTCATCAGGTACTGTCCACAGTAATTATATTCAAAGTTCATCTCCACCTATGGAAACATATCCCTAGAAACCCCTCTCAGACCAGCCCTGTTTGCATGGGTGATTTTTTGTTGGTGATGTTTTCCAGAATCTATAAGAACAGTAATAAAAACTTAGTCCTTCACTGTGTCTTTCTCCGCTGACATAAATCAGGAACAGCTCAGCTGAACTCAGTTCTACCAGAGTGTCAGCATGACTTGTTCAGATTAACTCTTACAGGCAGACCCTCACAGGCTTCCCACCTCACCCTCTCCAACATCTCAGCCTGTACTTCACCCACCTGCAGAGTATCTCCAAGGCCTTTTTTGCCATCAATGCCAGAGTAATCCCAGCCAGATCAGTGATCCATGGACCTGCTGTACCTGGAGTGTGGCAGCATGAGAAGCCCCATGCAGCTGTGGAGAGGCTCTTAGGCTGCAGCCCTAATGGCCTCGGACTAGTTCCCATAGCAGCTTTTTGCCTTGCAGATGTGCAGCAAAAATAAAGACTTCCTGGGGCTTTTGTTACACTAATTGCTGGTGTATGAACCTGTCCTGGCCCTTGAGTGAGCAGTATCTGTCTTTCCTTTGGCACACAGTGTATAGGAAGTTCAACTGAACACAGCCAGCTTTCCTGGAGAGTGTTCTGGATGAGCCACTGAAGCATCCCCAGGCAGCAATTGGCCCTGCCACAGTCTCGTGTTGAGGTACACTGCCAGTTCACAGAGGATGTGAAATTACTAAGATGTGTTTTCAGGACATGCCTCAAAAGCCATCCTGATTTATGTTTTCTAGACACTCTTCATGAGATAAACCACAACGGGCTTTCATCAAAAATAACAAAAACTAGAGTCTAAGTAACAGAGAAAACAAAGAGTTTGGTTTGGGGAGTCCAGAGACCTGACTGACAAGCTCATGCAAAGCTGTTGGCTGCCTCAGCAGTATGTGCTGCTTCGAGGCAGGTTTGAACCACAGGTTGCTTTTGTGGGTCTGCGTCTCTTCCAAGGACTCCAGCTTGCTCTTGTGTGCTCAAAGCAGGACACACGAGCAGAATCCCCAAAGCTGCTGCTAACTAACACCACTCATGAGCCAGGCTTGCACACAGCGGTCCTAGGAAGAATTAGAAGAGGGAAAATAGAGAAAATGGGTGCTGCATACAGTGGACTTCACAAAAAATGTTTCTTTAACATCCTGATCTCTGTGATTCTGGGTACTTTTTGATGTGACAGTGATCAGAGGCAGCAATTAGTACAGGGGGGAAAATGAAATGATAGGAACGTCTTTGGTTTCATGGCTTCTTTATGAAGGCATATATGAAGGCAAACAATGCAGTAGCAATAATACTCTAGAAACAGCCACTCTAGATGACAACACTATAGGATTGAATTAGAGAAAAAATAGAATTCTTTTGCGTTAGCACTGGATTTACTACCATGCAATACCCCTGTTCATAAGCAAAAAGAGAATCAGGCCATTTTGTGCTCATTAATGACAGCTCTTGGCAAAAGCCATGTACTCATGCTACCCAAGATTCCCAGACGTAATTTTACATTTATTTTCATCTTGCAGGAAGAAGAACCCGGTTGCTTAAGGGCTTACCTGCAACAAGCACTGTTGAAGAAAACACAGCAGCTGGTGTTTCGGTCTATGACTTTAATGTAACTGTTGCTCCATTGTCTTCCGAAGGTGTTGAAATTCTTCCTACCATAGTAAATTCAAATCCACTGACAGAGGCTTTTGATATTGAATCAAAAGGAGCTCTTGAATACAGGGTGAGTTTTACATTTAGCTTGAGCAATGTTCAGTCACGTAGGCCGATGTTTCCTGGATTACTGAGCACTGACAGTACACAGCGTCTCATCTTTTAATCAGGAAAAGGTTGTAAATGCAGACTGTGGTAGTATTTGGACATGTTGTAATAGATATGAGAAATGAATAGCCATAGTGAATATGACTTTTAATTGCATCTAAGAAAAAAATAATCACTCATCACAATAATTCCATTAATTCTCTAATAGAAAAAATGTGACTTTTAGAAAATAAGAGGTGAAGAGGAACATGTAGGACCTGCTTCTGTTCTGAGGATTTGTCCATAGTCTTTCAACTTAATTTACGTGAAGTCACTGTGAATTTAAAGTGGCTTAGTTAAACCACATTCTGTTTGGCCACTCTCACCTAGAATTAATTAATTTGACTCAATTCCAAAATAAAGGAAGCTGAGTCAGATCAAAGTAATTTTTAATTCTAACCAAGGCTGTAAGATATGAGGAAGTTATCTTGAGGTAAGAAGTTATCACCCTTCCACACATCTGTGATCTATGTCTATCCATTCTCCACTCTTGTCCTATGGCAAATGCAAAGCAATTTCCATTACTTCAGGCTAATATTCATTGTTGGATAAATTAGCAAGTATTAGCTCCCATTTGTCACTGGCAATGAGTGTTCAGACGCATGATAACTTGTCATCCCATTACAACTTGCTTCTTTGTCTGAGACCGAACAGTGACACTGACAAGCATCTTTAAATGATACAGAAACTCAGTATAGTCTTAAAAAGTGGATTTGAATACCCTTTCCTGGGTATTTCCAAGGAAGTTCAGGTTTTCACAGAATTGATATAAGGTCTCTTTTCCTGTTCTCTTTGCTGGTGTTTCTGTGAGGAAATTTGGGCAAAGTAAGACTGTGGCCCTGAGCAGTTGCAGCTTATTGATTTGACCTATTTGAGGGGAGCTGCTGCAGCTCACGTGCTCCCACCTCCCAGCAGAGTACAAAGCTCAACTGTACCAGCTCTGCTGATTCTTTATGGGTCCCCAGCCAGGCCAGTGAAATGGTTAAGAAAACTATCAAATAAGCCCTCTCTCACCTGTGAAGCATAGAGTGTGGCTGGACAAACACCTGGACTGTGTCAGCTGAAGGAATCACAGAATCATAGAATATGCTGAGTTGGAAGAAACCTATCAGGATCATCACATCCAACTCCTGGCCCTGCGCAGGACACCCCAAGAGTCACACCATGTGCCTGAGAGCATTGTCCAAACTCTTCTTGAACTCTGTCAGGCTTGGTGCTGTGACCACTTCCCTGAGGAGCCTGTTCTGGTGCTCAACCACCTCCTGGGTGAAAAACCTTTTCCTGATATCTAACCTAAACTCCCCCTGGCACAGCTTCATGCTGTTTCTTCGAGTCCTGTGTGACAGCCAGAAGGAAATGGACACATCCCTTGAGCTGGCTTTGCTGACAGAGATTTCATAATGTGGGACTCCCTTCCTGGGAGGCTGCATTTTGAATTAAAGCTATTCCTTCTACTGCAAAACATACCCCTTTTTTATACCTGCTTACTCCTGTCCAATGCAATCTTTATATTGTGCAGCATAAGAATTTGTGTTGCTGCTTGTTGAGTGGGACTGAGAAATTGATCTGGAGGAAAAATGACTCTGCAAATAGACAAAAAGTCTCTTCTTGTTTTTCTGTTACGGCAAGGATGACGGAGAAATTCTTGTTCTAGCACAGTGCAGAGTGGCACAAAAATTGGAATGAATGGCCAAAAAAGTTGTAGGCTGGAGACTGCTTCTTCAAAAGTGCCAGTTTATATGCATTTCATACCACAGCCCCATTAGCAGAATGGCCTGTGAACCTTTGTATGTTTTGTTTGAACTGTAGCTGTTTTCAAGGTTTCCTAACACACTTGGAGGACTAGAACAAAGAGGTTGGAGCCAGTGAATCTCAGTCATGAGAAAATCATAAAGCAAGCTACATACAAATTCTGCAAATTAGCAGATGAATGCTAATTACAACTCCTAAGGCAAGGATAAATACATGGGTGATCTTAGTTCATTTATTTCATAAGCATTGCTACTTTTAATTACTTACATTATGTGTAGCAGATCTGTACAATGTATTACAAAAACGTTGTGATTCTAAATGAGATATTTCAACTCTACCCACTGCCCTTAGATCTTTGCTGAGATATAGAAAAAGGCAGTGTTTCAGGTATGAATTATGGGGTTTTCAGATTAGCTAAGTACCTGCTAGCACAGGCTCTTCTGTATTTGTGAAGCACATTTACTCTTGCCGCAGCAAGACAAAGGAATATCACATTTCTTGGTATGTTTTGAGATTTCTGAGAAAGTCACAGTTTCTAAAATCAAAGCCCTGCCCATTAGTCCTCACCTTACTCTTGTTCGAAGGTTCCCAAGGGCAAGATGAATTGAATGAATGAATTCACACAGCTTCATGAAACTATTTGCTTGGTGTTAGTGATGCTCTCTGAATATTTTGGAAGTGAAGGGGGGAGCAGGGAGCACTGAAATTCTCATATGGAATGAGGAGTAAACAGTTATGGGGTGACTCTAGACCCCCTTTCACAAAGTCTGCAGCTGCTCCAAGTGTGTACAGTCCTGCCTTTATCAGTAAGCATTGCCCCTGCCTGGAGTAAAGGTGAATAGTGGCTCTCAGCCTATGCCAGTTGCAAGCTGTTATCAAAAAGGTTCAAAAACAACCTAGAAAGAGACCATCTAGATTCACATCTTTACTTCCAAGGCCTCTATAAAGGAGAGTGTAAGATATATATTTAGACACATTTACACTGGCTGTAGTTACAGCACCAATGAAAATACTTGGCTGTGAACTGGAAGGATAATCCCCAGAGCTCACAATTTCTGCTTAGAATTGGACAGTTTCTCATTCTGAATTCATTGCATCTGCTTACTCTATTTAGATCTCCAGTAAACATTCATTTTGGAGAGCAACCTTTTCAGTGGTGTGGCAAACTTTTGCAGAAAGCTTTTTCTGAGATAACATCACTTTTAGGAGATCCATATAATATATCTATATAATATAGAAGGAAAGGAGACCATCCAGGAACAGTTATTTTCTTCTGCAGTATTGCAACAAAAAGATCCACAAGGTTCCAGACAGCAGCTGTTTTACATACCAGAAGGCACAAAACCTTTGTGCTTCTATTCACTCTCCTCCAACAGTCTTTGTAAATTGGCTCTATTTTGTCTTCTGTCTTCTAACTGTGCCCACATCACTTTTGTATTTGTCCTCTGGCCACAACACCTAATCTAAACCCAAGGATTTATTTTGTTGTTCTCCTTTTTCATCCTCTCCAACCTCCTTTATTCTGTTGTATTGTGAATAGAGTCATGCTCTTTGTCTCACACAGTTGTGAGGCCCAACTCTCCTCCAGTTCCAGAGCACCCTGCTACTATGTTCAGGCTTCACAGTTGTTTAGCTACACAACAAAATGAAGTCACCTTTTCCTTTCTTGAACAAGTTCTTGGGTTTTTATTAACTTCAGCAGTTAAGAGTGAGACATACAACTTTCAGCATCTGGCTGTTGCTCTGGAGTAATCCAAAATCCAAAATGAATTCATTTAATATTTTCTCATGGAACGTCAGTCTTGTGTTTGTACATATTCTGTGTTAAGAGGCAATATGCAGAGCTGGAAGCCTAAAAAAACCCAACAAACACAAAACAAGTGTTTGCCTTATCAGTCTTGCGAAACTGAAGTCCTAGGTTACCTTTTAATCAATACAGCATTTTCACCAAATAGTTCTGGTCCCTCTCTCATGCGCTGTACTTGTGCAGCTCCCTTCTTCCTGTAGTTTCCTGCAAATTTTCTCCCAGACACAGGTTACACAAGGAAGGGGCAAAATGTAGTCCTGACCTTCAATACAAAGCATTGCCCCTGAGGCAGAACAGCTCCTTCCAGCCTTTCTCCTTCGCAAACTGCTTCTCACACAGAAGATCCTTGAGTTGCCCCATGAAACCACAACAATTTGGTCTCTCCGCTCTGTTTTTGTCACATTTTTGCCACTGACAAGGAATGTGCCAGCTAGTAAGAGATGATCTAAAACACTCACTGTTTACTGATGGAAAGTGTCCCTTTATTTGTATTCACTCATATAGACTATAACTTATATCTCTTGCATCATGTGCTCACAATAATCTTTTATTTTCAGGTTGTTACCACTGGAAACCCTGTCCTAGATTATGAAACAATGCCAAAGAGCTTTGATTTACAGATTTTTGTTGAAGATACAACTGGAAGAACTGACCTCAACATACTGACTATTCGAGTAACAGATAAAAACGAACATCCTGTATTTCGAGGAAATATGGCAATTCAAAGTAAGCTCATGGTGGTATTTGAAAAGAACAATACTTGAAAAGATGACATCAGCTTAAAAAAATCTATAGCTGCATACAGTGCCCATAGCTAAAGCAGTCTAAGCATTTTCCTTTAGGGAAACAAGGAAGGAACAGGCCACTGTTTTTTTTCAGAGCTTTATTCTACACAAATATTTGATCTGTTTCATTGCTGGAAATCCCCATTAATTTTTTTGAAGCTTTGACCAAAATTTTTTTAACCATTTTGAAACACCTCAAAAACTAAAAGAAAAAAGAATTTATACCAATAAATATGTATCTTCTTTTTTGATGAGATGAATACCTATCTAGAAATACATATTAGAAACTTGAAGTTTGGTGGGGATATAACCATTGAGTATGGGTACACGTTTCAGTAGTTTGTTGAAAACTGGAATGATTTGAACAAGCAAGATAAATTTAAATAAATATATATTGTACGTGCAAGAATTTCTGAGGGAAAATGACAAAAAAAAATGCATTGCAAACATTTTATATTTGTATATTGCATTTGCACTTGCATATGAGAAACCAAGTGGAAAGTCAGTTTGATGAGTGAGACCTCAGTGACTGTGATCTATGGTGGTGCAAGTGGAAAGAGGTAGAGGTCTGTCTCCTGTGTGGGGCAGATGATATTAACAAGATTTCCTTTTAGACCATGGGCAAAGGTATAATGGAGGGGAATGTGTGGTAGCCTTAGAATGAGGCTGGAGAGTTTGGGCCCAGCTATGGCCAGTGCAGCCTGTGCACACCATGCAGGATCTAATACAAGTGGCAACACCATTAAATGGATAGGAAATAATTGTCTTACTCTCTGCAATCTTATCTTTCTCATTTACTAATGAGAGGTACCTGGAAAAATTGTACCACGAGGCAACAGACTATACCGATCCATTTATTATGTGTTCACATGCAGACAGAACAGTTTGGGTTATTTCATGGCATACCGAGAGTCTGTTTGAAAACTTGGTATTCTAACAACACTGTGTGGTAGAGCACACTTCAATATTCAGCCTGAAGATGTTAGACTGGGATCCCTTTGTGGTAGGTGTTCAGAGCTGGCTGCTGAGCCCCACAGAGCTGGACTGGCAGCAACACTCTTTGGGCTGTGACTCACTGGTTCAGACTGCCCTGCTCAGATTCAGCTGCTTCACTGATGCCTCCTAAGCACATTGACATTCCTGATTCCATACAATACGTAGTTTGTAAAGCAAATTATCTTCCCCTAGGGAAGAGGCTGTGTCATCTTCTCAGTATAGCTGGTGTCTTGCATATCATGGGTGCTGCTGGAATCTAATAATAATTAAATGTGACACTTCAGGGGGTCGACACAGCATGAAACACTCTACGTGGGAGCTTGTTACAAATAAGTGCATCAGCTTAACTCTCAGCTAGAGCTGCCATAAATTGGTGAGCACAGATGTCTGATCTGTCTGACTGTGTGGCTTTAGTTAACAGTACCAGTTACAATTAGACACTAATTGTGCATTTGCTGTTTATGAAAAACTATCTCCCTCTCATTAAACTTTATATTCATCTTGTCCTCTGGGAACAACTCATTATGCTTCTCTGGGATTCCCACTGCTCTGATGAGACGCAGCAATCAGTAGGGGTCACAGTGGAAATTAATAGTCCAGAAAGAGCAGGTCCAGCAGACACAAAAGGGCGTAAAGCAAGTAATGTGATCTAAAGATTTGTTGTCCTGTTAATTGCTCTATCCAAGGAGAGATAAGCCTGTTGCCAATGGTCCAGTATGGGATAACCCAGCTGTGAGAATCCCTGCTACGGAAAGAAATACACCTTGCACTGAATTATCAACTTTAGTAAAGCAAACATTTAAGTCAGTGCAGGCCATACACTATTTATTTACCTCACAGATGTAAAGGAAAACCAGAAATGATGAGGAAAAGCTCTGAGCTCTCCTGCCAGGACACAAGGAGTGGACAGGAAGGGGATGGTGATGAGGACCTAGCACAGGACTGTGTTCTCCCCATCTGCATAGTAACAAAAGACACAAATGTAGCCCAAATGCATAATTTTACTCCATAACCTGTGGACAGTTCAAGGTAGGCCGTATGGAAAGATCAGTCTTTCCCCTGAAGGACAATTCATGTTGCAATTTCCAGTGATGGTTACCTGTTTACAGATACATAATCCATTTCTTTTTATCTTTTGAGTATTTATGGGTTTTGTGATGAATTTGGAATTACACTTGTGAAGTTAGAACATGCAGCAGGCAGTAATACATATGGACATCTTCAGTGCCTCAGTTTGTTTGCTGCTGGGTCCTTTATTCCTACCCAGTTAACACTGAGTACACTTATATCCATGCAGCTCTAACGATCTATGTGCTGGAAAGAACACCTCCAGAACGCATCTACCAAGTTGATGCAGCTGATCCTGAAAATGCAAGACTCAAAGTAAGTTGTATGAAAGAAAAAAAACCCAGAGATTATATAATCCACTGTATCTGAAAAGCTAATTACCAACATCTTTCAACAACTTCCTTTCTTATCAGGAACACAGGAAAAGGTTTAGTCAGGAAAAAAGAAGCATTTTCAATACTCAGCTAAGAAAACACAACCTTAATGTTTGGACACAAATTGTATTGAGTTCTTAGCCTTCCAAAATTAAGGGATATTGAATGCAGAGTTTGATATAGTTAATCAGAGTGGTAGTAGAAATTGTGACTCTTAAAAAAAAAAAAAAGCCTTCAAAACTTTTTCTGTAGATGACAGTGACTAAAAGTAAATGAAATTTTTAACCTTCTGTATCACAATGTCAATTCTTTTAAACGAGACAGTAAGGAAATCACTGACAAGGAAACTGAATCTCAGGTTTTGACAATCCCAGGACAAACTGTGACCTTCAGTTACAAAAATGTGTTAGCTGATCTGAAAAGATCAGAAAAAAATCTGAAGAGTGACAAGTTTGTTTGCAGGGAGGGGAAAAGTGACTGCACTTACCTAAGAATTGTTTTGTATCTTTGCTCTATTGGCTTTGGCTTACAAAGCCCATAAATACAGCACATTCAAGAACTGAACTCAAAGATGCTGCTTCAATGTGTCACATTATTCAAGAAAACTATTAGCTTAAAGTGCATCCTCAGGCTTTGCCCAGTCAAACTTCTGAACCTGAGCTGGTGAGGAGGGAAGCAGAGCTGTGAAGGTTTAGCTCTGCTTTGTGTCTAAAAGCAATGGCAATGACTTAAGAAGCTGCAAAGAGAGAAATACTGTTACATCCTTGGACAGATCTGCACAGCAGATTTTGCAGGTTACTTGCATGGTGCGTGGCCCTCTGTTGTTGCATATTTCAGGTTTTATGGGTATTATTAACACCTACACTAGTGAAGAAGATGTCCTTGAGGGTTATTGGTACTGGCTTGGCATGTGGAACAGTGGGGAGGATGTGTATGTGTCCGCAGGGAGCAGCCTTTCTCCCTGCTGTGCATGGTGTTGGATAGCTCTGCTCCCTTGGTGTGGTACTCATTTGCATTGTGCAAGGCACAAAGTGGCTGCTGTTATGTGCCACCTCTGTTAGCATAGGGCTGTTGTGAGCATCCTTCAGCCTTATCCCCTCCTATGCTCTGTGAAAGTCCACTCTCTCCTCCTTGCCTTCTCCCACCATGTGGATCCCTTAACTCCATAGCATCTATGTCCCCCAAATGCAGCCTTACCCCTTCTCTCTGTTCTTTGTGCATGCACTCTGCTGATTTTCACCTGCGGCGCTGTGGCCCTGCTGGCTGCTCCCTCTGTGAAACTCTCACTGCAGACCTGGGGTTCCCAGAGGTGCAGAACAGTGTGAGCTTTGCTGTAGTTCAGGGTCTGTGACTCTTCCCTGGCTGTGAGCAAAGCACTTACGACCGAGTTCAAATTGCTTCAGGTGTGATGATCAGGCCCTGTGCGAATCTGTGTGTCAGTGTCTCATGATGCAGTTTGAGGCAAATGCTGCACTGTAACTTGGCCTGTTCTACAAGGCAAGGATTGAATGGAGTGATGTTTAAATATACAAAGACTAATTCCTTGCTCTCTTCATTTCAGTATTCACTGCTCCCTGCAACAGTGCCATTCTTGATCACAGAAAGTGGAGCCATTTTCTCCACAAAAGAATTTGATTATGAGAAAGATCCACATTGGTGAGAATGTATTTTATTCATGTGGTTTATTAGCTTACAGTAGTCAGAGAAATGTTTTCCTACATAGCCACAGAACAATTCTTGTTTTGTTTTCTTATTTAACAGTTACTTTTTAAATGTAACAGTGACAGATCCAGATGGACTTAACTCAACTAGAACAGTGAATATAAATATAATTAACATCAATGATGAAAGGCCTTACTTTACCACGTGAGTGCAAATTTTCTGTTACACACAAAATGTAGATGTTTTCCCAGCTTTACTGCTTTGGCATCAATGGAAGGGTGTAACATAAGGGCAAATAAATATAACAACAAGATACTACTGAAAAAAATATTTTAATTTTGTTATGATTCCTGTTCTTATACTGGAAAGCTTTGTCCTAATTTCTCTCTTTTATATGTATTTATATTCTTAATAGTTTAGAGTTTTCCAAGCTCTGCCTTTGTGTTAAGAACAGCCAAACAAGCTTTTTGTATTTGTTAACATTTAGAGAGGTTAAAGCTATGCAAAGACCTTTGCACAAGTTCAGACAAGGAGATTAATTTCAACCTGTGTGAACGCAATCATGTAGAATTTACCTCTTATGCAGGTGTGCATTTCACCATAACGATGTTTATTCATGCAGAAATGTCTAGACATAAAAAGGTTTCCCTTTTGATCTCTCTTCCTCTTCTTCCCAGACACACTTGTAAACAACCCTGGTGATTTTTGAAACATTGTTGTCTCTTACTGTGTCATAAGAAGGAACTTGTGTCATAACACACAAGTCAGAAATAGCTTTTGAAGACTAATGGAGTTTTAGTTGGAATCAGGAATATTGTTGAAAATTTGGAAAAATGGGAAAGAAAATGCATATGCCACAAGCAGGCTGCTTTGTGGTGGAAAGCACGATATACTGTTGTTTCTGAAGCAGGAGCTTGACAATTATTTCAGTCAATTTGACTCTGTTGTTGACATCTCTGTCACTAGCATGAGACACTGACGGGATTCAAGACACTCTTTATGTCTCCTGATTCTGAGACTTTACAAGGTCCCTGCTGAGAATATTTATGATGGCTGCTCTCCTGCTATCTCTGCAAAGGTGAAGACAGGATACACCTGGGGCTGTGCCAAGAGGTTCCAGCCACTTGTTTGGAACAATCTGTTAGGTGTTTTGTGGAGACAGAACAATACATGGCTCCGGGGTGAAGGCCAGGGATCTGGACCTTGACGGGTAAAGGGCTGGAGAATCTCAAGAAACAGAGTAATTAAATATTGGAAATAGGAATGGATTTTTGTTGTTGTTGTTGTTGTTGTTGCTACTTCGTTGATACTTGAATCTCATGTCTGCAATAAACAATCATCTTAACAGCCTGCTCCATGTCACTGCAAGCAGGAGGAATCCTCTTCTCAGTGCCAACGTCTGCACATTGTGTTCTAGACTGATCATTCCCTCCAAATGTTGCCATTTCTGTGTATTTATCCTTATAGAATGCCAAAGGAGCCTTTTAAATATTTATCTACTTGTTTGAATTAGTGAGAGCTGCAGTGACTTGAGCATCTGTAACACCGAAGTTTTAAGACTATTCTCACATGGCACAAATACAGTCTGGTATTTGTTTGAATCTTCTCCCTTATAGAGTGACACTACAGATCAAAAAGTGCAGCTCAGTTTGTAAAACACTTTAGAGTAAATTATACTACATGATCTGTTCTTAATATGCACATGTATGGTGTCTTCCTTGCTAAAATGTGAGCTGCATGCTGGGGCTACATACTTTCTGACATTGTAATAATTAGTACTGGGATAGGAGCTGGGGAAACTTGATGAGTTACCAAACATCCTTTATTTTATACCCATCAAAGCTGTCAAGAACAGAGTTTCAAAGGGTCATTTTAATTGTTCCCATAGTATATGCAAGCACATCTGGTTTTGGTGTTCACAACACTCCATTGGCATTCAGCCTTTTGAAATTCTGGCTGTTAAAATCCATGGAAAACTTGTGGACTCAGGAAAACAAAGGAGAAGACAACAAACATATGCTTCCTTTGCAATTACGTTGCAGTTTCTGAAAGGCTTGCTTGAACCATCCTGAAAAAAGCCTCTGGCAGGTGGCAGACAGATGGACAACAGGACACAGCCCAGAATTGGCTGTGTAGAAAGTGGCCCCCACCTTCTCTCTAGTTGAACTGTTACTTGGTGCTATGGGGATGTGCTCAATAATGTCCCATTTCTTCCTGAAAGATCTAGTGGGGACAGGACAACGACCAGTGCAGGGTGCAGGAGGATTGGTAGGGCTGTGAAAGTGGAGCTGTGGTGTGTTTGCTGTCCACAGAGAGGTTGGAGTTGTGGTTCCAGTGGACTTAGGGAGTTCCTACTTTGGACCACAACCAGTTAGAACTTTCCCTCCTGTATCCTTCAGGCATTTTGGGGTGACATTTTTGGTAAAAGTGAAGGAGATCTATTACTGTTTATTTCTGAGTGACTCTGGAAGCAACAGGAGAACAAGGAAGGAAGAGATCAAATGCCAAGAGTGAGATAGAAACTTCATAAATACACTTTCACCACACCCTTCATAAACTCCCTGTTTGCTTCTGGCTGTAAGTTAGCTGTTTTTACTGGGAAAACACTATGTGATTTCTCTCCTGTATGCTTGCCTCTTTTCATATGATCTGACAGAACAGTTGACTATAGTTTGTCTTCTTAACCATTTTTAAAATAGCAAGTGGAGACCTGGATGTGTGGGATCTTCTGTTCTGTCTCTGTAATTCTCTGCTCCAATTGCTAAGTGCCCCATGATGTTATTTTCAGAGAACAATGAAGGGCTCATGCTTTTCTATACTGGGAACTATAGACTAGTCAATTAGTTAAGTGGTGGCATAGGAAGCTTAAAATGTGCAAAAAGGATTTAGTCTTGAAACACACTTCTAATGGTTTTCTGAACACTCAAGCACCTTCAATTCCCTTTGAGTTCTAGAAGCAGAAGATGCCTGTGTGTTTCAGTAGAATAAATCAGCCTTCAGAAATTTCTTGCACAGTTTTTGTGTCCTGGCCCCTGCCTGTTTTTGCATGTGGTTCAAGTACCATAATTGCCTACCTGAGTACCCATGTGAATATGCAACTGAAACCACTGTAAATAATCCTACACAATTACCTGCCAGACTATATCTGAGCTATAAAACTCAATTCATGGGAAATTTGGTAGCATTGGCATACCAAACAGCAGCAGTAAAGAACCGTTTCTCTATGTGAAATGCATCAGACAGACAGATGTTGCTGAGAGTTTGAGGCATGTTCACCTCTTCGGGACCCACGGGAGTTCTCCTCCCTGCCTCCACCTACTGCGGGGGCAACTCAGCATTTCTGCAATACTGTTGTTCCCCAAAAGGCTCCAGCGTTCTTTCCAAAATATGATTAACTACATTAAATTTATTCCAATTTTGATTTTCTTTTGCAAAGTGAAGGAATTAAAGCAAGTGGCTTTATGAGCTGGCAGGCCCCTTCCATCTTCACCTTCCATGATTCTGTGAAAGTCAAATTGTTCGTACTGTGGAAAAGTTGCAGGGGAAGAACACCTATTTGTGTGGCTGTGTCATGCTTTATGAATACATGAACACATGACAGTTCAGCCACTGCTACATGTCCAGCAGGCAGAATTGGTGACTGGGATATTTACCCTGACATGAAAATAGCCTTCTCTGAGCCCAGTTTGGTCATGGCCTTTCTCCTACAATTGGCTGCTCAGAGAAGTCTGTATTCAGTTGGCTTTGTAAACACAGTGTGTGCTTTGCTGAATTTTGTTTTATCTTGTAGAAAAAAAAAAATCTACAGAATTGCAGAGGAGCAAAGCCCAGGCACCATTGTTGCCAATATAACAGCTAAAGATCCTGATGATGAAGACTCTCCCAGTAGACTTTTCTACAGCATCCAGTCTTCTAACAGATATTTCTCCATAAATCCATGTAAGACAAACAAAACTGTGCCTTCTGACATCTGAAAAAAAAAAAAAAGAGTGGCTACTTTGGAGAAAATGTTTTCCCTTAGTTTTAAATTGACTTTGTTCTGTGGCTTCCCATATCAACTAGGAATGCTCAGTCCCTTATTGGGGTTAAATTCTTTGGTCAGCTGACCAAGACTCAGTAACTTGAAGAAAGTAGACCAAAGGCAACTTTTTGACAAATATTGACTTGTGGCTGCAGGGTGATGTTCCCTTGGGTGGAAGTAAGATTAGATTACTTCTTTTTAACCTCTGAGGGCTGCAGTGACCCGTCTGGGGCTCTTGAAACAGCTTCACATGTTTAGGCCATAATGTCCTCTCTCCTGTCTAAAATCCTCCCTAACACTAAGGTGCACAGCAAGTCTACTTCTCAGGTTCATTGCTCCATTCGTGACCCTCCTCAGGTAAGGTGGTTCTACCTCCTTCCTGCACTCTGGGGTCCATATATCTGTTCCCCAGAGGTTTGTGCTCCTGGGCTGGCATTAAATGACTGCTTTGCTCCTTGTCTGCTGTCGCCATAGAACTGCTTATCAGAGCTGTAAGAGCTACACAGTGCTGTGGGGATCAGGGTGATCCTTAAATGCTTTGTATTCCCTATGCCCTTTGGCCATGTATTGTAACCCTCCCCCTCAATTATGCTCCAAAAGGCAGAGGATATATACACCTTTGTGCTCTGGGAATAGTGCTGTGCTGTGCCATAAAAAGCTTCTATTTTTGAACAGAGGCTAACAGAAGTGAAAAAAATATTAAGTGAATGGCTTACCAGAGCACTTGACACAGTCTGTCACAGCTAAGAGCAGCTCTGTTGATGTATGAGTGGATTTGGAGGTGCTGAAGGATGCTTGAATGATAACAGTAGAAAGTGAAGCAGACTTACTAGCTTAGAGAGCAAGGACAGCACCGGCATTAGCAGCTCATTGTCCCTGATGCTCTGTGAATGTACTCAACTCTGACTTGCACTAGCAACTTGAGAGTAAGGGAAACCTAACTGATGTAGAAACCTCTGCTGAGGCCTCCTAAGGCCTGTTTTTGAGCAGTGGGTAGGTAGCCATTAGTCTTAGCTAAAATGTTCAGAGTCATTTTGTAACACTTTAAGAAAACAACCAAACCAGATACGATTTGCACAGAGTAGAAGACTTTTTACTCTGTTTACCTGTCTACTGAGCTACCCTGTCCACTTGCATGTACACCATGACCATTTGTTACTTCCTCCCATGGTGAATGTCTAATTTCTGGATTCTTTCTGCCCAGCAACTGGAGTGCTGCAGGTGACTGGGAGAATTGACCGCGATGCCCTCCCACTGCGGCTCCACCCCAACATCTCACTGACAGTCCGGGTGGAGGACAGTCCCAGCAATTGTCACGCCAGTGAAATGGAGATCACAATCATCATTGATGATATCAATGACAACCCACCAGAATGCAATCCTTCTGCCTTCAGGTATTGAGGGTCTTATTGCCTCGGTGCTGCCTTGCTGCCCTAGACTGGTGTGCAGTCCAGGGCACATCAGCTGGGCTCCTCAGACCTACAGCTAGAGGTTCAAATGGACATTTGTCATTAGCCTCTTGGCTGTCCATCACAACCTATGAGTCAGATTCTGGGTTGCTTCATCAATTATTGCCTACTTATATCTAGGATTTCACTTAGAAAATAAAGCAATATTTTGGCACGTAATATATGAAGAGTTCAAAACAAGAAATACAAGTTGCTCTAATGGGAAATGTGTTTGTTTTAAACAGGAAAGAAGCAAATGAAAATACACCTCCTGGGACATTTCTTGTTGATCTTAGAAATTACTGTAAAGATATCGATGTTGATCTGTCAAACAATCAATTTAATTTCACTGGACTGTCTGGTTTTGGAAGCAATAACTTCGCTCTGGAGTCCACTGTGTCTGGAAGACTTGTGGTCAGTCATTGGTGGCTTTATGTTAGATTATCCCATTTCAGAAGTCAATTTATGATATACTATAAGGGGTTTTAAAATTAACTCTCTGTACAAGAAAAAAAGAATTACTGTAATCCATTTCACAGTGGATATGATATGGAGAATGACTGTTTTGACTGGATACGAACTACATACCATTTGATTGGTTGCTTTCTAAGGATTCTACAGAATTTAGTGAACAGAGACTGTTTTATTCAGTTTTAAATAAATGTGATAGATAGATTGAAAAAAATACCCTTTTTTAGGGAGTGTGAAGCACCAATTTTGATATGGATAAACAGAGAAATCTGATGCCATTTCATACCCATTTACTCATGACAGACTGTGGAAGATCCTTGCTATTCAGCATGAAGAATTTAAATACTTGAGAAATCCCACACTCAGTAACTACTTCCCAGCTTCATGGGTCAGAATTGTAAAATCGCTTTGAGTGGCAAATTTTCCCAAAAGTGTGGTGGGGTTTGCACTTGTGTGATTTCGTATGTCAAAATATGTGTTCCTTGTGCTGATAGCTGCTGGCAAACTTGATTTGGCCAGAACCCCCCCCAGCTCCTGGACATGTGCAATGGTGGTTGTTTTGTTGCTTCAAAAAAGAACCGTGGGCAACTACAGAGAAAGGGAAACAACAAAAAATTAGCATTCTGTATAAAAGACAAGAGTACTACAGGAGCAGTAAAATGATTTTGTATGGCTTACTTTAATTCTGGATCTGAGGTATCCTTGTCAATAAGTACTGCCCTTAGCTGCTTCATTTGCCAACATAGAGAGCATTTTCCTTGCTGCACAGGATGTGAATGTTGTCAGCCCTTTAATCATGGTGTTTGTACAATGTAACGGGCTGTCTGAAGTAACCTGTTCCTCCAGGAGTTTCCCTGTAGACTGACGAACAGTGGGTGCCTATGTGTTAGCTCTGCTGCCCCAAAGTTTTTGAGGCTCCCTCAGCAACATAGAGAGTTCAGGAGATCAGGATTTAAATCTCTCTGAGCCACCATTTAGTAACAACTTGGTTCCTGGATAAACGCTTGTGACTGGACCTGATACCTTTAGTAAATGTCTGCAGGTATAAGCTCAAGGAGTAACTACTTCTGTTTAGCTATTGCAGGTTCTTGTTGAGTCAACAAAGGGCAGAGTAAATACCCAGCTCATTACACATGCTTGGAATTAACCAGGTAAAAGGTCAAGACCTTATGATCCGAATGATAAAACTTCCTACACTGGAGGGGAAGTAATTTTGTTGGCAGAAGAAAAGAGTTTTGAATTTCCAAGAGACACCAGAGCATGAGCATGTAGAAAAAAAGCCTGGAATTCAATCCTGCAATTGATTAATAGCTATATTATTCCTGTAGAATAATTTTATATGTCCAAGGGGGAGATCACACTAACAGAATGCAGAACAAAGTAATTGCAATCCTGTGTACTGTGAATTCACATAAAGAAGTATAAATACAATTGTGTTTCTTTTTAATTTAGGTGACTGGAACTATTGATTTAGAAAACCCAGCTAATCCAAAAATTGAAATTTATACTTTGACTGTCAGAGTGCAAGATATTGCCCATCCTAACTACTCAAGCAAGTATCCCTTTAACATTATTTTTATAGTTTTCTGTGCTATAACAGCATGGAGAGAGGAATACCATATGTATTTTGAATATATGCATGAGAAAATTTCACAGCCATACTTAACTATGATTTAATCTTGTTATATTTCCAGATATCATCTACATTTACATCAGGATAAAGCCATTGAATGAATTTTTTCCAGTCTTCAGTAATTTATCTTATGTGTTTAATGTTTCAGAAATTACTAAAGGTACAGTAAGTAACATCTACATGATAGAAATAATATTGTCATGTTGGTAGGTATCTCTTCACTCTACATGAATTTTCATGTATTTGAATGAGGCAAATGGCTCAAAGTTCCAGTTCAACCAGGGTCTTACCATACAACCACCTACTATCCTTAAATAGACTAAACTGGCAAAAACTCCAGTGGTACAGATGGAAGCTGAGACACAGACAAATTCAGCAATTGCACAAGAAATCTGTGACAGTGCCAGGAAATGAACTCAGATGTCTTGTTTTAGACTGTCTTTCTGCTCTTTGCTAAATTAGCCTTTTGGAGGGACTGTGATGGTGCAAAGAAACCGTTATAGACTGACAGAGACAAGTGAGGACTCCCTTGGCCCAGCCATGGTGCACTTCTGTTGTGGTTCTCTACAGACTCTCCGTGTTTTGGTATTTACTTCTGGCAGCCAAGCCCATGCACAGGGGAGCCATGGCATGGCATGGTGAACTAGTGCTTCTCATACCATTGCTTTACTTTTTCTTGGGTGAAAAACTCTAAATCTTTAGTTGAGTTACATCAAGATTTTGTTTGAACAAGTAGTCTCTACCTCCTGTTCCTTGAAATGTTAATGAAATACATATTTTCTGTCTCTCAGTTGGATCCAGCATTGGAAGAGTCCATGCCACAGACAAGGACTGGCCGCCCACTCTCATCACTTATTCCATTGTAGCTGGAGGAGGCACCAGGGATTACACAAATATCTTCTGGATCAGCTCAACCAAAGGAGATGTGAGGATTTTAGCTAGATTAGACTATGAAACAACTCAGAAACACATTTTCATAGTACAGGCCTCAGACCAAGAGAAGTCTACAACAGCATCAGTGAGTAAATTCATTCTACTTCTTCCCCTTTATGTATTTTTCTCACTTCTTCCTGGCAAGAACAGTAAGACATTGGGCAAAACACTTTGGTCCGTAAAAGGCAAGTTGAACCCTGCACAGAGTTGTTTATTACTCAGATGAAAAAGGTTCATTCAGTTCACTCAGTCTTGGTTTATTTCTTAACAAAACAATTAAAGTAATATTTTAATCTTTTTAACCGCGAGGTTTTTGTTTCTCAGTCTTTTTTCTTTTTTTTCATTTTACCTGGGCAATAAATTTATTTGCTGTGCCCTAGACAACTTAAGTTTTTCTTTATGGCTACATATGTACCAGAAAATAAGAAAAAGGATAGGGTCTTGAGACCAGGTAGCACAATCGGATGGTAGGCATGCTTAGTGATAAGCCCTTTTTGGAACCTGTGTAGTGTTCCTTGGCCCTCAAACATAGTTTTGATTTTGTCTGTGATGTTTTTTCACTGCAAAGCGTCCAAAGTAATGTGAGAGTTGTGTTGCAGCCCATCAGAGTTGTGTTTTCATGGGGTGGTACAGGGAAGATGTGCTACACATCTTGGGGACAGGAGGAGGGCTTGGGCAGTCTCTTGGTTTAGTGTCAGAGGGGCCAGCCCAGTACAGCTGTGTCCACATGGCCTACTGGAGTTGAACCCTTCCACCTCCCTTCCCCTGACTGTGATCTAATTTTTACCCTGATGGTGCTATCTGGCAGGAGCCAACACCGTGCCAGGCACCAGTGACAACATTTAACAGTAGGATTGTGCTCAGGTTTGTTGCCCAGACGTGTTTTATCCAGAAGAAAAAATACAGATGGCATACCCACAAAGGTGTTTTATAGTCACTTCTTCCAAAGAATCCCAGTGTCCTTCACAGACACACTCCTTTTTACTTCTTTTCACGCTTTCTTCCTCGTGACTGCTTCACATTAGAATTTTGGACATCTGTTGGGGGTGACACAAGTACTAGGTCTGCTTTTCATTCCAGCCAATCACCACCCATAGAGATGCTAGGTGGGAGGTACCTAATCTCTTTATCA
This sequence comes from Anabacerthia variegaticeps, assembly GCA_035583185.1. NCBI lineage: Eukaryota > Metazoa > Chordata > Aves > Passeriformes > Furnariidae > Anabacerthia > Anabacerthia variegaticeps. Next base: position 12,848,477 of record JAWWEW010000041.1, read on the forward strand.
TCTATAATATTTCAAGGTGATAATTAATGAAAATTCAGCAACATAAGATTTTAATGATGACAAGTTTATCTATTGCCTGACTAGGAAAGAACTCTGGGAAGGGTAACCTTTTTGTCTCAGTCAGATAATCCCAGCTGACATTAAACACATCTGGTGCTACTTAGGATGCTCCCAGCCATGTAGAAGGCCATTACCAGCATTTCTCTCTCCTTGGAACAGTCTATAAGCCCTCTTCCACGGATCATGCTCTGAATGATTATTAAATACGCTAGGAAGCCTAACTAATGACTGTGAAGCAATTTGAGAGGTTTGAAAGGGAGTTTAATCAATATGTGGTACTATCATTATTTCTCATTCTAACTGTGACACAATTCAGGTTATTCAAATTGTCAGACATGTCAGCTTGAAAACCCCACAGTTTTGGAAGATGGTTCAGGTTAAGGAACCTGTTCTCAGAAGAGTGTTGATTACAAGAAGAATTGAAGCACAAGCAACCGCAGATGTTTTCTGGCAGGAACTAGACTGGAAGTAGAGTTCAGTGCTCTTCAAATGCTGCTGATCAAAAGAGCAAAATGGGCAAAGCGAAACAGTTTCTAAAGTTAATAAAATTCTGACTCAGCACAGTGGAGCAGCTTCAGCTTGCTATTGCTCTTTTCTTTCAGGTAACTGTGAATGTTTTGGAAGTAAACGATGAAGAACCAGTTTGTTCACCCAATTTCTATTCCTTTCAAATCCCAGTCAGCTTAGCTGTTGGGACCAATATTAATGGCTTCAGGATTGAATGTCAAGACCGTGATTCTGATCCCAGGTCCTTCCGTTACTTCATTAATGAAGGTACTGTGTCACAGTGTGCTAGCTGGGAACAGGCAAAAAATTAGTCAATGCTGATGGTTCACTTGGATTTGTAAACAAAAATCTAACACAGTTTATGTGCTATTTCTTGGGGTGAGCTAGTTGTGACCCACAAATCCTGCACATTATTACTTTGCTGCTTATCAAAAGAGATGTCTCTCCACAAGTTGGCTACTGGTGTTAGCACCTAGAACTAGTCCCTTGCAAGACTGGATTGCCTACCACATGAATTATTTAGCAATTAATTGCACACTTGACACAAACTTTGGAAGAATGAGCTGGAATGATATGCAGTGTCAAATTTCCCTTCCAATGACAGCTGAGTAAATTGTGAGAAATGATGGAGAGTTCTTGTTACTCTGCATATCGCATATCTAGATGCTGGTACACAGTTAAAAACAACTGCTCAAACCTTCATGCCCTAGATCTATGCTGTATCATTAAATCCCCCTTTTAAGAACCCTTATTTGAACCTACATTTACATCCACTCTGAGAACTCCAATAGTATGGGATGACACTTGGCTTCACAAAAAAAGGGAACACACTCTCTTGGGCAAATTCCTTTTTTTGTTGCTAAGGTGACTGCTGTGACAGGGAGAGCAGATTTTCCAGGTGCCAGTAAGAAAATGTGACCATCAAAAGTGGGAATGTCTGTGTATTGCAGCCCCTTGATGCCAGAGAGAGTGCTCTGCAGGAGTGGTATTGACACATGAACCCATATAACGTCTGTGTTTGTGTTAGTCAATCAGGTCCTGCCCAGAGGTCCAGTTCTGGCAGTACAGAAGTGAGCTGTGCCATGCACTTGGCCTCTTCACCACAGATAGCCCATGGCTTGTTTTGTACTGTACAGTAGACATCACCTTCAAGGTCACGCCAACTCTGGAGCTCTGTGGGGTAACAAGAACAAAACCAAAGCACATTTGGTGCCTTTTCATGGCTCTGATCTCCTGTATGTGTGGTCTATTCAGAGTCTAGCAGGTGGGGCTGTTCTACCTGCAGCCTGGCCCGTGAGCAGCTCTCCAGCTACATGGACAGAAAGCAAGGGGTGGGGATCCAGCATCTCTGAACTTTCCTCCGTGCCCCACTGTGCAAAGCCCCGGAGGCAATTAATGGTTAATGTCCCTGAGTCATTAGCTCTCTTCTGGGGCACCTCTTCAAAGACCACATGGCAGAGAAGCCATGGAAGAGGGGCTGGAGTGACACTCCAGGGGCAGCTCAGTAGCAGAATGAGCCCTGACAGGGTGTAGCTGGGTGTTGTTGGATGCTCCTCAGGCTGTAAGGACAAGTCATTCCAAAGACCTCTCTATGGCTCTGGAGTGTTTCCACAGCTTGCTCTCAACTGTGTCCCCACAGAGGGTCTTCTTCTATATTGCAATGCTTTTATGACTGTATTGTTTTAAATTATTTCATATGGTATCAGAAAGATTAAGGAGCCATTCTTGTAATTGACATTTCACCACATCTCACTGCTTTTTCCACGTTTATTTTACTGTGGGATTAAAGTAAATTTTTTGGCATGTTGGTGTTACTTTTTTGCAGGCAATGAGAACAATCATTTCACCTTTTCACCACGTGCTGGCTCCAATGTGTCTCGGCTGATTCTTGCATCACAGTTTGACTATGAGAGCGGGCTTGATACAAGCTGGATTTACAGTCTGCGCGTCTACATAACAGATGACAATTTACTATCTGTCAGGGACAAAACTACACACTTAATTAAAACTGGAGTGGTAACTTTAAGCATCAGAGTTATCCCAAACCCAACTACTGCCATTACCACCACGGTGAGTTCACTGAAATTTGTGTCAAGTTTTGCATTTGCTTTAGGAACTAGTCTCCACAGGAGTGAAGGAAAGGGGGTATGTGTATGCAAAAGGAAAGCAAAAACCTAGAGTGGGTCCAGTCCTGCGGAGTGCTGAGCCCTGTGCCCTTGTGATGAAGCCAAAGGTGCTTGCTGTGCTCAGTGCCATGAAGCATTAGTCCCATGCACAGAGTTGTAACATGCGGTTTGTATTTCAGTTTCTAAAACAAAAAGGGCAAGTGGCCAAAGGACTGGGCATGCTGCCATTACCATGCAACTGGAAAGTTAAAGATTTTGGCAGCTTTATTAATAAGGAAAGAGCAGGGATTAACCTTTGCCTGGAACCTTAAAATTACCTCATGCATTTTGCACTACTTCTTTTTTTATTCATAGCTATTCACTCCCCCGGCTGCCTTGCACTTCTGTGTGCTTCTTTAGCAGTGGAACATATTAATCTGTGTCTACCAAAGTTGAAACAGACAACAGCAACAAGAAAAAAAATTGTCATCACTTGGAAGGGTCTTTTCTCATCCCTGAGGTCATCATCGTGTAAAGTTTGAACCAGCCTGTCAGGAACTGAAGCAGTTGTGCACAGCCTCGGTGTGTCACTGAGGTTTCAGCAGGTTTCACACCACAAATTCAGAGGAGTGGGATGAATCTTTCCTGAGCTCCCTGCCTACATGGTGGTCCATAGCTGAGTTGGGAAAGCCTGCACAGCTCTTGGCAGCCCAGGTGGGATCTGACCAGGCACAGCCTGTGGAGCTGTGGGACTTTCCCCCAGCAATACAGTCCACTCCTCTTCACAGCCATCCCAGGCAAGCTCTGGTTTACCAGTTTAATTTTGGAGCTGGTTTCTATCAGGATGTTGCAGGGTGTGAGGAGACCTTGCTTTTGTCTTGCCTGCAGAAGCAGCACAGCTTGATGGTATGGACCACTCTCTCCCCATCCTTGTGCTGGTCATCTCCTTCATCCCTTGCTGCACCATCTTCAATCATCCAGAGCCCATCCATTCCCTGCCTGCCTGCAGATGGCATTACTCTTTCCCCTCTTGCATGCAGATATGAAAATATGAGTATGCAAGGTGAAAGAACTCTTCACTGTAAAATGATCTGGATCTCCTAGAGGCTATTGAGCCAGAACCAAAGTATCCCGCAAGCAGCACATGCAAGTCTGGATACTTTGCTATGAAAATGCTTAGATCCAAATTTGCAGACTGATTAATAACCCTGTTATTATCTAATGCTCTGTTGGGAAGGAATAAATGGTTTTCTCACAGCCTTCTACTCCCCTTACTTGATGTGGGAATGAAAAGCTAAGCTGAATAAACTTATTCTGTATTCCTTTCCCGTGCTTTACCACAAATACAAACAGTCTCAACCACATACCACAGCATTAAATCTGCCTCCCCAGAGATATCAGCTTTCCACTTTCAGTCTATTTTCCAGAAGAGCACTTCCATTACGGCAAGTTCTCCCACCACTACTCATGTGTTCAGTGCAGCAACTTGATGAATCTGATACTGGAATGCTGGTAGTGTAGAAAACAAGCCCTGTCACAAAAAGTCACTTGTGACTTCAGTCCAAGTGAGGATAGTGTGGTGGTGAGATTATTTGAGATTATCTGAGAGTTTCTCTAAGGACTGGATGTATCTTTTATTGACAAGGCTAAACAGGTTATTTTAAAATTACTGTGGAAAGAGATACCCTACTAAATTTCACACACAATGTGATTACAAATTTCTCACAGAAAATTAAAACTTCAGTAGATGATCAAATCTAATAGTACCACTCTGGGTAATGAACCAGGTAGAGCAAATGAGTCACTTCTGAAATGTGTGAGGATAGTTTCATTATGGGCCCTTAATGAATGAGTTGCTAGCACCAAGTGACATGCCAGCTCAGAGATGTGTCTCCTGACACTCAGGAAGATGTGGGAGATTGCAACTGCTCAGGAAGTGTGGTTTTCCCTTCTGGAACAAGTCACAGGGTAAAAAAAAGGAGTTTCATTTCTTTTTATACAATAACCCAGTTCCTTAGGGTTCAACTTCTCTTACAAAGGAGGCTGAATGATGACTATAGTGAAGATGACCTACTTCCAGTTTTGCCTTAGGTAACAAGAAACCATTATGTCAGTAATGGCAGTATTCCCTGAACTTGCTCACCCTCCAACAGTGTGCTTACAGCCTCTCAGGCAACCTGTGGCTTTTAAGCTCCACCAGGCCATGCTTTCTTTAATATAAGATATTGAAACATGATGTGGAACCTCCTTTTTGCATTGTGAGTGGGCTCCATTTCACCTGCCTTTGCTCCAGGAGTTCAGTGGTCCACCTCAGCCACCTGAGCTGCCTTGGCAGCGAGCAGGTGGGATGAATCACTGCCTCCAGCATACACTATTGCCCTCTGCCCATCATCTGCAGAGCCCTGGGGCAAGCCTGGGCCAGGTGCTTCAGTGCAGAAGTTCAACCAGATGAAAGGTGCTGTTGGTGACAGTAACCTTACAAGTATTCAGCCTTAAGGAACTTTTCCTGTCTTCCTTTAAAAGCCTGACTTCACTGTTGTGACACAAAGGGAGAACCTCTACTCTGCATCAGCGTGGTACGTGCCATTCGTCGTCACCCTCGGCAGTTTGCTGCTCCTCGGACTGCTGGGGTTCCTGGGCATCCTGCTGGTGACCTGGGCCCGCACCCACTGCCCTCCAGCAGGGAAAGCACGCGGCAAACCTCTGTGAGTCCTCCCAAATGTCACGCTGGGGAAGCCCCCAGCAGCACCTGCCAAGGACAGAGTTAGCTCAGGCCTTGCAGCCATAATGAAATCTATACTTTAAATCTTTTATAGTGTTGTGCCCGTCACTGTAGTAAATGCTGTTACTGCCTACAGAGATATTTAGTGATAGGAAATCAAGGAAAAATATCCATGGCATTTTCTCATGAGTTTAGTAACATTGGCATTAGCTGAAGGTAGCAGTGGAATCAGCAGTTATGACCTCTAAAGGCGGCTATGCTCGTGAGGCTCAGTCAGAGCCTGTGCCAGACTGTGCTGTCCACAGCAAACAGAAACACTTTTGGTTTGTGTTTGACCCCCATTCCAAGGAAGTTCCCATCTGGGTAGTTGCTGGATGAAGTTTCCTCCCCATCAGCTACAGATCCCAGAGTCCTTTGAAAATCTTGGTGCTCGTGCCATATTTGTTGTTCTGGCCAAACTTGTGCAGATTTCCTGGGGTTTTACCCAAGCCAGTTGCAAGGCTCTGGCCCATAAAGCTTAACAGTACCTCTAAATGCTTGTGCTTGGCAAAAGCTACGGAAGCACCTGGGCCTGGGCTCTGGTTCACTGTGGGAAGTGCAGAGCTCCCTGCTGGCTGCTGTCTCAGTGAGCTGGAGCCAGGCTGCCTCTAAATTGACATTTTACTTCACAAAACAAAGATAAGCAGTCCTTTAAGTGGACTGGGATTTGAAAAAAATGAATTTCTTTAAGTATTCTCTGGATTTGGACATAAATTTAGAAGTTACGGGAAATGTAAAGAGGTAATATATGACTGTGATTTTAATTCAAATGGTGTGTACAAGGCACTTAGCAACCTGTGATAAAAATGACAAATGAATCTAAGCTATTGTTATTATTTATTAATAGGGAAAATGATTCATTGGGAGCCAGACTCTCCCATTAAAAAGCAATTTATGTATTATCAAAAATATTTACAACCTTTCAAATATTTTAAAATGTATTATCTGAGGAGATCAGATCCAAAAAGCTGACCTTCCTCCAAGGATGAAACAAGATGACAATATCTGAAAATATATTTTTCCAGATTATATAAGTCTGTCGTGCTATCATCAATAAGACTTGATTATTTTAATATCATCTTTTCTTGAAGAGGTGTTGGAGCAGTGCTCAAGGCTGCTTTCCTGTTTGAGAGCAGCATTAAATGATATAGGCCTTCTGTGAAAGCAAAACCAGAAATCAAACAAATCAGGCAAATCTCAGAACTCAAGAAACACATCCTTCTGCCAAATGAGAGAGAACAAAGCATGACATTTTTATGCCAGCAAAAGTATGACATTTGTTAACTACACTCTTCATCTTTTTTTTATTGCAGGATAAACATTCCAGGTATGTACCTCTTTTCTACATTTCAATGCTTCACAGCAAGACCTTGTTTATGATACAGTGTAAGATTTGTAAACTGATTTCTAGACAAATTAATTTGACCCAGTACATGGGTACTGAGATTAGATAAGCCTGGCCAATTAAAAGAGGCCTGACTAAATGATTTCATGGCCCTTTTAGGGTTCAACTCTATTAACTATGAGATAAAAACCAAATTCAGAGTAGCCTGGTATTCTGGCATGGATGCTGAAGACTGATTGTATTTTTCAGATGCAATTCATATGCTATCTGTTAAAAAATAATCCTACCCATCTGTAGCACCTTCAAGAGTCCTCTCCAATCTAATTCCCTGTTCTCTGATCATTTCATTTGATCCTTTGACACCACTACTTCATATACTTGTGTATTTAAAGTATTGGTGCTTTCAAAGGGTTTTTTACAACTTAGCAGGGGCATAAGTTGCACATGAAAATGCAGGCTTTTTTAAGCAGTCTTATTCCTTTTATCCCATTAGTTCTCTGCTAGCAAGCATTGCTCATATGAGCTCAGTAGCACTGTGTTTTAACTCCTTCTCCTCAGTCAGTATCTCCCAGTTTGCAAAAACCACAGCACTAACAAACCCCACAAAATTAGCTGTTCTCTTGGTTGCCCAGCTTGAGACTTTTCAGCATTGGCTGGTTTCCAAAAAAATGAATGCTTAGCGCTTTCTGTAAAATTGGTTCCCAAGTGCTGGGCAGCAAAGGCCAGACAGAACAGGTTTCCATCACTGCTCAAGCTGAGACCCATCTGCAGCACTTCAGAGTATTGCACACCTGGCTGCAAAGCCCATTGGTGGCCAGGCACACAGTCCTAGCAAACTGGCAAGGAGTGAGCAAGAAGAAATCACAGCAACTAGCTGGGTATCATCCATAAATCCGTGCTGTCAAGATGCCCATGGCACTGCTGCTGTATTTGTTTGCATGTGGAATGAGTTAATAATGTGGTACATTCACACACAACCAAACTGCTTTCAATCTGAATTCTACTTGACTGGAACTGCAGCACTTTCCTATTTTGTCTTCAGGTGGATGTTTGAAAGCTTTGGAAGTACAGACACTCATGGAAAACAATAATCTACATTTATAGTTCAGGTATCCCCAAAGGTGAATTTTATATATGTTCATATTATTTAATAAGGGAAATTAATTTAATAAACCACTATTATTCATTCATTACTAAAGGAATAAAACTTTTCAAGGCTAGACTTTTGATTAGTCACTGGCAATTGTGGATTCTCACTCTAAAATACTATGAAGGAGTTTGCTTTTCAAATGCTTTTCAGCACTGGAAAAGAAATCAGGCTCTTTTGGATGTCTCAGAAGTTGAGTAGCAAGAACACCTATTTGTTTGAGGAAATCTTGGCTTTAGTTTCTATAGTCATGCTCAGAAAAGTATGGTTCTTTACAATGTGTGTTTTTCTTTCTGTAGAAAAGAAGAAACCTAAGAAAGAAGTGGTTGTGGTAAGTACTGCCGGCCTCAAACCAAAACCCCGTTCCGCCAGCCCCATCATGCAAACGATCATAGGACTCTTTCTACTAAAGGTGTCTTGTTTTCCAGAGAGAAAATAAAAATGATAGGCAAGGGAAAAAGGATTGCCCTCAAGTGCAAAACAATTCAGTGCCCCAGCTGGCCTCTGTGTTTGAAGGCAACACCAGGTGTGAAGGGTTCTCACCTGCACTGGGGCCCCTTCGCTTCCAAGTGCCAAAATGGTGTACTTGGGAGGCCAGACAGGCTGTGCCCACAGCAATGACAAGGAGACTCACTGCAGCCACAGAGGTGGGAGGACAAGTGCCCCAGCTTCACTGATGGCAGTGGTGTGCTACTGAGACACCACGGTCCTGTGCAGCTGACCCCAACACATCTGAGTGCAACCAATAAGGTACACAAGTGCACCCAAGCTGTAAAGAGCGTGGTCTTCATAAGCTGTTTGCAGCAAAATGCCATAGCTGTTTCCATTGTTGTAGATGTTTTTTTGCTCCTAGATCTTGGAGCTCCTTCCTTTTCATAGACATAACAGCATAAAGGCTGTAATGCTCTTGGGCACATGGTGTGATTCTTGGAGTGGTCCCCTGCAGGGCCAGGTGGTGTACTTTAATGATCCTTCTGGGTCCCTCCCAACTCAGGGTATTCTACGAATCTATGCAAGGCACTTTCATCAGTGAACTCCCTCTCTCCAAGTTCTTCAGAGAGGGGATTCCCAAGCCTCCTTTATGTGGAGGAGACCATCTTGTGGTTACCCAGGTGAAGGCATTTAGGGTGTCAGACCTTATCAATTCTCCTTTGAACATTCCATGGCAAAACCTTACACCACAAATGGCTCTTCTTGCCAGTTTAGATTAAACCCAGCCTAAAGGAATGCAGTATACAGGTCACACAAATCCACCTCCACCCATGCAGATCACTGTTTCCAAGTTACTGCTCCTTCTTCTTATTTAACTAATTCACAGGATTAATTTCATACTTTGTGTCTCTTCACAGACAATGACAAAGCTAAACACTGTCTTTGATGGAGAAGCCAGAGACCCAGGTAATAAAAAGCAATTAACAGAGGATATGAATATTTGTCTGGAAACAAACTGGATTAGCTGATTTAAATATGGTTCGATATTGACTTTTCATGTTTCAGGTTTGCTGTTTCCAAGGAGAATGGGAGTTATATCTCACAGATAGTGAAAATCAAGAGTGCCCCAGTAACATTTCTAATGGTAGAATGTACTTTTGGCCCTTGAATGCACACGTCTGATGGCCAGATTATGCACTACTCCTCTGCTAAACTTGAATGTATGGATGTGGTACAGGAAGGTGGGAGGAGAGGAGGAATTTGCTGCAAGCCTGCTGCTCTGATGCTGTCATGGCTACACGGTTTCACCCTTTCCGTGTCTGGGAAATGCCCAGGACATTAATGCAGCTGCAGAAGTACTGACTTTTTCTCTTAAACCTCTCCCTAGATGCAGGGTGTGTGAGTGAGTTACTCGGTCCTTCACAAACCTCCTCCCTCTCAGCAACAGTGCATTGCTGCTGTTTGTCTGAGTCTTCAGCATCTCTTGTTGGGGAGGAAAGGGAAGACCATTTGCTTTTAGACACATTTGTGGTGGCATCAGCTACCAAGTGTTGTCACCAGGCTACAGCTGTTCTACATCTGAGCATATCTGATTAACCAGCTGGGAAAAGGGAAAGTAAGGCAAAAGCTACAAACCCCAGGGCAATCTGGGAGGTGTGTTCTTATTCCCTTCGTCAGGTGACAGGCACTGTGCTCTGCAGCCAGGTTCATTACAGAAAAAGTGTGGTTTTTAATGAGGGTTGATCTGACTTACCTCATTCCCCTGAAACACAGCCCCTGCCTGAGCCCCTCACTGTGATGCTTGGCCTGGAGTTAGGATGCCCAGCCTGTGCCCAATGAATGAGGATCCCAGCATGGAGATGGAGGGCTGATAAAATGTGACAGTCCAAATAGGTCTTTAACAAATAGATCTGAAAATAGGTCTGAAACTATAGGTCTAGAAATTATCCAGAAGAAGGCAGGCTTGTTTCAAGGCTTGGATTCATCTGGCCATTTTCCACCCAAGTGCCTGTACCTTGTGTTTCCTATTAGCTGGCTTGGAGCTGTTGGATGCCTTGAGCTAATGGGAAACACTAGGCATGGAGACTTCAGTAGATTTTGGGCAAACAAATGGGGCCCTACTGTGCAATCAAACACATCCACAGGGCTGCTCAAGGCCAGTTTGATCCAGGTCCAAGCCCACCTGCTATTTATAAAGAGATCTGGAGGGATGGGCTTCAAAGTCGCTAATTCTTCCCCTGTGTAACTTCATTTGTAATGTATTAAACATGGATAGCCTCTAGATTGCTGCGAGAGCTGCTTTCCAGTTTTCTTGCATGACAGCTGGTGGCTCCCTTTCTCAGCAAACCTGACCACACTGGACTTAGGGATATCTGAGCCTTTCCAAACTGCACTCCAGAGCCATAGCATCTCTGTCAATCCTGACAAACATTAAGCTGTAACACAGCGCTGTGGTGTCAGCAGGGAAATATGTGCTCCCCACTCCCCTCTCTTCTCCACAGCCCATCCCAAACCCTAGAGGATCAAGTGTTGCTGATTTGGAAATGAGATTTAAGAATTCCCAGGACATCATCTGTTGAGTATGATTAAGCAGGATGGTCAAAAGCTTCTTCCTGATCTGGGCTGCTTTAACGAGCCTACCTTGTAAGCAGTCAGAAAAAAATAATATGTAGAGAGATCCAGTTTCATCTTTAATTGCTCAAATTGTGTTAATATGTCAGAAACCATTAATTCTGATACAAACTAACATGTAGCAACACATAACACCATTTCTTTCCAGGCCTTAATGGCCTTTTGTTTGTCTCCTATTACTAATGTTTAATTACAAGAAGTGCTACTATAGCTCCTGACTCTCTGTTTAGCAAGACAGAGATTTAAACTATGAGGCAACCACACTGGAGACATGGCAATTTTTAATCTATGTCTAGGTGGCAAGTGAACTGAAAGAGAAGATATTTGCTTGTAACATACAAGTAGAAATTACCCATAAAATATAAATAGAGACAGACACCTTTCCAATAAGGAAATGGAGCCATGTGTGCTAAACAATCCAAATTTAACAATATTTTATATACATGAGGGAAGAATGTACTTGTACAAACTGAAAACACACACTACTTCACTCTATTAATGACAATGTGCACAGCAAGCCTTGAAGAAAGCAAATGGAGAAGGAACACATGCAGACAAACCTCATGGGAGAGCCCAGATCTCCAAATCTTATGTCAGTCTAGATGAGCTGACATGGTCTGGAAGATGTATGTAGCACATTGTGCTAATAATCAGGTTTTGCTACCTCCGGTAGGCAATTCTGCTTGACAAAATAGACAGAGACATCTGCAATGGCCTTGCTCAGTGTGGCCAAGGACAGAAGTTTTGGGACAGTTAGCCCCTACAACTAACAGCTGTGGATGTGTTTGTTACACTGCCCATCTTAATGCATGGTAATTGTAACTTGCATAGTGGTCTAGAATGATAAGAAGGTGCTTTTTTTTTTTTTTTTTGGAATTGCGATGTTTTGAATACTCCTGTCCCCCAAACTGCAGAGCCAGTTCTTATAGTGGCAGAGCAGCAGCTCCTCTGATCTGCCTCCCTGACTCCCAGGTCTCCATGCCCTCTTACAAAAATGAGACTTTCCCTCTCAGGGCCACCTCCCCAGCTGTGCTGATTTTCCAAGTGCTTCACGTTGCTCATTTCAACCCCATGCTGAGAAGTGTCATGTCTTAATCTGCTAAAACAGAAATTATTTTAATCAATTGTCTTTTTGTTCTTGCAAGTGACTGGCAGAATGTACGAATTCAATACGCGGTCGGGGGCCCGGAGGTGGAAGAAGAGCAATGAGCCCCTTCAGCCAGCGCTGGTTGGTCAGGTAATGCCCAGTGCCACAGAAAATCATGGCCAAGGGGCAGACAGAGCAGAGACAGCAAGCAAAAAAGAGCCTTCAGAGAAGAGGAAAGAGCTGACTGCAGTGACAAAACCAGTTGCCAAGCCCTCAGCAGGGCAGTCAGAAACACCAGGCCATGGTGGGCTGAGATTACAAAAGTAGAATGGAGAGTCTAAGGGCAGGGATTTATCCTCCCTAGCCCCTCATGGCAGGAACTGACCTCCTATCCCCAAATGAACCCTGCATTGCCATTAAGTCACAGTGCATGAGGCTCCAAGGCACCTTCCAAATGACCCCTGATCTGCACAGCTAAAGAATCAGATGTGATTTTCCTCTCTTTATATCTCAGCTGCAAAACATAAAGTGGCCATTGGTGCCTAAACTGAACCCAAAGGCAGGATGAAGCTGGATGTACCTTTGGCAGGTGCATGTAAGAGTGGGAGAGAAGGGGAGGACATGAAAGTGGGAGAAGAGGAAACAAAAGCAGTCACAGACAGAAGCATTCACTGCCCACTGCCTGCTACAGACACTGGCAGTTTCCTCCTGGAAGAGCTCTGCACCCCCAACCAAGGCAGCCACATCCTCTGACTGCCTTTAGGAATGCAGCATACACACAGATGTGCTTTCTCCCCAGTGAATGGGGTCTCTCGTCCCTGCTGAGCAGCAGAATGGGTGAAAAGCACATCAGGGTAGAAACATGTGCTGGTGAAAGCTAAAAATATTTTCTTTTCATTCAGTATTTTATTTCAGCCCTTCCTTGCCCTCCCATCTTGCTGTAGAAAAGGCTGTGGCTTGAAAGCAGTTCTGGAGGGGAGAAAACTCACAGCTTCTATGGTGTCTCAGGCTGTCATGTCAACGCTTTCAGCTTATTTATCTTTTGTAACACTAGCAACACTAGCAGCATTCAATATCTTCACCTTTGGTATTTCCTCTGGCATATGTAATGCTTTACAGAATCAAGACAAACACACTCAAAAGAATAATGACAGTAAACACATGGGGTGAAATAATCTTTTCCAAGTGCGGGCATGTATAATGTAAGTGCTGTCTAAGAACCTGATATAAAATAAGCAAACCCTACAAGATTTCAGAAAATTATTTTAATCTGAAGAAAAATAATTATATATGATGACTTAATGCTCCATGTCTTGGCTTCTTTTCTTTCCTGATTCCAAAGTGGTTTTTTGGCAACAAGGGGCTGATATCAGGTGACAAAAAAAAATCCCGTTTTAAGTTGAGCAGGGGCAGTCAATGTAGATTTTATTCAGTCTGTCAGATAGACTGGCTTTTTTCATACAACAAAGGACCTGAATGGAAAGGTCCATGGTAATTTCACCAAGGTTCCTACGCTTCACAAAACCACCCATCATGGTGCTGTGACTCTTTGCTGTGCTCCAAAGGAGCGGTTTGGCTCTGCAACAACTTCCTTTACAAACACCAACCATCTTCAGTCAAGTGCTGGTTCATTACACAATCAGAAACCCAGTGTGTAATGAACATCACAATGGTAGAGATAGGAAGGAGTGATTTATACTCTCTGAGAATGTTATCAGTTTATTGTGTCCTTGGCTGTTGTCATAGTGTTGTTTGACCCTCCAGCACCAACAGTGCCAGCCACACATTCATTGCTCCAACCCACTATTGTTTGCATTTATTTGCTGTAAATATGATACATTTGATTTCTATGCAGGTGGCTTTCCAGTGACACAGAGAAACTGCAGTAACTGGTAGTACTGCTGGGAGTCTGGTCTTCCTAGCACTCTGTCACCAGCTACCCGTAGGCATACACGGCACCTCCAAATAGTAAATTGTGTTACCTGAAGAAGTTAACTGCATTATTTTCATGGCAGGAAGACACACAAACTTTTGTATTTACTTTCCTGGGTATTTCTCTAGGGCAGCTGCTCTGCTTGCTCAATTACTCTCCTTCTACTTTAGTGATTAAGAGAGAAATACCTTTTTAAGGGGAGGTAGAGATAGGCAGTAGCTTCAGCCAGGAAGCCTGCTAAGCAGCAGATGAATACTTGTTTTTCTTTACTACTACAGAAACTTATTTCCTTCCTTCTCAGGAAAAAAAATCCCAACAGCAGCATGACATGGTATCACAGCATGCTCTGAACACCCATGTATGCAAACACATTGTCATGACCAACACTGCTGGTGCTGTAGTCTCCCACAGCTGGCCAACATCTGGGTGAAAACCTACTACTCTCATAGTGATGCTCACCTACTCTAACGTCAGAACAACTGAGAGTTCTACAAAGAACTACTATGGACCTAAGAGATGCCAGATTTAAGAGCTAACACTGCCCAGAATTCCTGCACCTGGTTGAGGTGTCTTTAGCTCGTATACTCAGAGTCTGAGGGAGCAGGTTTAGGCAAAATAAAGCATGCTGTGAGTCTCATGCAACTTGCTGCACAGGGAAACCAGTGTACTGACCAGAAAGTGCAGCTGCACCATTCCTTGCACTGTTGCTTCCATGTGTGCAATGCTGGTCTCCAGCTCCAACTAATTTTTCATCCTGGTCTTCACTACAAGAGCTTATTTTGGACAGGATTATTTTCCTTGCTCGTGATCCACAAAAGCAAGGAATAGCTAGGCTTTACACAAATAATAGCTTTATGCAAAAGTGGCACCATTTTCCAATCAGCTGCCCCCACTGCTGTTGATGCTCCTCCCTGTGAAGGAACCAAGAATGAATTTAGGTCTCATTGAGCCAAAGCATAGCCATTCATTTCTCTGGCCTGTCTTCGGTAAGGCAAAATCAAAGACGACAGAACTGACTGACCTAGAAGTACACTTGTGAGTTATTGTATCAAACAAGATGTGAAAAGATACTTTGATATATGCAAAAGCAACATATGTTTTTTCATAAAATAGAAATTACAATTTTCTGTGCAGTGTAGCTTTAAATGTTAGAAACCTCTCCTAATTGTCAAACCAGGTTTTGTGCTATTATTCATTCAGAAGTGTCATTGAGAGCACAGATTCAGTGTCCAAAACTGCCACTAGATAGACTGAGAGCAAAGATTGAGTGCAGCTCTACACAACAAAAGTATTTGATAATTGGAACAATTAGCTAAGACCGTGAGGCCTTTCCATCATTTGAAGCCTTCAGAATTCAAGAGTGGCTGCTGTGTGCTGTAGAGGGTCAGACTAGATGATGGGAATGGCCTCTTTAGTCTTCACCAACTGTTAGTCTCTGTGCACACAGATACAAGGTGTGAACTTTGGTGCCATTTATTTTAGAGTGATGACACTGATAAGCTTAGACTAGAGTAGGAAGAAAGGCACCAGGTGGTTCAAGCAGAGTGGCTGGGGGCAGCAGTTCCCTCCCTACAGCTGCCTATTACACGTTATGCATTAATTTTACCCAAAGTCCACAAAAATCAGTGTGAGTTCTGCCACAGCTTTTGATTGCTGTGTCTCCACCTATCACACATCTCTGAAGTGCTTCAAGACCTGTGGATTAGCATTGCTCTGAAAGTATCAAGAGTGATTCGGAAAAAGTGCAGGTCATTTTTCCTGACTGGGTTAATTCCCCCAGCAGCTTACGTGTGACCATGTTACTGAGGTTTTTGTGCTATTCTCCAGAGTGAGTGTACTTCTAATGCATAAATGCTCTGCTTTCTTGCTGGTGTTATAAATAGCACTTGCAATAAACATCAGAAGTCTCGGCTTCTGGCAATGTAAGTTCACTTTTATCAGGGAATGTAAAAGTGCTGATACTGTATTTGTTCGTGGTCTCAAAGAGACCTACATGTCAGAACAACCTCAGCTGCAGAGATGGAGAATGTCTCTCCAGGAGGCTGCCACTTCATGACTGCTCACTAGGAGCAGGAGCTGGTGCTTGGATCCCCTCGGAGAAGGAGTGTTAGACAAGGGGAACAACTCTTCTCCTCCTGAGCAAAGAATCTGGCTGCTAGGTTATTTTATGAGACCCGGATTGCAACACCATAATGGAACTAACATTTTAACAGCAAGTAGCCTTGACTACATATTGCACATAGCCTGGCTGATTAGTTGTCTGACACCCCCAGCCACAACAGGCCCTTCACAAGGCTCCAGCTGAAAAGCTGAACACAGGCACTGCACCCACTGGGCTCCATCCACACATGCCTTGCCTGAGCCAGTCCCTGCAAGTTCCCCATGTTGTCACTGGGGAGAAGGAGGCACTTTGGGAGTGACATATTAAAAACAAGATGTCTAGAATAGATCAGACGAACTGTGCCCTAAAAGCAGATCTTTCTGGATGGCTAGATCAGATATCCATGCCTACGCAGTACACACAGAGGTAAATCAGCTGAGTCTCAGCCCAGGTTGTTCAGGTGAGGGCAGGTCTGTGCCGCAGCACCAGTGCCCAGGGAAGCTGAAAAGCAGGAGAAAGCTGAACACAGAGGTCAGCCAGATTCTGCTGCTGCCTGCTCAGATCCCACAAGGAGATGGGGCACCACCCATGCTTAATTAGTGCTCCAAGATCTGCAGGATGCTTTCTGTGACCTGACTTGGGGTAATTCTGCATCTGGAAGCATGTTCTGAGACGAGCTTCAAAGCAGCCCAGGTGAAAATCATGGGCCTAGCCAGGAGATCGAAGAAGTCAAATACAAGCTGCAGCAAGTTTCTGCAGTGAGCTCTGTGTTATTGAAAGACACACTTAAAAACAGAATAAATAGATCTTACTCTGAATGGCATTCAAGGATGATACTGCTCTGCAGTTCTCTGGTACCAAACTCCAGCTGCTACAGGCCAATAGACACCCTGAGATTTGATTTTGAGATGAGGTCTGTGCTTAACTTCCAAGGCTTGAAAATAGCAGATGGTGAACGACACAGGCAAGGCATGGCTTGGTCTGGCCATGCAGTTGTGCTTCATTTTCAGTTCCTTCCAGTGGATACCAGCTGGGGCTGTGCAGACAGGAGCAGCAGTGCTGTGTTTGCACGGGGCACTCCTGGATTAGCCCCACCTTACACAGCACAGCCTGCCCTGCCCAAGTGTCTGCACCAGGCTCAGCCCGTGGTGCCCTGCCTGCCGGCCAGCCAGGACAGCTGGCTGTTTCCAGAGGCACTTTCCATATCCCCATGCACATGAAACTCATGCAGGGAGGGTTTGCAGGCTGATTCCTGCCCATGTAGGCAGCAGGGCCCACACAGCAGCTTGTGGATCCACACATTCAGCACAGCTCTGGGCATGGCTCCCCACGAGGTCCAGGTGGGCTGCCAGTAGAAAAACAAGGCGAGGGTCCGGTGGAGAGCAACAAAGGTGGTTGAGGTGTTTAACTGGAGCATCACTCTTAAGAAGAGAGACTGGGAGGGCTAGATCTGTTTAGCCTAGAGAAGACTGAGAGGGGATCTCATCGATACATGTAAATATCTCAAAGGCAGGTGTCAAGAGGATGGTGCCAGACTCTTTTCAATGGTGTTCATTGACAGGACAAGGAGCAACAGCCATAAACTAAAACACAAGAAGTTCTACTTCAACATGAAGAGCATCTTCACACGAAGGGTGAGAGAGAACTGGAACAGGATACCCACAACAGGGAGGTCATGGATTGTCACTCCCTGGAGACATTCCAAACCCACCTGGTTATGTTCCTGTGGGTGACCCTTCCTAGGCAAGGAGTTGGACTGGAGAGAGAGTGTTAGAGAATGCTGTGATTCTCTAACAGGGGCACACCTGGCCCCACTCACCCCGGCTGGAACAGAAGTCCCAGCACCCCCTTTGCTGGCCTGGTCCCAGCAATCTCCAGCCATCTCTCCTCTGCTGCAGTTACTGAAAGCAGAGGCAGAGAAAGGCTCTGTGCCATCCAGTCAGTGACCATTCAGCCGAAACTCTCACGGGGCCCTCCGGCGCAGAGGGATGCAGGGGATGCCCCGCGACTTGAGGAGCGGCGTGCCCGCAGGTCCCCGGCCGAGCCCCAGTCCTACTGCCGGCCCAGGCCCGGCTCCCCCAGCCCATCCCGGGGCTCCCCCAGCCCATCCCGGGGCAGGCATAGCTTCGCGGGGCAACACCGACCCCCAGCGCCCGGCCGGGGAGAGGCGGCGCCGGGCAGAGGATGCTCCTCTCGGGTACCCAGGGTCGGGGGTGCAGGGGCGCGGGAGG
Organism: Anabacerthia variegaticeps; assembly: GCA_035583185.1. NCBI lineage: Eukaryota > Metazoa > Chordata > Aves > Passeriformes > Furnariidae > Anabacerthia > Anabacerthia variegaticeps. Next base: position 12,866,817 of record JAWWEW010000041.1, read on the forward strand.
GAGGGCCAAGGCAGTAAATTTGAGAAAAGCGAGGAAAAAGAGCCGGGCCGTAAGGCACCAAGCAGTGCAGGCGTATCCGGGAAGGGATGATCCCCTTATAGGATTAATCTGCTGCAGAGCACACTGGGTCACTTCAGGAACGATCAAATGACCTATTTTTCTGTTCGCTTTGAGCTGTGAGCTTCGTCACACTGAAATGAAGCCGTTCCTTGCTGTTTATCTGAGCCACAGGATGGATGCTCCTGTACTTCATCAACTACTCTTTTATATCCATGCAGACTGTGTGCAACTATCAGGCAGGGAAAGATCCTCCAGCAGTTCTCTGCGCGGCCATGGATGCCAAAGCAATAAGGAACCATATTCAATCCATTTTCACACTGCATTTCTAAATGCTCCTCCCTGCAGTATCCAGCCTGATCACATCTTCCCTCTTCATGCAAGAAGTATAACCACACTGACACCTACAGAGGAGGCTGAGCTTTCCCTGTTAACTATCAGCACCAGGGCTAGCTGTCTAACGTACTCACCCTGAAACGTCCTTACAGATGTGAAAGCATGCACCCTATGGCAGAAGCACCTATGAGATCAGAAATCCCGAAAATTCCAGGGGGAAAAAACAGTTTAGAAAAGTGACAGCGTTCACAGAGATCAAAATTGACACCAGTTTCTGCCAGTGACCTTCCATCAGAAGGTATTTGCTGTTCCCTATACCAACATACAGCAGCATTTGTGTGCTATAAAAGATTAAAAGGTGAGGACTAAAATCCAGATATGCAACCTCACCTATACAGCTACCACGCAGCTCTGAAAGTGTCTGAAGAAGTTAAGCACATTGGTCTGTCAAATCACCACCCCAAAAGTCTGAGCCCGTCTTCTGAGCTTGCTCAGAGACCAGAGTCCCACCAGTGATAAATAAACTTCAGTGAGGAATTTCCCCAATTACTTTGCCTATGCCAGGTTGTGCTTTGGCATCCTACCAACTGCACTGGCTTTGGAGGAGATGAGAGGGAAGGGGGAAGTGAGTAGAGCACTGGTGTATCTCTCCCTGTCTGCAGAGGGTGACAAGTCTCCATGGGACAGCTGAGAGCTGACCAGCTTTAGTGCACCCTCTCAGACCAGTGGAGCTGCAGCTGACACCCTATGCCCTTTTGTCCCCTCTCCCCATCAGTGTTGCTCTTGCAGTGAGGGAGCCAGCTCAGATGATCAACAGAAAACTAAAGTAACAGACATTTCAGGACAATATTTCAGTGTTGTTCTGACAGGTAAGTCAGGACAAAGACAGATGCTCCCAGGGGTTTCCACAAGCACAGCCAGTGTTGAATCAATACCATGTTCTTACATGCTCCTGAAGAGATCCTGTCCCATCACTGAACCAGAAGCTTTTTCCCAGATTTAAAAGAGCATGAACTTACCCACTTAACAAAATAAAGCAGCAGCCAGCCCCAGGGTGCCTCCAGCCAGACCCTGGCTGTAATCACTCTGCTGACTCTTCTTGCATGAAAGATTGACTGTCCTTTCAGCTTATTTAGCTGTAGGTCATGACACGTGGTTGCAACTGGATGGTAGCCCAAGGGATTAATCCTGAAGGGACTGATCCTTCACAGTCCTGCCCATTTTGGGGCACTAGTACAGGTGTGTGGCTGGTAAAATTGTCACTTCAGCCTGAAAGCCTATTGCACTCGTTGTAAATCCATACAAGTAACATCCAGCTTGTGAAAGAATAGGTTTGTGGTCTCTTGAAGAAGAAAGGAGAGATTTTCCAAGTTTCTGGCAGTTTTGGTGTTTCCATCAAGTAAAGGTTGAAAGCTCTGAAGTACCCACATTGACCACATGTTAAACCAGACAATCAGTAAAGTTCAAAATTAAATTACTTCCTTGATTAAGAGCTTTCAGTGCCTCTGGACAAGATGGCAATACAGGCCCTTTGGCTTTTTTGCTTTAGTAAAGCATTTCTCAAATTCATTTCTTGGTCCAGTTTCATGCTAAAGATGCTCTTCATGAAGCTGAGTGTAAAAAGCCTCCTGTGCCTGCCAGTCCTTTCTCATTACTTTTGATGCACAGTCTCTGTGGAAACTAAAGCTAAAAATAATCACCCTCATCTCCTCTACTGGCACACACTATTTTATTCTTTAACTGTAACTGCCTGATTTACCTGCCTTTGTGATCTTCTGGGAAGAGACCTTACCAGTACTATGCCTATTTCTGCTTGAGAGCTCTCCAGAGGCACTGCCGGTGTTGTGCCCGGGGTCATTGCTTGTACACTGCCATAAAGATGCCTCGTATGCTACAGTCACTACTGGGAACCTCCAATAACCCCAAGTACAGCTCTGAGTGCTGCAGCTTGGAGGATTGTTTCTCCTTTGGACTCATTATTAGAATATTGTGTCCTTTTCTCTCATCTTCTGACCAGAGACCTTTTGTTGGCTGGCCAGCTCAAAGTGAAATGTCCAGTTGAATTGCAGGCTGTTTCTATGGCGTAAATGAGATGTTTTCCAGGAGCACCAGAAACACACCATGTCAGTAAGCAGTCCAAAGCCAACACTGGCCCCTTATAGAATAGGAAGGCTCCTGAGATACAATATGCCAAAAAGCCCTCATGTAAAGTAGTTCAAATTCAGTCTGAAGGCATCACACCCTCTTGCTGTGTGCAGATGAGGCTGCTGCATGGCACTATAAAAAGAACTTTTTTTTCATTAGATAGCTAGAATTTGTCCTTTATAGTTTACCCAGTCTTTTATGGTTTTTTTGCTGGACAACAAGCTCTATGTCAAAGACCTTGACAAGCCACTAATGCCATCCAAATTTTGCCAACTGAAAATCTGAGCAATATAAGAAACTCAGCAACCCCCCCCCCCCCCCATAGTCTTCCAGGCTATAGACATCCCTCTGTGGAAGAAAGGGTGTGTCATTTCATCTTATAGTACCAGGCACGATATAGAATAAATGTTCTCTAGCTACTGCAGAGTGATTACAAAATGAAACTCAAGGATACAATTCCTATATTACTGTGACTGTTGAGGGAGCAGCTAAAACATTTTGTGCTGATAGAGCCAGAGTAAAAGCAGACAATAACTGCTTTGATCTGGAAACTCTTTTAAAAGAAAATACTACAAAACTTGATAAGAAATACAGTCTAGTGGCTCATAAAGGTAATAGTGAAATACAGCACTTTTAATTCAGAAAAAGGGAAAAAAAGCCACAAAAGCATAAAGCATCAGAATCCAGCAGCAGGATTAGCATGCAGAGTGCAGCCATTCACCCTAGAGCAAAGGAGAGCTCCAAGGGAACCCGATCATATTAAATGCGAAGCTAAAATTAGATGCTTGCAAAAGCAGATCAAGATGCAAAAATTAAAAATAGGTGCTGTATCTGCAGAAAGTGGTGGGGAATTACATCTGAAGTCATGAGAGGAAGACAATTTAGACAGTATGTACGAATGAGAAAATAAAAAGGAGCTGGAAACAGCACCACATATAACAACAGATTACCATCCCAAGGCAGGGGGGTGCAGCACATAAAAGTACTGCTGCATTACACAACAAGAAATGACCCAGGGGATTTGGGACTGGCATTTGCTGATCTTAAGCCACAGAAGGCAAGCACAACTGTGGACTTGAGTGTGGACTGCTTCAAACTTGGAATTAAATTGAAACAGGTAAATTGATTAAAGTTTGTGCTTACTCAGAACAAAGTATCCATATACAGCCTCCTCAATGACTGCATTAAGTCAAAATGCTGCACAAGACAGGTAAGAAGAAATGCAGCTGGCAGCAATAACATGAAGTCCCAAGCCAAGAAAAGACAGAGCATGTTTTATAAATAAATGAGAAGTTGCTCAATTGTTGACAGGATGTAATAGCAAGTACAAACCGCCCGTTGCTGATGGGACACAGGTACCTGCAAGCAGCAGGTACAATCTCCTGGCAGCAACAGCAATCAATCAGATTCCTCAAGCCTGATGGATTATGAGAACCAGCTGTCCAAATACACCCCCACTATTTGCAAGAAATGCTGATGTAGCAGAAGGAGGGGGTACCTGCTTGGATAGCTGGAAGAATACTCTTAAATCTTATGGAGTGTTGTGGGTCTGGTCCAGGAGGCCAAAAAACCAAACCAAACCAGAAAACCCCAACAAAACTAGGAAGAGTTCTTTTGTTGGCCAAGCAGAATTCTCAGTGAAACCTTAACTGAAAGCATGATTAGCAGAGAATATGATCTGGCAGAGGCAGATTACCTCAAGGAAAGAATGAAAGAAAAATGTGGTCAGGGTTGGCAGAGATTTCTCTAGCCCCTAGAGTGCTTATCCTGAAACAGAGGGCAAAACCCTTGACTCTGCCCATGTGGGCACAAATTGTAAGGATGGCATGACAGCTCTATAGCACTGCCTTCCTGATTCAAGATGAGGAATGATATATCAAGGGAAGAAGAGTGTTACCAACTGCAGGCAATTTTTCAGAAATTGCAACTGAAAACTATAAAGAAAACGTGAAAAAACACGAGTCTGAAGTGTTAATTTCTTTTTCCCTGCTCTAAATACCTAGTGTCAGTAGGAGGGCAGTGTCTATGAAGGCACACCTGGATTCACTTGACATGCCAGAAGAAAAGAATTCCACATTTGAGTCAAGCTCTAAAATGCAACTCAATAGGTTTTGCTAGCATATGTGGACTTGATCTTAAACTTGAAGGAAAGCACCTCTTATTTAAGACATGAAGATGCACTCCTGTAGAATTCTTTTGACTAATGTAATTATTCAGGTTAACGTTTAAAGGTGACCTCTGATTTTGTGACAACTTTACTTTAGGCTATACAGCAAATATGTTAGGAATGAACACTTAGTAAATACTGCCATGAGAATAAAAGTAGACAATGCAGGATGATTCTTGGCATTGTCACAGAGCCCTGACCCTCAGAGCACTGGTCACAGCACCCTGAACCACAAAGTACTTGCTTCCTTGAACACCTGTTAATGCTGATGGATTCCATTCTTCACCAAGGAGCTCTGTATTGCTATCCCATACTGACCCATCTGCTTTATTTTCCTTCACCACCCACCATACAGGCCTTTCTTCCCAACATGGGTTTCTGACCAAAATCCCTCTCTCTAGCATCACACCAGGTATCATACTTACTTCACTTGCTAGAGCTGCATAACTATAGCCTGCTACCAGAACAGTTGCTGCAGTACAAGAGGATTTTTATGAATTTGCTCTACTGATGTCTGCAAGAAAGATTACTGCCAGCTGAGGATTACTTACCTGTAGAGAGCTGGCAGATTTCCAGGCCCTTTGTTCCCTCAGTACAGAGGGATCAAGCACACTGCATCTCCTGATAGCAATGGTGACTCTTGTGCAGTCAAGATAAAGCTGGTAAATCAGACAATCTTTTTTGCCCCTCCACTCTCATGAGTAAATAAGACAGAGTGTTTCAGTGCTGCCAGCATGAACATGATGTCAATTCAAAGGCAAAGGCTGCTCAGCCCTTTGTGTGAGTTCAGGGTAAGTGAGAGCAGCTGCTTGTTCCTGCTGCATGATGCTTTCCATTTCACCTCAGCTGCAGGACTCTCGCAGCCATCAAAGCCAGCAGCACTCGGCACCAATCCCTCCCCCTTACAATGGGAAACAAGTCCTAGTCTAGTGAGCCAGAAGTGGCCACGGGGTTAACTCTTCCTTGCTATGGACTACACATCACACTTATCTTGGCCTATTAACACCTCTGCATTTGGTCGTGTAGGACAGATGCGTGCAGCCTGAATTTCTGCAAAACACAATCATGTATTTCTGGACCTCTGTTTTACCAGCTGTAGTCCTGCCTGCCATATTCTGTCTCCTCATCTTTTGAAGGAAAGCACTCTGGAAACAGGATACATTTAGTTCTTTTACAAGAAGTGTAGGGGAAGTTTCGGCCCTAAGGGAAAGATGTCTTTCTGAGTGCACATGACATCTGTGGCAGCTGTCCTTTTAGAGAAGCCATAGGTAATAAAAGAATTCACTTCAAGGAGGAATAAGGATTCAAAGTTTAAAGTTAGTATTTGAAACAATAAAGTGATGGAAGTGGTCAGAAAGGGCATCTCAAAACCCATTGTTGGCAGGGATACTTGAGAGGCAGAACATGTAGCAACAGAACACTTCAAAATAACACCTTGTATTTCTAATCCCTTGTCTAACTCAGTACTTTAAATATCAATAAAAGCCTTGCATTCTCTTACTAACACCAAAGATGGTAATTGCTTTCTGTGCAGCCTTTCCACAAGAGTCACACTACAGTCATAGTTCAGTGCAATTCTGCTGGGTGGGCCTGGTGGTAGAGACGAGAGAAAAACATCACATTCAACTTCTATCATCCCTACTTCTAGTGAAGCTTTAAGACCCAGTTCAGACCACTGAAGTGACAGAAGTCTACCTAGCTATATAATTCACTTTCTAATAGTAAAAGAAGGGTGAAGAACATGGATAGTTACAAATAACAAAAGCCCCCACTTTGGGCTGACAGAAAGAAATGTTGGGCAGCACAACAGCCACATCTGCAGGAGTGACAGATAATCCTCTCTCCAAAAAACCCAAGGCACCAGCATAAAACCCCCTTCTGTAGCACAGGTACCTCATTCAGCTAGCAAGACAGGTCCCAGAAGCTACAAAGTCAATATATTTACAACACTTACAGCAGTAAGGACCCAAGGCACATTTTTTCAGCAGTCATAGCACCTTTATTCTATTCTTTGAACTATAATTTTACTATCAGAAAGGCAGTAGCTCTGGCACACTGAACAATTAGGATTTGTGCTTTATACACACTATTATGTCTATTTTCATCACAGATAGTTTAAACAAATCAAAACAGCTTGTGAACTGCTTGTTTATTAGATGAGTCAAAATATTTGTTCTGGGCAATCCACAGGGAATCAGATATCTTAAGCAAGAAGTCCACATGAGACCCAAATATCAATCCCAATGAATGATCCGGACAACATCAATGAAGAGATTAGTCACATTCAGACATCTCCAGTTATGTTCTTCTACTCACAAGCATTGTCCATGCACCTCAAAAGGAAGACACAGAAACCAGGCACTACCAGTTAGAATATATCAACTTGGATTTCTACAGTATTTATAAGAGTTTTGGGCCATGTTCTATTTCTTCTCCCCACCTCTGCCTCAAGTGTTTAAGTCATCTATTGCACACATACACCAAACTCTCAGCTTATAGTTTCATTATAAACTCATTCAAAAAAATCTTATTCAGAGATTGTCCCAAGCCATTAAATAGTAGTGACATATTACACACAGAAGTAATGTCCTTCCTGACAGGCCTGCCAGCAGATTTGACACAGTGATCTGAATGGGGTATGTGGAAACCTATATGTCATGGCCACAATTTTGACAGAGCTATGAGTTCTACTCAGGTGACTTTTGCAAGGTATCAGGAATGGCATTTTCACATGCTGTGATCGCACTTACTTTTCATTTTTCAGAAAAGTCTTGTTAGAACTCAAGATGGTGCGGTAATAACCCAGATACACTTGCTTCTCACCCATCCCTCCTATAAGGCCATATTGAGAGCCAGAAAGTGTCAGCATCCAGATAAGCTTGTCATTTTGCTCTTCAAAAACTGTAATAAAGAGCTGCACAACTTCAAAAGGCATAATATATTCCAAGATAATTAAATGCTTCGATTGGAGTCTGCAAGACCTTATGTCAAGCCATAGTGCAAAATCAAAAGTCTGTATGAAGTATTATCAGTTATTATTGAAATAAATCCTACTGAATCCATGCTCTTGCCAGTGAGGTGCAAAAGTGGAAGCACTTTAAAATACCAACTTGTTTTTACGCTCCTCTTTCAGCTGGACTTTCAGAAATTCTGTTCCATTGGTTGTGCAACTTGGTGTCCTTGTATACAAGCCAAACATTTCCTCCCCATAAAGCCACATTAAGCAAGCCGAACACCTGTAGGGCAGAGGGAAAAAAATTAAAAATATTGAGTTTGTTGTATTTGGCTGTTTTAGCTTTAAAAAAAAAAAAAGAAAAATGACAAAATATGCCTTGCAAACCAGAAACAGCCACCATCTTTGACACCCTTTTGACTTGGACAAGACATTTCCACGGTCTTTGGAGTATTACAAGCTACTTTAAGAGACTTTGGAGATCAGATAGTCAACTTACTCTATCCTTTACAAAGACCTAGACAGATTCTTTTCAGTCCCTCTGCACCTGCACATATGCACTGCCAGAGCACGTGATAAATTATTACTGGGAAAACAAGTAACAGCCAGAGTTTTGAAGAACAGGATTCACTAGGAAGATCATACAGTAAGCTTAATTCACATTAATTCTGCAGCATTCCTTTCTCTGAACTGGAGCTTTATATAATTGTACTAAAAGGAACCTTAATCTGGTGTGTACAAATTCTCACAGTTGATTTAAAAGCTAGGTTTGGGACCAAAAGACAGAGCAGGAATCATAGTGTTTCCTCCTTACTTGTATTAGTCAACAAACCACTTGGGTGGCTCAGTAACATATTTTAAGGTGCTCTTGCCTACAGGCATAAATAATGGAACTCAAACGTGCCTGGAAATGCTGCATCTAACAGCCCTAGGAGTACAGTGTGCAAGTTGTTTCTCAACTTCTTCAAGGAAACAAGTTTTCTTTCCTAAAGAAAACATTTGCTTGGTGTTTTACAACATTATTAATGGGCCTGAATGACTAATAACCCATAAAGCAATTTTAACAGAACGCAACACGTGCAATTGGTAGAAGAGGACTCTCAGGTGCCATTTGTTACTTTCCAACATGTGTATTGCACCCACATGGTGAAAGGCATACATACCACAGACACGTTCAGAATTCCCATGCGGGTCACAGAAACAAAGTGACAAGTTGTTCCTGGTGCTTTGCAAGATTCGATTTCTGGAATAATACTGGCTCCTGTGGACACTTTGATGTCAGCAAGGGCCTTTGCCCAGACAAAAGTGCTGACCAGCCACAGAAAGGCTGTCAAGACACTGATGGACAAGTCCTACACAAGAGAAGTATTCATTAATAGGTAAAAAATACACAGAAATATATATAAGAGCAAGGCAGAGACAGTATCAACTATATCCAAGATAACCATAGTGTAAATGATCACAAGAAAATTTCATCATTAATGTAATTACAACACAATAACATTGATAATCAGGTATGAAACTTTATGCCTTTTGCATCTATCAAATATAAGCAATCTTATCCTTCAAATACTGAAGGTGACTAAAATTCACAAAGTTTTGTACACAGGGAGAATTCTCAGATTTACAGAGGAGTTTCCACCTATGGAACAATTGTATATTCCAATACATGATACAAAAGTGAAGTTGTGGTGAAGACACTTCACCTGAGAAGGTAAAAGTTCATTCCACTCTGCTTCAATAACTGCCCAATGTGTGATGCCATGGATGTCCAAGAGCTTTGGGTACCCTTTGCTGCTTGAGTGCTGTAACAACTAGTCTGAGATAATTGTGTTCCCTCTGTTTAACTTTTAGAACTACTGAATATTCACAAGTAATTGTTGCATTAGCAATTTCTCATCTCTTGGTTGTTTCAAAGTCAAAACATTAAAATACCTTGGTGTTACTTACAGTTAAGGGAAACTTGCTGTTTTGCTGGTACACGTGGTTATATCCAATATATACCACCAGGGCAGCAATGCAGTAGAGGAACACCAAGGCTGCAAGTGCAACAAAGAACTGTGCAGAAGAGGAGAAGTCTCCCATGAGATGCACGTCAGTCCAAGTACCAGCACAGCCTTTTGGGTCTGGTGCACTAAATTCAACAGTATTCAACCTGCAAAGAGCATATCTTTCATGTAGTTAGAGTTCATTTTACAGTAGAAACTTCATACAGTCATGTTTCACAGTAACAGTGCTTCAGTATTCTGGTTGTGTAAGTTTACTCTAAACAATTTTTATAATGTACCAGTTATACAACAGATATTTGCCAAGCCTTCTGAAGATTGTTACCCATCCTGCATTGATATTTCCAGTAGTATCTTCAGGAGAAGAATCTTAATCTTATTTAGCTGAACGAAGAAACCCCAATGTGAAAGCAGACTTGGCAAAATTATTTTAGACTGGCAGTTACCAGAAAACACAAGCACAGAAGTTGACTAAAACCTTTGTGACTAGCAGTGACCAGCACAGAATCCTTTCAGGTCCCCACTCTTCCCTCCAAATGGTGTAGCCATGCTAGGGTTTGTGGCCAAGTTCTATACTTCCATAGTAGTTTTTACTAGTTGGCTTCTGAATCAATTTCTATACTTATATTCTTATGTTTATTGAACACAACCCTGTGCTTGTAGTTGTACAGCTGCAAAAGCAGAGGAAGCCTTCCTCACTCTGCTCCAGGAAAGGAGCTTGTCTCTACAAGAGCACCACAATGACACTGAAGTATTTAGTTTTTCTTTGCCCAACACCCTCAGCAAGATAATGTTGGAATAAACTGAAAAGTATTTTCCATTCAGTCTTTGAACAAAAGCAGGATAGCAGCTTATCCAAAATAATCTTATGTGGGCCTTCAAATGAGTTAAAAATTGGTTAAGAACTAGGCTGTTAAAATTAACTGTATTGTTTTGCTTACTAATTACTTTCTGTAGCATCCATGCACTGCTAGACTACAACTTAAGGTAGAGTGATACAAAGCAGTAATACAGCCTATTGCCATTTCTACCTACTTCTTTCTATAGAGCACTAACAGCTGCAGCACTTTGAACATCTACAGCTTAATATTTACTTATTGCTCCTACAGAGCAAGCCAGAAGTTTCACATCTTCATTCAAATATACACAGTAAGTGTATAAGAAGACAGATGGGAAAAAGGGAATCATAAATACTCAGTGAGTGACAACTGAAGAGCTAATGCTCACCTGAATGGATAACCAAAAGCAGCTGTAACTGTTTTGTTTACCACACCTTCACAGGACACTAGAAGGGTGGTTTCACCATGAAAGCCTCCACATGTGGCAAAAGTAAAAATGGCAAAGACCTACAGGAATTGATACAAAGACATTAATGCACATCACTAAAGCTCAAAGGAAACAAACAACACTCAACTGAAAAAGCTAAAGATGACAAGAAGTAGAGATAAAGTTAGCAAAGCTAAAATATGAAGTGATGTCAAAAACAAAATGTTACGTTTCTGTAACCCAAAAACATGAACAACACTGCTAACAAAAGCATATTTGAAAACACTTTCTGTTTATTTTCAATTGTACAGAAAAAGTATTTTAAAAAAACCTCCAAACCCAGACAAAAAAAGCCAACAGCCAGCACAGTATTTCTTGCAGTTGATAAGGGAAATATTTTTACAAGTCTCAGATACCCACAAAAGTAAGTCAGAGTGACCAGAAGATACACACCCAGAGTATCACATCAACTTAACTCTGTAAGAAGCCCTTCTTCTCCCTTTGTTCACTAGCCACACACTAAACCCCTGATCACCAGACAAGCTACTGTAATTAACACATCGAGCTCGTGTTTCAGCAGAACTGGTTCTTCCCTGACAAGCAGAGGGCTTGGCTGAGCAGCAGCCTCCTGTTGGACACCCACCAGGGACAGGGAGCTGGCAGCCCATCAGCTCTACCCAGCTCAAGCACAGGAGCAAAGCCAGACCTGGGGAAGGAGAGGAAACAGCCTCACTCACCCACTCAAGGACCTTAACAAAGCCCAGAGGCTCCAGGAGCACACTGAAGTCCATGCTCAAGCCAACGATCCTCAGAGAGACCAACAGATACCAGGACCAACACTTGCCCAAGGCTGTAGCCTCACCTGCACCTCTTTATAGTCCATCCCATGCCCCTGCCACGCCTCCTCACCTGGCAATGGGTACGAGCCCACCCACAGATCCCCCAGCTGGAGCTCTTCAGCCCCAGACCTTTCCTGTGGGCTGGGCAAAGGGTGCAGTGACTGTCACAAAGGGGAACAGCAACAGGCCATTTTGTACTTCTTCCCCATCCTCATCCCCTTCCCCATCCTCATCCCCTTCCCCATCACACTTTGGACAATCACGTGTGCCATACCCTGAGCTTGGTGATTTGACAGCAAACAAGGCAGACACACTTGACAATTCAAGTGTTTGCTGAAATCTCATCAACTACCTTTGGTTTTTTAATTTGTGGTGCAATTTGATTGTGACTGTGCTTTGTTGCTGATTTGTTAATCATCAGTAAAAGTGAAGAGCTAAAACTCATGCTGAGGAAGAGCTGTGAGAAAGGCTGCTCTCTGCCTCCTCCCTGGCCAGACAGCTGGGCTAGCCAAGGTGGCCACAGGCACAGCACTCACTGCTGCAGCTCTCTGGTTCTGCCTCAAGCTCTTCTAGATGCTTCTTCAGGGATTGGTGGGGAATTCCAGGGAACCCTCTGAGGAACATCAGGGTGTCTGGTGATGCCCTAATGGAGGGGTGGCTAAGGAAAGCCGTGGCTGCTTCTAGTAGAATCTACTTGATCTGACAGCTTATAGGAAGATCTGTGAGCAGATCCTGGCCAAAGGGTGCTGGGGGGGTGGGTGTTTGTCCCAGCTGACCCCTGTTATAGCTGCCAGGCAGCCTCGTGTCAGCTGCCAAGGAGATGCCCATGGAAGAGCTGGCTTGGTGTGCAGCTCCTGGGTATAGTTAGTGAGTGCAGCAGGTTGTGCTGAAGGGGGCCAGCAGCCTCCCTGGGGCAGCAGATGTGTGCTCAGCCATGGTGTGCTGGATCAGCTCTCCCTGGTGCATCAGAGCCTTGGCTCAAAGGAGACTGCTGAGGACTGGTGCAGCTCCCCAGGCCCGGGGCTGACAAACTCAGGTGTTTTATGGACGTGTTACTGACAGGGCGGTGGAGACTGGGGTCAACCTTGACTGGGTTTGCTCTGTGGCAGATGTTACTACTGTAAATAAGGCTTGGGAAGCCAACCAAAGGTGGGACTACATGAGGAAGCTTCCAGGTTGGGGACTATGTGTGAGAACAGTAGCAGAGTGTCAGTGTTTCAGCTGGCCTGGGGGTGCACTGCTGCAAAACATTGGCAAGAGGGTCTGACATTCTCACACAGTTCAAGGAGGATTTTTGACCCTGGCTTTCTGTACAATGGCCTAAAGAGGTGCTGACATCTGCCTGCTGCTACGAGATCCTGGAGGAAGTCCAACTTACAGCTGTGGAAAGGATGGCTCTTTCCTTTCTTTCACTGCTTTGCTATATAGTACACGAATCTCACAAAAAGTCACCCATGATCCAGAGAAGAAGTGCTGAGGGTTCAAGCCACCTTAGTTAGCTTAGCTGTCTGGACAACCAGTGCCTATAAGGAGTAAAATAGGAATATAAAAACAAGGACAGATCAAAATAAAATATTTTTGCTCATCTTCTCCACATCCTCCATGCCAAAGAAAACCTGTTCCATATATAAGTGACATGTAAAATCTTAGTTCAACCTAAATCAGCCAAGCAACTCTCTGCCCTCCCATCCAATATACTTCTGTAATTTTTTCTGTCCTTCTTCTTCCTCATATTCTACTTAAAGCCTACAAGCAATATATCTCCCTAAAAATATATACAGACCCTTGTTTGATTACTCTCCTTTTCCATTTTTCAGTTAATTAAAACCATTTCATTATTTAAAGCGTTCTTCAAAAGTGCTGTCAGTCCTGATTTACGTGTTTTTTCTTCCTCAAGTCTTTTCAGATGTCCAGTATGGATGTACTCTGAACTACATACAATGTTCTACCTGTGGGTTTATTAATTCAAAATTGGAAAAGACTCTGTTTTTCACTCCATATTACTTATCTCTCTGCTAAGGTTAAAAGTATTTTGAACCATTTTTGATGGTGGATTGCATTCCAAGGTAGTACCAAACATTTAAAATTTAGGAAGTCCTCCCAAAGGCCTTATTGCATTACCTGAAATAAATTCTGCATCAAATCTCTGCAAGGAAGTGTTGAAGCAGGAAGACTGTATACTGTCTAGGAGCAGCAAAAAATCCTACTGCAGAAAAAGAGAGTTATTTTGATTGGAAAATCAGCTTGGCTTAGAGGAAAACTGACAGAAGTATAAAAAATACAGAACAACTGTGAGAAAGGAGAAGTTGATAATAGTATAAATTAGAAGAGAGCCTATTGCAGAAAAATGATAAGAAAACAAATGGACCTAGGCACCAATATATGGTCTACAGGCTTGCAGACAACAGTGATGCATTTTTGAAACAAAGGAGGATGAGAAGAGCTTATACCAAAGTGAACAGACAGAAATGATGGAATCAACTGGGGGGAAAAACAAAGAAAAAAAAAACCAGAGAGAGAACAAACAAGACAGGAACAGCCAGTGTTATATTCTGTATTTGGGAAAAAGTAGGACAGTATTAATATGCTAATCATGTAATAAATCCTTTCCACTCCAGCAGGTCTCAAGGGAGTGCAGAGTCACATCTGCTAAAGCTTCTCTATCAGTTGTCAATACCCAGCAACCCCAGTTTGGACAAGGCTGATAAAGGAGCTCTCTTAATACAGACAGTGATTGCCAGTCATCTATGAAACACTGGTTGAGATCCAGATGTCTGAATGGTATGGCAATATAGGTCTGTCCATTTATCTCTATTCCTAAGAAAAGAGATGGAGTGACTGATGCAGAACCCTGTTGATAGAGAATTAAATTAGAACAATACGGTTAATGTCAAGCTACACAGTCATTTGGGAGTCAGTTTTTGCTGATTAGCTGATGCTTAAGCTGATCAAAAGACTGGGCTGATAATAGTTGACACTGTAACATACTTCCAGGTTCTGTGAGGTATTTGCCCTGGTATTTGATGACTCTGGAAGGATATAAAACTGATGTAAACACTGATTTAATTAGAAAGTAGGTAGCTGATCACTTTTTAACTGAAAATCAGCGTGATTAGTGAAAAAAAAATATTTCTCACTATACTGAGTCCTATCCTTTGGAATATACAAAAGGACAAAAACTATGGTGTTTATATTGCTGGTCTCACGGTGTCTGACAAGGCTGTGGAATTGGCCAGTGGGATTCCTGTCTGCCCTAGAGACGTGTTTGCAGCAGAGACAACAAAGTGTTTGTGCCCCTGTGTGAGGAGTGAGCGAGCTCCCCCTGCAGCACTGTGCAAGTCTCAGTTACTAATGCTTGCAGAAGGTTAATTCAAACCGTCCAGGTGATTAAGGGTCACAGAGAGCTCATTTTCTAAGGCTGAAAGAACTTGGGGGGTTTAGCAAAATGAAGGGTAATTGCAGGTATTACTGCTGGCTTGCAGCGTGCAGGGGAGTATATACAGGGAAGGCAGAGATTTGTACTGAAAGGCAGTTTTACCAAAGGGATCATTGCGTGTCATCAAAGAATATAATTTATGTTGAACATAAAGTGCAAGCAGGAGATTCTGGACATATCTTCCAGCAGAAGGCAAACACTGAAAGTTGTTTTAGAGGGAGTTCAGAATATTTGCAATATTGTTGCTTGTGATAGCAGTGGAAAAAAATCCTTGATGGCTCATGATGTTCTTTGCCCATCCAATCCCCTACGCAGTCCAAACATGGATTAATTCAGGGAAGTCTCAAGCTCTGTGTTTACAGATAAAGCAAAAGTGGGTGATTAAGTTAATGCTTATCTGGCAGGGGAGGCACCATGGCACAGGACTGCTCTGTCCCCAGTACTGTC
Source organism: Anabacerthia variegaticeps (assembly GCA_035583185.1). Classification (NCBI taxonomy): domain Eukaryota; kingdom Metazoa; phylum Chordata; class Aves; order Passeriformes; family Furnariidae; genus Anabacerthia; species Anabacerthia variegaticeps. The sequence continues at coordinate 12,882,469 of JAWWEW010000041.1, forward strand.
TGTTCAGCAGGTCTGGAAACTCCAGGTGCAGAAAGTGCTTTTCTTCCTCTGATATTAAATAAACCTTACATGCCACATAACTGTCTACAGGTAGTTTCTTGTGATGTAATGGGCTGCATTTTGTTACCTCTATGTCTTTTTTCTAGTATCTGCATAATTTTATTTGCTTGCACACTCTGAAGCTTTAAAACTTTCCTCTTCAGACCTGTGAGTATATTTATTTATTTTTCCATTTATTTCTCATTGGCTCTCTAATAAAAAACAGTAAGTTACATTGTTCCTTTTCTCTGACTTTTGTAGCACCCCTTTGCCTTTGCTCCAACACTTTGGAAATCACTGTTTAATGTGTTTGACTTTTGCTAAAAGTCCTTGGGATGTAGCTCACTGCATGTGCCATTCACCTCTCATATCCAAGCAGGTTTTAAGTTCTGTGGTTAATACAAGTTAGATTTTCTGAGGTACTGTATCAATTAAAAAAAAATACCAAAAAAACAGCAACCCAAATTCGAGGCATTTTACACTGCCTTTATTTCATTTAGTCACAGCAGCTTAGTTACTTCTGAACTATTGTGTTGCTTATTAGTACCCTTGTTGCCTTGAAGTTTAATTTTCTGCTACTGTAAGTGTAAAATTCTTGTTATTCTCCTTGATCCCTGGGGAAGCTACTGAAGGGCAGGTGGTCATGTCCCATATCCCCCGTATTTCTGTGTACATTTCCAAAGGGTAAGAGAGAAAGAAGCCCTTCCCAGTGAGGCAGTAGGTCCTCTGGAAGGTGTTTCAGAGCAGAAGTTTCTCATAACTGCTCTTGTCTTCCAGGCACTGTGATTTCCACGGGGGATCACGATTTACAAACGGATCCTGTGGCTTGATTTTCATAGCTCATCATCCTGTAGGTGTTAACTGGGTATTGTGGGACCTGCCCTGTCCAGAATGCTGGTGCGTGCCTTGCTCTCTAAGCACACCTTGGAAAGTCATCACTGAGAACAGAGTTCTGGAAGAGAACAATTAACTCTAAAAGACAAGGATATGATGTATATAGTTGGAATAAAAATTCTAAATTGCACGGTAGAGTTACGAATCCTCAGGCAGAATTGATTCAGCTGCTCACTGGAAGAGCTTTTCTGGGCATGCTGGGTGGCTGCAGGACTGTGCAGAGTCCTGTCCTACCATCTAGTGGCGTGTTGGGACAGTGCACACAGTAAAATGACCATTTTCAGGATGACGAGGTTATTATTAATTTAATAAATTGTTATTAATTTATGTTTGTAATTTCTGAAACCCAACAGAATTTCTTGGATGAAGGGAAGCCATTAATAATGCCACAGATGCTGATTTAGAGTGTAAAACATGCTGCAAAGGGGGTGAAAAATATTCTCTGTGGCAGCCAGACCACTTAAGCTCGGTGTGGGTTATCTGTAGCATCTCTGAACATACACCAGTGTCACTGAATTTAGTACTGCATGTGATCTGTACCTTACAGCAAAGCACACCTCTGTAGTGCTATTATTAATTTCCTTTTTGATGAATCTAGAAATCAGAAAAGCACTTCCCTTTTTCCTCTTCATTTTTTGACAGTAATCTCTGAGAACTAATCTAGTAAATTCAGTTTTGACCATATCATGCCACTTAAGGCAATATCTGTCCATCACCCTTCAGTTTAACCCTGGATTTTCTGATGTTTTATGTGCTGTTTGGTTGGCAGTGACAGTTAAATAAACATGCTCTGTCCATGGCTGCTCTGTTCTCTGCAGAAGGTTATACTGTCACACATTTGAACTGATCAGGCCAAAAAATAAACCCAAAAGTAGGATTATTTTGGTACCAACTGGATGTGAAGAAAACATGTGCTGGCACAAAGCAAGAGGTGGCTTGAGGCAACATCCCAGGAGTGTCTGAACACAAAGAGGAAAATTCTGCTCCCAGCAGAAAATGCAGGGTAGGACAAAATCCCTTGGAAACTCCCAAATGTACCAAATCAGACTCCTGAACTGGATCCAAGATGAGCTCAGGGTCTGTTGTAGCATCCTGACTCTCAGCATTAAAGAAGTTTTAAAATGTGTCCATTTACTTGGTGAATGGATAAAACTCAGCATCCACTCCCCATGCTGAACTACTGCTGCTTTGCTGCTGTGCAGTCAATGTGGCTATAAAATTGTTTGCACTTTTAACCAAATCTCATTAGAAGTTTATGTATAATTAATTATATGGCTGTGCTGAACTCGTTACTTTCCCCCCTTTCTTTATTTTTCTTGATGGTTCCAGATTTCCCAACTGTTGACAAAGGATGTGTTAATGACATCATTACAAAATTCTGTTGTTTACTGTTTTCTTCAACAAGTAGTAATTTTATTGACTTTGGCAGAGAGATTAGTGTTCTGCATGATTTCAATAGATTTTGTGACACAGAGACATAATATAAACCAAGACGTTCCAGAATAAACAGGATTATTACTACCAGATGGAAATAGTCATGAAGCATTATTGGACTTGAAAAAACAAAAACATTTTAGGAAAAATGTTTTAGGAGTCAGCTTAATCATTTTGAAAACAATATCTAAGTCTAAAGTACTGTTTTTTGAGAAAACAACGGAAGAATATAAATAGTGATTATTTCAGATCTTGCTACTTTATTGTCCATGCACATATTTGGAATACGAGAGTCTTTAAAAGACTTGCCAACACACTTGAGTTAGTGTTGTAATTTGAATCTGAAATGAGATATTTCGGGTTATAACACAAATCCAGGCAGCTAAAACTCAGAAGATATTCTGGCAACAAACTTATTGAATTTAAGAGACAAGAGATGTTGGGTGACCTTATTTGTATAGCTGGTCAAATGATTAACTGTGATTTTCAGATGAATTCTAAATTTATTCTGGTAACAATAGCTTATGCAATCAGTGGATAATGAGCCCTGGCAAATGACAGGTTTATAATTCAAATCCAGGTCATGGACATCAGGCCACAAAATAAAAATTAATCTATTCAACAGTACAAATATTTCTCATTCTAAATGGTGAGAAAGGAAGTCTGTGTACTTGGGTGGAATAACTGTACACAAATACAGATGGTCAAACAGGTAATATTTGTCTGCCAAATGAGACACAATAGACATTCTTAGAGAGTCTGTTAAGAATTTGAAAACAATGAAATGCACAGGGTAGGTCATATATTTTAGATCACAAATTGCAAAAATACATACAGGTTAAATATAATGCAGACAGCAAGTAAAGCGAAAAAGTCAGAGAGGGCATAAGGAAATTAAAGTGTTACCAGGTAGTTAATTCAGTTATTATCTGACTAGATTAAATTCCTTAGAAAACAAAACACAAACTAAATAAGTCTCAAGCAGCCTATATAAATAAAAAAGGCTTTTCTAATGTCATTAAATGCAAATGCTACTCAGTGAAACAAAATAGTTCATAAATCCTTAGTTCAAAAGTTCATAGTCTTCCAAATGCAAGAGCGAGCTCTCTTTTTGATGCAAGCCAAGAGTTTGGCCAAGTTCATTTTCACACAGAAAAAGCAAACTGTACTCTTGGCACTGCAGTTTGGCAGCTACATGTTTAACATCTTTCCTCAGGACTGCTTCAGCACTTGACACTGAGCAGAAACAAACGGAGAGGTGCACAGTGACCCCTGGCCTTTTCCTGCTGCTCCTAATCAGGGAATAAATTGGGCCACTACTGATCCCTGCCAGTCACACCGTGGGCTTCAAGAGGAGCAAGACTTTTGGCAGGGAAACTGAGCAAATGAGGATACCATTTGAGAAAGAAGATATTGTAATGTTGGAAAAACCAATATCACAGGGAAACCAGAGAAAAAGAATCTCCTATAGGCAACCTAACAAGTTCGGACTTTCAAGTATTTGGACTGTAAAGAGCTGGCAGGTAGAAGATTTGCTTTAAGACTTTTTCCAGTTTAATTTTTAAAAAAGTTTTCCTAACTTTCTAGATTGTATCAGTGTGTTGAGTGGCAGTATGAATCCAGTGTAAAATGTAGTATAAAACTCAGCAGGAAACCTTAGTTTCCTAAGATGTTTCAGCTTCAGTAAAGGAAATGTGTCTGGGGACCCTCCTGGGCTCTGATCCAGCTGACATGGTGCTATCTGACTTTCTGCTCCTAAAGCCTCAGCCTCCAAACCAGCGTGGCTGTATGAACTGGTTATAACCATCTCTGGACCACCCTCACTCCTGAAGTGTGCCTGGGAATTATTTGGGAGCATCTCCATGTGCCCAGTTCCTGCCCTGGTTTGCTTCACCACTTTGCTGACTGACAGTGCTCCAGGGCAGGTGGCTCTCCTCGCCACTCTTGAATTTTTCTGGTATTGAAGCAACATTTTTGTAGGAGGGCTGAAATACCCGTAGGAAAATAAGTTGCCTGGGATTTCCTTCTCATTCCCTCTTGCAGAGACTCTCGTCACTCTCTCACCTCTCCAGGCACTTAACTGCTTGTGTCAGTGCTGCAAGTCTGGTTTCTCCCTTCAACCATCACCTCCCTCCTTCTTACCACCTCCATTTTTCACAGGTCTCTCTCATGTTAATCAGTCCTGGGGGGAATTTCTCCAGCCTCCTGTGATGGGAGATAGAAGGCAGCAGGAGGCTGGCAAGAAGCCAGTCAGGCAAGGGAATAATAATAATGCTGCCTTGTATGCTCCAAATCCATTTTACTGCTGTACAAGCCATTTTGCGCGCCATTCATCATATTCACGAACGAGCCCTTTACTCAGAGAAAATTTTGAAGAACAGAAGGCTTAGAGGGAAATTCCATGTTGCCTCACGAGGTAGTCACCCTGGTGTCCCTTACATATGCTGGTGCCTCTGCCAGTGCAGTGTGTCCTTCAGCAAACACGTGCAGGTCAGTAGCAGGTCAGTAGGGATGTGTGTCACCTGAGCACAGCGCTGCACATCCCGGTTCTGCTGCACTGGGAGGGATATCTGGTGTGCTGTCACCTCACCCCCACGGGATGCTGAGCCTCTGCCTGTGGCAATGGGTAACTTAAAGCAACCAAACCCAGGAGCTGGTTCTGGGAACTAACACGGCTCCTGTTTCAGTGCTGGAAATGCTATGTTGTGAGTAGCTTCCTGGGGATTTTTCCAGTAGCTCGTTTAATCACTCCTGCTGGTAGTCTGTCAGCCCCAGGCAGCATTTGGGTACATAAAGTTGCAACAACCTCTGAGGAGCACAGGCAGCAAACTGTGAGGCTGCCCCAGCTTGGCTGGTTCTGTAAAGGCATAAATCCACTTGTACTTCCTCCCTTCATCCCATCTCTGCTGAGCATGCACCAAATTCTTGGCTATAGATAGTGCCTGAAAATTCTACCTTCCCTGTGCTTTCCTGTTAACACCTGAAACAGACAGTTTGGGTATTTTGGAGCTCCCTTCAACAGGTATATATAGGCTTGGCACATAACACATGCATATATAATCTACATTAAGCTATGAATTCCAAGCATCTGATTAAAATGCATATTGTTAATGGAAGGCAGGATTTAGGCCCTAAGTGTTTTGACAAAAGTTTCTGTAAGATGGGTTTGTTTTTTATTTTTGAGTTTTTCATTAAGTTGCTGTAAATCAAGAATAACTCCCTGAAAGTCATATCCTAAAAAATTGATGCCATTGAGCATCTCCCGTGGAAATAGATAAGTTTAATTGAAGTATCTGGTTTCAGTGCAAAAGGATGAAAATAGAAATCAACCCAAACGAGAACAGTTGTATACAGAGGTGTGTGTTTGTGTGTGAATATTCAGCTCTTCTCTGTGTGTGTAAGATGAGGTTCTTACCTGGATAGGTAGTACCATAACTGGATGTAAATAAGAAGTTTTCACAATGAGGGTGGTGAAACACTGCAAACGGTTTGGTCAGTGTTCAAGGTCAGGTTGGATGGGCTTTGAGCAACCTAGTCTAGTGAAAGATGACAGGGAGCTTTGAGTAGATGATTTTTAATGGTCATCTCCAACCCAAACCATTCTTTGATTCTGTGAAAAATTCTGATCTCTCTAAATTTCATGGATTCATTCTTTCCCAACAGCTTTTCTTTGGATGAGAAATTAAGACATTAATGAGATTCACCATGTTGTAAAAAATATCTCCATCTTTGCTACAATGCCACAGGCAAATGGACTCCCTCACCAAATCCTGTATGTCACAACCCATTTGAGGCTGGAACAAAAACTTCCATATTTTTAGGTATCTTTCCCTGCGTTTTGGGCACTGCCAGAGAGTATGGACATACATGTAGAGTGTAAATTTAAAATTCCCCACACCACACCAGCCACACTCTTCTTCACATGCTTGCAGTAAGCTAATTACTCAGTAACTTCCTTTTTCACCTCTTTTCTCAAATGCCCATTGCCAAATGACTGGGGTTTAGTGGCTTGGCACAAGATTCAAGAGGTGCTGGAGATGTCCCTGCTGAACTGTGAGTGAATGTCAGCGAGCCATTAGCCGAGACTGTTTACTCCATGGTGGACACTTTGCTTCCACTCAACCTGTTCCACTACAAATAAACTCAGGCTTCATCAGCAAGCAGACAGGCCTTGCACAAGTCCAGCTCCCGGTGTGGATCCGTGGGCAGTGCTTGGCTCAGCCCCAGTGCTCCTGGCTGGGAAGGCAGCCGTGGGCTGACACGTGCCCAGGGCCAGCTGAATGGCTCGGGCATGGCAGTGTCCTTTCACACTCACAAGACCCTGACGTGCCTCCGTCCAAAGGGCTCTGCATACTTGGCAGTCGGCCTGCTTGTGATTTTCCAGTGGCACGTGTTCAGTGACGGCCGCCGTTGGCTTTGGCAGATGCGAGGAAAACATTCCGTAAACCTGGAAAATTCCCAGTGCTCACACTCCGTCTGACTGGTTAACAGCATCCTCCTCCAGTGGCAGCTCCCGACTGAGAAGCATCAAAGAGCATAGAGCCTTAGAAAGGAAGGATGAAGGGCAGGGAGAGAAGAAAAAAAGAAGCCAGGAGCAATTTTTTCTCTCTACAAGAATTTCATTGTATTGTTTCTTATTCCAAGTATTCAAAATTTAACAGTTGGTCCTCAAAAACATGCTGTTTTTAAGACATGCAGTTAAGTTAAAAATCAATGTCTTGCTACAGCTGATTCCTTTTATTTGTCTTCTGACCCTTTACCTTTTGGAGGTGACATTTGCCAGCTTTTCTCTGCAGTCTCAATGACTAGAAACCTACTCTTCATTGTCATGAAAGCTGAGATCCTCACATAATCATATGACTCCTGAAGCTGGAGACAGAAGTACATCGCGTTCCATGGGACCAGCCATCAGAATGCTGGCAACACTGCAAAATTTCCCGGGAGAGCTCATCCTGCTGTGCTTAATGTCCCAAAGATAAGGTGCAAAGTCTCAGATGAGCTGAAGGAGCAATTTAAAGGGCACATTCAGCCCTTTGCAGTTAAGCAGCACTAGTCTACAGATCATGCACCTCTCAAACAAGAGCTGCCCATCTAGGTAACGCTGACATTTGTGTTGACCTCGGGACTGGATTGAATTTCCCTAAAGATGCATTCAGAAAAGCCACCAGCTCTAGCAGTGACTGCAAAAGTGAATGGAAGCAAAATCTCAGATGTAGAAAAGGGTTTGGGGTTCAGATTTTCCTTTTCCTTTTCTTTTTCTTTTTTTTTTTCTTAATTTTTTTTTCTCTCCTTATGACAGATTGTTTATTTCCCCCAAACCTCTCTGATGTTGTCCAGAAATTGTGTCTAATTTAGAAAGCATCTTTTGGATTAAGGTAACTGTATGATACATACAGAGAAGAAAAAGGTATGAAATATTTTGATTAATATGCTACTTATTTTTGATTAATATGTTACATATATAGATAAAATATAGACATATAGAGATAAGACTTCATCTTTACGAGTTTTCAGTTAAAATTCTCTAGTTTTCTCACTTTGAAAGCATATTTTGTTCTGAAATTTGCCTTATCTAATATTGAGAATAAATTCCAACCTGATCAGACACAAAATACGTCGTTATGGCGTCTTCTCATTGTGTGTGATTAAAATGTCATTTATTTCAATTACCATATTAAGAAAATAAGTCCTTGGCCTGGAACTTGTCTCAGACACTCAGACAATGCAGAAAATTGTCCAGGAGCCTGTGGGGAGTCAGGGAGTCAGGGCTGGAGGCAGCAGAACCCCTCGAGGTGCCCCCAGAATTTGTGAAGTCATAATGACTTTGTGGCTGCAAGAGCTGCTTTGGGCAGAGGAGGTCACATTGCTTCAGCTGGTGCAAGGGCACTTTGGTGTGAGCCAGAGGTTGTGCAAAAGCTTGTGAGGGAGCAGGGGATGCTTTGAATTCTGCAATCAGCTGGCAGTGCGTTTTCTGTATTTCTGTATGGGGGTGAACACCTAATGCACTTGCCAATAGCCCTCCCGTGGACATCAGAGGCACCACAGCCAAGCAGAACCTACTCCATTTAGGAAGCAGGTTAACTCTTTTGTCTGTTTCCTGTTTGTTTGTTTGTTTGTTTTTCTCTATTATTTACAGAGCCAGATACAGGGTTTCATTATCTACTGAGTTCTGGAGGAAGTTTGGACTGGAGGTTGTGCTGAGGTGTCATGGTTTAACTTCAGGCAGCAATTAAGTCCCAGGTGGCCCCTCACTCACCACCCTCTCTGCACTCCCACTGGATGTGTGAGAGAATATGAAAAAGGTAAAACCTGTGAGTTGAGATAAAAATTATTTAATAATTGAAATAAAGTAAAATATAATAATAATAATAATAACAACAACAATTGTAACAGGAAAGAGAGGGAGAGTGAAAGGATTAAAATCAAAGGGAAAAAACAAGTCATGGCCAATACAACTGTTTACCACCCACTGACTGATGTCCAGCCAGTCCCTGAACCATGACTGGCCCTCCCTGGCCAACTCCCCCCAGTTTATATACAGAGCATGAAGTCCTGTGGTATGGAATATCCCTTTGTCCAGTCCGGGTCAGCTGTCCTGGCCATGCTCCCTCTTGGCTTCTTGTGCACTTGCTTGCTGGCAGAGCATGAAAAGTCCTTGACTTGGGGGTCATCACTACTGAGCACAACTAAAACATCAGCATGTTATCAACATATTCTCATACTAAATCCAAAACACAGCACTGTACCAGATACTAAGAAAAAAAAAGACTATCCCAGCCAAACCCAAGACACAAGGAATGGATTTCTTATCCTGATTTAAGTTGACAGCTCTGGAAGGACAGGGCATATGCTGCAAGATTAGCTCTTGGCTACTCCAAAAGTCTAGAAAACTCTGTCTTGGCAGCACGTTTCTAGGGAAGGCATTTGGCACAAGTACTGAGCAAGAACTCTGTGGCGTGCTTTGCCCTGTGATGGTTCCCCAGTGCCTTTCCAGTGGCAGGGAATGGGGTAGAGTGCCCTGGCACAGGGTGGGGTGACACACCTGGTTGTGGTTAGCACAAAAATAAAATGCTGAGTTATGGAGCATGCTCAGACAGGAAATCACTTATTTCCTTGTGCAGCTGCTATGACAGCAATGTTGATATTGGATCTGCCCTCGCTGAAAGGAAGATAGGGACTGATTTCAGTACAGATGAGTCGTTGCCTCACTCTGGAAGTTGGTTTTCTCCAGACCCTGTGCACAGATCATCAGCCACACAAGCTGCCAGAGGTGGATGGTTGCACATTTATCTTCCTTTATCTAGAAGATGCACAGCCCTGAGTAAGAAAAAAATATTGATTTAATTCTGTTTGGTTGTACCCAGTAAGAGACAAGGAAGGATTTTCCAAAAGCATTTGAGGTAGTTTCATTTCTATTGCCCTTGAGACAGAGATTTATATAGTCCTGTCACTTGAGTACAGGCACTTGCACTCTTAACTCCCGTGTTATCTTTGGGGAAGTGGCTAATAGCATTCAGTGACCAAAAAATCTCCTCTGGTCATTTCATGTGGGAAAACTTAGGGTTTCCTGACACCAGAGCTGTAATTTTCACTGCAGTCATGATTCCTCTGAGAATGATGCTACGTGCTCTGCTCAGCCCACCAGCAAAAAGGACAAACCTCATCTTGGGAGATATGTGTTTGTTTGTTTCTTTTTTTTCCCTTGCAATTGCTCTCCCCGTGTTGCCAAGAAAAGACAAAAAGAGCTATTGTTTCATCAACCCCGTCCCCAGCACTGCAGGCAGTTTTTAACTTTGGAACAAAGTGGGAGCAGGGAATATTTGAGAAGTTGTGTGACAGCAATTGACTGTAGAGAAAAATCAATGCTCCCCATCAAACCAGCTCAATAGCCTCGCCTGCTTACCCAGCTGTTCTGTTTCTGGATGCTACATTTTGCTCTAGCAACATTTCCAGTTGTCATTATCAACCTGAGCTCTTTGTTTTACCAGCAAATGTTTCAACTTGGTTTACATATTAACAGGCTCAGGTTCATTCACCTTCTTTAAAATGTGTGGAAAAGAAGACCTGCACCAAAAAGTTGGGGAATTCTTGTGAAATGGATATGAGAGACTGAGCAATGAGGCACAGATGGGACTAATGTGACTTGATGGGACCTATGTCTGATAAGTGATCTGTATGAGACACAGCCACCCTGGGGTTTTCAGGAGGACAAAGCCTTGGGACTGAGATGGTGCCAGCTGTAGCTGCCACGTGCCTTGGACTCACACTCCCTGGGTTTGTTTGGCAGCTGCTTTGCAGTTCCATGCCTTGCTCATTAAAGCAAAGAATAAAGGAGCTGCAACACCCAAACTCCTCCAGGGTTTCCTATTTTTGTTTAAAAAGTTGGTTTTTCCTTGAAAAAAAAAGAGTATTTGTTCCTGTTTGTCTACATGGTATCTCCTTCTCCTTTGCTTGAATCCCTCCCAACCATACCTACCCTCCCATGTTAAGCCCATGCGTGCCACAGTGCCGTCCTTGGATTTATGAGCCATCACCAACCTGTGCTGGCTTGTTTTCCAGGAATACTTGTCCTGGTAGCACTCTGCCAGCAATGAGAGCTTCATGAAATCCCTCTGGGTCACTGACCCCACAACAAATGTGTATCCTGCTACTCAGTCCAGCCATGGAAAATTTGCCTGTATGTCCTTGCAGACAGGGTAGGTCATAGCAGCCAGAGGCTACCTGGGTAGACTGACTTGTGTCTCCTGGAGCAGAGGCACATCCACCCATTTCTCCCTAGCCATTAGCAAGTTCAGCTTAGTCTCAGCTGTATGAAGTTGCCCAGCAAGACTGAGCCACACATTGACCTTCTCCCGCCTGAATTCACTTCTCTGGGGATTTGAAGTCCATCTACTCTCATTAAAAAGAAGCACAATCAGTGAGAGATCAGCAGTCACACTGCAGAGTGCTGGCAAGTGACATAGTGACGTGCACGACACAAGGACTGACTTGTGCACTTGCTATTCATTTGTTTGTGCTGCCACACGCTCTGCAGGGAGCCCCATGGTGAGGATGGGGATGGCAGTGGCCCTGTCAGCTGGGGAGGAGTTACCCAGCCTGGGAACACAGAGGGAGGGAAATATCATCCCCTAACCTTCCTCCCACAAGTGCCACAGTGCAGGACTGAGGAAAGAGCAAAGAAACTTTCCTGGACAATAATGAGAGGTAAGGAAAGTGCTCACTGAATGAGATGGCCTTTCACGTAACAGACTGGTGCTGAAAATGCTGAGATTGATTGATATTGGCTTCTCCCACAGTTCATAATCCCATCATTTAGTGCCAGGTCTGACCAGCAACCTTGCTCCAACACACCCAGCCATGAAAACATTCAGTTTTCACCCTTATGTCAAAAGACATGTATGTGCTGTTTTGTGTGTGGGGTTACTCCAGCAGGTCCCAGCCCCCAGGAATCAATGCCAGCCTGAGTGCAAGCCCACGGCTGGGCATGGTGGCTTTGCACCTTTGAAGAGGTGGAGAACAGACATACATGTCTGTCTGTTCACAGTGGTGGGGATCCTCATAGTTTGTTGTCCTTTGAGGAGGACAAACAGAGTCTTCCACTCCAGAAGATGGAAGTCCCTTGGCAAGACAAAGTTCCAGCTCCTAACTAGAGGGTCCTTATATGGGTTTCTATCTAATTTATTTTATGATTAGTAGAAGTTACAAAGCATTTCTCTCTAGAAGAACTCACAGACCTATTGAGATAAAATGCCAAAAAAATAAGTGGGCAGAGCAGGGGCACAGACAAGAGGCAAAGGTCAAGAGGCAAAGCTGGGTAGGTGTGATACGTCAAGCCACAGGGCTGCAGGTGAGCACCCTCTGCAAGCCCAGCACTGGATTCCAGTCCCTGAAATCTAAAGCAGCTCAGCCCCAAAGCTGCTAGGCCGGGTCTGTATTCAAGGCAGTGTTTTTTATACTAGTTGGATTGTGAAAATATTCCAAACAAAAAGTAAAAATAAAGATAGTCCTCAAAAGAAACCAGAAGAGTTTAGATAGCTGGACAGGGATAGTAATCTAAGAGATTCCTTCTGTTCAGTTGCTGAAATAAACTTTCTCACCATGCTTTCATAGAAAGCAAATCTGAGTTATATAAAATACAGTTTCATACTATCACTCTCTGAACTGGAGCTACAGCATGGTCTGAATGTAGAACTGCACTGGGCACCCCAGGAGGCAGATGATGCTCTGCAGAGCTGTAGTCAGGCTCATCTCCCATGGTGAGAGGAGAATGTGCCCCAAGCTGGGGTGCCAATTGTCCAGGTTTCAGACCTCTCACCAGCCCATTGGCTGCCTTGGGAGATTTGTGGCTCCTGGAGGGTGAGGATAAGCCGCCAACATACCCAATAAGTCCAGCTGAATCCTGTCCCTGTGACTCCCAAGGACAGTGCCAGCAAGAGCTGGGAGACAAGAGATTCCTCATCACCAACAAAATCCCAGGCGATGAGGGAAGCTGCTGCATTATCCCAGGTCTTGGTGGGAGAATACATCCCTCTTTTCCCATTGCGGGGGTCGTTGGATCCCCATCCACCCCTCAAGCCCAAGGTGCAGGTACAAGCACAGCCTGATCTGGCTGTTTGAGCTCTGTGGTTCTGGGTGTCTCTTGGACCAACCTCTGGGCACTGAACCAGCGTGGCTGTACCAGGGACTATGGAATCCACCACCAAACATCCAGCAGCATTGCCCAAAAGGAGGAGCACACAGGGCTTTGGTGTGAGCTCAGTGCGTAGACAAACTAATTATCAGGTAAAATGCCCTCTAGAAGAGACTTAGGAATCTCATGATCCAATGATTGATGAATTAAATATTTATTAAAGGCATTCCTGGTTGATTTTCTTCAGGCTTGGACTGGATTTACTCCAAAAGCACCAGGCACTCATATTTTTTATAGCAGTGAATTCTTATGACCCTTGAATTACCTGCTTCAGATGTAGAAATGCCTTCAGTCTTCTATCTCTCTCAATTACATTTATTAGAAGTGTTCAATCATAATGCTTTTGATTCTTGACTATTATTAATCACACATAGCTCTGTGAACTTAAAAACCCAACAATGTCACTTTATTTCTGGCTATTCAGGCAAATGTTTGGCTAAGCAGTAAGGAGAAAAAAAATAAACAATGGATAATTTTTTGAAGAGTAGACATTAATTTCAGATGAAGGAGCCTCATGTCAAGCTGCCAGGGAGAACAGTTCAGGGATCATCAACCAAGAGAAGGAATGGTTTTGTCTTTCTGGGTTTCAAACAAATGCATCTCTTGTTCCAGCTGGGGACCTGAGCAAGGGCAAGTTTGCACTGATTATGCACTACTTGGTATTAAAACGTTTTTTTCAGCCCAGGGAGGACAAAAGGCAAACAGTAGCAGCCTTCAGGATCCCAAAGTTACCAAACAAGGAGAAGGAAAAACAGGCCACTTGGTGTCTTCTGTAACAGCCACAAATCAGCACATTAATTTGGTACTTAGGAAGCTGAATGAGAATGTCACAGCTGCACACAACCTGCTTGGTTGCAACCTCAGTTGGATTATGAAACATGCACTGCAAATATAAGTATTATTGTTGCCTTTTTGGCCCCAAGCCTCAATAAAAGATATCTGTGATGAGCCTATTTTGGTGCCCTTGGTGTGCCATGGGGCTTAAGGCCAAGGACATCCTCTCCAGTGCAGGCTCTGGAGAGTGTCATTGCAGGATCAAATCTTCCATTTTGTTTTGACCTTCAACCCTCCACTTTTTCCAAAATTAGAATGAATGTAATTGGTTTTCTGTGCTTTCTCTGATATGGAAAGCAGGAGTAACAAAAAACAACCAACAAACCAGGGGGAAAAAACAACCAGTTCACACGCCCATTTTTAATTATTTCCTTTGGCTTTCCACACCCGCCAGTTATTCCCAATGTTTCCTGGACAATAATGCCTTCAACAGAGGTCAAGATCTTGACTGGATCTTTATCTTGTTCTAAACATGCCTCACAGTAGTTCCAGCCCAGAATGTATTTTTTTTTCCCCAAAAAGCAACGGCAAAACAGTAATAAGCCCTCTAAGGTTAGTTAGTGTTGGTTGGCAAAACCAACATGTGCCTTTAGTTAAATGTTTGTTTTTCTTTTCATTAGAGGCCTTGCACTGCCTTTGGTGAAGAGGGAGAGAGTCCAAAATGCTTCACCTGTTGCTTTGAGCATGTGCTGTTCTGAAAACTGAGAACAAACCCATCAAATAGGGGCAGCTGAGGAAAACAAGCACGAACAAGGACTGCCCACCCTGTGCCTTGTGCAGGCTCAGGGAACCAGGCAGTGAACATGTCCCACCTCCCAGCTGCTGGGAGAAAGCAGTCATGGGGCCAGCAGGGGCTTCCTAATTTCAGTAGTTTTGCATTATGGCCCATGGGCACAGCCACAGGTTAGGGAGTTATTTGAGCCCTTTTTGGAGGAGATACCTGTAGAGAAAGTGATGCCATTGAACAAGGTTGGCAGTTTTCTCCAGAGCACAGTCATGAACCTCAGCCCCCACCCCAGCGCCCACCTCCCTGAAGCTTTCCTGCCAGAGCAGCTTACCAGGCTCCTCCCAGGGTGGGGTGAACTTTCCCCTCCACGGAAATCCAGATTTCAAAGCTGTTGTGAACTTATGATCACACTGTGTTTTGGATTAGGTCAGTTTAAACATTTTCATTTTAAATAATGCAAAAATACTTCATTTTTAGTTTGATTATTATTATTATTTATTCTACTTTTTATATTTTGATTCTATTTTTTAAATCCCATTGTAAATAAACTTCATATTTGAAGAGTTGTGCTGACAAATTTAGCATTTCAGCAGTTCAAAAATTTTCTAACCAGCTATCAAATGGGCAGATTCACTGAAAGCAAGCCTTTCTGCAGACTGTTCTGGTTTTAGCAAACTGGCATTTTTTAAGGAAAAAAATGCTTTGCAGAAGAAATTCCAGTCTTCTCTGCCCAAATTATTGTATAAAGGCTTTCATAACACTCAAAGGTCAGTTTGTTTTCTTGGAGAAAGCAAGTTTGTAGTTTTTTTTCACTTTCCTCCTCTAACTCAAAAGGAAATAAAAACAGCTAAACAGTCTCCTTTGGGTACTAAAATTGCCAATTTGTACTTCTATAAGTACTATAGAAAATGTAACAAAATAATTTAAAGCTTCTGTGGCTGAGCTGGTGAACCTGAAGCCATGGAAACAGTGAAGTCCCAAGGCTGAGACATCTGTTTCTCACTGGCTCGCAGACGCTGGCCGTGACCGTCAGGCTGTGAGGGGCTCCAGTGTCCTGTGGCTCTGATGGGTTTTTGGGTCAGTGACAGCCCTGCCAAAGCTCTCAATATGCAAAATTCCAAAAAATTATCTTGAACTTTGGGGTCTGCTCAGACGAAATTGAGCACTTGCTCAAATGCCCCCAGATATACCCTCGGTTTTCCAGAGTCAGAATTTCACCCTGGCTGGAAACTCTGCTGCTCTTCCAAGGTCTTAAAGGTCAGCAGGACTGGGGTGTGAGCCAAGTCCCAGTGTCTGGCTGGGAGACACTGGCCTGGCTGTGGAGGACACTGAGCAGAGGGGACAGTGGTGCTGCTGGCACCCAGCTGGCAATTGCTGCAGGGACTGCTGGAGGGATGTTGACATGGTGCAGGTTTGTTGGGGAAGGAGGGTAAGCTCCTTGTTACGATGCTCATTGCAATGGGAGATCAGAGCGGCTGGGAGTGTCCAGTGCATGTCCATACATTTCCTCCTGGGGAGAAAAGGGATGTTAAATGGACTCAGGCTGGTGGGATGCGATGCCAGGAGGATGCTGCTACCAAGAAATCACATCTACAATGAGAAACAAATTTGTAAGGTGGAGCAAGGGGCTAGGTGCCAGACAGGAGCATGTCAAGCTGTGGCCAACAGCCCTGCATTCCAACTCCTGCACTGCTGGAGCCACATCACTTGCAGGCAGCCCCAGTAACTCCTCTCTTCTCAGCCTTGCCCTGGTAGCAAGAGGTTGTCTCTGTTTAATGCATGTTAAAGTTCTGGTGTAGATGAAGGAATCCACAGTTTTAGCACAGAGTGGGCGGCGTTGGGGGAATCCTGCAGGCTTGATGTACAATTATAGCAGCATCTTATCTCTCAGTCAATTAATTATTGCATCCTTATTCGTTTATGAATGAACAGCAGCACTCGGAGTCAGGGTCTCTTTGTACTTGGAGACAAAAGATGCTGTAAGGCACCCTAATGTCACAGGGCAGAGAGGGGAGGGGCAGGCAAGAGAAAGATGATCAAGCTGCCCCTTTTGAGGGCAGAGCCTGCTAATGGTGCCCAGCTGCCCGACCTAGGTGTTTGTATCCAGCCCTGAGTGAATGCTGGGAAAAGTGTAGCGCATGCAGAATATATTTGTGATGTGCTGTGAGACCCTTTGCACTGAAGCCACGAAGTCACCAAAAGGCTCTTGAAGGAATTGTATTTCCTGCTTTAAGCAAGAAGTTTTTTGCTTGTGAATGGGACATGGGAGATGCCACCCAGGCTTACACACAGACTGCCTGTTTATGAAAGTCATTGGTCAGTTTAATGAAGACTGACTGGATTTTTCTGGGGTACATGCTTATTCTCCTGTATCTTGGAAGAACATTGGAGGGCATTTCCCAGACTGCTGGAGATGCCTTGGAATGATGATGCTCCAGGAAGGTAAGCTGCTCAGAAAATAAATATCACTGACTTGGTTTGTAGGGTCCACTCAGCCCCTCACTAGAAGCTCAGGGTATGTGCTCCTTCCCACTCAACATGTTCTTGGCAAAAAAGTCCCAAGTCACAAACAACTGAAAATAGTAAAATGATCTCATAGACCAGTTGCTAAAAATACAGAGAAGAGTCTACTTACAAACACTGTGGCTTCACGGTGTGTTATTCACCCGGCAGAGAAAGACATCAGAGAACCCTGGATTCTTCCAGTTTCAAAATAATTCTTCCTTTTTGGTGTTGCCTGCTGCCCTTTTCTGACCAGCACCAAGTTGATGCTGAGCCCACTGGAGAGGATCTTATTTAGAGGGAAGTGCCAATGAACAAAGCAGGAGTACGGCGCATCTCTCATGGTCACAGGCTCTGCCGCTCCTGCCCATTACCCAGGGGTGCCCTGTCTTGTTGGAGTCTGCACTGTCATGTGTCCCAGAGGGAAATAAACCCTACACAGACACAAGGCAGGTGCAGTAGTTTTGACGAGAAGCCTGATGCTGCCTGATGTAGTTTTGGCCTGAGGCTGCTCACTCACCTGTTGGACTTACCTGGATCTGTGGGTGGAGTTGGTCCAGGGGTTGCTGGGCTGCAGGGACAGAGAGGCCCCCCCTGAGAGCAGCGTTTGGGCAGCAACTGCTGATGGAGAGGACTTGCTGCAGGGCTTAGGACAGCGTCGCCATGCAGCTGGCTGCAGCTTGGCATCTCCAGGGGAGCAGTGTGCTCAAAGTGCGCTCAGCTGGCTCTTGCTCCATTTCCTTCCCCACCCACAACTCGGGCAGGCTCTGGGAAGCCTATTATGGTGCATTGTCCCTGATGCACTGCAGGTAATCCCAAAATACAGCACACATTTACATTTGAGCTGCTCTAAACATGCACAGGCTCCTCTCCCAGAGAGGTCTGTTGAGCCACTTTGTGTTGTCAGGTCTTGGCTGAGTCTTTGAGATCCTCCCTTCACGGACCTACTCTCCTTGCAGTTAACTGGCAATTGCAGGCTTGGGAAAGGCTGGGACTTTCTCCTGCAGGTCCTTGTGCATATTTGTTCTGTAGGAAAGCCCAGCACGGGTCAGAGGTAGCCTTTTGGTGGTCCCATTACTGACAGTGACTGTCCCATCCCTGTGCCCACAGCATCCTAACACCCCAGAACTCTGCATTCACTTCAAATAAAATTCTTGAGCTTGGATAAAGGCATTAATGGTTTTACTTGAAAGACAAGCATACCCCAGACTTATTCTTCTGTGGTCATGTGTGCATTATCTTCAGGACATCAGTGCTGGCAGAAAACTGCTGGGGCTCTCCTGTGTGTATGACTACCACTGGCAGAACAGGGGCTGGGGGATAGCTGCCCTTCCCACAGGAGTGTTGGCATCACCAGCTTGTGCTGGACCACATGTACCTTAAGAATAAGTTGTGTTCTCCTTTATAAATGTTGCTCCTTTATGGTCTTTTCCTACCTCATCAGCATTGCTCACTGTTTTGTGGTGACTTCCCCCTAAACATGGGGGAACACTACATTTGTGTTCATTTCAGGAACTTGAAATGTTGCTGGAGCAGCCTGTTGGGCACATATTGTCAACTAGATTTAGGTTCATTACAGATGTCTTCCGCTTTCTTTATGATCAAATTACACAGGTTTTAATTTCTTAGAAATATAGTTGGAAGCTGCATGATTGTCTGAGCTCCAGGTGACTCCACGCACCCTGACCTGCCTCACCTGGGACCTCCCCTCTCCCCCAGCCCATGGAGCACCCAGGAGCACCAGTGCAGCTCAGCCAGAGCCACAGTCCTGTGGCTCACCAAGTTCAGTCCAACACACATTTGCCCAGGGATAGGTGAACTGCCAGGTCTGGGCTGTGCCAGGCAGGACAGTGCCCAGGGTGATGGTCCCTGCTTCTCCTGTGACTTTACCTTGCCAATGCACAGACCCCACTTCTCTGGGGCTGTGTTTTCTCCAGCCAAATATTCCCAGCATGTTCCTTACCTAAAGACATTTCTTTTCATCATTAGGAATTGGCCAGTAGCAGGTCCTGCTCAAAGCTAAAGGAAGAAGAAGATTCCAAGTAGAGAAGGAGATTGTCCTTAACCTTCCAGTCCAGAGCAGTTTGCTGGCTGGTAGTAACAAAGGGAATGAAATAGGGCTGTTGTCTTTTTCTTTTGTTATTTTACTTTTTCAGGCCTGTTGCATAAAGAAAACCATCATAATGCAATGTTAATTCCTCCAAGGCATTAGTACAACACTGCATTTTGTTTTAAAAGCTCAAGCACTATGTAATTTCCAGGTAATTAACTACGTGGATTAAAAACTGGCTCTTTCATTGATCTCCTTATATATCGCTGGGATTCACCAACGAGTAAGACCATATTTATCAGGTGCCAAAGGACTGGGGTCTTGTTGCCACAATTTGTTCATCAGTGACCTAGACAAAGACATAAAACTCCTGTTGATAAAGTCTGTGGAAGACATGTAAACCAAGGGGTAATAAAGACAGACAAAGCCAGGTTATTGTTATGCAAACCTGACTTGCCTGATCACAGTCCCATGACACCCACTCGCAGGTAGCTAAATACCAACTTACACAACACCAGACAGATATGAAGACTCTCTTGGCAAGCACTGATTTGGAGACAGATTTAGGAGTAATCATAGATGATCATTTCAGCATAACTTACCAGTCAGGTGGTAGCTGAAAAGGCTGCTTACACAACCTTTTCATGTATAAAATGAAGTTATCAGGAAGGAATAGAGCAAGGATCCCTGTACTCAGAGTTTAAGAAAGATCATAGCACATGAATGACCACTTTTAGAATGTCCTTAGTATTTATGAACATTTCCTTTTATAGTTAGAATATATACACATCTTTCTACTTGTCTATTCATATATATTTACATCTTCCTGTGTGTAAACTGTATATATGTACATATACTTATTTGCATGTGATCCCTATACAGTCTCTGTATGTACAATACCAACTGCCAGTGCTCACTTGATGCCCAGAAAACATGACATCTGCATTGAGACTACTGGTTTCAATATACCCTTTTTTCAAGTAGGGATATTCATCTTTGTGGGACATGAGACGTGTCTACAGAGCCTTGCATGGGGTTTTAAAACAAATGGCTCTTTACTCAGAAGTATTCTGGAGTCTGGGTTAGTCCAGAGCCCCCTGCTGAACAGAGTCCAAGGATGAGTTTTTTCAAAGTCCAAGGATGAGCACTGTGCAAACTAGGTCAAATCTGCCTCTAGTCCACACTGCCTGCTGGGGTTGTCTCTCTTACTGTGTCCAGCTTTCCTGTTCATGCAAGTTCCTGAGAACCATCACCAGGTGAGAAGCCTCCCACAAGTTGGTCTGCCACTTGGTAACTGCCCCTCTTTAATTCAAACCTGAAGAACAGATTTGTCCTAATGGCTCCCTGTTTTTCTTATCCCAAGGTACTCCACTGTAGAATGTTGTCAGCATCGTGCCATTCACCACTGAGCACTGCAATGCAACGTGACAAAGACAGCACGAGAACAACAAACCTTTTCTCAAATTCCCTGAGTTGACTGGAGTCAGATTTTCCTACATTTTCAAACTACTTTTGATCTTGTGGACAAAAGTACACAAAGACCAAGAGAGAAACTACAGTTGTAAGAATGAATTTAAGTTCCTGAGGAAGATTCTGATTGATATAAGTGCATGAGAAAGTTACTTTCTTTGAAGTCCTTTGAAAGAATCAACAGCTGTGTGGATAAGGGAGACCCTTCTAATATAACCTATTTTGGTTTCAAAAAGGCATTCAACAAGGTTTCTAATCAAGTCCTGAAGGAAGCGAAGAAGTTTTGAGACATGAGTGGAGGTCCTTACATGGATACAACATTGATCAAAGGATAGAAAATAATAGGAAAATTCCTCAGCTTTCTCAGAGAGTGTGAAACTTGGTGATCTGTGCTGGAGCTCATGCTGCTCAACATGTGGTTAAACAATGTGAAGGATGGGTGACAGCTTGCTGAAAGCGCTGAGTTAGGCAGGGTAATAAAGGTGGGAGCTGATTGTGAAGAATTGCAAAAGGACCTTACGAAATACAGTGACTGCAAATTAAATTAGATTAAATTCAGCATAAACTGATGTGTACAGGACAAAATAATCCTAGCCTTGCATGAAGTGACATGTTATGATTCATCTGTTACCTCACAAATAGAAAATCCTGAGGTTATAAAAAATAGTTCCATAAAAATGTCAATACAAAACTCAGTAGCACTGAAACCAACCAAACAAAACCAAACACGGGCAATTCAAATGTTATTCAAGAAGAGAGACCATAACACAGAGCTTTATCCCATTGTAGGAAAATTACACATGGCTGCTTGATGGTAGTGGTGCTTCACAAATGCCATGTGTTTTAAGAGTAGTTGACAGAAAAAGCCAGTTGGAAAAGAACCAGAGGCAGCCTTAGCTGACATGCAGCTCAATAGCCTTGCCTTTGCTGAGGTGTTTATAACAACCACCCCAGTGGCAGCACTTGTGTCTAATCAATTGATTTGGGATTACAGTCATAGCACAACCCGCAAAGCCACTCCCTCCTCTCATGCTGGTTTACAGCACACCATATATTCAATAACCATATGGGTTCTTGTTTCCTTTGGGCAGGACTCCATTGTAACAGGGAAGAAACTACTGAAACTCTGCCCAGGTCTTGCCTAATCCAGTACAGGCTGTGAAAGACAGACCTGGGATTAATCCTGTAACAAAACAGCCATGGGAATAGTCTCCACAGCTACAAGCAGAGCTGGAGTTGAATTAGGCTCAGCAAGCCCACTAAAAAAGCATTTTTTCCTTTGGGTCCATGATGGCAGTGGGACAGGGTATTCCCAATAGAGTTGGACTCTGCAGCAGACACCAGACCGAGCAATGAGAACTTTGCCTTGCTACGTTGTGTGCCAGTGCAGCCCCTGTTTTATGGGATTACCTCTGAGCAACACGCTGGAACTGGGGTGAGACTGGTCAGTCAAGAAGCACCTGTAGAAAACCAGCTGAGGTGCTTGAGTATTCAGCAATGTTTCACTAATTACTGCAAAGGATCTAGGTGTATGTTTCAGTATAGGACTTGTACAAAGAAACCAGTTTTTAAGAGAAAAATTTCTTGGTTTTGCCAGATTCTCACATGTCTATTAACATTTTCATGGTCACAACTCAGGACGTAAAAGGCAGCAAAGGGTCACCTTTCTCATTTGGTTTTAGTGGGTGAATCTATTTGCTTTTGTCAGAAAGTGTAAGGATTGCAAAACCTTGTACAGAGGTGAAATCTTCCTTTTTATCTTCTGGAGATTTACAGTAGCAATAAAAACAAATAATGGTCTTCAAGCAGCGGTGCTGGAGGTGAGACTGCAAAATCCAGTGTGTGGGAAGAACAGGAGCTTTAATGAAGTTTGTCACTGGCATTTGGTTTAACAAGTAGCTACAAGCTACAGGCCTTGAAAAAATGGATTAAGGTTAAACTGGGGCACATTAACAGACCACTGCTTTGTTATCACAGGGACTGGGCAACACTGTTTTGGTTGAACAGACTCAATGTTTTCACAGCAGATTATAGGATAGACTTGAACCTGCTCAGCTGAGACAGAAATGGCAGGGAGGCACCCCCACCAGAGGGAGATTAGTTGTCATGCTCTGACCTTTCTGTGACTTACAGACGTATCTCTACCCAAAGCCATTTCACCCAGAGATTATCCTATTAAATTGCTGGGGTATGCCATCATTCTGACACATCCAACAGTGATCTGCAATACCTTGTGCTTTAAATAAGGTAGCATCTTTTGGAATAGGGAAAAATTCCTTGAAAGGGAAGAGTACACCAGCCTTATTCTTTACAGTCAGACAGCTGAGGAAAGCAGATCCCAAAGGCTCTGAGCAAACAGCTTTTTTCTTCTCCCATTTGTAGAAAAGGGAATGAAGTTTGAGACTGAAGTTCTTCCCTCTACCTTAGAAGATGTAGGGTCCATGCAGTTTGTCTGACATGTGCATTACTTTTTTAATATTCTGGTGATATGAATACTCAGGCATTATAAGTTTCCTCATCTCATTTGTATAGAAGATTGTATGTGAAAGCTTTAAATAGCTACACTAATAACCTAATGACAAAGAAGTAAAAATGTCCAGCCCTCAGATCCTTCTATGCATCCTCTTTTTGTCCACTTGAATTTAAGTACTATAATTACAAAAATTCTGAAGTGATTTTCAAGAATTTATAATTACATGGCTATATACAATATGCTTCCTCACAGAAGCAAGAATCAGATCCTCAGATCTCAAGATCTCAATGTTAACCAATGAAGCACTAGAAAATATAAATAGTTACATATATTAAGAAATAAGAGTATGCTTGTACAAATTTATCTAGTAAATCTAGGAAATAGCTTGATTTGATTCATATATAAAATAAATTGCTGAGGAAAAAAAGGAGTTATAGAACTCAATACTAGTTTTTTGTCTCAAAGATAAACAAACAATAAACTTGCCCTTCTGGCGAGAAGAGTTTCATAAGAAGGAAGTAAAAACCTTGCTGGAGGCATGATGGCTTCTTAAGAGCCATCCTTAAGAGACCTCTCTGCTCCAGCCAGGAGAGGAGAGAGGACTACCAATCTGATTTTAGGAAACCTTACCCTAAATTGAAAATTCTATAAATTCTGTTCAAAAAGCAGTTAGGAGTCCTCAGACAAAAATTAGTAAGGAAATTATATGGAACAAAATATGCTGTTTTAGGTCCTGCTGATGTCCCTGCCATATCCTCTGAATTGCTCTGGATTATGTTACAGCAGACATTGGTACTTTTCAACAAAATATCGTGCCAGAGAAAAATAGCTTTTGGAAATGCTCAGTGCTAAGTGCTTCTCATCCCGTACTGTGAATTAAAAGCAGGTATCTTTAGATACCTGTGAAGGTGTTTTAAAATCATCAACAAAGTGAGCTGTGCTGCTAGTAAAACAGGCAAGAAAACCCCAAAGAACAGAACAGCCACAGTTAACAACTGTGATTTCAGTAAGCCTGACTTTACAAAGCATCTTTAACCTCAGCATTTCCTTATTTCTGATCATCTGGTTACTTAGAAGGCAAGCAGCTCTCCACATAAGGCCCCTATGCACCAGGTTTAGACAAGAGGATGATCTTTCGCTCAGGTGTTTACAAGTTTGATGGGGAAAATGTGCACCTATAGGACCCTGATGGCGCTCTCATGGACAAAGAAACCCAAACGTTGCCAGGTAGAGATGCAATTCATTGTTTCAATGCACCCTCACAGTCCCTGCCTCAAGCAGCTCAGCACAGTCACTATTTTAATTGTTACAGTAGAATTGGAGGACAGACATCTTTTCCTGTGAGTCCTTTGCCTTCTGCACAGTCCAAAGCCTGGAATTTCCCCGCTGGCTCCTTGCAGTGACCTGGGGGCCACCACTGCACTCACACTGGTAAATACTTTTAACTTGCACAAAGGGTGACTAAAGTGGGAAAATCTGGAGTGTTGTAGCTGGTGGGTTTTACCAGCGTGGAAAGGAAGAGGAGCCTGCCTGCCACTTGGGCTGTGCATGTTCTCTGGAGATAATGTAACAGGCTTTAAAGTCAGGTGCTAAAAGGCCATTCTTGTAGGCTACAAGGGCACCTTTCCACAGCACAGCACCAGCTGAAGGCACCAGCAAGCAATGATGATAAAAGACCATTACAGGAGGTGCCTGATACACCCACACTGACATGTCTAACTGCAAGGTACCCACTGCAATTTAAAGTCACGCAGGAGTTAAAGGTGTAACTTCTAATTATGAAAATCCTGTCCAAAGAGGCATGAGATGTTCTCTCTGCCAACGAGCTGATGTTGTTTTTCAGATACCGAAATGAACTGAAGGCTGCAACACTGATGATTAACGTAATGCTTTAACCAAGCATTTTTAGTGACTTTAGTGGTAAAGTTTAAATACTGAATCTTTATTTGAGAAAGGATTATATGAAATATAAGTAGAGGATAATTCCTTATACCGAATTCAATTACAAGTGCTTCAGTTTTAAGTGCATATGGACGAGATGCTGAAGCACAGATGTGCTCACACACAAAAAAAACAAATGGCAGGAAAAAAAAAAAAAAACAGGAAAAAAGGCATGTCCAGTTTTCCCTCCTTTCTAGAACTGAGCTGACTGTAATTCAATCCCTTAGCCCCAAAGTGCCTGCAAGCCAGAAGAGCAGCTCTCCTCAGAGGGCTGCAATGACAGCACAGCTCTGCTCTGGTCTGTGTTTGGCAACAAAGAGCACAGGAATGACATGTGATGCCAACATCACAACTTTCAGACACAGTCAGATGGCTATTATTTTCACTGCCAGAACTAAACTTTATTTCCATGTGTATTACATACTGGTATTTGATGCCAAGTACATTAAACTTACTTTAACAGAGGATTTAAGTGAGGAATATTTATTCTTCCCTAAACAAGAAGGAATGTAAAAACCTATAATAAAAGAGCTGTTTAAGCTTTGATTTGATTTTGGCAAGTCAAACAGTTAAGTATTCTTCTGTTCTCTCCTCAGACCTTTAAAAGCACCAAAAAAGCATCTTTTTATAATCATGCAGCTGAAGAAAAAAATAGTCTTACAAAATCCATTTCTTATGCTAAATATGGTTACAAATCAGAGTATTAAACACAAAATTCCCAACTCCTATTTTTAAATACAAATACTGTATTATATTATGAAATGGGGATAATTAAAATATATCAATGACTACAAATCTAGTAATTTACAGCAAACAAACATGCTGTTTGCTTTCATGTGGAAGAATTAGGATATTGTATGGTTCAAGCACTGCAGTATTTTCTGTCAACTCCTTGATGCCCAGAATGTCAAACCACCAAACACAGAGACAAGTATTCAGATCTGTATAGCACCAGGTGTTTTTGTTTTTCTTTTTTTCCCTTTTAAAGATACTAACATTTAATAAAATGAGTGACATTACAACTTTCTGGAAGTGACATGCACAAGTAGAGAATTTGCGTTGAGTTTTCAACTAATAAGCTGAAAGTTTTAGACAATACTGAACAATTAGTAATGTATTTCATGGTACACAAGAAAACAGTGCTTCCACAGTATATCCTCAGTTCTCAAGTACAAAAATATCAGTTATGGATAGTCAATAGTTATCAAAATTTTTATTGGTACAGAATGAAAGCAGCATTTACTTTATTTTTTTTTAAACCATACATCATAAAATTCCCTAGTACACATGTGAAGGAGTGAAATAGGCTCTGTACTATTTACCTGCTACTGATACTAGAGTGAAATACCTGCTACTGATCCTAGGTCCAGATCCAAAATCTTTCCTGGCCAAAACCAAACTATATAATTAACAGCAAAGGGAAGGCAGTTCCTCAGTGTGAAAGGTCAGCATTTAGAGTCTTACTAGAACACTATTTTTGAAACAATACATCACTTAAATGTATAATTACATACACTACAAGTGAAAAACAGGTTTCTATTAACAAGAACTATTGAGACTGGGCATAAACATCTTAACCACAAACCCTAGAAATATTATGGATGCTTTGATGTGGCCCTTTTTGGTGAGAGTCAGAACAATGAAGTATGGCTTTTCAAGCTTCCTTTAAAAGCACATTTTATGAAATTTTGTAGGTTTAAATTATTTTAGAGGACCCTAACATTTTTCAGTAACATTGTTCACTAATTAGAACCATTAATTACATCAGTATATTAAACCATTGGCAGATAGTTGATCACTAGCATAACAGGAGCTGTTTGCTTTTGCTGTAGTTTTTTGTTTTTAAGTAAGGGAAGTACTTTTCTAGCGAGAGCCACCCTACAGTACTATCAAACATTTCAGAGGTTACTACATAGCTTCTCAAATAAAATCCTCAACAGTTTTGTTTTCCAGCAGATACTCCTATCAAGCATACGCAGAGAGCAAATACAATCAAGTGCAGACAGTTCAAAACTATCTCTCAAACATATTGTTTCACAGCTACCCTCTGCAAAATAAAAGGCCCTCCTCACCCCAAAGAGATGGGGCGAGAAGGGGAATCAGGTCTGCCATTCATGTAGGAGTTTGGCTAGCATAGAGTTTTATTAAAGTTGTTAACAAAAATAGTTAAACATTTTTACAATTTAACATCCAGTCTGACAAAAGGCAAATCAATGAAAAAAATACAAAAAAGTAAAAAAGTGCACTACCCAGTCCAGTATTTTGCTTTAAAGTCATGTCACTTACAGCATATGAAAAATAAACCCAGAAGTGTAATTACTTTAAAATACACCGCTTCCATATTTCAGTATTTTACACATATATTCTATAGTGGAAGAGGAGATCTCTTAAAAACTTTACTCTTAAAATATTGAGGTGCATATACCAAGTGGGATAGACTTGGCAAGTTAAGTTGCAGTAGAGAATCCTTTCAAATTTGGCATTTCACTTACAAACCTTACCGTAACAGCAAGATCTGTAGTACCTAAACTTTCTAGTAAGAACAGTAATTTTGTTTAATGCAGATTTACTAATACAGACAACTACAAGACATGGTGAGGTCAGCAACTCTACGGGATCTTAAGGAGTTACGAGTCCTGATTTAGTTGTCAAATGGAACAATGTCACAACAAACTTTAAGGCCATGTTTTATTTGCTGATTAATGGACAAAAGGCAATGGATTCCCCCCCACACTAAATATTTTCTTGAAAGTCTGTGCTCATAAAAATCATGAAAAGTTGGAAAGACTTAATTATTGAAACTTTAAATATATTTTACACAATCTTGTTTGTACAAAAATACAAGTTAAATATAAACATAAAGCAATCATGATAATTTTATGTAAATCCATTTTGTGATATTCTGTTATATATAAAAAAGTTTCTCAGCTCTGTCTCATTTGTGAAAAGATCAATACCAGATTGAATCACTACTGGCAAAGGGCCCTAAAAAGCACACTTCAGCATTAAATATGTTATACAATGTAAGTACCGTTTCCTGATTTTCTCTTCTAAAGACTGGCAAAAGATAGGGCAGTATGTCCATAAACCAACAAATAATTTGGCTACAATGTCATAAAACACAAACACACAAATCTGTACAACAAACCAGTAGCTATGCAGTACGAACTTGTTACACACACACATAAACAGACATGGAATGGAACTTAGTGAGACGCCGATTGTAATTCACTGTTCTTCAGCCTGGCATTTTGTCTTACTTCATCAAATGAATATGACTTTGTTACCTTTCCATTCTTAAATACTGTGTGAAGGAGGTCCTGCAAGAAACACCATTGTTTTAGCAAGAGCAATTTGGCAAATGACCAAACAACACAAGTTACGCAAATTCAAAAGTGAGCACACAAATCAAGGCTGGTAAGACTAGAGCTTAAACTATCAAGATACTCAGTATTTACAGCTTCTTCCGATATTTTTCACTAATGGTTAGACAGAAGAAAGGACTTCGGCCATCCTGTGCACAGACAGCAGGTTTGTGCTGAGTAGTGCCTTTGTTGAGATATCTACACCTGGCCAAAGCCAAACACACACTAGAGATACCTTTCTAGAGCAGTTTATAAGAAAGGTGACACTCAACCCATCAAATACAACTCAATTACAGATTGATTTTTTGCAATTCGAGTTTAAATTAAATACCTTTTCCCTCTAGAAAAAAAAGAATAAAATATCTTTCTTCACAGTGCTCTTTGCTCATGTATTTTGTAAAACAGCACACTGGAAGGGCAATAAGCACAGCGTGGCACACAAAAGTCAGTACAAACACTGTTGTGACCTACTGCAAGGACCTGGAGCTTTAGGGAAATGCACCCACAAAAGAGGACATTTCCCTGTCACTCCCAGGGATCTCCAGAACCTGTACCACACAAATGACCCTCCCTAATACCCTGGGACCAAAACTATTTTAAAGAATTACTTCATCAGTCAAAAATGAAAGGACTATATATTGCCTAATTTCAGAGCAAAAGTCTCGTGGTTTGTGTTGAAGAGATTTCTCACCATTAGGTTCTTTCCCTTTCCACCCTGCCCCAGTCTCTCTCTCTCTGAATGTTCACCACAAACATATGTACATGTATATATGTATATATAAATTTGAAACTAATTTTTCTTAGATCTTTGCATCCAGAGCACAATATCTACAGTGTGTAAAACTCAGGGTTTTTTCATATTCAAATTCCCCAGAGATCTCAGTTTCATGCTTACTGCTACATAACATGGTGTGTCTAGTAGTACCCCTCTGCCTAGCAGCACAGAAACAGGCTTCTATATACCAGAGAACTCTAGAAACTTCCAGCTTCTAAAAGCTGAAGTGCAACTTGACAACTCATTTTCAGTCCTCTTAATTTGGCAAGAGTCATCATGCAGTTAAGGATTTCAATGTTGCACACTAAAAAGGCAAGAGCTATCAAACCAAAAGCCTGAGACTGACATAAAGTTTGTGTTTATTTTACTGAAATAGCATTTCATTTTGCAATTTATAGAAGTCACAGGGTTAAACCTACACATTTGAAAACTGGGCAACTACTCTGTGTACAGAGCATCAACACCTGAAGAAACTAAACAGTCTCAATGGGGAAGCAGCAAAAAATTTTAGTTACATCTGTCTCTCTTCCACCTCCAACTGGGGTCACTACTCAAATTGTGCAATATAGCCCAAACAAAACTACTTGGTCAGCATACATCCTGCAACACTGAGACATCAGATTTGGGGAAATGCAACAATGTTCTCTTGTTTCTGAAGACAAAAGAGAAAGATCCCTATTTGCAAAGTATGAACACTCTACTGTCATGCTATCATTCTGCTGTTACTGAATTTGGCACTGGGGACACTTTTGAGGCAATAGGATGGAAGTTGAACAAAAAAGACGATCAGAAATAAATTCTGAAATGAAGTTACAACCTGGTTTTCCTCAGTCTATTTTTGCATGAAGAACGTAATATATTTCTAAAATTCATACCTGTCCATACTCTTCAAGATCTCCCTTGCCTTCTTCAAGTGTCACGTACTCTCCAGCAGGTGTCCTATGCAATGACAGCCGTCCTTTCTTTGACCTTTTGTTGGGATCAGCAACAGGATCCTTGAAGACATTTACCTAAAATGAAAAGAGTGTTTTTGTAAACAGAAAGGGTTTTGTGGGACTCGTGTACTTAATGCAGATGGCAGTATTGTAACAGGAAATGTCAAACACGTTTTCAGGTGGGGAAGCCTCTGCTGAAAGCGTAATGGTAGAAGTTGTACAAAGACATACCCCAAGACCGTTGGTCACCACGTAACTGCATTTGAAGGAACAGTTTAAGAGATCTCTCGTTAGTTTCTGCAACAAAGCTCCACCAGATCCAAAGGCAATATTCTCAATACTCCATTTATTCTTCTTCATGCCCTCCACAATCTAATAAGAAAAAGAAAATCATGATGGAGCACACTTTTAGGCCATGCCATTTTTCCATAAAAATATACTACTTCAACAAGATGCTTTTACAGACAATTAAGCCAACTAACATTCAGTTTCCAGGAGATGTGCATAATAATTTGGTCAATACTTGGCACGCTGTTTGCATTTTTATTTATGGGTCCAGCAGGGCATAATTATAGAAAGCTTTTGCTGTAACATTAGTAACATGCCAGCACATATACTTTCAAAACTAGGGTGGCACAGTAATGCAAGGCCCAGAGAAACAGAGCTCTAAAGAAAATAAAAGACTTCATGAGAGTATTTCAGAGCCTTCCCATTTCCCAGAATTGTGGGAAGACCTCAAAGCAGAGATCTGCCTTCATGTATCCTGAAACAATGCAGTCATCTTGCTCATCAGCTTCAGAAAGTTATTACCCACTCTGGCCAGTGACTTGTACAGAGCAGTACTTATTGTATAGAATTAGAATAGCAACTTCAAAGATGGGAAACGAAAACATATCAAGCTGCTTTAAAAGTTTGCTTTGCCACCTTCTCAGGCAGGTACAGGTCCGAGTGAACCACACTGCAAACAGTCAAGGTAGAAATTACTATATAATATTGCCTCACCCTCATTCTATCCAGAAAATTTTGGCATCCTCTAGCCTGGAGTAATGGATGCTTGTTTAGTCATGCTCATAAATGGCCAGGATTTGTTTCACTGACCTGTTACCCTTAGGTAGAAGCCTGAAATGATGGTTGTTGCCCCAGTACAGGAGTTTCAACTACTCTCTTCTCCTAACCATACTAACAAAGGCAGGTGAGAAACCTAGAGAGGGAGAGATACCAAAATACCATCCATCCAGAAAAAAGGAAGGTGAGAAGCAGAATGGAAGGATAGGATCTATGGGGAACAGTGCAGGGTTTCAAAAATCAGCATAATTAGAAACCTGGTAATACTTCGTGCAGTCTCAGCCTCCTGCATCAAGAAGAAATGCCAGAGTAACACTGAACAGGACTGCTCCAGAAGCTACTGATGTCAAGTTGCTTTTTTTAAGGGACAGCTAAGGATCATAAAGAGAAAAAAAAAAAAGAAAAAGACAATTCCAACTCCAGACCTAAAAAGCTAGTAGTGTAAACAAAAGAGCATAGTAGTATTTTGTTTATCCACTTGTCACACGCAGACTGTCTTCAGTCTGAATGCCTGATAGAGGTCCATCCCAGGAGAGGTGCACATCAGTCATAACCTTTTGAGACCACGCTCTGAACACCTTCCCACCATGTTTTTACCAGAGATTTCTCCCCAGCAGAGATCTGATCAGTGAGTTTCTATCATTCCAGTGGTACCAGCTTACTTGGCCTCACTCATGAATTCAAGCAAAATGAATCTCAAGCCCTACCACCATGATTTCCACTTAAGAGAACCCTTTGGAAGCTTTCTATCTTGAACAAATGCCCCCTCAAATATGTGACCATACTATGGATTTTGGCAGTAGACATCAGACCCTTTCAGTGACCACGTGCAAAAGGAATTTCTACTTTCAGGGGATTAAATTCTTCTGGAAGCAATTACAAGTGGTACTCGGGGAGGATAAAGTACTGAAATTAACTAAATGTTCTTTTTAGCACCTCTGAAGTAACTGAAGATGACAAAGGAATGGTAAGAAAAGGGATTTTGTATACTCTGCACTTAAGCATAAGGCCCAATAGTACCATCAGAAACAAGACTTGACTGGGCCTGCGTATGGACTCTTCTTATTTATGCTGTCTTTTGAAGAGGAAAATGTAGGTAAACTCCACCTGGACTCGGAAGAAGCTCTGTCCAGACACTGACCAAGCCTGAAGCCATGTGAACTGCTGGCCAAACCTGAGCCAATCTTTTGCTCTTTTCACTATGCAGTTTTATAGGTCAGGTCTGACACTGAACTTGCTTGAACACTCCTGCAAGATGTAGCACAGACTACTTGGTATAAACAACATCCTACACCAAGGCACATGATGCTTAGGCTTCATGTTCACCACAGGTTAACTTGCAGGTTAACAGATGTTAGTGTGAGTACAGTGTAGCTGGGCCGTGGCTGCTTGACCTTCTTGCCTGGGTGAAAAGAAATGTGAACCCCCCTTTTAGCTTGTGTACCTGCTCTCATTTACAGATGGTCTTTTCATCTTGTGCTACGGGCACATGTCCTTGCTTATCCTGAGTGAAGAACTGGCTTTAGCTT
This sequence comes from Anabacerthia variegaticeps, assembly GCA_035583185.1. NCBI lineage: Eukaryota > Metazoa > Chordata > Aves > Passeriformes > Furnariidae > Anabacerthia > Anabacerthia variegaticeps. Next base: position 12,915,192 of record JAWWEW010000041.1, read on the forward strand.
TCCTCTCTCTCCGGGGATTTCCTTACTCAGACTGACCTTTGGTGAAGGGTGGAAGTGAAATCAAGACTAAGGTGAAAGACAGCTCTGACTGTACCAGTGACCCATGGCAAAGGCCCACGTAACAGCTTCCCTAGGTAGGGGAAAGAGATGGGAAACAGCAGCAGTAATGGAAGAAAGGGGAGATGTGAAATAACTGGAGCCTCCCCAAAAGGAAAACAATAAAGAAGAATTTCTTGTCTCACACTTTCAAACCTATACAAGGAGAAGAGTTCAGGTGTCAAGGTTTTGAGCAGCTTCCTCTGACTGTTATGAGCATGATTAATATTACAACTATGACTCCAGATTAGAGGATTTTTTTTGTATAAAAATTTAAAGATATCTGGAAATTGAATGTTCAAAGAAAATCCTTTGAAAGTGTAGTATACTGTGGAGTTAGCAGATTGGAATGATTTTAAAAAGTGAAAATGCAAAGAAAGTCAGAAAAGTTTCCTTACCTGTTCTACCAGCATCCCCTATTAAAACAAAGAATTTTAAAATCCAGTTTATACTCTGAGTTGTTCTCTATATTGTTGTTTCATACTTTGGATAGCTAAATGAGGCGATCAGTTACCACCCATTCTAGATTTTCCTATTATATCCATTACCTTTCTTATGATTTGTAACAATAAATCACACCTAGATTCTAACACTGATATGGAGTAATTAGAATAACGACTTGCATAGGCTATAAGAGAGGGATGGAGGGGAAATACAGCCACAACAATACATTCATATTTGTTCACGTAAACTCCTTTTGGAAAAGAATGAATTATACTTAAGGGCTGGTTTGGTTTTGGTGTGTTGTTTTGGGGGAGTTGTTTGTGTTTGCTTTGTTTCTCTTTTTTTGTTGTTTTTTTAATTGGTAAACTATTACCCAATCATTTGCAAGTCAGCATTGTAGCCTTGGTTTTGCTGACACAAGAAGATGAAGAGATTCATAAAATGTAAACACAACTAAAATTAGTTGCAAGATCATGGTCTTTTTGCTCTTTTTGATAAGTTGTTGTTATCAAATGAGAAGTGTCTCTTTCCTTCCTGTCTGTTTCTCCCAGCTCAAAACAAGTTTACTTTCCCCTGTATAGTGCTGGTAAGTACTAGTCCCTTTTTTGGAACAATTTAGTTCACTAAACCACAAAATTGATCACTTTTGGATGAGTCACTTTGCTGCTATAGCTCTGGTCTAAATTACTCTAAAGACCACGGTTAAATGACCAAAGCTGCCATGAGGCACCGCAAGATTACAGTCAGGCAGAGATGAGAAGGTGCCAGCAGGCAGCTATGAATGCTCTGTATGTCTTGGGGAACTGGATCTTCTACTCTTTTCTACAACATGCTACAGGTAGACTTCTCACAATCAGTTTCAGCTTGATGAGGAAAATATGTAAACAGGCAGATCACCTAAACAAAGAATTACTCATTCTGCCCTCTTATCCTGCCTCAATAGCTGCTGCATTTACTTTCCTGCTCTATTTAGAACCTGGAGAGCAGAGCACTTTTTACTCTAATGCAAAGATTTTAAATACTAGTTTTAATATTTTGACTAGAATCAATGTTATATGAGTATGAATTTTGTCCAGTATAACTCAGAGCAAGCAACCCAAGTTCCTCACAAGGTAGAATGGTCCAGTTACTTTCCTGTCACAACGCATGAAAATCTCAACCACAACATACTATGCCTAACACCAGCATCAGTCCTGTTAAACCATTATCGAGAACAAGCACAAGTGCTTTTCTTTTTGTGTGGTTTTTGTTTGTTTTTTTTTAACAAAGAGAGTGTATTTCCCTGCTATCTAATGATAAAACCTTCTTTCCAGCTATTAAGTTCTCATGCTTGCGTTCTATCAACCATACTAGCATAGCTGTATATTCTCAAAAAGCCACATGGAACATAAAAATAAAGTACAATAAATTTAAAGGTTGTTGGAGGCAGAAGAAAACTGTAGTGCATGACTGCACTGCAGTTGGCATATCAGGTTACAACCTCAGCATTAACTGCTCTCTAAGAGTCCAAGTGACAAATCTGAGTTCTGTCACTGAGGTACACATTATGTGCCCACGCTGGATACACAGATCATTTCAGACTCATTAAAAAAACAAACCTGATATCTCTGTTACTCTTAATTTTGAGGAGCAGTAAAAGTCAGCTTTGTTAAGAAGAACCTAAGGTTATGTCAGTCTAGAAAGCTAAGACAAGTGCCAACAAATTCAAGTAAAATTAATCTTAAATTTATCCAACTTGTTTCTGTTTTTGAACTCTAATACAGCTGAAGATGAATGATCCAGGATGAACCTGATAAAGTCAAGTCCTCTTTCTTCTACATGCCCTTTGTCACCTGTAGTCACTGCAGTCTGTAACTTTGCAACCATATTGTATTACCTAATATCTAATCTAGTCCATAGTGGTGAATTTATGACTAGTTTCAAGCACATAGCATCTACTAAATAATCAGTTATTGTCTTGGTAAAATTGCAATTGTGACTCACACTACAGCCTAATCTGATACATATGCTTTCTGGCTTTTCAGGGATCCTTATTCCACTAGTTACCAAATCAATGAACTCACCTTCCTTACTCCTAGTTTTAAAGACTCCTTCAAAACTACACCTTCAGTATTTGAGAGCAAACACACTTTAGATGGTACATAAGTAATGAGGCAAACCAGTTAATTACTACTGCCGTAGCACAGTGATCATGCACAGTGTGCCTTAGACATCAATGAAAGGACAAAACATGGTCAGATTTTAATCTCAATTAGACTTGACAAGCATGATGAAAGCAAACAAAAGGACAGACAGTGGAAAGAGAAGGGTTACAACAGGGAGATTACAAAATTCCTTTTAGGGATTTTTTAATGCATCTTAATAATTTCCTGTGGAGTTTTAATGAACTTGTTTTACGCATTATGATATCACTGCCAATGTCTGGAGTGAAGGGCAGGGGTGGGGTCAGCAGTCTCTGCTGCAACATCTGACTAGTCGTGACAGAGTCCAGATTAAATATCAACGCTGCCAGTGTTACCCTGACACGTGAACAGGATTTCTTACCTCTTGCAACGTGTTGATATCCACACCGTCCCCTTGAATAACTCTGAGATACGGTGGCAGCAACTTGTAGCCTTTTGAATTTTCTGTAATGGGAAACTTCTTCCCCAAGATCTCCAAGACCTATTGAAAAGAGAGACAGTTCAAAATAAAAATAAAGATCTATGTAATATGTATACAATAAAGAAATACCATTGCCACATTTGAACAATGTTCTCTCTAATAAAATAAAATAAATCCATAACGATACCCACATAATCATGCTCTAAATCTACCCACACAAATAAAAAGCACGCCAGCCATTGTGGTGGAAGCCCTTAAAGCAGTCACAGACCATACGGTCTTTATGAACTTGTACCCAAGAGCTAATCACAACCATCCTTCCCTCCTTTCTCCCTCTGCTTGCTGTGGATTTTGTTACTAAATGTGTCAGCTGAAGATTCTGCTCTTCTTTTGACCTCCCTTAAGACAATGGATGATGCTTTCAGTTTTCTGTGACTTTGTAAGCCACGAATACTCAAAATGAAACACTTCAGTTGGGAGCTTCTCTTATCAGCTCTGGTAAAGGTCATTCAGAGCTCCTATTTGTGATACATCACTTGTCCCAAAGGAAAATAAAGTGTTAAAGCTGTAAAGATCTAATTTGATAGAGTACCAATGTAACTAAAATTTCCCCCACTTTCTTATTAAGACAGTGCTGGCAGCTACTCAAATTCAGAGGTATCAACAGCTTTTATTATGAAACTGTAACAATCATTACACTCTCTGACGAATAGTGAGGCAAGAAGCATTTTTAAACTTGGAGGGTGTGTGCCACTGATTTAAATGCACATCTGACAAAAGGGAGAAGAGTGTTAAACTTGTATTTGCAGCACAAAACAGTGAATTACATTAATACAGGATGTCAAGATACCTAAACTTGATGGTAAGAAGTCTTATTGACCTGGCATTTATTAATAATGAAATTGTTTCCCATTTTATTTGTTATTAGGTGATGAAAATTTCTCTTTATAGGAGCATTCCAGCATTGTTACATCAGAAAAACTGAAAACTGTTGTAAAAGCTTCAAGAATTGTATGCAAGAATGGGTTGGATGAGAAATATTAAACTATTTAGACAGAAAAACAGTTTCCCTATCTGTGCTTAGATGTGTGGAAGACTTTTGGGGTGGAGACAGCTTTGCCCTTGAAAGGGTGCAGCTGTGAGCACGGGAAAGAAGAGAAGATACCTATGGCCTTGTTCCAGGCACAGGAAAGTAAAAGAAAGGAGAAAAACAACTGAGAAAAACAAGTGTGAATAACAAGATGTGTTTTGAGATTTACCAGCATGAGGAGAGATGTGAACTACCTATCAGAAGATGGTCTAAGGCTTGTGGACAGAAGTGCTTGGCTAATAGAGTGTGACATGTATGCGTGGACAGATAAGAAAAAGTATAAAAGACAAGCCTTATAATAATAAAGTGACTGTTAGTTGTTAACCTTTTCTTGCCCTTAGCCTGTGTATGTGTTTTTTGTCCATCACATAGGGGAACTAAACATTTGCATTTTTCACAGGTCCAAATTAGCCAGCATCAAATACATACGATGCATATCAACCTACAGCATTATGTCTCTGTGTTTGCTAGCCAGTCATTACAAAACAAACAACTGCCCTCTCAATCTCGTATACAAATGACTTCAAGAAAGTATTACCTTTAAAACAGTGTCAAGGGGATTCCCAGAATCTGGTCTAATAATAAGCGGTGCCTCTGGACTTCGGGCTTCAATTATATGCCTTAGGTCATCACCCCATATTTTTTCACAAGCATTGTAAATGTCATAGCTGTCACTAACCACAGACACAGGCACTGAAGAAAACTGTGTTACTATGTGTTCAAAAGCATCTTTTTCATGGTCTTTCCCCCAAGCTGTTATGGTACTGCAAAGGCAAATGAAAAATTCGTATTAGAGTGGCACTAGCACAGAAAATCATACATTCTGTATTGCCTACCAGTAACAGTTCAAGATAAAGACAAGCAATGTGATTACAAGACAGCATAAACTATGTGCTTATCAGGTCTGTGTTGCATGGATAATAAGTCTATATACTAAATAAACAGCACCCTGAATTTATCTTTGGCACTTCAGACAAATGCTTGGCACATGAAATTTCTTTCACATGTAAATGCGTTTTTTATTTTATTAACATTTTGAGGGAGTTTCTCTTAAATCTGAAATTCAGACATTTAGGGAATTACAGATGCAGGAACAGAACATCTGCTCTGGCAACCTCACACTACAAAATGGGAAGTTGAGAATGAAGTACCATATGTCAGAAAAATCCTAAGAAGAAAACAGAATTTATTTTCTTTTTTAATAGTGATATAAACCCATTATTCTCACTCATACAAACATTCTTCCAGAGGAACCTCAGGGCATTACCCTTGGTGCAAGGGTACAGGCAAGCACATAAACTGGAGCTGCTGAGAGCACTAATAAGTTACTGAATGCCAGTTGATCTGCAGTAGCTGTTCTGTACGTGGCTGTCTCAGACCAGCTCACACAACCTGTGCACAAAGACCTAAAAATGCTCTCAAGCACAGCACAAGGGTCAGTGGCACTGAATTTTTACCTTAAAATTCCATTGTTAACTACTGTGAGGACAAGCCCTAGATCACGGTAGTGAGGAAACAAAACAAACTGTTTCACAGAGCTTGGGGCAGTTGCAGGAACAGCCCCATTGACACACCAAAGGACAGCACCACACTCACTCCACCACCTCACATGGGAGGTGGTGGAACAGGATAGCTATTCTGGAAAAAAAATTGTGTCTGTGAGGCGTTTTCTGTATATTAACTTGGAAAGGGTGACTGCAGTCTGCATGTGGCAATGCAAACTTTATGTGGGACAGTTTAAGCTGTCTGATCTAATGTCACCACTTCAATATGCTGTGCAGAAGACACTTGATCTTGTGACTCCATGTGTTTGCTTTCATTATAAAAAATTTTATAGTTGCTTGGGCCATCATTTTTTGGATTTAACTGTAGTATTAAGCTAAGCTAAGAGAAGACATTTCAGACAAAATTTGTCACTTCTATTGATCAAGCAGTTCCAGAACAGCATTACAGCAATGATACAGAAAGTTCTGTGAAGCAGTTCTCCTTTAAAGGTGATCACTACCCTACAAGGGCTATTTGTGCAATCCTTTCCATTATCTGCCTTGTAGTCCTGAGTGAATGCTAACTATTTAAAGTGAATACTAACTATTAAACTGGCTTTTGTGCTCATTATGAAAAACACAACCTTCCTTTATATTCTGCTCATTTCAGTGTGTAGATGTGCAACTGAAATCCAAGAATTTGCATTCACTCCTAACCTTGTACAAGACTTGGATATAAAAAAAATTAAGAGCTCTCCATCTCAAATGTCTGAGACCAGTTCTTTACTCTTAAAAACTCATTCACAATTCTTAGTGAGAGATCAAGGATTTACTGTTGACTGAGTTAGTTATGCTGATGGGAAGCTTAAGAGCAACTACTTCTGGAGGGAGAACATGATCTGTGAAAGTCCAGAATTGTAGCCTACATGGTTTTTCCATTTATGACGTTATGTTTAAAACAAAATTTGTTTATAATGTGAATCCTCAATATCTATAACCTGTAGGCCTTCAAGCCTATTCTAAAAAGAATATCCAAATTTACTTAAACCTGATAATAAGGTTATAGTTAAAAACATTTAAAGCACATTTATACTTCAGAACAACCATGACTAGAACATACAGAGGCATCAGTACTCAATTGCAGCCTCAACAGCTGGATCAGTCATAGCTAATACTATAAGATCTATTTCTGGATACAAAGATGGATAAGAAAAAAATCACATTTTGTTAAGCTGTTTTTAGAAAGGCTTAGCCTAGTATCTTACCTGTGTTCAGCAGCTGGAACAGAATATCCTGGAACTGGATCTTTAGTACCATAGTACTTTTTAATTAATGCAATTCCTGCTACAGTGTCTGTTCCTTTGAAGTTCACCAAATGAGCTGAAGCTCCTATGCCTGCAGTCTGAACAAGATGCAACTTTCAGTTTCCATGTCAGATACAGGAGCCTAAATCCAGTCACCAGCTAGTGCTAGTCTGTAGCCAGCAAAACTCTTAGTTCCTGTTTCACTAACACTCTCTTCATGCATTTTCACAAGGCAGACATAGGCAAACGCTCTCCCAATCTAGTGCTCACAGTCCAGAGACACATCTACCTGCCCCCACCCCAGATCCCCCCTCCACAATCAGTCCAAACATAGTACTCTGTGCATTCACAATTTCAGTGCAGAATGGGGACACAGAGGTTAACAGATACATTCTACAATCCTTCACAGTTAAGGACAATTAAGATTTTTTCAAATTATTAGACAAGTAGTATTACCTCTTGTGAAGAGACTCCTCTGTAGCCGAAGTCATGCAGTTTATACTCCAGTCCTTCCAAGCTGCCAGAAGTCTCTAGCAAATATTTGGCCAAAATCTTTTTCTGCTCTCTAGAGTTTGTAGCTACTGTGATTGGATACCATGACTGCACAAGAATAGTCTAAAACAAAACCCATCACAATATTAGGTGTGTGTTTGCTTAGAACTTAGCAATGCCCACTTGGCATTTTAGCAGGCACAAAAAGGTCTATTTATTTTTATTCCCTGTTCAGAAATTCCTGATGCCTACAACAGTTTGCTTTAGGGCTTAAGCAATTAGCCTTTATAAGGTAGGTGAGGTACTGACCTTCTCAGGTTATCACTCCCAAACTACTAACATGCAGTTTCCCCATCCTCCTTTTTTGTGGATAAAGGTACTTTTAATTCTGTAAAATTATTACAATCTCTTGCCAGGTGGGGAAAAAGGTCTGTGTAAGAGGACTACAAAAAAGACTCCAGGCTTACTTAGAGCAGAAAATGAAAGTTGCCAGAGATTTCCCTTAAAGCAATAAGAGATTCGGCCTTTAATTTAAGTGCATTAATATTTACTTAGGAAAAAACCAAACTAAATTTCCAAAACTGACCTCAATCCAATTTGTAAGCCAGTAGCACTCTGGATCTGTGTTTTCTACTGTGAAAAGAACATTTCCTCTGGGAATTACAGAACCCTCAGGAACAGCCTTTATTTCTATAGGAAGATGGCCATCGTATTTCTGTACAAGAAACAGTAATATTGTTAGACAATAGAAAATATTAGGACGTACCTCTCATTTATTTGACTGCAAGGAATAAAAGTTAGTCTATGAGTTTACTGATAAAGCTTTCTTCTTCTTCATTTCTTTCAACCCTAAAAATCATAAACTCCTAGCCCAAATAAATGAGAAAATCCACATTTAACAAAAAAGAAGGAAAATCCTGTAACCTAAAAACCAGTCTTGTTATCAGTTGTATTGCTTTTACAAACTGAGCCAGGAAGGCTTAAACATTCTATAAAAATATAGAAGTTCTACACACAGAATAAGAAATATTTGCTACTCAGTTTTCTTCAGTGGTTTCACATGAAGTAGGCTAAAAAAAGTTTAGTTCTTATCTAGACCTCAAAAAAATCTCTAGTTGTGCTTAGTATAGATGTGTGCTTTGTTAATTTATTACAGCAGGATCCACTTAATAACTATTTTAAAGACTACTTTTTGTCTCAATTATTCACTGAACAAGAAATCTCATATTGAAATGTCATTCTTCTGTCAGTCTTTCAACCCTGAAGGACTAAACACTGTGAAACGAGCCTTTTGAAAAAGAGTAACTTGCAAACAGCAACTCTAAAAGAGTAATTACAACTTTCTGAAAGAGCAAGAGCTAAACTGGCAGTACTGATAATGTTTTGGATAACAAAATTTTTTGACAGAAAGCTTCTCATGAGATATTCTTTAAAGGCAACAAAAATTGCACCAATTTAGAGAAATTACAGATTTGTAAGTAGCATCAAAACGTATTCTCCAGTAGCCAAAACACATCACTCTTCTACACTACAGTTTAAAAGTTAATTTGAAAGTGTAATAACCTGAAGCAAATTGTGTTCATACCACACAGGGTTTAGTTGTCAGACTTGGAGATTTCTGGATTAACAAAGGACAACAAAGCCTTCAAAAGGCTCAAAATAATTGATTCATAATTCAATGACTACAAAAGTATATTTAGGCGGAAAAAAATAAACAAAACAGATTTTGACTAAACTGAGTTGAATGGACTGTTAAACCACGTTAAAACTCAGCAAGGACAGACATGCGCACTAAAAGTGCATTAATTCAGTTTATCCAAGGAGGGATCAAGTTACTTTAAATACAGATGAGAGCTGCTCACAACGTATAATGTAGCTTAAACACAAATATGGATTGAATTCACATTTCTAGTTACTTGAAATGGATGTAAGTCCTCTACAAACCTCTCCATAACTCCCTTAGAGAACTGTGGGCTCAGGTACCTTGTTGCCATTTGAAACATTTAGCTGAAATTGCACACCTATGGTCCACCCCAGCGGCAAGATGACATCCAAATATAATCATAGACAGATGCCACCATAAGAACACATACAACCAGGGAATCCAGGGAAAAATAAATGCAAAGGACTAAAAAATGTGCTTTCAAATGCTAAAAATATCCATTCACCAGAAACCAAAATGAAACCTAGCATTTAATTAATCTGCAGAGATTAGAGCAGCTCTGATGAATGCCTTTAGTCTGAATCTGCTGCTTTTACAGAGAAGACATGTCTGCAATTGGTTGAAGTCTGACACCTTTTTAAACAAAAAGGAAAGAGGGTAATTGTGGCAAGACTTAATTTGGAAGGTTTTGTGTGCCCAAAGTGCTCAAACCTTGTATTTCATAATAAAGTTCAACTTTCATATCTCTGAAAAATGTAGGAAACAATTGAACAAAACATGTATTTTCTGGAAGTATTTATACACCCAAGAAGTTGTAATGCTTTCTGCATTAGAATAAAAATTGTTACGATTAGTTCCAGAAAGCAATGTAAATGATGCAGGCAACCACTAAGTGCTATATTACACAGGGAGACTTGCCAACAAGCCCCCACTTACATGAACTGGCTGACGGCAGCCATAAATCCTTATTACCTGCAAAGCCGCATTTGGCATCTGAAAGGATGAAAATTACTTTTCTCTAAGGAATTACAATTATATGATTATTCTTTGACAGCTGCTACTCCCTATACACTAAACATTAAAAGCTAAATTTATCCAGTCTTTACTATCAAGATTAAAAGGAAAGACTGTTGTATATATTCTACAATTGATTCAGAAATTCTTCATGATGATCCCAAATTATTTTCATAATTTTTTTTACCTCCAGAATATAGTTCCATCCCTTTTCATTGAAGACATCATCTTGAAAATGCTCCCTATATACTTCTTTGGCTTCCTTGATTTTTTCTTTGGTCACCACTTTACCTGTAGTTTCAGAAACAGATGAAAGCTTAGAAACTTACAATATTCATCATTTGATAAACTAAGTAACAAAAAGGTTCAGGCACAGCAAAGTCGTTTTGCCTTCAACAAAGACATGAAGATGTCAAATGCAGTATGTTTAAACCAAATTTAACTTTCATTTATTATAAAGACTAGGATGTTCAAGAAAGCAACAGGATAAAATATATTTGTGGTTTGCAGGTGGCTCAGAACAATTTGAGATTATTATTCTTTTATGATGGTCAAAAACCTGTCATGAGGTTTAGTAGCAGTGCTTTTCCCAGAGGAATGTGTTGATAGTGCAAGTGGACACAAGGGTTAAGCTACACTGCTCCAGGGAGAATCCCCATGGAAAGGTGTTACAACCCATCTTTGACTGACCACTTCGTGATAGGAGCCAACAGACAAACCACAAGATTTGAATAAGCATTGCTACTGCTGTAGGGCCAATCATCTACCTGAGAGAGCAATCCTCAGGTTGCTAAAGACAAAAGAAATCAAATTATTAAGTATTTTGACTATAATGGAATTTCAATCTTTGGCAGAATTGGCAGAGATATTTATTGACTCAAGACAAAGACAAGTAAGCCCTGTGACTGAAGTTTTGCTTCTAAAGCTTGGCAGAAGGCAACTTGCATTCAGGTCAGAAGAGGTGATATTTGTACCTAATGCAAAAAAGCAATCAAAACCTTAAACAGCACCAAGGAATTTTCAGATGTGACTCTTAAAATTAGCAATATTAAAGCCATTTTCACATGTAGCTGCCACATTCAATGATCTAAGCTGAGGGGCATCCAAAATTTAAGGAAAATTAAAACCATTACTGGTTTACACAGTAAATACAGACTGAAGTTTATGTTCAAAATGTAAAATGTGTTTTCCATTGACTCTTCTACCTGCTTATGAGTCTATACACAGTATTGTTCTGTTTCCATTTATTTCAATGTAGTCCACTGACGTTGGGATATGAATACCTCTTCATTTTTAATAAATCATTGGCATAAATGAAGATAGTAGAGATGTGTCTGAATTACAAAGTCAATACCAACAATTTACTTTCAGAATCACACATATAAGATCTTATGCATGTCATTACTTATGGTGGACTAAGATAATCTGGAATTGTTTCAACTATAAGACTACAGGCTTGAGAAAAAATATATATTTATTTACAGGTAAAGTTTTACTGGAATTCGAGACAGTTACCTTTTAAATATTTATTCAGAATGTACTGCAAACCGTAAAAAACAGTTTCTTCATATTTCACTTTCCTTAATTTGGAATTTTCAGTCTTCTTTTCACGACATTCAAAGTAGGAATATACTTTGCTTGTGTTAGGTGGATATTGCTTGTAGTGTGTAACCTACATTAAGAAAAACTTCAGTAAGAGCTCAAAACATCACTGCAAAGCACAAGAGAAATCATATTTGTACATTCAAGCTTAAGAGTAACTCCCAGTTCTTCTGGACTGTTATTATTTATCCTTTCACATTCTACACCATAAGTGTTTGGGAAATTTTCATGTTTTCAGTCTCCTTCAGTTTTCAGATCATAAGACTGTCTTCCATTCTTTGCTTCTTTATCTAGTCTTTTCCTCTAGAGTAATCTTCATGGTCAGCCCTTCTCCTCCCCTGATGACTTTGCTTTGACTAACTGGGAAACACATTGGCTAGGATTTTAGGAACGGCACTGAACACCAACGTGCCAGGTCAGTGTTTGCTTTCTCACACTTGGGCCAAGCCTGATAGCTACAGGAAGCACAAAATTCCACCTCACTATAAAATACCTGCTTGCATTTGATTGAAGTTTTGAAGGCTACAATCCCACAGTTCAAATAAAAGCCACCCAGACTCAAGAAGGCATTGACAACCGCCTTTACCCAAGCACCTCCTTTACCATGAGCAGGTTGGGTCTCTCAAGCCCTGGTTATATCAAAGCCAGTTTACAAACCTGTTATTGTCAGTAACGCTGTTAAAATCTACCCAAGGTTTGTATCTCCCCACAAAGTTTGCTAGATGGACTTCTTTTCCAAGTTTGAAACAGTTCACAGTCAACATAAAGGAAGCATGAAAAGTTGCTGCCTGAGCGTATTACATGGAAACTGGTCATAAAAACACACAGTGTTATGCTGGATTCAACTATAACAGCTTTTCTTAGCTCCTGAATTTAAATCTAGCCAATAATTTATTTTGAGTAATAACAGCATTTGAAACAAGTACACTCCAAACACTGAAAAACTTAAACCCACATAATTTTATCTCCTAATGCGTAAAAAGCAAATTCCATGCAAAATCCTTAACTCCATACCAAACAAAAAAAACCCCATAATGATAATCAATGTTTAAATTACAGAATACATAAATCAGTATAATCCCCAAAGTTGAAGCTATCAAGAGTTTTCTTAAGTTATGTTGAAAAGTCTGTGAACAAGTCTATACATTCCATACAGAGAAGTTGTTCCTATGGCTCAGTAAAGCACTGTCGTACATCAGAACAAAACTCAAAATGGTGTGAAATCACGTCTGAATTTTTTTTCAAAACCCTGTATTTACAGGTTAGACCATGAGTTCATTACAGGTTTCTTGCTTACTTACTCAAAATAACCTAAAGGTTTTTTTTTCTAATATAACAAAGAATTGGAAAAGGGATGATTTTACCACTTCTCCCTTCTTGTCCTGATGTACCTCTGACACTCTGAAAATAAAATATTTGAAGGTTTCCCATACCTGTATTACTAAAACTGTACATTAAAGGATTTTAGAATTTCAGTTTTTCTTTTCCTCTCAAATGTCATGTAAATTTAGCATTTCACTCAGTTTGGACAGTGAACTAGACTACTCAACTGAATTTTTTGGTTCTCCTATATTAGCACGAGACTGTTATGATTGTGTTTCCAGTGCTGCAAGGAAACATTTGAATAATGACGAGGTCAATTTTCAGATCATTCTACTATCTTTACTTGTATGAGGTTTTCAAGGCCAATCAGATAAACCCCAAGCTTGTCATTGCAAGTTTTCTGCCTTCACTTCAAACAAAGCACTGCACCACAGGCATTTAATGGAGCACAAACCTACTCTGTTACAATTCCACAAGCACTCAAAAGCAGAATGCTTAAGAGTAGCAATGTTAGACTTGAGGACAAAACCTGGCTTTTAGATTTAGTTCTAGCTATTAAAAAATGTCTCGCTTCACAAATTAACACATCCTTTCCTAGTTCTACACAGAACTTCCAAAAAAGTACATCAAACTGCCAGCTCACTGAAAACTCTTCATGATACCATCACATTTAAAAGAAATTTAAAAACCCTATAGAAAAGAAAACACACACTCCATCCCCCCTTCTTTACTATGGAGCAGACAAAAATATGCTCCTTTTGACATGTCTTTCTAACTAATGGGTATATGAACACACACATACCCATTCTGGCTACAAAACAGAACTTGAGAGCTGAAATCAGACTGAAATGCTAACAGATCTATGTAGCATACCTGGGGATACAACTTCCCCTGACTAACTTGCTGACAGCTTCAACCTAAAAAAACTCACTGAAGTTCCTGAAACATTAAATCCTAGGTTTAGCTAATTTTTCTGACATGAGACTAGATCTTAACTTGAGGATACATACTAGTTAGTGTCCAGAAAAAAGTTATTTCTAGGCATTCAAACCTAAAAAAAAAATTTGTCTAAAATAGAAAAGTAATTTTATTGATTTAGTTGCTTTAAGTACTTGAAGGAGATAATGAACTAATTTTACAAGTTACATGTGTAGTGTTCAATTATATTCCTCACACATCAGAATCTATTTAAACAAAGAAGAACATACATCCCTGGCAATTAACTACTTACATCTGAGCAAGCTTTCACCTGTAATTTTAAATGTTCTTTCGACATTCCACAAAGCTGCTAGTTTTACCTATAAAGCTGAGACACCCTTTTAAATACTACTTTGTATTTCAAGGCACAAACATGATCTTAAAAGCACCACGCTTACCAACCACTGCTTACTCAAAGGGGGCTTATAAAAAATATGTGAATACACTTTTTAGCAGGGCCTATAGCCACAGGACAAGGAGTGATGATTTTAAAATAAAACATGGTAGATTCAGACTAAGTAAAATGAAGAATTTTTTTATTATGAAGATGGTAAAACACTGGAACAGATTGCCTAGACAGGCAATAGAGGACTCATCCCTCTGAACAGGGTTCTGAGCCATCTGATCCAGTTGAAGACGTCCCTGCTCATTGCAAGGGGGTTGGGTTAGATGGCCTTTGAAGGTCCCTTCTAAACCAAACTATGATTTTATATTTTATAGATATGTTGGAAGTTAAGCACAGGACCTACAGCCCCTGTTCACTTCCCTGGCTAACTGTTTTGCTCCCAGGCTCTCAGGCAGGGCACCATACTCAGCAGGAGCATCTGCCCACAAAACGTCACAGCAGCTGATTGTGTTAGTTGTCATTTCTGGACTACTAGGGACATGGGCAAATAATACCCATCTGCCACAGTGGTGGTCAGGTTTGGCATGTAGTGAAATGCCTGGTGGTAAAAACAGCCTGAAAAAGGATCAGGCACTAGGAGTGGGAACAGTTCACAGGAAACACAAAGAACGCCACTGCAAACAAAACAAACCAACCAACCACCACCAAAAAAAAACCCCAACATAACACTAGAAGGCACTTGGACAACAAAAACTATGCTTCAAAAAATGTCTGATCTTTCCTTGTCAGATGAAGTTTTGCATCTTTCTGTATCCTAAAGAAGAGTGGAAAAAACAACAGTGACTATGTACAATATTTGTAACTAAACTTTATGTGACATTTATCAAGACAGTATTGATAAAACTAAGCTTTCAGTTAGGGAATGACAGAAGCAGGACTTGTACGGAGAGGCTCTGGCTAAGTAGGAGTCACCATGAAGTCAATAGGAAACCCCTTCTCTTCAGGAATTAAAAAGAAAAAACAAACCAAACAGAAACCAAACAAAAGCTTCTACTGAGATTAAGAGACCCTTACAAGAAAATAACCCTCCCAAATATCTTCAAAGGCCTTTTGATGTTTAGTTCAAAGGCTTGGTTTAGGTTTTGTCTACAAAACATATGACAAACAGCCTTGGAACAACTACCTACAAGATTATGTACTATGACTGAAGTAGAGCACTTTTATTCCAGTTGTGATAGCTCCTTATTAAATTTCATCCAAATGAAGGTATACTCTGAACAAAGAATACATCCACAAGGACTACATCTATTTGACTAAATCAAGTAGCCATTCAAGAAAAGGCTTGAAGCACGAATTGCATTAGATCAGCCATCCAAATAAACACCCCAAACATTAAGAGTTAAATTTTAAGAAAATGGAATTAACTGCTATTCATCATAAAACAGGGATGACTGAGATAAATGCTGTATTTCCATAATCTAGGTAAGAAAACTTTAGGCATAGAAAAATAAATATTCTTATCATCAACAAGCTTTGTTGGACAACATATTGCAGTGAAATTACTCTAAAAGGTTATTTAAGTATATATAACTCAACCATTTGAAAACATGAGAAAACCAGATGTGACAGGAGTGAAGTCAGGCATGACCAGAACCTTCATTGGTGGTTAATTCCTGGTGCTCCCTTAGTCAGATGGGTGATGGGTCAGATGCTAAAATGAATCATCAGAAAGATGTTTCTAAGCCTTGTCTACAGTGAAGAAAACAAACCCCCAAACATCTACCCAGCAGGATCTTGCCTGTACTGTAACTCTTATGTGAATAGATGACACCAGTTCAAGTAAGACAGTCTTTGACCTTTGTGGAGCTGTTCTGAAAAATCTTCAGTGCAAAAATGGGTACAGAACAACCCAGTCAATGAATCCATGGCACCACACAGCCACAGCCATGAAGAATCAAAGGGACAGGTATAATGTAAGCCAGAAACAGCATGGCCTGGAAGTAGCTGGGCCACTTGGCTAGGACACTGCAGGTCTGCAGCACGTAATTAGGACTCCAGTCACAGGGTTGGACAATGTACTGCAAGCCCTGATGCTGGAAGAGATATCTGGGGGATCCTTACCCCCTTATACACCTTTCTGAGCTAGATGATTTTAGTGCAGTGGTACTACTGGTATTTACACCAGAGAGACTTCTGCAAAGCACCTCCAAGATCCCCATGAATTGTGTTATTACATATTACTCGCAAACATCGTGGAAAGAGACCATGATTTGGAATACTGCTTCACCTAAACCTTTAAGATATTTAGCCAATGGAGCAGTTAAAAGCAAAGTTTGCCAATAACCTAGATGGAAAACAACATTGTTAGCAACAATGAGATGAACAAGTACTTAAGAGCAAAGGGAGTGCTCTATCAGATACACCTCACTTGGATGAGATTTAACTAACAGAGGCTGTAAGGCAGTGCTGACACCCTTCAGAAAAAACCCAACACAACTGTGGCTAGCAGGTATATTCAATAAGGATGCTTTTGTAGCTTTCAAACCAGCCACAGAGGGAATACACACCACAACAGTGGAAATGAAAACCAAACCAAACGCCAGTATGGTTAAATGATAAGCTTATTTGAACAAAGGAGGAAACATTAGATGAATCAATCTTTAATAACTCAAGACAAAGGGCATCCAACAATAGCAGGTAAAGTGCAAGACCCTCATGAGTTTGAAAAAAAAATAAATCTAAGAGTCAAGTACAGTCTTACTGTTTTGATTATATGAGCTTCAAACTACTGTAGAGAAAAAAAGCCTTAGAGAGACTCCAGGCCCCTTATTAGAATGCATAAGACTAAGATAATGCTTAAGCACCAAAGTGAGAATACTGGGAGATATCTGCTCTTATGAGATGAAGCTAATGGAGGTTATGACTGAAGGATGACCTTGTACCATTTCTAGTGTCTCCATATTTGAGTTCATCTGCCATTTCTTATATGTATATTGAAAAATAAGAGGACGAAAGGCGAGGAAAAAAAAAGTTAAGAGATCAGCCAGAACTATGAAAACCAAGGAAAGACATGCAAGCAACTGAATTCCTACAGAAGCTGCACATTATCAGCAAACATGCTGTAAATGACTAGGTCCACATTCACATTCACATGTAAAACACAAGGTCAAGTGTAGGCACTAGAACTGAATGTATTCTAAATTTCTCAGAGAAAATACAATGCTTAAAAACAATAACACTTTACAGTAGATTCCTTTACCACTACAGAGTTTCATATGTTTTTGTTGTGGTTTAACCACAACTGGAAACCAAGCCCCACACAGCTCTGGGTGGGATGGGAGAGACACTCAGAAGGGTAAAAGTGAGAAAACTCATGGTTTGGATAAAGACAGTTTAATAGCGAAAGGAAAATCCTGTGCACATGAGCAAAGCAAAACAAGGAAGTTTCACCACTTCCCAAAGGTAGGCAGGTGTTCAGCCATTCCCAGGAAAGCAGGGCTCTAGCCCATGTAACAGTTACTGGGGAAGACAAACACTATCACTCCGAACATTCCCCTCTTCTTCCCCCAGCTTTATGTGCTAAGCATGATGTCATGTGGTATGGAATATCCCTTGGGTCACTTGGGGTCAGCTGTCCCTGTGTCCCTTCTCCACTCCTTGTACACCCCCAGTCTCCTCGCTGGTGGGATGGCATGTGGGGCAGAAAAGGCCTTGAGTCTTTGCAAGCACGGCTCAGCAAAATCAAAAACATCCCTGAATTATCAGCATTGTTTTCAGCACAGATCCAAAACACAGCCACATACCAGCTACTAGGAAGAAAATTAACTCTGCTTCAGTCAAAACCAGCACGGTTTTGCATCCAAGATTATCACAAAAAAGATGACAAAATGCCTTATGTTTACTGTTTACACATTTGTGACTAGTCAGCTGTACTACTGCACATGCTGCTACAAATTTCCTGTTCCTTAATGAAAAAAGAAAAACATTTACCTTTTCAACACTGAAAATTGCAATGATTCTGCAAAGGGTTACTTTCCATTAATTTAAAAATCTTGTGAGTACTGTACTGTTGCAGTGTTCCTGTAGAGCAGTGATGTCTTGGGTTTGTAACAGGACCATGTGACTGCAAATCAAAATTTGGAAGATAATGAATGTAGACAGAGTGAAGATTGCGTCTTACGAGGAGTGCTGAGCCAGAAGTTTCTGCTGATTTTCCACTGACAGAATTACAGGAGGTAAGAGAACACATTCACACCCCCATCACAAGATTTTGATTAAAAAACAAATATATATATATATATATATGGGCTGTTGTAAATAATATTTTGCAGTTGTTAAGTACTAGTCAAAATCAGTAGACTAAAGAGTACTCATGTCTCTTCCTTGCATACCTCTAGCCTTCTAAATAAAGAATACACAGGCTGTCAGAGCCTAGAATAAACACACACTCACGTGAAGTGCTTCAGAATTCAGTGCTCTCCTACAACCACGCAGAGTAAAAGAAGTAATATGAAGTGACAAATACTTAAAATTCAACATGTAAGGCATACAGAGTTAAAACATATCTTTCAGATTTCCTTGAAGCATCCAGAAAGAAATTAATTCTGAAACAGATCTCATTTACAGTCTAGATAGCAAGTCAGCTCCTCCTAAGGGGTAATTGCATGGCAGCTTATTATAGCTATCAGCTTAATTACGAAACATGCCAAGCAACAGTAATAGATCTCATTGGCAAAGGCAAAATAAGCTATTATTACTTAAGGGAACAAGGTTCAGTCAATGGCCTTTCCCCACTTGCAGCTCCTGTCCATGCAACCCAGGCTCAGTACATGCCAGTCACAGGTATCTTCCCACTGACCAACACAGCTCTGCTGAGCTCATCCCCTCAGTAGTTTCAGACCACATATACCCTGGAAGACTTCTTGTCTGCACAAAAATAAACAAATATGAGATGAACAGAGCATTGGGAATCAAAAAGAAAGAAAATGGAGAGGTAGTGTGTCAAGGAGATCCGACAAATGAGGAATGGAAGGGCTTCGAGCCTTTGGCTTGGGAATGGCAGTGAGCGAACAGAACCCTCACTTCACAAAGGGGCAAGATTCCAGGGACTTCCTGATATATGCACAAGAGTAAAACATCACACAGCACAGTGAGCTTCAAGGAAACTGCTGATATTCCCTCACTTGCAGCTTTCTAGCAACAAGGACTTTGACTTCAACTACTTCCCTTTTTCAAGTAATACCAAGTCACTAGCAGGAAACTTTACTATCACAAATGCTATTGCTATACTGGACATTCAAACCAAGAGGTTCCCCATATAATACTGCACTGATGAATCTGTTGAGCATCTCATGATCAGAAGAATTAAAGACTGCTGTTATTTATCAGCAAGTTGCACACACACCATACCATATGCCCATGCCCAGACTCTGAGGAGATGGCATATAATTCCCAGCACACAGGAGGAATTATACTGTTGGGGGATTTTGTAGAAGCTTAAGAATATGCAACAAAGTACACAGGAACAAAAATCGACTGATGATAAAACATTAATCTTGTTATCGAGTTCAGAGACAAACTGCATAATTTGAGGACTGGCCTCAAAATCTTGGAGCACTTGTACAATTAAGGTGCAGTTTATAATGGAAGCTCAGAACTGGATCCAGTGCATAGCTCACTTACTGGGAACTATTCCCATCTAGAAATATTAACTATACTAGAAAATCAGCATGATCCTCAGCAGTTTTCCAAAAACACTTTTAAGATTTTGAAACCGACTATTTGATAATCACTATGATTTAAGAGGAAATGTCCTGTGATGCACACACAGAACAGAAAAGACAGTGTAGAGGGAGGGGAGGTTGGATTAACTGTCAACAGGCAAATCCTTGCCTACCAAATTACTTTGTTTCTGAATCTGTATAGGCACTAAACCAGTACGAATTGTCTTTCTACCCCAAATTTCCAGCTGCAGCAACAGAGAACTGGGACACTGGAGCTAACACTCAAACTAATGAGTTATGACAGATATGAGGATGAGATACCACAACTTTTTTCTCACAGACAGCTGCCTAAGCTAGGGTTGTACTGTTCAGTGTGGTCTGCATGTATTTTTCCTTTCTGAGATGTTTATTTCCCCATGATTTTCATCACCAACATTAACTTGTATAGATTGGCATCTACTGCAACCGATAACTATGCAACCTCCTGACATGATTCATGTTTTTTCTGAGTCTGAATGTTATATATAGACAGTATTGTACACAGATGCTACAGCTGTGGATACGGCAGAACTATCTTAAAAAAAAAAAGGAAAAAGAAAAACCCCAAGATCAATCCTCACTTTTTTTTAACTGCTAGTAAGAGTGTTCAGTAACTCCTGTAAAAAGCTTGATGTTGCAAACTATGAGATATTTTAGTGCAATTTTACTGAAAGTACTCTCAGAAAGTTGTTTCATTGATTAGGAAATGACAGTATCATCTAGGGAGAAGATAAGTGATGTTTGCTCATATTACCTAAAAAGATAAAAGCAGCTACTTGTTTAACCATTGTTCAGAGATGCTGGAGTTCCTAAGATTTGGAAAAAAGCATACGGAAAGACAGACAATTTAAATAGCCCTAACAAAGCAAAGTGGACAATTTCAACTGTTCTAAATATAATACAAAATGCTCATAGCTGCCACAGAAAACCGCATCCAAATTCAGTTTTAAACTGGAAAAAAAAACACCTCAGGCCTTTATTTGACCTCTTTAAAATTTCTACCACTCCTGGAATGTTACCAAGTCATCTTTCCTATGAAACAGCAAACAAAACACAAGCGAACTGGTTTTCTGTCACTCCAGTGTTCTGCACTACCACCAGACCTTGAGCACTCCCAGAGAATTCAGAAAAAGCAGCGTGCAAATTAGATTTGAAGTAGATGCCGTTTAAACCTAGGCCTGCAGTATTTAATGTGATTAGTGTCAGACATGGAAGAAAAGTGTATCTTCCATATTTGAATAAGTTAGATAACAAACACTTAAACATAGTTCATAAAGAGCACTGTATCTAGATTAAGCTCTGAATGGAAGTGGTTTTGTGAGCCCTTATGGCAGAGTTAGGATGCTTTGACCGAGCTGCTTCAAGATTTGTCAGCATCTTCCAGTCTTCCAACACACCTTCCCACAAACAGCAGCTGTAACTGCTAAGGCTTTCTTTACAAAAAGACCGTCTTTATGTAACCTATAGTAATAACGGTAAAGATAATGGTAATAATTATAATAACATAGTAACAATAATAATAGTAATAACAATATCATCACAGGGGAGCTGGAAAAGGCACGACAGCGAAACTCAGGAATCGGAGCGCACACTGAGGGGTTTGTACTTTGGTAGTTACTCAGTAACAAGACCTGGTCACAACATAGCTTTGGCTTTTTCAACTCCTCTGCGTAGAAGCATCCTCCTCCCAGAAACTCATCCAAGCGGCCAAATGTTCACGGAGCTACAACACCCCAAAAATCCTTTACTATGACGATCAGAACTGCTACTGTTGTGATGTTTAGGCCACCACCAACCACCTCTCTGACACTGCTCAAGGAAACCAGTGAGTTTTTCAGCCCAGGAGGCGCAGAGGGGCACATCCGCACGGCCGGGCTGGGGAGCCTCCGGCCGGAGAAGCTGCACGGACACGAAGCTGACGCTGCAGGAGGGGCAGGACTTCGGCCCGGGCACATTGGCGGTGTGGGGCACACCGGGCGCTCCCCGGTCCGAGACCGCGGGGTCGGAGCGCTGCGCAGCGCCACTCCCCTCTCCCGATTTCCCCTGCCCGGCCGGTGCGGCACCGCCGCGACCCGCAGCTCAGCACAGGGCTGGGGAACACGCCTTTGGTGCCGGCAAACACGCATCTGGTGCCGGCTGCCGGCCGGGGTATCCGCACCCCGCGGGGCACAAAGCGCGGGCAGCGCCCGGCACGGGGGAGCGGGGCCCGGGCAGTGCAGGGCAGTGCAGGGCAGGGCCGGGAGGATGCTCGGCGGCCGCCGCCCCCCGCCGTGGCCCACACACACGCACACACCCACCCACACCCACCCCGCTTTCACTTTCTTTTCTGGCCGCGGCCCCGGGGGCGGACGGGGATCCCCGGCCAGGCCTCCGCCGTGCGCGCCGCGCCGAGGCCGGGCAGGCTGTCCGGCGGTCCTGGGGATCCCCCGGCCCAGCCCCGGCCCCGGCGGTGGCGGCGCGGCCGGCCTGGCTCTGCGCCCCGCG